>OY740773.1:24199831-25399831 GCA_963513935.1 Aphrophora alni
TTTTGTTTTGTTTTTATCCTTCTAGATCACAGTTTTTGGTTGGTTATGAAAATTTTCGTAATTAAACGTAAAGATCAGTTTAAAATAGAGGTCGAAATTGTTTATGATTACCAAACTTACCACATAGTTCTTATACTGATTAAATAATACGCTAGCTGTCTCTGCAACAGAATTTAGAAACTTGCTCCAAGATAATAATAATAGTATAACACCAATTAAACAGCTGATTGTTTAACGCGCGCATGCGTATTAGTCGATCTTGATGCTCCAATAATAGAACTTCAATTTAAAACGTTTCTGTGAAGACTGTCTGCCAAGGTGGCTTCAAGACCTTCGCCGGTAAACTGTATTGTGGTATTTATCCTTGTAGTGAAACATCTATGGGTTTCTGTGATAAACTGATGTCGCAGTTACTTAAAGAATTTAAATGATTTGTGATTTAAAATAGACAAAAAATATTAAATTATGTCAACATATTATAAGGAAACGCCAATTCAGCAGTTATATACAGGGTGTTTCCAAAAATCGTTTCAAAACTTTAGGAGCTTATTTCTCACGTCAAAAACGATGAAAAAATGTATATTTTTGAAAATTATTAGTTTTCCAGTAGCCGCCATTTTGTGTTTCAAACATCGTATCTTTTTAACGGTAAATGATATGGAGTTGAAATTTTGGATGGTACCTAGTGTTATAAAGACCCAACTCATTTCAAAATGGCGGCTATTTCAAATTTTTAACGTCGAATATCTGAAAAATCAACAAAATAATTTTCTTTTTTTACAACAATCATAATATTTAAAAAAAACTTCTTCCATAGTTAAGAATAACCGAATTTTCGACAAAAAAGTGGAATCTTTAAATCTTGGTAATTGTCTACAACATCCAAGATTAGCCTAGAACCAAATTTTTTGCGTGAATTATGTAAACTTTTATCTCCAATTCTTCCTGTAGCTTTAAGGACTACTTTTAATACAATTTATTCTGAGAAAGTTTTTTGGAATAAGCGAATTTAGCCTTTATAAACTACTAGCAGAGTACCCGTCCTTCGTACGGGGTTGACGTCTTTGTATTGTATAATGGAGTATAGATAATTGAATGTTAAGGGAGTTTTCAAGGCCAGTGGGGCGGTGCCTTGATGGAATTTCTAAATAAAAATAGGCCTATGTGTTAACCAGGGACCCTAAGAATGTCCATGTACAATTTCAGCTCAATGGGTCCAGTAGTTTTTACGTGATTGAGTAACACACACAGACAGACACCATTAGATTTTTATATACTAATAGTATAGATTAAATATTATATACATATTTTTAAACACGGTGTATTTGGTTCAAAGTTCATTAACAATACCAGAGTTTTGATTTAGTTTTATCGTTTCGTATTGAGGGAGAAACTTTCCAGATAAAATTTTCCCTAAACTTTACCAAAACATAATTTTATTTTAAGACGACTAAGCTACAGGTAGACAGTCCCTACATAACCTGATATGACCTCTAGAGCATCAAGGTCAACTCTCGCTTTAAGTATAGAGTGCCGGCAGAGGTAAGCAACGAAGATTGAAATGGGAATTATTTTATAACGTTCCTGCAAGAGTTAAGGAGGAGGAGACATATCGATTTCAACGCGTGTAGCTATTGCACAATGAGATGACAACTCAGGAATTAAATTCATTATCTGTACGTGTTTTTTTTTCTTGTTGTAAAAAACCTTTAATTATCATTTTATAAAAAAGGAAAAAAAGAACATAAAATAAAGCTCCTTAGACATCGAACACTTTAATAGTGTCAGTGACGGGAAAAAACTAGAGAACTTTAATAAGAAAAATGAAAGAGAGGGATCTAACTCAAGACTACATGAAAAAAGGTGTAGATTCAGTTAAGGTATCTCGGGATTGCTAATCTTTTACTCACTAAAGTGGGTTTGTTTTGAATTTTTCATTGACAAAGTAACGAATTGAAAATTTCTTGTGGATTTTTACCGTATATAGTTCATTATACAAAAATTCCCTTTCTGGGATAAACGTGCGTCCTGTTTTGAATTCTGGAGTCAAACACAGAACAAAGAAAAGGGAAACTGGAAGAGTAACGTTTATTTAAGATTGTATGGCCACGTTTCTTTTCTTTACCGTGCTCAAGATCATTGTAACATCTTCTATAGACCATCTCTGGACAAGTTGACGCCGCATATATTAGTACAATTGTATCAGCACAGTACGAAGTGGGAAGTATTTCCAATACATGTTATAAAACATTGCACAAACTTTGTCACTCATCCATCACTAAAACTAAATAAAAACAAATCATCACAAATGAATATTCCGTAATTGTCAATCAAAACTTAAAATAAAACATGGACGCCGACAAATAAGAACCTAAACTGAAGGGTAAAGGGTAACTGAGTTATCAGCAAAAAAATTAAAAACAATTAATTTCTTGGTAATTGTCTACAACGGCTGTCCGTCGAGCACCCATTAGTTTGAGCGGCCAGTGTTTTATAACATAAGCCTACCAGACAGAAAGAAACCTGCGCAGAACCGTCATCTCGAGAGTGACTCGCGCATGCACGTAGGGGCGATGGCGGGAAGGGGATTGGAGCTGTGGAATTTAAAACCTATAGTTTTATGCTTCTTTCGGTTTTTAGGATTAATAACTGCATTCTTTATTAATAATATTTTTTGAAAAACTTAAATATGAATTTCCCCTCAGATACGACAGGTTCCGACTTCAGGTTTTAATGTCCATACGCTGCCTTTTCTAGTATTGGCCTCTTTGTCGCACATATTTCGAAATTCATTCGTAAATATGTTATCAATTAAACTCTCTGGAAATACCAGACACCAAATTTAAACAAAATCGGTCCACACGTTTGGGCGCTACGACAGTCAGATATTTCAAAAACCACTCGCGGGACTTAAAAACGGTGTCGTGGGGTTGGCTCGACGTGGGGTTAGCTCGACATATTGGTCGCCCCAGTCAATAGCAATCACTTCCTGGAAATGTGAACGGATCAGGTACCAGTCGGGCGGGTATAATTAAAATCAATAAAGATCAAATAGAAAATAAATATCACTATTTAGGTTAGGTTAGGTTAAGATTTTTCCCTACAAATTCTAACTTTTAATTTGGTAATACTAACCATTAAATATGTACGTATAAACACTCTAGGTACAGTATCATTTAACAATTTTGAATTAAAATCAATTCATACAAACTATAACAAACAAGAGAATTAGATTCAACATATTTAAATTGTTAAAAGGAATAAAGATATTGTCTTTAGATAGTGTTTATGTATCTCTTAGTCAATCTTCACAGAAGTATAGTCATCGCAATCATAAAGCCCATCGACAATATGACACATCATCGAATTAGATACTTAAATAAACTTCAACAGTGCTTTATGAGTTCAGAATAGTTATGATTGGTATTGTGCTTTCTGTTAGTTTTAAAGGATACCAGGTTAGCCAATTAAGCAGGAGTTTGAACAGATGACCCTAGTTCCCCAAAGTGTCGAGCCAACCCCACGTAATCTTAATAACAGATAAATCTGCTAACAATTCCACATATTTTGTGACCTATCGAATAATTTATATATTATATATGTTGTCTCCAAGAACTGTAGACTAATACAATTTGTAAACATACCTTACTACAGTCCTTTGTACGTCTTTATTATCGATTTCGGAGAACATGCCTCCATTATCAAGTCGATTACAAACGTTTATAGTTATTTACATAGTCACAATTAAAACCAACACAAAACACTGAAATAACTCAAAACGTTATGACAAATTGGTAAATATATTCCATCGTTGGCCAACTGATAATGGAGGCATTATCTCTGAAATCGATAGTCCCTTCAAATAAAGACGTACAAAGGATGTTATTAACAAATTTTATTAGTCTATCGAATAACCTTATTTATATTAAGTTGCTTACTTGACCAATTGGATTCTAGCACTAGGTTGAAGCGATGGCCCGATGCTTTCAGCTGTTTATTGGTTAATATCTTTGCAAACAAAACCTTCATCCCCTCTCTTCGCAAATCATCTCACCAGGACATGTAGTGTCTCACCATCCTCTTTATAGACGCACCACAAGATGATCCTTCCTATGATGGCCCGTTCTTCCTCTCGTTGGAACAGTAACCACCGGTTGAGGAACCCCTTTATACAAATTTTGGATCTGTAAAGGTCTCTTGTATTTGGTACAGTTTACACCTTTTTAAACCATTTCTCACATTCATGAGTTTACTATAATGAGTTAGGGCGTGGCAATCCCGAGGATATCTAGCTGGATCTACACTTTTTATGTAATCTTGGGTTAGATTCCTCTCTTTTATTTTTCCTATCAGGTCTTCAAGGAGAAGTCTTTATTTTATGTTCCTTACTTCATTTTTTTTTTGTGAGGCAATGATGACCTAGAGTTTTTTTGCCCAACAGAAAACAAAATTTTTGTTGTTGTTGCCCGTTTCCATTACAGAAATTAAAGTTTTTTTTAATGACCAAGATATAATTTATGTATTGGAGCCTCACTATTTTGAAACTTGTGAGCAAAATTCTTTGGTTATTAACTCCGCAGATATCTTATGTAAGATAGAAAATTTCAAGTTTTTGTGGAGGCAGAGAAGAGAATTTTTAAATGTTTTTTTTCCTTCTAGAATTCTTACTTAATGTCTATATTTTAACATTTTATCGTAACAGGTAAATTTTGAAAAAAATTAAGCTTTTTTTTTTTAAAAAAAAAGTATATCTTCAAATTGACATAAATTATACAAAATAGCGCCAAATGTATTAATTTTTTTATAAGGCTACAACGACCGATAAATTTTTCGCATCTAAATAACGAGAACAGAAAACTACTGATGCAGTACATTCCAGAGTTGACGGTATGGTAAGGGGGGGGGGGGAGATTACTTTTCTAGGAAGTAAATCTCTACTACTCTAAGAACAGCTGCTACCGGATGTTGATATTTAGCCCTACATATCTCAGGTCTGCAGAGATGTTGAGTCTGCATTTATTTGCTGATCAACCATTGACAGAAGAACACATTCTGTTATGTTCAAGTCTGGCCGAGTGGAAACGACATTAGGTACTTCATACAGAGAAAGTTTTGTAATAGCGATACAAAATCTATTTCTAGACGTTTCAAATGAATCTGTTGTGAGGCCAAATACAATAGGCGTACATATTGGCCAAGTTTGGCAATGTCAAAAAATGTCGACCTTCGGTTTTTTTGACTGATCCTCACGTTTCATGAACTCAGGAAACTGAAAAAGTGATTTTCAAGATGCTGATCATATTTCTCCTAGTTGTTTCAAGGTGAAAAACCTCTTTGTCATCATCGACTTATAAAAACCCTTAACCATCGAATACTCTAATAGCGTCAGAGTCGGAAAAGAACAAGAACTGGTTAAAATAGACAGGATAGAAAGGATGAAAGAGAGGGATCTAACCCAAGATTACACAGAAAAAGGAGTAGATCCAGCTAGATTGCCAAGTCCAACTAACTGACCCGTTCTAATGTACAAAGTTTGGCCAAAAGACTTCACTTTGATTTATTTAATATTGTTGACTATACATGTACGAGATGCAGCGGCCGAGTAAATGTCATAAAGCCGTCTCAGTTTTACAGTTCGTTCGTACATCAGGATGATTGATAGTGGCCACAAAATTAAAATAGGTATATGATGTTTGGTACGAAGGACTGCAATGTGGTTATATACAACTCTGTTGAAGTTCATGAAAATTGAATTGAAAATGCTGGTCATTTTAAACAGTTTTTTGTTTGTGCCTCTTGTATATCAACTTATAACACACTATAATCCTGTATTATTAAACTGGGAAATACGGCTGAACGAAATGTCGCTAATAATAATACAATGTGGTTATATACAACTCTGTTGAAGTTCATGAAAATTGAATTGAAAATGCTGGTAATTTTAAACAGTTTTTTGTTTATATCTCTTGTATATCAACTTATAACACACTATAATCCTGTATTATTAAACAGGGAAATACGGCTGAACGAAGTGTCGCTATTAATAAATTATAATTTAAAAAATCAAGATATTAAAGTTTAAATGTCAGTTATTTTAGACATATAAAGCATTTCAAAATTTATTATAGAAAAATCCCTTATTGAAGGGCTCACTTATTGAGTATCTCGAGGTCTCTCTTAACCAACTGTTATTCTCTTACGACCCTGATACTCTAAAGCTGAAGTATTCGAGGACCAAGAGTAGTCATTTTATTATATTTTTCATAAGGCGATGATGGAAGAGGTTTTCCCCCTTTTAACAAGGAGAAAGTTAACATATATTTAAACATCGGAAAGTCCGGTCTGATTCATTCTTACGTTTCCAATCAAGCACCGGCAGGAAACCAAAGTATCTGTGTAACAATTATCTATATACTGTACCTATGAATCACGCATCTGTCATCAGAGTTTTAAACTGGAGCTACTAATAAAATTATTAATTAATTAATTAATTATAAAATTACTAATTAATAAAATAAACGGTGAAAAGATTGTTTTTTATTGTTCCACCTACAAATCAAATCTTAAACAACCAAAATTGTGCAAAAATATTGCACAAATTTTCTCACTCACCATTTCCAAACCGAATTGAATAGAATCAAAACTAATCGTCGCCAAATGTCGTTAAAAAATAATTGACAATCGAAAAGTGAATATAAACCATGGATGTCGTTGTTGAAAAAATATTTATAAATATAAATACAGTAATGATCTAAACTTGTTTCATTTTTGTTTTTGCCAATTAAACCTTTAAGAATATTTTATGTTTACTTGCAATTTTGTACAAGCGTTTTAAGGTTTTTTATTTTCACTTTTCACTAAAATTTGAACGAAATCGGTAGAGCAGATTTTAAAAAAATTACGTAATTTATAACACCCCATGGAGATATATACCGTGTGTCCCAAAAATCCCGGACCGATTCAATAACTTGAAAACCAAAAAAGATATTTTATATGTACCTTCTGGTGATAAAAAACTACTTTTTGGCAGATGAGACATTTTTACTTGTCCCCCCCCCCCAATGGGAGTTTGGGAGGCAACTCAATCCCCATCGAGTGACCCCCTCAAGTTATTTAGTACGATACAATTACGCAAACTAGAGGTCGATATCTTGCTAAAATGGCGGTCGTTTAAATATTTGAAACTGCTATTTTCTTTATTTATTTCATTCACAATTAGATGAGGAATACGAGATCAAAATGTATTTAAAACATTTCTGACCGTTCGTTGTCATCATAATAGGTTTTTATATTTAAATAGTATGAATTCCTATTACAGGGTGATATGTTAGTTGATGTAATTTTTTAATATTTAATTTACCAGAACAGATTTTCCAACATATCAACAAAACAGTAGATTTCTCGTGTAGGATTTAGTGGGCTTTCCATTTTAACAAAAAACATAGTTAAAAGTAAATTTCATCACCAGGACCAAAAGTGAAGCTTTTCAATACAAGCTCAAGTTTAACAGCCGAAAATGAGCGAGGATCGGAAAGCTTCTTTTGGTCCTAGTGATGAACTATATTTTGCGTTATACTGCAAATAATATAAGAAAACAATTTCACAAAAACTAAAATGTTATAACCTATTTACCTTCAAAAGTTTGGACAAGTTTGCAGCTATTACAGCTGTTTAGTTTGCGTTAGTGGTACTTATTTATAAAATCGATAGTAACAGCTGTTTTATCTATTATTTACAATCGAGAGTATCGGTTGTTTTTGTAGATTCTTTACAATCGTTAATTAATTTGTATAAACTGAGTAACAGCTGATGTTTTTAGGTCCTAGAACTAAAAAGAACAACTTTAGCATCTTAATGCATGTATTGAAAACAGCTGTTTTTGAAGCAGTATGAAAAAGGTTCTTTTTAAAATAATTAAATACTAATCTCGGTACAGCTTTTACTTTAACAACAATGTTTCAATTTTTTTCAAAAATTGTCAATTGTGGTCGTAAAAATGATTTTTGTTTTACAAATTTGACCCCCGATTTTTAGTGTAAATATACATATTTTGTTCAATTTAATTTATTTTTTAGAAATGTGTCTCATGTTAGAAATTCTTCAATCTCGTTGGGTAAAAATAGTTGTTTGATAGATTATAATAAATCGTTTACTTCCTGTGAAAATTCAATGTTTCTCAGGTCAGTTAATTCCGAGGAAGTAATGCAGGAGATTCGTAGTCTTAAGAATAAAAAATCTCCAGGAGTTGATGACCTTAGTGCTTCAGTTGTTAAGGCCACATCGGTTGCTACATCTCCAGAGCTGGAAGTAACTATAGGAGATGAGTAACTATAGGCCCATATCTTTATTGCCACTCTTCTCTAAGATTTTAGAAAAATTAGTAAAAAAGTGGTTATTGGAGTTCTTAGACAAAGCAAAATTTTTTAGCCCTAACCAATACGGTTTTCGTAAAAGAACAAAGTACTGAAGATGTTTTACTTAAATTTTTATCCGGTGTGTAGCTGGTCTGAACAATAAAAATTATGTTGCTAGCTTATTTATTGATCTGACAAAAGCATTTGATACTGTAGATCATGTTCTACTCTTGCAAAAAATATGGAATTCTGGGATCCAAGGTCTAGCGTATGATTGGTTCTATAGTTATCTTTTTGAAAGGTCACAATGTGTAAAGATAAATGAGGTCTTCAGTTCTCCCATCCGGTTATAAGCAGTGTTCCTCAAGGTTCTGTTTTGGGACCGATATTGTTTTTAATTTATACTAATGACTTATGTAATGGAACTTTTAATGGTAATTTAACAGCATTTGCAGATGATACTGCATTATCATATGCCGCTCATAGTTTGGACCAGCTTTATATAGATATGCAACAAGATGTACTTAGATTGAAAATCTGGCTTGAAAGCAATTTTTTGGTTCTTAGTGAAAAAACTAAATATGTCATTTATAGCCCTAAAAGAAAGTTGCATTTTCAATATTCTATTGTATTTAAGTGTAACGTTTGTTTTGAAAATTCATATATAACGTGTCATTCTCGCTGTTGAATAATTGAAGTTTATGAAGTGAAGTATTTGGGAGTCGTTATTGATATGAAATTAAATTGGAAGCAACATGTTCAGAAGCTGAAAAAAACATTGTTTGGTTTAGCAAGAAGAATGTATCTGCTAAGATATTATTGTCCCAGAACGGTATTGCGTTCTGCATATTTTGCTCTTGTTGAGTCATTGTTAAGTTACGGAATTGTGGTGTGGGGAGGAGCGGCAATTTCGGTTTTACATCCTCTTCTCGTTTGCCAAAAGAAAATAATTCGTAGTATGACATTTGGATTGGGTTTTGTTGCTTCTTTTCCAATTTTTAAAAGTTTTAATATTTTGTAATTGAGATAGCTATCTATTTTTAAGGTTTTAAAAGATTTTTATATACGTTCTGGAAACTGGATTTTTATAAGAAAGAATTATAGTCTTCGAAGAGGAAGAGATGAAAATTTCATTATTCCACATCAAAAATGAGTTTTTTTAGACTGTTTTGAATATATTGCACCTTATGTATTTTTGAAATTTCCATTTGATATACAAAATTCCAATACGTTGTTGAACTTTCTAAATCTGCTTCATATCTGGCTCTTTCAAAAAAAGTGATATTAATGAATTGTTGAAACCTGTAATCTAATATGTTTCAAATGGATTGAAATACAAATGATTGCTACTTTATATTTTGATTTATTTTCTCTTTTAAATCGTAAAAGTTAAATGTGTATTTTTTGTTTTTGTCTAAATTAATAGTGTTTTATATTTAATCATTTGATTCTGCACCTGCTCCATCGTTTATTCTTATGACGGTAACCCTCAAACAGGTTTTATTTTTCCTAGAGTGTACCTACTATTATTGTACTAACACTAATCGATGAGTTAATTGGGTTCTTTTTTCTTCTCTTAAGGTAATTCATTGATTAATAATTAAGGATGCATATTCTATTTTACTATTGAATATTTTGTACTTTAAAAAAAATTTTATTGTATAGTATAATTACATATTGTACGCTAGTGTCTGAGTGAATGAGGTAAAAATTAATGTTACTATTTTTGTTTTGTTTTCGTCCATTATTGTATGTTCATTTGTGTTAATAAAGTGTGTTTTTTAGACGGTGTTTCGAATATATTGCACATTATGTATTTTTGAAACTTCCATTTGATATTCAAAGTTCTAATACGTTGTTGAATTTTCTAAATCTGCTTCGTGTCTGGCTTTTGCAACAAAGTGGTATTAATGAACTGTTGAAACCTGTAATCTAATATGTTTCAAGTGGATTGAAATACAAATGATTGATAATTTATAGGCTACTTTTTTTTCTCTTTTTCTCTCTCGCTCTTTTAAATCGTAAACGCGAAATGTGTATTATTTTTTTTCTTCTAAATTTATAGTGTTTTATTATGTAATCGTTTTATTTTACACCTGCTCGTTCGTATTTAAGGATGCATATTTATTTTATTATTAAAATATTTTGTACTTTTTTACTTTTATTATATAGTATTATTACATACTGTGTGCAAGTGTCTGACTGCCAATGTTGTTATTATTTTTGTTTTGTTTTACCCACTATTGTACGTTCATTTGTTTGAGTAATATCAATAAAAAAAAATTTTAATAAAAATTTGAAGATCTGATTTTTATCACATTTGTTGCATTATTAGTGGGAAAAAAAATCTTAAATCCAGAAAATCGTATTTTTTCAGGTTTGGAATTACTCTTAATGGTCCTACACCCCACCATTTCGTTCCCTTCATTCCCAAGTATTTTTTTCTACGACCCATAGAGTCGGATATATTTTAAAATAGTGTAGCGATGCACTAAAAATGCATCAAAAATGCACTTTTCTAAGGAAGCTCCAGTCCGATTTTGCTGATTTTTTCGGTTTCCCACCCAGTTGCATGTACAAAAACAAAATTCAACTTTTCAGTTACATCAATTTTTTGGACTAATATCCCTCTACTATACACAAACAACAGAACAGTAATCAGATCATTAACGCTTCCAATGAGGAGCGAGATCGACTGCTGTACGGAACCTTTACTCAAGTACTTTACCAAACAATATAAAACACATGTAACCTTCGGACTGGGTTCAAACCCAGGGTGAATGATCTCATCAAATTAACATTAGATGTCCACCTCATTAAAAATACATTGCGACAATCGTGAAGAGGAACCGACTCACGGATTCTTTGTTCTCCCGTGCTGTCATGATGGAGATGAATCTGTGAAGAATCATGTTCACGAAAACATCCAAATTGTGGACTCATGATAAAAAAAAAGTTCTTTAAATTATGTCTGTTTTATTGATTTTGTTCAAATTTGGTTTGTTGTCGGTCAAAAATTTGGTTAAATGTGAGGTTTACTTTATACCTAAACCCGTGTGGAAAATATCGTGGTTCGGAAATGATCGGCAAAGAACAAAAACTAACCTCAAATTTGATTTAAAGTTTGCTTACTTTCGTTTTGTCCATCACGTGACTTCCTTTTTTCTTTTCACAAATCCATGTTCACGAAAACATCCAAATTGTGGACTCCTGATAAAAAAAAGGTTCTTTAAATTATGTCTGTTTATTATTGTCCGTCCCGTATGTCCTAGCTAAAACTATTGATTTTGTTCAAGTTTGGTTTGTTGTCGGTCAAAATTTTTAGTTAAATATGAAGTTTACCTAATACCCTAAACCTGTGTGCAAAATATTGTTTTGGAAATGATCGGCAAAGAACAAAAACTAACCTCAAATTTGATTTAAAGTTTACTTACTTTCGTTTTGTCCATCACGTGACTTCGTTTTCTGACGCGTTTTGGAGATTTACTCCATCTTCAGGTGAGAAATATCTATGTTATTCCGTGACTTGGATCTCGGAAACATGAATCTCAATTTTTAATTGAAAAGTATTCGAAGTTCTTCATTATGTACGACCTACACATAAGCGTGTAAATTGTGAAAAAAACATTGCACAAACTTTCTCACTTCCATCCAAATAAAAACAAATTTAAAACTAATAGTCGCCAAAAGTGTTAGATAAAATAAAAATGAATTCTACACGCTGTGTTGAGCCTAAATTTAGCTCCCTTGTGCATTAACACGACATATTTGATTAGAATAGAGAGAGAGCTTTTAATAACGACGGTCAACGTTCATTTTTTCTTTTTTTTTTCGATTTTCAAATTATTTCTGAACCGTAACCTTTTTTTGACTTACGATTTTATACATGGGTTCCATTCGTTATTAATCACATTTCACTAAAATTTGAATTAAATCGGTAGTGTCGATTTTGAGAAATTACGTATTTTGGAACAGCCTCACGGCAGATTAAAATAAAATTATTATCATTAACTTAAGAACGAATATATTTGGATAGATATACGACTAATACGATTTATTGGGGTTCTTGGGGGTTACACTTGAGCAACATTTCATTAAAATAGTGTTAGCCGATTTGAGAAAATCTTAATTTTGTGTATATTTACTACGCGACCCCTAAATGTTAAGATATTAAAAAAAAATTAGAATAAAGTTCCGAGATGTGGCAAAAGTATATCCACATAATAAATTTAATTTAAATCACTCCGCGAGTGTTTTAGGGCTGTAGGGCACTGACAGCATTCCATAAGGTTTCCAACTCATAATGTGACGGAAATCAAAAAACCACGTGTTTTGTATTTTGGATCACAAAACAGGGATATTAGTAAAAAAAATTGTACTTCGGTTTTTTGGTATTACTACCTAAATATGAGAAAGTAAAAATTATCTTTTTCGGAATATCAACACTTCTCAATTTGTCTTATTTCCCAAATGCTTCCTTATTTTTTTCTTTACTTTTTACTAATGCTGATAAGAAGTCAATTTAAACTCAGTACAAGGTTCTAATGTCTTGTAAACCATGGAATCAGCAACATCCATTTCTTTTGTTTTTTGTTTAAAAAACTCATTTCTGTGATAATATCATTTTATGACAAATGAAAGTGTTTCCATTAAAGTGGGGTTAACATTCTGAAAAATATCCAGTAAAAGAAATTGACGCTTAGCATTCTTTGAATATGTTACTTTATTTAAACAATTTGTACATATCTATAATTATGATTCATCACTCTTGGTCCCACTTTGTATGTACAATACTAATTATTGCTCTCCACCTTGAATCGCCCTGTATAAATTTTACAAACCCAGTAACGGGCAGTAAGAATGATGACATATGTGTTGAGATAAGGAACTCTATAATGTACACCAAGAAAAGCTTACAGCATCTGTATGATAAGGTACTAATAATACATTTGCTGGCAAGAAACTGCTAAACATTGTATTATAAATTATAGTGTAACCTATCATTAATAACACAGATTTGAGTATAAGTCACAAAAGCACCATGGTATACAAAGTAAGACCTGACATAAAGATTGAAATATGCTATTCATTAAACAACACACAACTCTGGAGTAAGGGCTTGGCAACCCCGAGTGGCCCTATCTGGATCTACACCTTTTTGCATGTCTTCTTGAGTTAGATCCCTCTCTCCAAGACTGTTGTCCTTTACTGACCTTGACGCTATTAGTTTTCAAGTTCTATGAGATTTTTATTTTTGTTTTTCTACCTTTTATTATAAGGTGATAATGACCGAATTGCAACCTTGATTTTTGTTTTGTTTTTATCTTTCTAGAATACAGATTTTGGTTATAACAATTTCCTATAAGAAATTCTTTTCCTCTTCTCAGGGTCCACTTATAGTGTGTATGTGTATAGACAATCCCGTAGGTTAAAGCTGAATCTGCAACTTTCTTTATGCAAACTTGGATTAGATCTCTCTCTTTCATCTGTCTTATCAGGTATGTCTTGACCAATTCTTGTTCTTTTACCGACCCTGACGCTATTAGAGTATTCGAGGGCTAGGGGGTCTTTATTTTAAACTCTTTTCTTCCTTTATAATGACCGTGGGAAGAATCATTTTTTGTTTTGTTTTTATCCTTCTAGATCACAGATTTTGGTTGGTTACAACATTTTCCTATAAGAAGTTCTTTTCTAGAAATTCTTCATTTTTGCTTTTCTACCTTTTATTATACGGCGATGATTACCGAGGGGTTTTTCGCTTTTAAAAGAACAAGGGCAAAATAACAAACAACTATAAGAGCCAATTTGTTAATGTGAGCGAAGTGAAGAAAGATCTTATTACGCTACGTCCACCCTCCCTAGTCCCTATGCAATTTCGATCTAAACAGTAAAACTCAACAAGGCTGAGTGGCCTACAGGAGTTTATAAAGTTTTGATTCCTCTTAAGAAGGTGACATCATTCTGATGGGGTTGGTTGAGTACCACGATGGCACCCATCTTACTTGTTACTAGGTTATTCTGTACAACTTCGATATAACAGTAGGATCTAATTGTTTTGAAAACAGACTATACATCACTTTGTATGTATCAAATATATTTAGCTTGACTGTATTTGATTGTTATCTTATTTGGCATACTTCACAGTGTGCATTGTTTACAAATTAATACGAAATAGTTTGTTTATTGTTACTAACTTAACAACATTGTACACTAAATAATCTGTAACATTTGTTCACATGTAAACGTGGAGAAAACAAAACTTAATGGTTGTCAAAGGTAAAATACAACAAATTTTGAAAACGTTTCTCCTTTAGTGACTACAGGCTTGGCAATCACGAGAAATTCCAGCTGGATCTACATCTTCTACAATGTAGTCTTGGATTAGTTCCCTCTCTTTCATCTTTCTATCAGGTCTTTCTTAACGAACAGTTGTTCTTGTCCGACCCTGACGCTATTTGAGTTTGTTTAACTTTGTTCATTTCATCGAAGATGGTGACCGAGAGATTTTTCGTCTAACCAACAAGAAAGAAAATGTACAACACATAAGAGCTGTTAGTTCTACAAGGGGATTCGAGCACACCCCGCATGAACATTGGTCTCTCCTCTTGGGAGCTAAGACACAACATTGGACAAATACAGACCGCTCCCTAACACATGACAAACATCTTGTCTGAATACTTGCACAAATTACTAACATACCTGCTTGTCAGTTCCGTTTCAGAAGCTTTAAACGAGATGTAGTTGCTTGAGGCATGTCTCTTATTGTTGAATTAAAAGTAAAAGAGTATTCGGAAGTGGCGAGCCGATTCTGGCTCGGGGAGGTGGGAGAGGTTTCTCAGGACCGGCCGGCTACACTGTTGCCAATTTGTTCAGTCAACCACTGCTACTTCTACCCTCCACATCAAAACAAGCAAGCTGTCATAGGCTCCCCTTCAGAGTAACTAATGCCAAGTTCTGGCTGGTTAGGTTAATACAAGGTTAATATTCGAACCTTATTTAGTTTTTGTTAATAGTTTTTAATTTAGTTAATATCGAACCAGCGAGTTCAGTTTTTTTAAAACTGTTGAAATGTTCCGAGTATTATTAACAGAGCACTCAAGACAGCAACACCTGACTGAGTAAACAAGGCGCAACCATGGCAACCATGTAGACTTTCCCTTTTCACAAAGGGGAAGGGGATGGCCTCTGATTGAACGAGCAACGGCGAACCTCCCCGAGGAACTTCGGCATCACCAGTTCCCAATACTCTTTTACTTTTAATTCAACTATAGTAGACTATTCTAGACAGCAGAAGAAAATGTCACATGCACACCTCTGTTGTAGACGCAGCAGGTTTATTCAGTTTTGGGTTGACAGTAAAACTGCAGAAGATATCGCATGCAGTTCAGTCCGTAGTAAATTCACCACAACGAGAGTTCAAGTATGATTTATTGCGAGGTTATTTCTAACCTTACTCGCTACCATCCCTCAGGAACGTACGGGTGTGGTAAACCCGAGGATCCTAGCTGAGTCTCGATCTATACAATTATTCATGTAGTCTTGGGTTAGCTCTCTCTCTTTCTAGACCAACTCTTGTTCACTTCCGATCCTAATGCTATTACAGTATCGAGGGTTAGGATGTGCATGATGACAAGATTTTCGCCTTTAAACAAAACGATAAAAGTCCGATGTGCCCTTTATCTCACCCATCGCGTTGATACATAACGTTGGTACTCTTCGCAAATTTTCTCTCGAAAGAACCATGGATAGAGTTCCTACCTTAGCACATGGATACCTTACCTGAATCCTTGTCTTATAGTAGTATTAAGAGGAAGGGTTTTTAATGAGTAAGAATTCCACATTATTCTATTTGCCGGATTCCTTTCTAAAAACAAGCACGTCACTAGGGTTCTTATCCTGATTTTAGAAATTCACACTGGGTAACGTACTTGAGTTTTAAAGGTAACTAAAAAACATTATTATTTTTTTTTTTATTATTAATTCAATATTGTTTTCTTCACAAATAGTATTTTTATAAAACGGGTCATATATACACATTACAACAAATTGAGACAATACAGATAAAAAAATCATAACATACAATTAAACAGCGAGCAGCTTAAAAAAAAGAAACATGCAATAATTGAGACAGTACACATAAATAAGTTTAAAAGGATAAAACATATAAAAGAAAAAGAGATCACATCTTTCACATCCATCATGAAATAGTACGATCATGATGCATAAACTTATCCACCGAGTAAAACGATCTCAATAGAAATTGTCTAACATTGTTTTTTTTTTTAAATACAGTAGTTTGGTAAATTTTTAATGCTTTTAGGAAGCTCATTCATGAACTTTGCACCGGCTTGTGAGGGAAGTTTACTATATAAATTTAACCTGTGCTGTTGGCACGATATTCACAAGCTTGCCAATAATAATTCGTAAAGGTTGGTAGTCGTAATTGTTGTACATTTCATTGCCATACATGAGGAAGCATTATGCCCATTTCATTGACAGCTTTTGTTTAAGATCACAACACTCTTTTATCACCTAATAATCTTGCAAGAAAGCTTATCAGCGGCATCTTCAAGTAATGTTAGATTGGGTGACGTCTATTGTAGAAGTTCAAACCGGGTCAAATAGTTTGTCGCCAACAGTCTGGCTAAACACGTGATCGACGCAATCGGATTGCCAGTACTGGTCATTTTATACAGAGTGTTCCTGAAATACACGAGGAAAATTTGAAGGTTGACTGCAATTTTTCTTTCAAATTAGAGATTTAACATCAAATAATAGAATTTAAACAAATGTCAAATGCCTCTATATTGGCTACAATACTCCCGCATACTCTATTTGATACAGGGTGTCGCAAAACTTGTCGCCAAGTAGGTATTCACCTGTCTTCAATGTAGCTTCGAGTTGTTTGTAAACATCATGTTTCTATAAATATGCACTACAAATCTTGTAAACTGTAATTATGTGTCGCGAAAGGTAGACAAACATAGTTGGGTGAGCGAGCCCTACTTTTACAGGACGGCTAGTAGCGTCAGAGCCGCGAGGGTGGACCGTCATACTTTCTCCAAGTTCTTGTGGAAAACAAGAGAGAAATTAAAAATAATAAGTTTGTGTGGGGTATCACAAGATGCTGATAAAATGTAACCCGCCCTCTTATCAGACATCTTCAACAACGCGGATATAAGTCACTTAGTAGAGAAAGTTCAAACAAGTCATTCAGGAGGTATTGCACTCCTGATAGAAGCACCCAACAGAGTGGAGAAGATATCTACAGGAGGTATATATGACCTTTTGAGAAGAAGCCTGAGTGGGACAGGGGTAAGATGTAACTTGGGATCACAAGCATAGGGCGAATATCAGAGGAAATCAAGGCAAAAGCATTGGAGCAAAGAAGTCCCAAGAGAACATAAGTGTAAAGAGGGTGAACGAGAAAATCATCCCTCAATGTAATACCCACCCATGAACCACCTTTATGTGCTGCATTTACTAAAGGAGTTGTGACTGGAAAAGGTTCTATAGACGAGAGTTCCTCGTTTTAGAAAAAATAGGGGTTATAATATATCTCTAGAGATGGCAGTGCATTTCACCCCCACGCCGCTACAAACATCAGGGTGTCTCAAAATAGATTATTTCAAAATCGATATCCTCCCCATTACAAAAAATTCTCTATATTACGCACATGTAGGAATAATAAGTTATAACGATCTCAAACGATCACAATGGATAAATAATTAATTAGGCCTAATATCAAATATTAAAATAATAATAATCAATCTAAAGTTAACATTAATAAATAATTGTGATTTTTATGTAAATTGAAACAAAACACATGTGGACAAGCAACATTACCAAAAGAGCAGCTGCAAGGTTAAGTTTCGAAAATAACTGTACAAATTGACAGACGTGACAAGGACAAGGGAAAGAAGACATTCTGTTTTACTTAAGAGAAGAAAGTTCGCCGACACAAATAAAAATTTAGTAGAAAACATAACGGAGTTTTGTTATTCAACGCAGCTGCGTGTTGTAAAAAATGGGAACCAAGAAAAAATGAGAAAGCGAATTCCTAACGGTATCTCCGAGGGTGAAGCCAGCACGTGTAAGAAAAAACTAACGATTTTTAGAAAGTTAGAGGTCCAATCAGGAGAGGCCTGAGTTTTAAAAAATGAGATTTAACCAATAAGCGAAGAGGACGCTACACTTGAATTTCGGGAGAGGTGAAATCGAACAGTAAGGAGAGGCAGTCTAAAACTGGGGTTAGGAGCGTGTAGGTCTTGGCTTATAGCTAGGAATCAGAGTAGGAGGTGTTAAGTGTTAAGAATTAACCTGAGGGTTTAATTCTAAGTCATTGGTTAATTTAAAGGCAGAGCGCCACAAAATTTAGTAGTTTCTTTTGAAGTTTGTTAGAATCATAAATTAAATAGAGTCCAAGAGTTTAAATTTCATAAAAGAAGAGGAGAGATCATCGCGTCGAAGCCCATAGCAGTCGAGAACGAGTAAGGAGACTAAACAGAGTTAGCGGAGTATCACTAGAGATTCACCACCAGTCAATGAACCAGTGTTAGCAGCATCCGACTTCCCAGGCTAAGGATACGTTGTGTTGTTGTGCATCGTTAGTGATTTGTGTTGTGTAAAAGTGCCAAAATTATAGCGGACGAGGAGAATTACTGATAAGTACAAAATTTCAGAATAAATAATCATTAGAGTTAGTATTTCACTTTAATTGAGTCATTAAAAGTTCCCATGCCCGAGATAAGAGTCAAGTTTTTTTTTTGTATAATTAATTTAAAAGTAAAGTAATTGAGCTAGCCGGCAAAATAAAGTAAATTTGGAAATATAAGTTAATTAAAGAAATTAAAGAAATTTTGTCTTGTTTTTGTTATAAAATTGATAAAGTTAATAAGAACATTTTGGACTAGATCTGTAGAAACATTTGTAGAGTTTTGATTTTTATGTAAATTGAATAATCAATTGTAGATTTTAAATTTGTAATCAATAATATTTGTGTATTAGAGTAAATTAGTTTTAAAGAATGCAAGTGTGAGAGAATGAAGTAGCCTTAAGATATTTCAATGAATAGATAGAGTGAATTGATACTGTTTGTAATAGATAATTGTTTTGCCAATAAATCCTGAAGTTAGTTAAAGGATAAAAACTTGTTTTGTTGAACTAATTTACTTAAACCATCATAATAGTTTTTCAAAAGTTTTCAAGAGAATTAAAATAAATTAATTTTAAAGTAAATAAGATAAATAAATATTATATAACAAACATTCTGTTATGTTATATTTGGTCGCACAACGTGTGGCAAGATAAAAATATATATAACATAAATTGTTATGTTATATTTGGCTCACCAACGTGTGGCTTTTGTTTAAAGTACATAAATAGTAAATTAAGATTAAATTAGATATATAACATAAGCTTGAATGTTATAAAGTCAAATAGTTTCTATAAAAATTTCCATCTTCTGCCCATCGATCACTTTGTGTTTTTTCTAAATAAATATATAAGGTCTTGTTTTACAACCTTTTACCAGTAGGCTATACGAAATTACATGACTTTAATATTAGTTATACAATAATACAAATCAATATTTAAAATAAAAAAATATGTAAAATATTAAATATTTAACAATACAAAAATAAATACATAAAATACAGTAATAATAATTTAATACTAAATATCACTATATCAGTAAAATAAATTTTAAAAATACATAAACAATATATAAAATAATAAACATTCAACAATGCAAAAATAATATATAAAGTAATAAATACTTAATAATATAAAAATAAGAAAATATTATTTGTGTAACAATAGAAATCAATGCTTAAAATAACAGTTTTAACAATAAAAAAAAATCAATATTTAACAATTCTAAACAATACATAAAACAATAATTAAAATATTGTTACGAATAATTAATACAAATCAATATTGAAAATAAATAAGATTTAACAACCTTTTGTTATGTTAAGATTTTTGTTGTGGTTTTGGGGTTAATCCTTTCCTTTAAGATTTAACAACACAAAAATAACAATAATTTAATAATACAAATCTATATTTAAAAATGCAAATCAATATATAAAATAATAAATATTTATCATGCAAAAATAATAATATAGATTAATATTTATTCATTGTGAATATAGCTACCAAGATGGTTTACTTAAATTAAATTACCTTGATTTCTGTTCGTCTACAATCTTCTTTATTATCTACTTAAATTACCGGTTTCAACAGATAAGTACTGTCTTCATCAGATTTATACACTTAAAAAACATACCACACACACACACACACACCGGTTTGACCGATTACGCAAGAGTGCGCAACCGGATGACAACAGTAAGTACATGATAACCTCAACAAGGATGTCCCCATCCACATCTTTAAATATTACAATCTTCAGTAACATCAGAATCTACGCAACACAGTTATAAACAATTGTCAGAAGAAATGTGCTGGAAACAGATTGAAAGCCCGATGTTTGGTTGAATCAAAACACAATCCAAACATCAGTGTTTCAGAAACAATCAAGTCTGTTTGAGCAAATTGAAGATACAAATTGTCGGAGACTATATATTTGTTTAACAGTAAGACAATATCATTATGAATTATAAAGACTAGAACACAACCTGAAACATAACTGGACTAAGAAAATATAACAACGCATCAGTAATTAAAAACAAGTTCCAAAGATGGGTGGTTGCCATCATGGTACTTACCTAGCCACACAAAATAATTTAAACAAACACAAAAAGTGGGATTTTAGGTCTTGTAGGAAATTGTAGTGATAATTGAAAGTGTCTTATCTAAAGCCTTCACTCAGCTCTACGGATCTTTTAACTATGATATCACATTTTTGAGACAACTTCGCTATTTGTCATCGTAAAGCGATAAGATGGTACCATTGCATGCAGAATTGTAATCTACAAAGTAATAACTAAATTATACTATTATCTAACGGGGAATGAAGCTGTACGAAGGGTAGTTTCACTCTAACTCACGCACCACCACATACAGGCGCAGAGTATTAGGTCTGTACAGTACTGCTGCGGTAAGAATGAAAGCGCAAAGAATACAGAGGATAAGCAAATATTTTAGTTAATAGTGAACATCTCACTACTACTCTAATTAATAACATTGACTCAATGGTTTCACACGATAAATACTCCAAAATGAGTTAAAACTGCTAATTTGAATGCTTTTCTTAACACTGAAACACTTAAAATACTTTTAATAACTATCTACACTGAAATCATACGCTTAACCACTCACAACTGTGGAAAATCCCAACCTGATATTTTCTAACCGTTTAGTACGGTAGTTGTTAAAGGGACTTCACTAGGTGGGTTCTTATAGGTCAGCTGTGTACATATAACTGAGGATGACCACTTAGTCAATCATTGAAACATCTTCCTGTTCTGTCATTTCATGATTGTACTAATTACAAGTGTTGTTATTTCTAAATTATTGAAGACACAGAGGTGTTGTGTACAAGTACCGCCATGGATGAGTGTGGATCTAGTCATGGAGTAAAATAAACATGCACTAAGACACACGCTCATCTATGGAAGTATTGTTAACTGCTTTTGGTGATCTTGTAATGCTGAAAAAACACAATATGATAATGGTGAAAAATAATGCAACCAACACATGACTTCTTAATTAGCCTATATAGTCACAACTTCTCTCACACATTTCTACCCCTTTGTTGAAATCTTTTCAATTATCATAGTTTTATAAAAAAAAATGAAGAAAAGGAACATAAATTAAACACCCCTATCCCTTGAGTCAGGTTCGGAAGGAAGTATGAGTTGGTCAACAGAGACTCGATAGAGTGTAAATCTAGTAAGGCGCCTAGGGAATGTTACCATAGAAGAAGGAATTACAATAAGAAAGTCACAGGTATAAGCTCTAGCGTGATACAAAATATCCTTAGTTTGGTTACTGGACAACAGAAAGCGCTAGTAGCATCGGGACAAAAAGGCTTGGGCTACTGTATCACAAGTACCGATGCTACTAGCGCTTTCTGTTGTCCAGTAACCAAACTAAGGATATTTTGTATCACGTGACTTTCTTATTATAATTCCTTCTTCTATGATGTTACACCCGTACTCAGTACAGATGATCCCCTGGATCGGAAAATTCGAATATCACAAATCGTCAAAAGCAATTTCAATAAATCAAATTTTGATTTAAGAACATTTAAATTCCTATCAAGCCGCAACTAAAGAAAAACTAGACGGGCGTAATTTAAAGAATAAAACGGGGTTCATTTAAATATTTTTCAAATTAAATTGTGTACAATTTTTTTTCAAAAAATAAAATAAATATTCAAATTTTGAATTTTATACCCCCTCCCCATCTTACGTATAGAAAAACTAATATAAGACGTTTCGAGAGTATAAATTAACTTCCGTTATCAAGTGATAAACCTAAGAGCACAAAAGTGAAAACACCAACATAGTCAACATGTTGGCAACTAAATCTATAAGGCAAGAAACGAACACAGGCCTACATATTAGGGCCTAATACTGTACTATGAAAAAAAAACCATCATTATCAAATAATATAAAAACCAGAATATTAAACTAATTCAACGAGCGACACAGATAGCCGTTGATTAAAAAATTATAAAAAAACACCTAGTTTCATCTAAATATTTCTGTTTGTTTTTAAAATATTCACGTTTTAAAATGGAGGCCACTGAAGACATTTTACGTTTGTGACTAGTAAAGCGTGCCTAGAATGTATTAAATATACCCAAGTGAAAGTGACAAAACAACCCGTGGAAAACACCTTCAAATGATAAATGAAATTTGATTCAAAAACTTTCCTACAGATATTTTTACCTGAACAGAAAAACATTATTTACATGTAAAAGAAAGGTTAATTTTCCTTCTAAGAGTGCCTCTAAAATATCATTTACTTGGTATATATAGATTAATGTTAATTACAGTGAAATACAAACAATAGTCAGATCATTTACGTGTCCACCAGAAACAGTGGGGAGGGTATGGGAAGGTTCGTTGTCAGTCAAGGCATACGTTTATAAACATCAAGACATAGCATAATATTACACTGATTATACATGATAATGTTATGAACAAACAACCACTCAAAACATTAATTTTTATCACCATACAAGGAGCGTTCAGTATCCTGTTACACCCTCAGGGGATCACTTGTATTGAGTACGGGTGTGGTAATTTCGGGAAGCTTTACCTGGATCTTTGCCTTTTCGTGTAGTCTTGAGTTAAATCCCTCTGTGATCTTTCCTGCCAGGTCGATATTATTTTCGACGGAATCCTAAAAAGGTGTTATTTCCGACGATTTTCAGTAGAAGTTGAACTGTATCATTTCCGACGGTTTTCAGGTAGAAGTTGAGCTGTATCATTTCCGACGGTTTTCAGGTAGAAGTTGAGCTGTACCATTTCCGACGGTTTTCAGGTAGAAGTTGAGCTGTACCATTTCCGACGGTTTTCAGGTAGAAGTTGAGCTGTATCATTTCCGACGGTTTCCAGGTAGAAGTTGAGCCGTATCATTTCCGACGGTTTTCAGGTAGAAGTTGAGCTGTATCATTTCCGACGGTTTTCAGGTAGAAGTTGAGCTGTACCATTTCCGACGGTTTTCAGGTAGAAGTTGAGCTGTACCATTTCCGACGGTTTTCAGGTAGAAGTTGAGCTGTATCATTTCCGACGGTTTTCAGATAGGAGTTGAGCTGTATCATTTCCGACGGTTTTCAGGTAGAAGTTGAGCTGTATCATTTCCGACGGTTTTCAGGTAGAAGTTGAGCTGTAGGCTATCATTTCCGACGGTTTTGGGTTCCCCTAATATTTGATCAACACGTAGTCCAGTTTATTATATTTCACTGGTTTAAATCTTACCGTTATTTGTTTTCACTTATTAAGTATGAATTATGTACTATCTAACCTAACCTATCCCTAACAACTTGACACGACCACAACACATAACTTAAAACTTTCATCTCGACTCCTAAATTTTAAACCTACTGATACTTCAAAAATGGTAAAACATTAATCAATTTAGATTCAGCCACGGTTTTTCGAAATATAGGTTGGTGTTAAACTATATGTCGCATGACTACCATCGCATTAAGATTTTTTGAAGTTGACTCCTACATTTTGTACCTAGAGTGATCCCCTAAAATTTCCAAGCTTTTAAAAAGTTAGTGTTTTAAAATATACATATGAATTGGTTAAAATAACAATCTGTTATAAAAAATGCAACAACTGGGTGGGGAATTAGATATAATACGCTATATATAGTGTCAGTGGTTGGATGATTAAAGTTGGACTAAAGTTTGCAGTCCGTTGTGATATCGCCTAACGTGACGATCTTTCGTGACGAATATCGTTACGTAACGCTGTCAAATTTGTTCAAATGCAGAAAAAATTCGGTTTTATTTTGATGCTACTATTTAGGTTCTGCGTGTTAATGTACAAATTATTTACTGCCAACACAATCTTTAATCTAAAGTTTGTGAAGATAACTTTTGAAATTAAGGAATAGAACCATTGTAGATGACAGATTATATATTTATACTATAGATGGTATTGTTTTGGGTTATACTGACAAGCTGTTGACAGGGTATCTCTTGTAACAGAAATGAGTCATGCTTTTTACTACGTTGGGAATGTGCAACGTTGCCAAATGCATAATATCGTCGGATATAACCCGGCATCGTTAGGTCTCTCTTGATAACATTTTGTTCTCTCCGACTCTGAGTAAAGTCCTTTAGTTTATGTTGTTTACAAGGCAAAGAAGACCACGAAGTCACTTCGCCCGCTAGACAGTGACTACAAGATTGTATAAGAGCTAGTAATATCGGTCATTGAACTGTCGTAAAATACGCAATCTTTCAAAAGTGGCAAAACAAAAATTCGATTTCGTTGAGAACACTTTTACGGTACAAGATAAACAAGTTCAGGCCTTTATTTAAACACAGTATATTTAAAAAAATAGCGTCCATGATGGATCATTAATTAAACTACTAAGTAGGCTAATCAATTGACCGATTAACAAAGTTTACTCAGAGAGAACCGTTACATTAAAAAACCCGTTGAGAATATTTCAATGGTTAGGAAGACACCCCTTACCGATATTCTAAAGCAGATGCGGGTTTTCTTTGTAGGAAATTTAATACTTTCCCACTTGTAAAGAGGAAGATAATATTTCTGTAGAAAAAATACGTACACCTGACAATTAGTAACAATAATCTTGTGGTGCAACAGCCCGTGACAATCCTGGATCTGCTAGACGAGTTTACAGTTTACAGCCTATTGCGGTGATCAGAACGTAGATTTCCTTCCCAAACATTCGATTCTAATCGTAAACCTCCACTTTCCCTCACAATGTTGGATCATCCGGAATCTTTCACACACCATGGATTCCTTATAAGTGGTAAAGTATTTTATATATAAAACAAAAATAAATAAATATTTGGAAATTGTAATACAATCTAGACAAGAGAGTAATTCAAGAAGTCGACATTATTTATTTAATATCTTGTATTAGGCTAAACATAGGCCTATAATGAATTAACAATCTTTTTCAACCACTCATCCCCTAACCAAATCAAAACTCGCCGCCACACAATGGCATGAATTGCAATTTTTCCTTCAAAATTATCTAGAGCACTTGTTTCGCAGCCGATTACGATTTTTTTTAAATGCTCGTTATAAATTTCCAAAAACCGTAACAGAGCCGATTTTTGAATTAGATTAGAACTATTGGCTTTGTACTTTTATATTACAGTATAAAGTTCTTTGTGTAATGCTATCGTTTTAAGTTATGTTAGGTTTTAAGTTCTTGCCTTAGATTATAGTTTTTAGTTTAGGGTTATTATTTCTTCTCTTAGATTTAATATTCTTGTTTTAATGTACTTGGTGGTATTTATTATATTATTAGCAAAAGATATAATAATATGACCTACAGCACTTAAGGCTATGTCTAAATTAGTATAGAATTGAACCACATATTTATGATTGATAATAATTAATGTATGTCAGCCATATTGATTATATTTGAAAATTTCAGAAAATATTTCCATTTTAAATTGTTTAATCATTCTTAGGAATAGCCTATTTATAGTTTATTCCACTTAATTTATTTTAAAATTAGTTTTATCATATTGTTGCCGCCATCTTGAATTTCTTCCGGGAACTTAAAATTTAGTCTATATTAACTTAAAAGTACTGATCAGAAATATTCAAAACTTTTCGGTATAAACTTTAACAAAAATATTAAATTTTTTAGTATTTTATAGCCGCGATATTGGTTCCGTGGCAACAAGATGTATGTAAATTGGATAAGAAAAAAAATGGCCTCCCCAATCGCTTCGCTCATGTCAGTGTCTCAGGTTTAGCGGATGTCGAAGCTCTACTATGTGAAGGAGACTCTACTTGCTAATCGGTGATTGGGCATTGTAAAAACTCTTAACTATATATACGAATGTCACCTTTTCTTGGTAGACCAGGTTTCGAAATTACACTTTTGACTATAAAATCGCTATTTTCCATTATGGGTTGTTATTATCACATGCAGAATTGAAATCTGCAAATTCTTATCAAATTTAGTACAGTATGTAATAATTTAAATAACAAACCTGATATGAACACTGTATCTGCATTTCAAAATGAGCAAAATTTAGTCCTTTATATCAAACTTCCTGTTCCTGTCATAACATTTGTGACCGCTATCGTGCATACCTATGAGAACGAAATGTCGAAAATCAGTGAAGAGCAGTCAAAAAACGGAGATTAAAATTGTTGACGATTAACAAAACTTATACTGGGTAAGGGAAAAAAAGAATAGAATATAAAAACAAGACCTCTAGTTCCAGAATAGTGTAATAGCGTCAAAGTCGGGAGAGACCTGAAAGGAGAATGACAAACTAAAGACTAGTTGAAAAAAAGGCGCGATCCAGTATATCTCTCGAGAATGCCACAGCCATATTAACTATAACTAAACCTGTGAGTTAATTAATAAACTGACAGTGTTTACAGAAATGATGCCGCGAAGAGGTATCTACTAGGCAGATTGATTACAATAATGAAGAGTATATGAAGGACGTTGGAGGTGAAGTGGTGGCCGTCTAGACAGAAGGAATCTGCAAGTACAATTATTGAATATCAAACATACGTACGCCCTTTAACCTTTGCCTTTAATGTCAGTGGAAATGTATACCAACACGATCTGTTTCTTTCGATTATCTAACAATGAATTTTCTAACAACACCAGTCGTTTCTACTAGTAAGTTATCATCAGTTGTGGCCAGGTTCAACAATATAGTAGGTTAGACAAGAATTGAAGGAATAAGTACAATAGAATAAACCCTAAGGGAGTCATTATAGTGGCATTCCCGAGGCATCCTAACTGGATCTACAGATTTTGTTGTATTAACCCTGTCGTTATTTTATCTTCGTTTTTAATGAGGCGATGATGTTTTTAGCTTTAAACAACAAGGACAACGACTGTGCAAAAAACACTGCATAAACTTTCTCACGAAAACCAATTAAAAATCAACCAACCAGTAACCAAACTTACTCAATATCTCCCATACTAAGTCAAATGGAAGGAAAGGATATAATAAAGACCCCCTAGTCGTAGAATAGCGTCAGGGTCGGAAGAGAACAAGAATTGTTCAATACATCCAGGCGCGAGTATTGGCACTTGGGCTATCGGTAGCAAACCGCTACTAACCTGACTAAAAACATCAGTACTACCGCCGCGCCGGGTAGATAAACCAGTTCAATATTCCAATTGTATGCTTTTCAACGTATATCTGAGGTCTTTTTTAAGATATTATAATGACCTTGACTTGTTAATAAAGCTTAGAATCGATCACATTTAAAAAAGGGTGAAGTATTTTTCGTTGAAAGGATGAATCACATTAGAAAGCTGCGCTGAGAAATGTTTTTTCTCCACTTATGCCCTTCCCCATCCCAAGGGTAAGATGAAGTGCCAGCATTTTTGCCGGTATCTATAGAGTAGTTACGTATTACCGAACATATCAGTTAAAAAATGAAAATCAACCAACGAGGTTGTCTTTGAAAAAATGTATATATTAACTTATAAATGGACAGGTTTCATCTGAGCTGTGGAGTTTGGGTGCGCAGTGGGTCCAGGCGTGGTCTAAGCAGCAGTAAGGTGGTGGGGGAAGCGGCCGCCTCAGTCTGTGCTGGGTGTTGGTACTAACAATGATGTCTGCAAGACAGCTGGATCGTGGACAGTAGTCGGCGCCGACTGTTTCCCCTACAATGCCTCTGTCCCCACGCGGCCTCGAACTACAAACATACCTCCCGTCCACGCGCAGCTCACAGCTCAGATGAAACCTGTCCATTCATACTTCGCTAGTACCAAAAGCATGTCCTCTGAGTAATGATTCAAATTTAGCTTGTAATGAAGGCGGTCCATACTTGTACTCACTATAGTAAGCCCCTCGGAGGTAATGCACAAACTGTTACATCCATACTTGTACTCACTATAGTAAGCCCCTCAGAGGTAATGTACAAACTGTTACATCCATACTTGTACTCACTATAGTAAGCCCCTCAGAGGTAATGCACAAACTGTTACATCCATACTTGTACTCACTATAGTAAGCCCCTCAGAGGTAATGCACAAACTGCTACATCCATACTTGTACTCACTATAGTAAGCCCCTCAGAGGTAATGCACAAACTGCTACTTCCATACTTGTACTCACTATAGTAAGCCCCTCAGATGTAATGCACAAACTGCTACATCCATACTTGTACTCACTATAGTAAGCCCCTCGGAGGTAATGCACAAACTGTTACATTCATACTTGTACTCACTATAGTAAGCCCTTCAGAGATAATGCACAAACTGCTACATCCATACTTGTACTCACAATAAGCCCTTCAGATGTAATGCACAAACTGCTACATCCATACTTGTACTCACTATAGTAAGCCCCTCTGAGGTAATGCACAAACTGCTACTTCCATACTTGTACTTACAATAAGCCCTTCAGAGATAATGCACAAACTGCTACATCCATACTTGTACTCACAATAAGCCCTTCAGATGTAATGCACAAACTGCTACATCCATACTTGTACTCACTATAGTAAGCCCCTCTGAGGTAATGCACAAACTACTACTTCCATACTTGTACTCACAATAAGCCCTTCAGAGATAATGCACAAACTGCTACTTCCATACTTGTACTCACTATAGTAAGCCCCTCAGATGTAATGCACAAACTGCTACTTCCATACTTGTACTCACTATAGTAAGCCCCTCTGAGGTAATGCACAAACTGCTACTTCCATACTTGTACTCACAATAAGCCCTTCAGAGGTAATGCACAAACTGCTACTTCCATACTTGTACTCACTATAGTAAGCTCCTCAGAGGTAATGCACAAACTGCTACTTCCATACTTGTACTCACTATAGTAAGCTCCTCAGAGGTAATGCACAAACTGCTACTTCCATACTTGTACTCACTATAGTAAGCTCCTCAGAGGTAATGCACAAACTGCTACTTCCATACTTGTACTCACAATAAGCCCTTCAGAGATAATGCACAAACTGCTACATCCATACTTGTACTCACAATAAGCCCCTCAGAGGTAATGCACAAACTGCTACATCCATACTTGTACTCACAATAAGCCCTTCAGAGGTAATGCACAAACTGTTACATCCATACTTGTACTCACTATAGTAAGCCCCTCGGAGGTAATGCACAAACTGTTACATTCATACTTGTACTTACTATAGTAAGCCCCTCAGAGGTAATGCACAAACTGTTACATTCATACTTGTACTCACTATAGTAAGCCCCTCAGAGGTAATGTACAAACTGCTACATCCATACTTGTACTCACTATAGTAAGCCCCTCAGAGGTAATGCACAAACTGTTACATCCATACTTGTACTCACTATAGTAAGCTCCTCAGAGGTAATGCACAAACTGCTACATCCATACTTGTACTCACTATGGTAAGCCCCTCAGAGGTAATGCACAAACTGCTACATCCATACTTGTACTCACTATAGTAAGCCCCTCGGAGGTAGTGCACAAACTGTTACATCCATACTTGTACTCACTATAGTAAGCCCCTCAGAGGTAATGTACAAACTGTTACATCCATACTTGTACTCACTATAGTAAGCCCCTCAGAGGTAATGCACAAACTGTTACATCCATACTTGTACTCACTATAGTAAGCCCCTCAGAGGTAATGCACAAACTGTTACATCCATACTTGTACTTACTATAGTAAGCCCCTCAGAGGTAATGCACAAACTGCTACATCCATACTTGTACTCACTATAGTAAGCCCCTCAGAGGTAATGCACAAACTGCTACTTCCATACTTGTACTCACTATAGTAAGCCCCTCAGAGGTAATGCACAAACTGCTACATCCATACTTGTACTCACTATAGTAAGCCCCTCGGAGGTAATGCACAAACTGTTACATTCATACTTGTGCTCACTATAGTAAGCCCCTCAGAGGTAATGTACAAACTGCTACATCCATACTTGTACTCACTATAGTAAGCCCCTCAGAGGTAATGCACAAACTGTTACATCCATACTTGTACTCACTATAGTAAGCCCCTCAGTGGTAATGTACAAACTGCTACATCCATACTTGTACTCACTATAGTAAGCCCCTCGGAGGTAATGCACAAACTGTTACATTCATACTTGTACTCACTATAGTAAGCCCCTCAGAGGTAATGCACAAACTGCTACATCCATACTTGTACTCACTATAGTAAGCCCCTCAGAGGTAATGCACAAACTGCTACATCCATACTTGTACTCACTATAGTAAGCCCCTCGGAGGTAATGCACAAACTGTTACATTCATACTTGTACTTACTATAGTAAGCCCCTCAGAGGTAATGTACAAACTGCTACATCCATACTTGTACTCACTATAGTAAGCCCCTCAGAGGTAATGCACAAACTGCTACATCCATACTTGTACTCACTATAGTAAGCCCCTCGGAGGTAATGCACAAACTGTTACATTCATACTTGTACTTACTATAGTAAGTCCCTCAGAGGTAATGCACAAACTGCTACATCCATACTTGTACTCACTATAGTAAGCCCCTCGGAGGCAATGCACAAACTGTTACATTCATACTTGTACTTACTATAGTAAACCCCTCAGAGGTAATGCACAAACTGTTACATCCATACTTGTACTCACTATAGTAAGCCCCTCAGAGGTAATGCACAAACTGTTACATCCATACTTGTACTCACTATAGTAAGCCCCTCAGAGGTAATGCACAAACTGCTACATCCATACTTGTACTCACTATAGTAAGCCCCTCAGAGGTAATGCACAAACTGTTACATCCATACTTGTACTCACTATAGTAAGCCCCTCAGAGGTAATGCACAAACTGTTACATCCATACTTGTACTCACTATAGTAAGCCCCTCAGAGGTAATGCACAAACTGCTACATCCATACTTGTACTCACTATAGTAAGCCCCTCAGAGGTAATGCACAAACTGTTACATCCATACTTGTACTCACTATAGTAAGCCCCTCAGAGGTAATGCACAAACTGTTACATCCATACTTGTACTCACTATAGTAAGCCCCTCAGAGGTAATGCACAAACTGTTACATCCATACTTGTACTCACTATAGTAAGCCCCTCAGAGGTAATGCACAAACTGTTACATCCATACTTGTACTCACTATAGTAAGCCCCTCAGAGGTAATGCACAAACTGTTACATCCATACTTGTACTTACTATAGTAAGTCCCTCAGAGGTAATGCACAAACTGCTACATCCATACTTGTACTTACTATAGTAAGTCCCTCAGAGGTAATGCACAAACTGTTACATCCATACTTGTACTCACTATAGTAAGCCCCTCAGAGGTAATGCACAAACTGTTACATCCATACTTGTACTTACTATAGTAAGTCCCTCAGAGGTAATGCACAAACTGTTACATCCATACTTGTACTTACTATAGTAAGTCCCTCAGAGGTAATGCACAAACTGCTACATCCATACTTGTACTCACTATAGTAAGCCCCTCGGAGGCAATGCACAAACTGTTACATTCATACTTGTACTTACTATAGTAAACCCCTCAGAGGTAATGCACAAACTGTTACATCCATACTTGTACTCACTATAGTAAGCCCCTCAGAGGTAATGCACAAACTGTTACATCCATACTTGTACTCACTATAGTAAGCCCCTCAGAGGTAATGCACAAACTGCTACATCCATACTTGTACTCACTATAGTAAGCCCCTCAGAGGTAATGCACAAACTGTTACATCCATACTTGTACTCACTATAGTAAGCCCCTCAGAGGTAATGCACAAACTGTTACATCCATACTTGTACTCACTATAGTAAGCCCCTCAGAGGTAATGCACAAACTGCTACATCCATACTTGTACTCACTATAGTAAGCCCCTCAGAGGTAATGCACAAACTGTTACATCCATACTTGTACTCACTATAGTAAGCCCCTCAGAGGTAATGCACAAACTGTTACATCCATACTTGTACTCACTATAGTAAGCCCCTCAGAGGTAATGCACAAACTGTTACATCCATACTTGTACTCACTATAGTAAGCCCCTCAGAGGTAATGCACAAACTGTTACATCCATACTTGTACTCACTATAGTAAGCCCCTCAGAGGTAATGCACAAACTGTTACATCCATACTTGTACTCACTATAGTAAACCCCTCAGAGGTAATGCACAAACTGTTACATCCATACTTGTACTCACTATAGTAAACCCCTCAGAGGTAATGCACAAACTGTTACATCCATACTTGTACTCACTATAGTAAGCCCCTCAGAGGTAATGCACAAACTGTTACATCCATACTTGTACTCACTATAGTAAGCCCCTCGGAGGTAATGCACAAACTGTTACATTCATACTTGTACTCACTATAGTAAGCTCCTCAGAGGTAATGCACAAACTGTTACATTCATACTTGTACTCACTATAGTAAGCTCCTCAGAGGTAATGCACAAACTGTTACATCCATACTCCAAACCAAATTAGATATCCGTTCTAGTTACGATGACGTTAAACTACTAACACTGATCTCCCAAGAAAATCTGCGGGATCCGGCATTGCGAAGTCACGCACACGGGCATAGCCTCCTTCACATATGAATAGCTTCGAAATCTGGGCCTAGACACTGATACGAGGGAAGCTGTCCAATATCTGAGGTCTGTCGTCAAGATTATAGTAATATACACAATTACAAAGTACATAAAACCTGTGTAACAACTATTTTAAACAAACTTCCTCTAGTAGATAAGACCTCTTGATCTATCAATACAATTATCACCTACAAGATCCAATAAACCTACAGGTATTTCACTTAAAGCCGGTTTGTATTAAATTCAATGAGAGGGCTGAGTAAGTACTAAAATGCCACCCACTAACTTGTTTTAAGATGAGAAACAGAATAACCATGCAGGTTTTCCTCCAGTTATATATAATTATTGAATTTATTAGAGTTCGTTAAAAAAACAACTCTTTAGATAGTACAAAGATTGCGTTGGACTACAGGCTGATCAACTTTGCATAGGGAATATTCCCTTCTTTTTTTATGAGTTTAAAAATAATCTACCTACCTTTTTACAAGTCGCGAACATTTTAATTTTTAAATAGCGATTTGTTTTACGATGATTTTGGATAGGCCTAGCAATTTTAAGATTTTTTATTCTTGGGTTTTGTGTGATTTTCAAATTTCTAGTAGTTTTTATTACATTATATTCTATGGTTCAATTTTAATATCAACCGTTTTAATTACAGAAAATTAACCTCTGAAAACAAATAAAACTTGTTTTCGCTACTCTTAACCTCTTTAGCTCCTAAACAGTTGGGCGTATAAAAAAATAAACGAGAATAAAAGTCTTAAAAATATCTGTAAAATCTAAAACCATCGGAAAAAATACATTAAGTTGGCCGCCATATTAAAAAAATGGCTGATGGTATCAAAATTCTAAACCTTCAAATAAGACAACAAAAATTCACAGGAGTTGCCATTTGACTTTTTTAATACAAATATTTTCCAAGTAAAACAGCTGACACATTTGTATTAATTAACCAGTAATCAATATCCAATCAAACCTATTACATGTTAGTTTTATTATATAAGTTATGATGGAAGTAGTGATTGGAATCAACCAATAAAGCTATAAAGTGATATACACAAGTAAACACATACCGTATGCAGAAGTGAATGTGATTTCGAAATTAATGCTCCTATCTCCATCTTAAAGTTTAAAATAAAAAGCACTGAAGAGAGAGAGAGAGAGAGAGAGAGAGAGAGAGAGAGAGAGAGAGAGAGAGAGAGAGAGAGAGAGAGAGAGAGAGGGAGGGAGGGAGGGAGGTGGGGGGGGGAGATGAATAAAATTCGCACCTGTAATATAAACGACGTTACCTCTATCTACTGACGTCATGAAGTAATCACTACATTACAGCCTGTTTTTATAATCAGACAAGGAAAAGTTTTCTGTAACTGTATTAAACACATTAATTGTATTGATTAAAAACATTCATTGGCATGCACAGTAAAATTTTACGAAATGAATTCAGTTGTAAGAACAAAATTAGTTGAATTTTACTGAGCGTCCAAAGTCCTGGAACGGTTAATTTTTTGGTGATGTAAGGACGACAAACTTAGCGGTTTCCATTGATTTAAAAAGAGTATGAGAGTGAGGAGAGAATCTGTCAAGACGGGAAAAAAATAACCCAAGACTAAGAAATGTGTAGATCCAGCTAGGTTACCTAGGGATTGCAATTTCCGTACCCAGTTTAATCTTAAATTAAGGAAGATAGAAAACTGACGTTTTACACTTATTTTCTGGGGTTAAAAAATATTAACTTACCTCCCCTTAAAATGGGATTTAGGAGGGAAGATTAAAATTGTTAAATGGTAAAACTGTCATAGAGTAATCTTGTAAATTCTTGCGTAACAAGATAAAATTGTTGCAACAAAATTGTTCCAAGAAATAGCGACCGTCACAATTTCCAAAAAGTATATTATATTACTCCCAGTTTAATAACATTAGAAATATAATAGACAAAATAATTAAAATGTTTGCAGTCTAAACAAATTTTAACACAGGGTGTTCCAAAACTTCAAACATAATAATTTCCCACATTGAATTTAGTTTTAGAGTGCCCACAACTTGTAAAGTAACATAACTTATAATCTTTTCGTTTAGTTTTACTTTGAAAATGAAGAATGTTATTGGTTGTATTCCTGGGATATAACCCGCAGAGAAGAAACATTTTGGCAATGTTATGTAGTTCATGGAACAAAGCTTTGGCGGCAAAATTCCTAGCCGACTCATTCATTTGCCAGCAGGAAAACTGGCTTTAGGAGTTCTTAGAAAGACACGACTCTGCAAGAGGGAGAAGGGGGAACCAAGGTGTGTCGATCCCACTGTACAGTCCACTCCATAAGTTGTACACAGTCACGAGGTCTTCACAGTGATTTTACTTTACTTATTTATATAGCCTACGATTTTTAAACTATGTAACCTAAATTGAAGGAATTATTGTAGTGCAAAAATAAAACTACTATAAATTACCCCCGAAAACCGCTTCGATACTCTTTCGTCGTTGAGATTGTTTTTCTAAAAGAAGTTTACCTTGGTAATTAATAATAAATTGAGTACATAATTATACGTATTTTTACTTTCTCACATATAGTAGAGAAAGTATTGTGACTGGTCAAAAAAATCGACGCCAAGATTTTTGTTGATATGTACGTTTTGAAATCACTTGAGGTCAAAGTGATTTTTGGAATGATATCGTCTATCTTATGTGTTGTGTAGTACTTGAAATAAAATTTGATATTTTGCTCATATATAAGGACTTTATTTTATTTTTCCATAAGAAGAAGAAAAAAAACAGAATTATGATTTTATCAAAATCGGCTGTGATGATTAATAATGAATTTTGCTAATGTGTAGTTTATAAGGACCCAAATAAAACATATTGGTACCCACTCAAAAATTCCGGTTCATGAGTCATCAGTAAATAAACAAAAATTCGGCACTGAAGGTTACGCTTCTGGTTTTAAGGATGGACGAATGAAAAAAAGTTTGTCCAATACGTTTGCACATTTATTAATACATACAATCTTCTTACTGGTAAAACAAAACTCAAGAATTTAATTTTTCAAAATGGCGACCGTTTACCGAATTCTTAGAAAACAATAAAAAAGTTATGAGAATATTTACCGCGTTCTTTATCGATAAACAACAATATCTTATTGTATTACAGGTGAAAGGAAAATCAAGTTATCGAAAACAGTTTTTATTTTCTCGGTAATTGACTATAACACTCGGAAATTTATGATATCAGTAATTCCTCATTATCATTAAACGAATATTACAATGGACGAATCATTTACTGATCAAGACAATAATTACCAAGAAATACGAATTACGTTTTTATTAAATTGTTTTTTCCTTGTTCTTTGAGGGAAAAAACTTCTCGACTATCGTTGTCTTAAATAGAAAATCTAAGGGTTAATATTATTTCTTTATACATAGTACGTAGATAAGGGAAATATCACACTAAAATCAGTGGTATGATAATTCGGTACTTCTCAATCAACCGGGGGGGGGGGCAATAGATTTTTTCATTATTTATTTTTTTATTTAATCAAATAAGTGTCCCTTAACGGAAGGGGCCACTTGAACTTTTAATATTATTCTATCATGTAGGTACATTATTTTTGTAGATCTTTTAGCTTTTTTCGTTATTTTTAGCAATAGGTATTACCTACAGATAAATATGAAAAAACTTCATAGCTTAGGTTAGGTTAGGTAGGCCAGGTACAGTAAATTGTTCGCTCAGACCACGTTCGCACATTCCGCGTAACTACATTCTTCAGCTCCCTGCACTCTTATACTTGTTACTAACACTCTACCTAAAGGTTTATTACGTTTGTCAATGGTACATACGCAAACATTCTTAGATTTATGGTAGTATTAATACACGATAAAACAAGTTCAAATAAATCTATTTTTAGAAAAACGTAAAAACAATATCAGTTTTAAACTTTGAATTTAGAAACTAAAGTAAGTTGAACGTGTCAAAATTTCGAACCTACCGATCATGGACTCTTAGAAAACCCTTTTAGCAGAAAAATGAGCTACTCAGCGGTGAAGATGCTGCGTTCAGGTTCAGACCACTGGCCACTTGGCGGAAGACACCATGACGGAGCTTCCAGTCGTATGTTCAAGTCGGTAACTCGGCCACGCCGAATCTTGCAACTATACTAATATCACAATCTCTTAGGTCCGAAATTGGATTTTCTACAAAACTTCGTTATTTGTTATCGTAGAGGTTGGTTTGGTACCATTACATGCAGAATTGAAATCTGTCAATCTTTATCTAATTTAGTTACAAGTTGAATAACTACGACAAACAAATTACTCCGACATTTGAATTTTTCTGAATTTAAAAAGGGTTCTATATGAGCACACCCTGTAGTAAACTTCATGTACTTGTCTTACTTTTCGTGGTCGCTATCGTGCTTACGTACAGACATGTTGCAAATTTTCTGTTTTCTTAGTTTGAAATCTTACTAAAGTAACTTAAAAAAAAGTAACAAAGTTTTCAGCTGTCACATAAACTGAAACTATCTACAATAGTGAATTTAATTTAAAATACACAAATAATGGCAATTATCCAAATAAATTGTATTAATATCCGTTACTATCCAACAATTTAAAATACTGATACATCCTGTATAAGTGCTCTGCTAGAGTATGTCTATGATTGTATTTTTTGTTATTCTTCCAAGATGAGAATAAAAGTAATTTTCATTCCAACTTCTACCGACACCCTATACTTACTCGAGAGTTGACCTTGTAACTCCAGCCCATGTTACGATGTTCGTGACTACAAGGAACGTGATTGAAGATCGCTCGTCCAGTTTTACTTCTCCTTGTTCTGGGTTTGACTCCAGAATTCAAAACAGGACGCGTAGAAACGGAATTATTGTACGAGTAACGAATAAAGGATGAAGAAATATTTTACTAACTCACCTAACCTCAAATCAACGAAAACTATAATGGTAGTTGTCAATAAAAGAACCAGCGACGGTAGAATATTTAAATAAAGGACTAAACTAAGTTGTGTAACAGTAAACGCGTCCAACGAAATAGTATTTAACAAAAAACGAGCTTTAATAACAGCCGTCAAAGTTCATTTGTTTTTTCAGTTATTCTTGAAACTTATATTTAATTCGCTTAGGAATTTTTTTGCCAGTCATGTATTTCTTTCTTTAGAGCCGATTTTATTATTATTTAAAGTGTTACTTTCAGATTTGTCGAAAATTATTCATTTTCCTGGGAAACATTTATTTTGTAAATTAAACAGCCTGTTACGGCTAAATAACATGTTGGACAACAAAAATAATTTGAACAGATGTTACAAATTCTCAAATACGTTTTATTTTGTTTCAGAATTTATAACAGCTGTTACTTTTAGGTTAATTTATACAATGCTAACTTTATTTGTGGGGACTGTATAACATTAGGGGAAGTTTAACATTATTATATATTAACACATTTTGATGAAATAACCTCACAAATATATTTATTCAAAATTGTTAACTGGAAACTACTAGTATTTGTTGTTTTGCACAATATTTTGGTAGAGTTTTGTTTGGAATCTATCTTTACCAAATCCGATCAGTAAGTTATCTTTGGAATCTATTTTTACCAAATCCGATCAGTAAGTTTTCTTTGGAATCTATTTTTACCAAATCCCATCAGTAAGTTTTCTTTGGAATTTATTTTTACCAAATCCGATCAGTAAGTTTTCTTTGGAATCTAGTTTTACCAAATCTGATCAGTAAGTTTTGTTTGGAATCTATTTTTACCAAAACTGATCAGTAAGTTTTGTTTGGAATCTAGTTTACCCAAATCCGATCAGTAAGTTTTGTTTGGAATCTATTTTTACCAAATCCGATCAGTAAGTTTTCTTTGGAATCTATTTTTACCAAATCCGGTCAGTAAGTTTTCTTTGGAATCTATCTTTTCCAAATTCGATCAGTAAGCTTTGTTTGGAATCTATTTTTACCCAATCCGATCAGTAAGTTTTGTTTGGAATCTATTTTTACCAAATCCGATCAGTAAGTTTTGTTTGGAATCTATTTTTACCAAATCCGACCAGTAAGTTTTGTTTGGAATCTATTTTTACCAAATCCGATCAGTAAGTTTTCTCTGGAATCTATTTTTACCAAATCCGATCAGTAAGTTTTCTTTGGAATCTATTTTTACAAATCTGATCAGTAAGTTTTGTTGGAATCTATCTTTACCAAATCCGATCAGTAGGTTTTCTTTGGAATCTATTTTTACTAAATCTGATCAGTAAGTTTTGTTGGAATCTATCTTTACCAAATCCGATCAGTAAGTTTTGTTTGGAATCTAGTTTTACCAAATCTGATCAATAAGTTTTGTTTGGAATCTATTTTTACCAAAACTGATCAGTAAGTTTTGTTTGGAATCTAGTTTTACCAAAACTGATCAGTAAGTTTTGTTTGGAATCTAGTTTTACCAAATCTGATCAATAAGTTTTGTTTGGAATCTATCTTTACCAAATCCGATCAGTAAGTTTTGTTTGGAATCTAGTTTTACCAAATCTGATCAATAAGTTTTGTTTGGAATCTAGTTTTCCCAAAACTTATCAGTAAGCTTTGTTTGGAATCTATTTTTACCAAATTCGATCAGTAAGTTTTCTTTGGAATCTATTTTTACCAAATCCGATCAGTAAGATTTCTTTGGAATCTATTTTTACCAAATCCGATTAGTAAGATTTCTTTGGAATCTATTTTTACCAAATCCGATCAGTAAGCTTTGTTTGGAATCTGTTTTTACCAAATCCGATCAATAAGTTTTGTTTACACAATAAAAACACATTTAAGTATAATTACAACTGTATAATCAGTCCAATATATAAATTTATATACAAAGAAGAGAAAGAGAATCCATCACGTCAAGGGTTCGGCATTCAGTGCACAAACTCCTCCACAGAGTAAAAGGATCTAGACAATAGTAGTTGTCTAAGACTGTTTTAAATGGTAAAAAACCCTGACGATTTGATATTCTGTGGGAGCTTATTTATCAGTCTAGCACCAGTCTGGGAAGGAAGTTTACTATATAAATGCAATCTGTGCTGTCCAGCACGATAATTACTAGCTTGTCTGGTGCTATAACTATCTATATATTTATTTTAGATATGCTTACATTTGAACCTGTAGTAGAAATATATATATATATATATATATATATATATATATATATATATATACTAAGGAGTGTAAGAACTCCAAACTCTTTAAACACAAACCTACATGACTTTATATATTATGTTTTCTTTTATTAAATGTGTGTAATTGATAATGTTACGAGTGAAATAGTTTGTGTGATATTTTTATTAAGGAACCAATTCAGCTGTTGACTTGTTCTATATACTGGTAGACCTAACTCTAATCTCTAAAAAGTCGTTTCTTTGTTCATTTCAAGACATCTATTTATAGTCCCCCTTCGCAGAACAAGTTCCCCTTCAGAGCGACACCCTACTAAACTACATATGTATCATGATTGCATAACCAACCCCTGCGGAATTCCCCACACTATGAATACGTACACATAAGTAGCCCAGTCGTTTGAGGTAAAAAAAATCTTAAAAATGGTGTAATATTTAGTAGTAATTAATTTTACTTTAGGATTCGTTTTGCTAAAAATAATGGGTATTTAATTTTGCACAAACCCTATGGATGGACAAATTAAAACATGCAAATTAACCTACATTTTTCTAGATTGCAATCATTAAAACTATAGACCCTACATTTTTTTTATCTTAAAGGGGTCGGATACTTTTTAAAAAGGAAAAGGGGGAGGGGATGGAACTACCGTAATTTAGTTTTGGAGGTACAGCGGTTCAAAAATGCAATTCATTTGTTAGACAAAAAAAGAAAGAAAAAAAGTAGTTTTGATGTTTCCTGGTTAAAATTTTAGTAGAGGTATCTCCGAAAATAAATGTCGAAACGATGTAGGATTAGACTTTTTCTTTTCATAAAAAAATATTCTACTCCTTGAAGGGTAGTCTATTAATTTAAAGACACGAAAAACTTATCCTTTTTTTTGTCTTTTGTCAAATAATTCTGTAAAATTAACCATTTTTTAATGTCAAAATACAACCGAAAAAAGAGCTGGTAAAAATTTTCAAATCGAACTGAAGACTACCTACCCTAAAATGTTGGTGGCCTAATATATAACAATGTTTTATTACCATCGTTCAATTAATGGTTTTAAATAATTGTACATTTTTTTCTTTTTTCTCTCTCTTTTCTTCTTTCTCCTTTTTCCTTTTCATCTTCAAATTAAACCCAAATCTTAATCTTTATTCACTTGCAGTTTGGTACGAAACTAAGTGTTATCTCACAATTAATTAGAATTTAATAAAATCGAAGGCAATTTTGAAGTAACATATTTGAACCAATCACTATCAAAATATAGTATTTGAGTTGTTAGTACATGATAAAATGAGTACTAATTTAAAAAAATATATATTTATTTGTTATTTTTTTAAAAACTAGTTCAGATTTGATTCTAGGCCTGAAATTTCAATAATTTCTACAATTTTGAGAACCCTTAAATGGTTGCAACTTTTTTTAAAAGCTCAACAATAAAATCAACTTAACATATTTTTTATAACGAATCCTGTCAAATCAATGTTTTTGATTACATTTGAAAATTCTGAATTACACCCTTCTAGGAGTTCCTATTAGATTGTAAAATTGGGCTCTATATAAACAAAGTACTTAAATTTGATCATTAGATGTGAAACAATTGATTTGTATTACTTTCACAGTGTACGAATCCTGTCAAATCAATGTTTTTGATTACATTTGAAAATTCTGAATTACACCCTTCTAGGAGTTCCTATTAGATTGTAAAATTGGGCTCTATATAAACAAAGTACTTAAATTTGATCATTAGATGTGAAACAATTGATTTGTATTACTTTCACAGTGTACGAAGGTTAGGTTTGGACTTCCGTATAGGGTAAGCATACTTTCTGTTGTTTTTTTTTTAATTAACTGATCTTCTAGTTTCATGACCTTGAGAAACCAAAAAGTGATTTTCAACATGGCGTCCGACTACGTAAGCACGGTAGCAGCCAGAACAAATACTCAGCAAAATGAAATAAATGTGTTATAGACTAGTGTCCTCATATAGAACCCTACTGAAATTAAGAAAAAAAATCTAATTGAAAATGTCAAAATATCAGGCTATTTTAAACAGTTTCTTGTCTATAACTCACGTGTTATTCAACTTATAAAGCACTAAATTAAATAAAAATTTGTAGATTTCTATTTTACTTCTAATGGTACAAACTCCAAATATCTATTAATCTACAAATAGCAAGCTATTGTTAAAAATTTACGAAACCTGGCAGAGCTGAGACCCCGAAACGAGCGAAGCGAATGAAGACTTCTCAATATATACACGTGTACGAGGTACCGCTAGGTAGCCGACGAGAGTTTAGTAATATACACAATTACAATCTTCATTGTAACCAATAAACAAACTTACCTTACTGGATAAGACCCCTTGATCTACCAATACAATTTAACATTTCCTACATGCCACAAGAAACCAACTTTTGTGTATTACATTCAGAGGTTACGCTTGTATTAAATTTTATAGTGGAGCTGAGTAAGTACTATAATAGTGTCCTTCAACTTATTTTTCTATTAGTAATCGTTCGGAAGTTATCAAACTGTATTTTAAATAACATTACAAACACCTACGCGCCTTAAAAATCCCTTGAAACTTGTGGAAAGACAATTATGTAACTTTCAAATAAACTTAATGACTAACAAGTAATTGTTGGATGTTGAATGATTAATGTACCCGCATCACTGACTACCTCCCGTTTATAAAGTAGGGTAGTTTTAATTGTGGAAGCAATGACGTGCATCTCCTAGGAAGGGGGCCTGGGATTATTATTCAGACACGAGGGAAATTTCACGTTTAACGTGGGATTTTAGTAGCCCTGATGCTTACGTTGATTTTGTTGTACTTGTTCAAATGAATCGTAAACATTTTAATCTGTTTCAAGCTCATTTGATTGAAATTTAATTTTAAATGTCAGTGATTGAAATTCGTTTTCAGTTTTTTCGTTATCATACAAGATAATTGTCTTGTACTTTAGTTTGGGTAAGTCCATGCAATTTCAAACGAATTTGAACGAAATCGGTAGCATCAATGTTGAGAATTACGTTTTTTAATTGTTTCCCCCCACCAACGAACCGGCATTTTTGGTGAAATAGCGACCAAAACGTTGTGTGGGTACTACGATTAATACAAAGTGATCAAAATGAGTAGAACCGATTTTGTGAAACCCCGATTTTGTTTTTTAGAGGTGAATCCCCCACCGTAACGAAAAAATAATAAGGCAACTAAATCTTGAATTATTACTAATACGCCTACTAATCAAAATCGGTCGACACGTTTAGTCTGTACATCGCTACACAGACTTCATACTAAAAACTGCTTTGTGGGGAGAGGCTTCAAATCGGATTTATCCGCGAAAAACACAACTTTATCTACACCCAGTATATGTGAGATTGTAAAAATTCTATTTATTTTAATAATAGTTTGATTTACAATTATTTTTGTTCTAGTTTTTGAAAGGTAAAAACCTCCCGGTAGTCATCGTGTAAAAAGAAAAGAACATAAAATAAAGACCCGTAGTCCTCGAATATTCCAATAGCGTCAGAGTCTGAAGAGAACAAGAGTTGATCAAGAGAGACTCAAAAGGAAAGATGAAAGAGAAGGATCTAACTCAAGGCTACATAAAAACACGTGTAGACCTCACCGCGGTCTTGGCATACATGTGCTCACTAAAACTGAGCCGTACGAAGTCAAATAAAATTAGTAGTGGCATCACTTCATTGCAATTGACAAATATATGAATCGTAGAAAAATGACAGATTAAAAATATTAAAACACGAGTAGATAAACAGTGCAAACATATTTCACAAACTTTCTCATCCACCTATACTCAAAACCCAAAATTAATCGTTAGAAAAACGGTTCTGTGGGCTGTAGAACGCTACAAAAACGTTAGACACCATTCCAAAACCACAGTCAGGTGACCTCAAAACCACATTTCACTTCAATTTGAACTAAAATGGTAAGCGCCTAGTTTAAGATATTACTTTATTTTATAACAGTACCTGACAGGTTTTTTTTTGGTTCATTACCGATTCAAGAACCGACATTTTTGGAGAGATGGTGAGCATTAACTTTTATTTGCACAGGAGCAAAGTTTTATTAAAATCGTTTAAGCAGATTTAGATAAAAATCGTAATTTGTGGACTTTTTTTATGACAGCTACTGCTATACTACTAATTTTGATGTATAAAAAAATTGGGAAAAAGTCCCGAAATGTAGTCAAAATGAGCCCACATATTATACTTATCGTTCCACACGATTGGGCTCTACAAGACTGCAAACACGGCAAACATACGTTATTCCCAACACTTCATCTATCACATGACTTCTTCGATACGAAGAATATGTGAAAAGTAACAAAATAAACTACATTTCGTCAGAATATCAAAGCAGTCCATCTAAATCACATGTTCTACCCTAATAACAAGTGTAAAAAAAAAAGAGGAAGAGATTAAATCAATGATTTCAGTATTAACATGTTATATGTAGAATGTGTGGCAGTGCATGGTGCGTACGTCCGGTTTGACTACTTCCGGATAGAATGCACCACTGCTTCCGATTACAATGGAAATACTTCACAGGTTAGCAGCTTGTGTTAATAAAGAGGAATAAACTAATTCGCCAACGAGTGTGTAAAAACAGGGCGAAATTGAATTATTGCAGTCATCTGTAATCTCACAATCACTTGAAATGTGAAGATAGACCTTCTCAAGCATCCTCAAGGTAGGAATGTGTTTGGGATGGAGAGGAAAAGAGGGGTCCCCACATTTTGTTGCATTTACTTTCAGTGATACAACCCGAATAAAAAAGATATATACCTCAAACGCTTCTGTGTAAACGCGTACCCTACTTTCGTTTCTTTGAATGATAATAAACGAATTTTGTGAATAAAACGTTTACAAAATTCTGTCACGAAGTTGTAATTTTAGGAATTAAATGTAACTAAGCACTAATTTGTGAACCTAATTTTCTTGGAATGGGTTGTACCGTCGAGTCAGGTTAGGGAAACAAGTAGAAGGGAGGACACACCTCTTACATCAGAAACAATCCTACTGTGAGGCTACTGTAGGAGAGTTGCATTCCCGAGGTATACAAGCTGGATCCATTTATTTCATGTACTCTTGGGTTAGATCCCTCTCTTTAGTTTTTCTTATAAAGTCTCTCTTGACCAAATCTTGTTCTTTTACGAATCTGACGCCATAGTAGTCGAGCGCTAAGGATCTTTAATTTATGTTCGTTTCTCCTTTTTCTTTATAAACCGATGATAACCGGTCAGTTTTCCGCGTCTATTGTGCGTTAAGTAGCCACTGAATCATAACTAATGACCCCAGTAATGATATGCAACTTTTCCTCCTTCATGAAATCCAGACAAACAAATGATAACACTTGTTACATTGCAATTTTCCGATTAATTTGATATCAAATTTCAATGGAATCGGTCATGTGTGACAAACACAGAGTGATTAGTGAAGTTGTAAAAAAAGAAACAACGGTTCTTCATAAATACCCAAACTATAACTTGTAGGAAACATAAATTGTCAATATTAACAAATAATAACCTATTTATACAGAAAGGCCTTACGAAATACTAATGTTCTTTAATTTTTCAAAAGCACTCGGACAAATACATTCTATTTTTCATTGTACGGTAGGGTAAGTACCATGATGACGCAAATCTTTTTCTTTTTTCATGAACCAAGGAATGATGATCAAACTCGCTTAAGTATATATGGTGTGCGTAATTTGGAAAAACTAAATTAAACCATTGACTTTAAATATAAATAGATTTCCCATCTCCATGGTATGATTTGAAGCTCAGAAATTAGATATTCTAATGCTGCCATCTAACGGTCCATTTCTGAGAACATTATAACTAACAACAAGCAAAGTAAAATTTCGGTTCGTAGGTAATATGGAAAAGTGATTTCTGCCAGGTTTAGAAGTTACAATTTGGAAAATGTTTATATATTATTCACTATACCGAGTACGGGATCTGCAATCCCGAGGTACCTAACTGGTTCTACAACTTTTTTTCATGCGTTAGATCCCTCTTCATCTTTCCGCTCAAATGTCTCTTGCCAACATCTGTTCATTCCCAATCCAGACGCTATTCAGGGATTAGGGATTGCTACGTTCTTTTCTCCTTATTTTGTACAAAGCAATGGTGAGAGACAAGTTTTTCACCATCACGAATATTCTTGGCCTAAACCAGGTAAGAAGACTCTGTTTTCTTTTCGCATACACATGGAAGGTGTAACATGCCACGTCTATCGTCATATAAAATTAACGATTAGATCATTCTTGATCGTGGCGCCGGAACTCGTGACGTCATGTGTTCTGAGAAAAGCAAATTATTTGTGTTCAGATCCAAGGTCGAGCCACTGCTTTGGTGTCGACAATTAGGCCTGTATAGGCTATTATCTAACTAAATAGCGAGACATCGAAGTCTACGAGGTTCTCAGTCTTGATCCAAAATCTTATAAATATCACCAGAGATTAATTTTAACTTGTACAGTATATATAGTAAATTAAACAGCGTATTGCTTTACTATTGCACTAACTTTCGTATATACTCGTACTAGCTGATAACCCCAGTTTCACTTGGGGGTAGTTGAGATAGTTTTACAAAGTTTTTTTTTCTTTTTCTTTTTTTTCTCTTTTTCTTTTCTTAGCACAACCGTAATGGTGGTGCTATGGAAATAAATTATACCCAAATACAGCAACACACCAATTATGATCAAATAACAAAGATATGATACTTGTTTTAAGGGTAAAAGACACCCTTTGAGTGGAACATTTTCAAAACCCTTTCTTAGTAAGCGTCTACAGACCTACCCAAAACCATGTAAAAAAAATTATAGCTCTACTAGACTAGTTGGATCCAGAGATATGCTTTTAGGAGTTAAATGCACACTTTGGTGTGTAACATTTTCAAAACCCTAACAAACAATGTTAAAAAATTCATAGCTCTAGGCTACTTGGATCCAGAGATTTTGTGATCAGTCAGTGGGTTTTGACTTTTATAGATGAAAAACCAAAGGAAACAAAAATATATTTCTTACCTTCAAATTTGATCAAAATCTCTCGAACCTGTTTTAAAAATCCAGTTTTTAAGACTGTGTTGGTAATTTTTTTTCCTAATTATTTCAACTTTTCAAAAATTTAGCCTAGACAGGACTTTGACTAAAAAAAATATTTAAAAAAATTAAAAAATAAGTTTGAAAATCTGATCGATTATTATGTATGTGACTAATATAATTAAAACTATTTTTTTCCTTTAAAAAAAAAATTCATTACGTAAGCTAAAAGCTTCAAAGTGGGGAGAGGGTTTACAGTAAGCCTAATAATATTTCATAATTTAGCCATAAACACAAGATCTCACAAAAATTACGTTTACTTAATCAAACGGGTTTCAACGACAAAGTCGCCATCCTCAGTAATACACGAGCTACAATAACTAAACTATAACTCCTATAAGTGATTGTAGGTTATGTATCACTGAGGATGGCGACTTTGTCGAAACGCGTTTGATTAAGTAAAAGTAATTTTTGTGAGATCTTATGTTCGAGTTTTATTCTATCTTTCCAGAATTATAGTCTACTTTTTACAATGGCTTAGTCGAATCAATGACAAAAACGAACTATATCCGTTAATAAATTTAAACTACTTGAAGGTCACCATTATGGTACTTACTCAGCCCCATCATATAATCTAATACAAGAATATTCTCTAAATACAACGCACAAAAGTTGTTTTTTTGGACTTTGTAGGTTATGTTATATGGTATGGTAGATAAAAGGGTCTTATCCAGTAGGGTAAGTTTGTTTAAAAACAGATTTAAAAAAAAAAATCGTAATGGGGTGTATCATTACTTTCTTGACGTCGGATAGATGTGTATATTAAAGAATTCTTCACTTGTTTCGCTCTACACATCACATTTTCTTGGGAGATCAAAAACAAAAGAAATTGGTCGCCATTTTGTGTTATCACTAAAAAAGTCCCTTATAAAACGTCATTTTTCTACATCGACTCTACCGATTACGATGAAACGTTGAGATTAACTTTGTAGGTTATGTTATATTGTATTGGTAGATTGAAGTCTTGACTACGGCTATGCTCTAATGAGCTTCGCAGTTGTAACATCCTCTTTGAACTGAACATTTCCAATTTGTGTAACTTTTTCGGTTCCCTGAGACCACGAAACGGGAATATCACTCAAAACCAGAGGTCAAATATTCTGTTTATCAACTTGCTTTATCCTTCTTGTGATAAAGTAAAAGGTAAATCAAAATATTTTAAACTAGGCCTTTACAATTTTGCAACAGTTTACAGATACATGCAGTTATCACGACAGGAGAAAGTTGACTTGGAAAGTTCTTAATCACTGAACTGCTATCAAAATGAAAACACAAACAATGATAAGAGAATCCATCGCCAAGAAAAATAGACTTGATAAATTGTTTAGCCTACACAAAAGTATAGATCTCAGCGGAATGCCGCTTGCTGGGTTTTCGAACTTTATTTCTGATGGAACTTTACATTGAAATACAACTTCAGGGGCTCACTGGCGTGACCCTACTTGGTTAGATCCCTTGTCATCAAAGTCTCTTTTGACCAACCAACTCATCTTCTGGTTGCCTTTTTAAGATTCGAGAGCTAGTGGTTCTTATTATATGTACTTTCCCCCATTTTTTATAATACGATAGTGACTGAGGGTGTTTACTAGTGATGTGTGAGTTCGAATTAAAATACTCGGTGAGTCCGAGTATCAAAATCCTTGGAGCATTCCGAGTATTAAAATATTCTGACGAAATCCTCGTAACTATAAACAAGGAGGTAATGTGCGAGTATGAATTCGAAATAAAATCCTCGGACAACGATATTCGTTAGTGTTGTATCAATTCCAAACAAAATGCTCGTTGTTTCTACTTTGGTTATATTAGTTTCTAAGCTGATTTTCCACTAAACATTACGATTTTGAGTTAAAATGATTTAGATTGGGTAACAAGTTCAATTTAAAATAATAATATTCATTTATTTCCACATTAACAAAATGTAAATTAAATTATTATTTAATCGTTATTATTTACAGATAGAACGCAAAAGTATAGGTTTATCTAAAACGATCTGATTGGTAAAGCTGAGTTCGAATCCGATGCGCAAAATCATTCTGCGCAGATACTCGATTTCGAAATAATAATACGAGTATTGAAATCATTTGAAACCGAGTAATGCGAGTATCCATTTCACCCGAGTATCAACATCGCTAGTGTTTACCTTTAAAACAAAAAGAAAAAATATACATCAAAATATTATGCAAGTAATTGTGAAAAAGATGTAGCCGAGGGCGCCATCGTGGTACTTACCTAGCCCCATCATTGAATTTAATAACAGGAGATCCTTTAAAGAACAGAGGTCCAATTGTTTCACCCTTACTTACCCTGTACTTTGTAGGCGGGGGAGTAAAATCTTAATGCATCATAGGCTCAAGATGGTTTAATATATTTATAATGAGGAACCTCTGTGATTATTGTTTTTCTAGAGAGTTTATACTTTCAGACGTCATTAATTAATACTATCAAAGACTGGTCGTTCCAGATGGGCAAAACAAGATGAGAAGTGATGAATTTTGTCACGATAACAACAAAAGCAATTTTACAATGTCTTAGACAAAGTCCAGATAATCTGGAACTACGGATGGGAAATGTACGACGATTGCAATATCCGGATGAAGCAGATATATCTGTTTTAACATCCACTGGTGTACAGAATACTGCTTTTTGGAATGGACGTTTGTCGGAAGAAAACCACATTTTTTTTTCAAAATTGGCTGAATTGATTTCGATCAAATTTCGCTCATGTTCACGATCATAAACAATAAATTGGTTTGCTGGTTAATAGAAATCCAAAAGAATTGTCTCAAAAGTAGAAATGACAGAAGATTGAGCATGTACGATTTATTTGAAGCCCCCCCCCCATAAATATTCTTTCAATTTAAAAAGTAGTTTTTACAATGGCTATTTTTACAATAAACAGCCGAAAAACATTGTACAAATTTTCGCACACGAACAATTGGGCTACTCCTCACCAAAAATGTTCGGTAGTTGTCAGTAAAAAAGGGACAATCAATTATTGGAACATTCCTAGATTTTATAATTATTTTAATCAATATTTATAAATTCAACAAACGTCTAAACTTGTTTCATTATGTTACAAATTCGTCTTTCAAAGTTTAGAAAGCGAATGGACTATATAACTTAACCTGGCCTAACCTAACTTATCAATGTAAACATTCTACACAAGTTATGTAGGATATATGTAGGAAATATGTAGGATATATACTAGTATAAAAACATTGATTTTAAAAGTATAATAGCTTCAATAAGCAAATGGGATGGTCACACTGTTCTTAACAATAACCAAAGTTTTTCAAAAATAAGAATTGCGTTTTTGTTAATATGTTTGGATTTGGATGGACTTTAGAGTGGATATTTCAGAGAAACCATGACACAAGTTTGTGACCTATAACATAAGTTTCTCTGTGCTAGTCAGTTTAACACCAGAATAGATATAAACATTCTGTTCTAAAGACAAGTAGACTACCTTCAATCCAATTCTGATGAGAGACTAATAACAAAAGATAACAATGACTTGTGTTATCAACTATTTATATTGAGGCAGTAGTTTTAAGGTACAAACGATATAGCAATTGTAACCCTGAAATGTTGTTATTGAAAAACAATAAATAAATTTATAACTAGGTAAGCTTATCTAGACTAGTTAAGTTATCTAGCTAGGTAAATCTAGCTTATCTAGACTATACCGTCTTTTTCCCCCTTGTATAAAGATGAAAAACCTCTCTGTCATCATCGCCTTATAAAAAAGGAAAAAAAAGAAGATAAGAGAAAAAAAAAAGAAGATAAGCGCCTAACCTTCAAATCTTCAATAAGAGTCAAAATAAGTTGGTCAAGAGTCAAGAGAGACCTGACAGCAAAGATGAAAGAGGGATCTAACTTAAGGCATGAAAAATGTGCATATCCAGCTAGGGTCCTTCGGGATTTTTATGCCTTACACTCATTAATGAGTCACTGAGGAAGTTTACCATCGAAAACAGAAGTTTTATTCATCAACAATAAATTTTGGATTATGAAATCCTGAAACGATTTCCAAGAAGGATTCACAGTTGCGAAATCGGAAATGTTTAGTGGTTTAAAAATCTACTGATTTACACAACACATCTTCAATTTCCCAACTATAGTTCTTGACTCACAAAAATTCCCAACCTAATCTCTCAAACCATAGATTAGTTGTGAAAATTCATAATAAATGTTAAAAGCTTGAGGGGGTCAGAGAACATGGAAAATGCAAACTCCCCGCTCCCTTGAAATGCCAGTGACAATCCTTTACAATAATATAGTTTATAGTTTAGTATTACTACCCGAAATAAAAAATTGACAGAAAACTAACTTTTATATCAGGCTGAAATTTCGTAAGAATTCAAGAATAACAAATTGTTCAAACAGATGTATTTCCAAAAATATAAGTTTGTCAAAATAGTTCTACCTCAGTACAAAATGTATTTTCTACCTAAATATGTTTTCATCATATAGGGGCTTTACTCCCCCCCCCCCCTTAGGGACTCACTTTAAGTGAGTATGGGTGATCTCGAAGGACATAGCTGATCAACACTTATTTTCTTGTAGTCTTGGGTTAGATCCCTCTCTTTTTATTTTTCCAATTAAGTCCCTCTTGACCAACTCTTGTTCTCTTCCAATCCTGATGCTATTAGAGCATTCAAGGAGTCTTTATGTTTTTTAATTATTATATAAGGTAGAAGACTGAAAGGTTTCCCCCTTTTAAACAAGGGTACACTTTTCACCATAAAAATTAATTCCATCTTAAACAAAGAGTTAGGCCAAGACCAAGATTTCGGATCATTGCAAAATCAAAATAACGGGTAGATGTGTTCGAAAATTATTAAAAAATCTGTAGTCCTTTTTTAAAAAAAAGCATGTTTAAAATTTTTTTTTATATAATAATAGGTCAAATAATTACAATGATACCATGATTATTTTCGATTCTACCATATTGTTAAAAAAAGAATTTTAACCTACAAATTAGAACAAAAGTAGTAACAGTTAGTAATGTATGTCATTTTCACAAAATGTTTATGGTTTGGGTGTGAATTATGAATACAAATATTTAGACTAAGTTTGTTACTCCCCCTCCATAAAAACCCTCAGTAGCTTTCTATATCTAATTTTCTTCAACAAGAAATAAACGAGGGAAATCGAATAAATCAAGAGAGAAAAATAATTTTGTTTTACCTATTTAAGTAGGTACAAAAAAAGTTTCACTGATTTTACGATAATGACTGAAAAAGATGACACTATTTTTTTTACATTTTCTGAAAAATATAGACTACGCACAGCTGTAATTGTTTAATTTCTCACATGTTAAAATTAAATTTCGTTCAAATTTTGCTTCGGTTTATCTAATTACTGCTGCAACAATTATTTGTTATTTAAAGGTGAAAAACATTCCAGCATCATCGCCTTATAAAAAAGGAAGAAAACCCCTAGCCCTCGAATATTAGGGTTGGAGAAAGGGATCCAACTCAAAACTACATGTAAAAGTTGTAGATCCAACTAGGCCCTTTGGTATTTCCAAGTCCTTTAATTACTATAATATGAGCCGCGATGGGGTTATTCATCATTGATTTTTCCTAAGAACTGCTTAACCAAAATGTACACTACTCTCTTTTTCAGTTAAGAATTTGTTAAAAGACTGTTTTTTCTTGTTTAAAGTCGAGAAAACCTTATATAAGTCATCATCGCCTTATATAAAAAAAACAACATAAAATGAGCTAGTTCTCAATACTCTAATATCACCAGAGTTGGTCAAGAAAGATAGAGATCTAACCCACAACTATATGATCCAGCACAGGATTGCCAACCTTCAGTCACTATTATAAATTTGTTCTATTTAACAATTACTGACTTTAAAAAGAATTATTTAACTTTTCAGATTCAATCACATGTTCTACACTAAATAAAACATTTTAGACTAGGCTAATTCAGCAACGAGTTACTTACCAAAAATAGTATCAAAATTAACTTTGATTTTACATCAGTCACTGAGAAGTTTAAACTACACTTACACATCACAAAACAAATTATATTAGTTTCAAGTATAAAAACAAAACTAATTAAAAAACGAATTGTAAATCGACTTTTTTTTTTAAGGAGAAAATAAGAACAAGAACACTTCCCTCGACGAGCTTTACAGCCAGAATGATTAAAAAGTTTGAATCTCTAACGGCCGTAGCACAAAGGATCTGCGTTGTGGTAGGGGAACGACCAATAGGAAGCGAGGATCGTGTAGTAATTATTGTTATTATACTGGAATGGAAGGGGAAGAGTTTTTTGTGTAAAATCATCAACCTCCAAGATCCGCCTGAAGCTGAAGGGGAAGGGTTTAACAGAAAGAAAGAAACCTAGTGGTTTTCCCGCGTAAATCTTTTACCTGTATTCTATCTGAGCCTGGCAGGTGGGGTAAAGTTGTCCAACCAAATTGATTCAATTTATGGAATGTTACTATAACATTACTTTTTGTTGGAAATTAGTTATTTGTTGTACAGATCTGCAGTTTAAGCTTAGATGTTACAATAAAGCTTTACTGTAACTTTTAAAGCTTGGACACGTGCTTTCAAGCGTGTCTTAGAAGAAATTATCGGTGTGAAATTGTACGCAGACTTAGGTCAGAAACAATGAACTGGAAAAACGATGAGTTGAGAAAACATCGCTGATTTGGAAAAACCAAAAATTTTAATAAACAATTTTCCACATCCATACAAATATACAGATTTATATTTAACTATCTCTCTACGAAGGCTAGGCCTACTTCTGGAATTATACAGCATCAATCAAGGAGTATCTATTTTTTCAGGACATTCTACTCGAAAAAAGTACTGTTGACATAGATCTGAAAAAGCTTAGTTTACATTCTTTTGATTGTTTTTTTTTTTTTTTTTACTACAAAAAAAACAACTTTGAAAAATGATAGTTCAGATTTCATTTTGTAAGACAAAATATTTTCCACTTTTAACGACAAACAAAATATTTAATTTTTTTCCTGCAGGTCAAAACACAGTTATCAATAATAAACTTAAAATTTTTGGTAATTGTTTAAAACACCTAAAATTAGCCTAAAACAAAAAACAGTATTTTTAAATTCTGTATCTTTTTATTGTAGACTTTATGATTTAAACATTGTATTAGAGTGAATATTCAGAATTTTGTAAAAAAAACATAACTTTGAAAAATGATAGTTCAGATTTCATTTTGTAAAAGACAAAATATTTTCCACTTTTAACGACAAATAAAATATTTAATTTTTTTTTTCTGCAGGTCAAAACACAGTTATCAATAATAAACTTAAAATTTTTGGTAATTGTTTAAAACACCTAAAATTAGCCTAAAACAAAATATTTTTAAATTGTGAATCTTTTTATTATAGACGTTATGAATTAAACATTGTAATAGAGTGAAGATTCAGAATTTTGTAAACGTCAAACCAAACCAAAATCCTTTTACGACTAGGGAACATTATTTTACCCTTACCAAGAAATTTTTTAGTTTTTGTTTTTCGACGCACAGAAAAAAAATTTAATACCGTTTCGTTTGTCCCCAAGAGGAAATATATTCTCTCTTGTAAATGTTTTTTTGTAGATAACAGTTTTTGAGATATTCCAAGTTAAATGATTTAAACGGCCGCCATTTTAAAAACCTTTGTTTTTAGTACATTTTGTAAACAGTAATGTAAGATATGGGTTTACCAAATCTGCACTTGATATCTTATCTATTTCTGATATATTCAAATCAAAATTTTGTAAATATTAAAGTCCCCCAAATTATTGTGCTAAATAAACTTCACGCAAAAGAAATTACATTTTACAATTAATTTGGAAAATACCAAATCGAATCAGATAGTGAACAGGGTGTTTAAACATATTTTGTAATAGAAATTACTCGAAACCTCAAGAGTTCATATAATGAGTACGGGTCTAGCAATCCCGAGTTACCTAGCTGGATCTACAACTTTTTTCCTGTAGTCTTGAGTTCGATCCCTCTCTTTCATATTTTCTATCAGGTCTCTCTTGACCAACTCTTGTTCTTTTCCTACTCTGACTGTATTTTATTTTTTTGACCTTTTCTTTTTTTAGAACGAGAGCAACCTTTAATCAAAGTCACGTGATCTGATTTTGAGATATTAGTCATTTTCTGTTCTATTACTTCTGACTTGGATGACCAATACGGTCTGTACTACAACTCTAGCCTTACTCTAATCAGTGTCGGAAGAGAACAAGAGTTGATTAAGAGAGAACTAATAGGGAAGATGAAAGAGAGGGATCTAACCCAAGACTAAATGAAAAAGTTAAGTTCCAACTAAATAACTCCGGATTGTCACGTCCGTACTCACTAAAGTGAGCCCCTGGTAGTAAAATTTAAGAAACCTAAAAAACCCAAAAATCTGAAAACAATTATTGCATGTTTTTATAATACAATTAATAAATAATTAACGAAAATCATCAATCATGTCAACAAGAAAACACCTCAACAAATCGTCTCAACAATTAACACAACTCAGTTGTAGATTTCATTATGTATTTAGAATTTAAAGAATATATCCAAGGTGAATTGTTTACAAATATAACTTATTTCACCTTGTAAATTATTTATTTATTAGTATTTTAAGTATTATTATCGAATATATTTAAAACCAAAAGAGCTCTCTTTATTAAGAACAGGTTGGCAATCCCGAGGTACCTAGCTGGATCTACACGTTTTTACATGTAGTATTGGGTTAGATACTTCTCTATCATCTTTCCTATTGGGGTTTTCTCTTTTTTTCTTCTGACCCTGACGCTATTGTAGTACTCAAGGGCTAGGGGTCTTTATTTTATCTTCTTTTCGTCCTTTCTTTTCAAGACGATGATAACAGACTTTAAACGATAAGGAAAAACATGATAAAACCGAAATAAACATAAGGTAATCTAACCTTTTCCTAAGGACCGTTGATCTTTCAATACAATTTAACATTTCCAGAAGGTTCAAGAAACCATCTTCGACATTACATTTATAGGATCTGTTTGTATGATGAGGCTGGGCATGTACTATGATGACGCCATCAACTTTATATAGACGAATAATAATCGATGGCAAGTTTTAAAATTGTGAACATTTTGAAACCTTTTTTTCGGAAGTTTCTCCTCTCTATTTGAACTGCTTAGCAATCTGCACAACTGGTCGCGAACAAACTAAACAAGGAATATAAATTGATGAGATTCATGTTTTCACGTCGGCTAAACAAGCTGGGTTGCGTTTAAGCAAATATTTTTAAAACCTAGATAACCTAAAAAATATTAGGCTAAACGATGCTATACAAGTTAAGGTATAGTTAACACTATTTAATTATCTTACATCTGTAATAAAGAGCAGTTACTGAGTAACATCTCCATTTATTACTGTATTTCAAATATCCGCCATCATTTAACCTGACCTAACCTTTTTTTACCTATCCTAAACTAGCCTAAACATACCCAACACAACCTAACCTAACTAATTAAACATAACCTAGTTTAACTTAAATAAGCTAGTCTAACCTAACATAACTTATCCTAGCCTATCGTAGCTTAACTTTTTTTTCCCGAGGCGAAGGTGGAAAACTCTTCCATTGGACGGTACCCAACACAACCTAACCTAACTAATTAAACATAACCTAGTTTAACTTGTAAGCTAGTCTAACCTAACCTAACTTATTCTAGCCTATCGTAGCTTAACTTTTTTTTTCCGAGGCGAAGGTGGAAAACTCTTCCATTGGACGGTACCCAACACAACCTAACCTAACTAATTAAACATAACCTAGTTTAACTTGTAAGCTAGTCTAACCTAACCTAACTTATTCTAGCCTATCGTAGCTTAACTTTTTTTTCCCGAGGCGAAGGTGGAAAACTCTTCCATTGGACGGTACCCAACACAACCTAACCTAACTAATTAAACATAACCTAGTTTAACAAGCAAGTCTAACCTAACCTAACTTATTCTAGCCTATCGTAGCTTAACTTTTTTTTCCCGAGGCGAAGGTGGAAAACTCTTCCATTGGACGGTACCCAACACAACCTAACCTAACTAATTAAACATAACCTAGTTTAACTTGTAAGCAAGTCTAACCTAACCTAACTTATTCTAGCCTATCGTAGCTTAACTTTTTTTTCCCGAGGCGAAGGTGGAAAACTCTTCCATTGGACGGTACCCAACACAACCTAACCTAACTAATTAAACATAACCTAGTTTAACTTGTAAGCTAGTCTAACCTAACCTAACTTATCCTAGCCTATCGTAGTTTAACTTTTTTTTCCCGAGGCGAAGGTGGAAAACTCTTCCATTGGACGGTACCCAACACAACCTAACCTAACTAATTAAACATAACCTAGTTTAACAAGCAAGTCTAACCTAACCTAACTTATTCTAGCCTATCGTAGCTTAACTTTTTTTTCCCGAGGCGAAGGTGGAAAACTCTTCCATTGGACGGTACCCAACACAACCTAACATAACTAATTAAACATAACCTAGTTTAACTTGTAAGCTAGTCTAACCTAACCTAACTTATCCTAGCCTATCGTAGCTTAACTTTTTTTTCCCGAGGCGAAGGTGGAAAACTCTTCCATTGGACGGTACCCAACACAACCTAACCTAACTAATTAAACATAACCTAGTTTAACTTGTAAGCTAGTCTAACCTAACCTAACTTATCCTAGCCTATCATAGCTTAACTTTTTTTTCCCCGAGGCGAAGGTGGAAAACTCTTCCATTGGACGGTACTACCAAAAATTATCATTTGTCCAGTGCTTGGACAGATTTTGAATGAAATTTAATAATGTGGGGATATCTCTGGAAATTATTATTTTCAAAATTAGGGTCTCGCCGCAATTAAGAAAAAATCGGCTACAACGACCTCCAAGTACCCAAAGAAGACTTATTGGTTGATATCTCTTTAAAATTACTGGTTTGAGTTATCGCTAAAATTTCTTGTTGTTGAAAGGCGAAAACCTTTCGGCCGTCTTAAAAAAAAGGAATAAAATAAAGGCTCCTATCCCTCGAATACTCTAATAGTGTCGGGATAGAACATGAGTTGGTCAAGAGAGGCCTGAGAGGGAAGATCTAACCCAAAACTAAGTTCTCTGGATCGCCTCGCCAACTTAGAGTGAGCAACTGAGGGACGTTGTTGTTGTAAAATCGTTATTTCTCAAAATCAGCTCTACCGATTTCGTTAAAATTTTGGTGAAATCTATCAATTAATGACCTTCTATCATAAAGTGAGTATGAAAATCAAAAGTAAAAGATATGATTCAGGAATAATTGGCAAAAATAAAATAATAATATAATAAATAATAAAATAAACAACACTCACTTTTTGTGTGAGTGTGTGTTTGGAGGGGGGAGTGAGGTGTTTGTGTGTGTATTTAGTGTATAAATAAATATTTAGTAATTAAGTTTTTGAATAAATTAAATTTAGTAAGTTCTGTTGTTTTAAATATCCTGGAGTAGTTCTAATAGGAAGCTACTTATTCTTTTGTTGTAATTTGTAACCTTATGTAAGTTTATTGTTTATTTTGCTGGCTTCGGTCGGCTGCGGTTTTGTCATTTTCTAGCCAATGAATATTAATTTTATAATGTTATTTTTCTTTTTTATGTATATTTCATGTTTAATCTAGATTTAGTATACATTCATTTATAAGTTTTACACGTAATAAAACCCCTAACAGGTTTATAACCTCGGGGCAGTTTTTTAATTTATTTGTAGTTGTAGTTTGTATATATATTTCTTTTCAATAAATTTTTTTTTAAATTTTCATCAAGTATGACTTACGGTGAGGAAGCTTTATGACTAAAATAATAAAAGAAAGTTGAGAGCCCTTTAAAAATATATAATTTTTTTCCCCCAAAGTTGGGCTCAATGTTTCATTTTTAATTTTACGACAGCTTTGCTTGTATTTTATTTGTTTTTTTAATGGAGCCAGTTTATTTATTTACCTAATTCTGACAAATCGTCGTCTATAGGAATTGTTGTAATGAGGTAACATATTGTCGTCTTGTGAATTGTGTATTGTGAAGATACGTTTTGAAGTTTCCTGACTCCAAATGTAACAATTATTTTATGAATTGATGTTTGCATCTACGAACATAGTTTGTGTTACATAAACGCAAGACTGATCGATCGACCCAATCACGAAGTTCAGAAAATCTGAGTAACAACAATTTTAAACCAACTTGCTCAATTTAACATTTCTTGCCAGACCCGTACTACCAACTTTTGGGCATTAAATTTAGATGGCTTGGATTATATTGATAGGACTGGGTAAGTAACAAGATGACGGAAACTCATCTTATTGTTTTTAAAGCTACAATGATTAATAAAGTAACATAAAGTCTATAAAATTTGACGTGGTTCAGGTAAACGTTTCTCTTTTCAGAGTTTCCGCTTCCGTCAATCCCACCCATCCCTAAAACCAATTAAAAACCAACTAAAACTAATCCACTAAAAACATCATTTCGATAGTTATCCACGGATGCCGACACTGAAAAAATATTTACACATTAAAACTTAAACTTGCTTATTAGATTGGGTTGGGTAAATACAAGAATGGCGCCTACAAGCTTGTTTCAACATAACTTTCTCTGTACTACCTGCAAATATTAAATATTAATAAGAAAACAGGCTTGCTGTTAAACCTACCAGTTCCCAAGCAAGCATTGACTGGACTCGAACCTTGAAATAATGTGAACCGACTATACCACCATTATATACAAGTCGTGACTATGCTTCTTCTTCTTTTGCTTCTTTATGATTTCATCTCATCCAATGCCTTTCTTCGTAATATGCTACCTTTACTAAAAGTAGACTCGACACAAAGAAACCTCAAGGAATAATACAAGTTGGTCCAGTGATGCTGGCTCGGTGTGATTACATTGCGTGGGCTGTTCCGACTAGTAACACAATTTTGTACCGAATTCAAATCAATTTTGACAGAAATTCTGATCTGTTCAAGAACATATAGAAAATTGATTTTAATTTCTATTCTGGAAGGAAAATAATACAGGCCTATTGAATAGCAGACAATTTAATTGGTTAACATCTACTAAAAATGTTATCAAATCAGCCAAAAACAGATCACACAACAAGTCAAGCAAATTTTAAACAAAACTAACACTAAACTTATATTTTTTTAAATCAACTATAATGATTTTAATAAATGTTACTAAAATGTTGACTATAAGAGCCCAAAAATGTCAGTTATTGGCAATAAATACTGGAAAAATTTACAAAAAGTCTCACTCGCCCATTCCCGAAACCACAAATTCATCATCAAAAAAGTTGGGTAGTTGTCAGCTACACTCGGTGAAAAATTACGTCTTTCTAGCCGATTTTTTTTACCGATAACTTACGAACAGATAAGCCTATTTTAATAAATATTAGTATGTCATCATAGCCTACCACGGGATTTTATTCTTTCATTTTTTTTTGATAAAACTAAAAAATTAGAAAGAAAAACAACATAGGCCTGTATGTGACAGAACGAAACTAGCATGTACATCTTTTGTAGATCTAGTTGTTTAACCTAACCTCAAATTTATTTTATAAGTATTCTAAGATGTAGGTGTTATTAAATTAGTTAAATTGATTGTTATGATAACGAATGTTGAAATGGTTTCTACTTTCATTTATTTTAAGTTTTGCAAGCTATTCTTGCAATTTTTGGTCAATCAGAGTTTTCGAACATAAAAAAAAACATTCTTGATGATTGATACTACAGATTACTTATGGGGATACAGCACTAGTTTCGTTTTGATTTCAACCCTCTAGTAAGGGATTTTTACCCACTTCAATAAGAGTTTTTAATAAAAACCAAATCGATAAAATAATACACAATAACTTTAAAATAATGGCAGTAATAAGTACACGGGATTTTTAACCAGATTTATAACTTATGTTTAACCTAAAATTTATCAATACGGTAGTTAAAATATGATTTATGGAAAATCATTTGGATTTTTAAATGGTTATCATTTAAAACAGTTTTAGGCTAGTTAGTTCTAATCTAAGATTTAATTGAATCTCAAATAATCTATAACATTAAAATCTAAAAACGAAAGAAAATACAAGAAATAAATGTAAATCAATGTAGCATAAATAAACAACAGTAAATATCCGCATATTAACTCCACGTCTAAGACTGTATTATTACAATGCTAGAAAAATCACGCATAAATACATAAACAAAAGAAATAAAGATAGAAAACGTAATAAGATTCTTGCCTAGATCCTAGGATGGATATAAGATTTGTCTGTCCATTTGGAGTTGAGGTGAATGTCTTAGTGGTAAACCGGTTTTATACTGACTTTGTTCTAATAGTTAATACAGTCTGGTACATCAACAACTTGCAGTTTGAACTTCAACTTCTGTTTTTTACAACTTATTGTTATACCTAGGTTCTAGGATGGATACAGGATTTGTTTGTCCACTTGGATTTGATGTGAATGTCTTAGTGGTAAACCGGTTTTATACTGACTATATTATAATAATTAGTACAGTCTGGTTCTGGTACATCAACAACTTGCAGTTTGGATTTCAACTTCTGTTTTTTTACAACTTATTGTTATACCTAGGTCCTAGGATGGATACAGGATTTGTTTGTCCACTTGGAGATGAGGTGAATGCCTTAGTGGTAAACCGGTTTTATACTGACTTTGTTCTAAATACAGTCTGGTACATCAACAACTTGCAGTTTGGATTTCAACTTCTGTTCTTTTACAACTTATTGTTATACCTAAGTCCTAGGATGGATACAGGATTTGTTTGTCCACTTGGAGATGAGGTGAATGCCTTAGTGGTAAACCGGTTTTATACTGACTTTGTTCTAAATACAGTCTGGTACATCAACAACTTGCAGTTTGGATTTCAATTTCTGTTCTTTTACAACTTATTGTTATACCTAAGTCCTAGGATGGATACAGGATTTGTTTGTCCACTTGGAGATGAGGTGAATGCCTTAGTGGTAAACCGGTTTTATACTGACTTTGTTCTAATAGTTAATACAGTCTGGTACATCAACAACTTGCAGTTTGGATTTCAACTTCTGTTTTTTACAACTTATTGTTATACCTAGGTCCTAGAATGGATACAGGATTTGTTTGTCCACTTGGAGATGAGGTGAATGCCTTAGTGGTAAACCGGTTTTATACTGACTTTGTTCTAATAGTTAATACAGTCTGGTACATCAACAACTTGCAGTTTGGATTTCAACTTCTGTTTTTTACAACTTATTGTTATACCTAGGTCCTAGAATGGATACAGGATTTGTTTGTCCACTTGGAGTTGAGGTGAATGCCTTAGTGGTAAACCGGTTTTATACTGACTTTGTTCTAAATACAGTCTGGTACATCAACAACTTGCAGTTTGGATTTCAACTTCTGTTTTTTTACAACTTATTGTTATACCTAGGTCCTAGGATGGATACAGGATTTGTTTGTCCACTTGGAGATGAGGTGAATGCCTTAGTGGTAAACCGGTTTTATACTGACTTTGTTCTAATAGTTAATACAGTCTGGTACATCACCAACTTGCAGTTTGGATTTCAACTTCTGTTTTTTTTACAACTTATTGTTATACCTAGGTCCTAGGATGGATACAGGATTTGTTTGTCCACTTGGAGATGAGGTGAATGCCTTAGTGGTAAACCGGTTTTATACTGACTTTGTTCTAATAGTTAATACAGTCTGGTACATCAACAACTTGCAGTTTGGATTTCAACTTCTGTTTTTATACAACTTATTGTTATACCTAGGTCCTAGGATGGATACAGGATTTGTTTAATACAGTCGGGTACATCAACAACTTGCAGTTTGGATTTCAACTTCTGTTTTTTTACAAATTATTGTTATACCTAGGTCCTAGGATGGATACAGGATTTGTTTGTCCACTTGGAGATGAGGTGAATGCCTTAGTGGTAAACCGGTTTTATACTGACTTTGTTCTAATAGTTAATACAGTCTGGTACATCAACAACTTGCAGTTTGGATTTCAACTTCTGTTTTTTTACAACTTATTGTTATACCTAAGTCCTAGGATGGATACAGGATTTGTTTGTCCACTTGGAGATGAGGTGAATGCCTTAGTGGTAAACCGGTTTTATACTGACTTTGTTCTAATAGTTAATACAGTCTGGTACATCAACAACTTGCAGTTTGGATTTCAACTTCTGTTTTTTTACAACTTATTGTCATACCTAGGTCCTAGGATGGATACAGGATTTGTTTGTCCACTTGGAGATGAGGTGAATGCCTTAGTGGTAAACCGGTTTTATACTGACTTTGTTCTAATAGTTAATACAGTCTGGTACATCAACAACTTGCAGTTTGGACTTCAACTTCTGTTTTTTACAACTTATTGTTATACCTAGGTCCTAGGATGGATACAGGATTTGTTTGTCCACTTGGAGTTGAGGTGAATGCCTTAGTGGTAAACCGGTTTTATACTGACTATATTATAATAGTTAATACAGTCTGGTACATCAACAACTTGCAGTTTGGATTTCAACTTCTGTTTTTTACAACTTATTGTTATACCTAGGTCCTAGAATGGATACAGGATTTGTTTGTCCACTTGGAGATAAGGTGAATGCCTTAGTGGTAAACCGGTTTTATACTGACTTTGTTCTAAATACAGTCTGGTACATCAACAACTTGCAGTTTGGATTTCAACTTCTGTTTTTTTAAACTTATTGTTATACCTAGGTCCTAGGACGGATACAGGATTTGTTTGTCCACTTGGAGATGAGGTGAATGCCTTAGTGGTAAACCCGTTTTATACTGACTTTGTTCTAATAGTTAATACAGTCTGGTACATCACCAACTTGCAGTTTGGTACATCAACAACTTGCAGTTTGGACTTCAACTTCTGTTTTTTACAACTTATTGTTATATCTAGGTCCTAGGATGGATACAGGATTTGTTTGTCCACTTGGAGTTGAGGTGAATGCCTTAGTGGTAAACCGGTTTTATACTGACTATATTATAATAGTTAATACAGTCTGGTACATCAACAACTTGCAGTTTGGATTTCAACTTCTGTTTTTTTACAAATTATTGTTATACCTAGGTCCTAGGATGGATACAGGATTTGTTTGTCCACTTGGAGATGAGGTGAATGTCTTAGTGGTAAACCGGTATTATACTGACTTTGTTCTAAATACAGTCTGGTACATCAACAACTTGCAGTTTGGAATTCAACTTCTGTTTTTTTACAACTTATTGTTATACCTAGGTCCTAGGATGGATACAGGATTTGTTTGTCCACTTGGAGATGAGGTGAATGCCTTAGTGGTAAACCGGTTTTATACTGACTTTGTTCTAATAGTTAATACAGTCTGGTACATCACCAACTTGCAGTTTGGATTTCAACTTCTGTTTTTTTTACAACTTATTGTTATACCTAGGTCCTAGGATGGATACAGGATTTGTTTGTCCACTTGGAGATGAGGTGAATGCCTTAGTGGTAAACCGGTTTTATACTGAGTTTGTTCTAATAGTTAATACAGTCTGGTACATCAACAACTTGCAGTTTGGATTTCAACTTCTGTTTTTTACAACTTATTGTTATACCTAGGTCCTAGAATGGATACAGGATTTGTTTGTCCACTTGGAGATGAGGTGAATGCCTTAGTGGTAAACCGGTTTTATACTGACTTTGTTCTAATAGTTAATACAGTCTGGTACATCAACAACTTGCAGTTTGGATTTCAACTTCTGTTTTTTACAACTTATTGTTATACCTAGGTCCTAGAATGGATACAGGATTTGTTTGTCCACTTGGAGTTGAGGTGAATGCCTTAGTGGTAAACCGGTTTTATACTGACTTTTTTCTAATAGTTAATACAGTCGGGTACATCAACAACTTGCAGATTGGATTTCAACTTCTGTTTTTTTACAACTTATTGTTATACCTAGGTCCTAGGATGGATACAGGATTTGTTTGTCCACTTGGAGATGAGGTGAATGCCTTAGTGGTAAACCGGTTTTATACTGACTTTGTTCTAATAGTTAATACAGTCTGGTACATCAACAACTTGCAGTTTGGATTTCAACTTCTGTTTTTATACAACTTATTGTTATACCTAGGTCCTAGGATGGATACAGGATTTGTTTAATACAGTCGGGTACATCAACAACTTGCAGTTTGGATTTCAACTTCTGTTTTTTTACAAATTATTGTTATACCTAGGTCCTAGGATGGATACAGGATTTGTTTGTCCACTTGGAGATGAGGTGAATGCCTTAGTGGTAAACCGGTTTTATACTGACTTTGTTCTAATAGTTAATACAGTCTGGTACATCAACAACTTGCAGTTTGGATTTCAACTTCTGTTTTTTTACAACTTATTGTTATACCTAAGTCCTAGGATGGATACAGGATTTGTTTGTCCACTTGGAGATGAGGTGAATGCCTGAATGCCTTAGTGGTAAACCGGTTTTATACTGACTTTGTTCTAATAGTTAATACAGTCTGGTACATCAACAACTTGCAGTTTGGATTTCAACTTCTGTTTTTTACAACTTATTGTTATACCTAGGTCCTAGAATGGATACAGGATTTGTTTGTCCACTTGGAGTTGAGGTGAATGCCTTAGTGGTAAACCGGTTTTATACTGACTTTGTTCTAAATACAGTCTGGTACATCAACAACTTGCAGTTTGGATTTCAACTTCTGTTTTTTTACAACTTATTGTTATACCTAGGTCCTAGGATGGATACAGGATTTGTTTGTCCACTTGGAGATGAGGTGAATGCCTTAGTGGTAAACCGGTTTTATACTGACTTTGTTCTAATAGTTAATACAGTCTGGTACATCACCAACTTGCAGTTTGGATTTCAACTTCTGTTTTTTTTACAACTTATTGTTATACCTAGGTCCTAGGATGGATACAGGATTTGTTTGTCCACTTGGAGATGAGGTGAATGCCTTAGTGGTAAACCGGTTTTATACTGACTTTGTTCTAATAGTTAATACAGTCTGGTACATCAACAACTTGCAGTTTGGATTTCAACTTCTGTTTTTATACAACTTATTGTTATACCTAGGTCCTAGGATGGATACAGGATTTGTTTAATACAGTCGGGTACATCAACAACTTGCAGTTTGGATTTCAACTTCTGTTTTTTTACAAATTATTGTTATACCTAGGTCCTAGGATGGATACAGGATTTGTTTGTCCACTTGGAGATGAGGTGAATGCCTTAGTGGTAAACCGGTTTTATACTGACTTTGTTCTAAATACAGTCTGGTACATCAACAACTTGCAGTTTGGATTTCAATTTCTGTTCTTTTACAACTTATTGTTATACTGTACCTAAGTCCTAGGATGGATACAGGATTTGTTTGTCCACTTGGAGATGAGGTGAATGCCTTAGTGGTAAACCGGTTTTATACTGACTTTGTTCTAATAGTTAATACAGTCTGGTACATCAACAACTTGCAGTTTGGATTTCAACTTCTGTTTTTTTACAACTTATTGTTATACCTAAGTCCTAGGATGGATACAGGATTTGTTTGTCCACTTGGAGATGAGGTGAATGCCTTAGTGGTAAACCGGTTTTATACTGACTTTGTTCTAATAGTTAATACAGTCTGGTACATCAACAACTTGCAGTTTGGATTTCAACTTCTGTTTTTTACAACTTATTGTTATACCTATGTCCTAGAATGGATACAGGATTTGTTTGTCCACTTGGAGATAAGGTGAATGCCTTAGTGGTAAACCGGTTTTATACTGACTTTGTTCTAAATACAGTCTGGTACATCAACAACTTGCAGTTTGGATTTCAACTTCTGTTTTTTTTTACAACTTATTGTTATACTTAGGTCCTAGGATGGATACAGGTTTTGTTTGTCCACTTGGAGATGAGGTGAATGCCTTAGTGGTAAACCCGTTTTATACTGACTTTGTTCTAATAGTTAATACAGTCTGGTACATCACCAACTTGCAGTTTGGTACATCAACAACTTGCAGTTTGGACTTCAACTTCTGTTTTTTACAACTTATTGTTATACCTAGGTCCTAGGATGGATACAGGATTTGTTTGTCCACTTGGAGTTGAGGTGAATGCCTTAGTGGTAAACCGGTTTTATACTGACTATATTATAATGGTTAATACAGTCTGGTACATCAACAACTTGCAGTTTGGATTTCAACTTCTGTTTTTTTACAACTTATTGTTATACCTAGGTCCTAGGACGGATACAGGATTTGTTTGTCCACTTGGAGATGAGGTGAATGCCTTAGTGGTAAACTGGTTTTATACTGACTTTGTTCTAATAGTTAATACAGTCTGGTACATCAACAACTTGCAGTTTGGATTTCAACTTCTGTTTTTTTACAAATTATTGTTATACCTAGGTCCTAGGATGGATACAGGATTTGTTTGTCCACTTGGAGATGAGGTGAATGTCTTAGTGGTAAACCGGTTTTATACTGACTTTGTTCTAAATACAGTCTGGTACATCAACAACTTGCAGTTTGGATTTCAACTTCTGTTTTTTTACAACTTATTGTTATACCTAGGTCCTAGGATGGATACAGGATTTGTTTGTCCACTTGGAGATGAGGTGAATGCCTTAGTGGTAAACCGGTTTTATACTGACTTTGTTCTAATAGTTAATACAGTCTGGTACATCACCAACTTGCAGTTTGGATTTCAACTTCTGTTTTTTTTACAACTTATTGTTATACCTAGGTCCTAGGATGGATAAAGGATTTGTTTGTCCACTTGGAGATGAGGTGAATGCCTTAGTGGTAAACCGGTTTTATACTGAGTTTGTTCTAATAGTTAATACAGTCTGGTACATCAACAACTTGCAGTTTGGATTTCAACTTCTGTTTTTTACAACTTATTGTTATACCTAGGTCCTAGAATGGATACAGGATTTGTTTGTCCACTTGGAGATGAGGTGAATGCCTTAGTGGTAAACCGGTTTTATACTGACTTTGTTCTAATAGTTAATACAGTCTGGTACATCAACAACTTGCAGTTTGGATTTCAACTTCTGTTTTTTACAACTTATTGTTATACCTAGGTCCTAGAATGGATACAGGATTTGTTTGTCCACTTGGAGTTGAGGTGAATGCCTTAGTGGTAAACCGGTTTTATACTGACTTTTTTCTAATAGTTAATACAGTCGGGTACATCAACAACTTGCAGTTTGGATTTCAACTTCTGTTTTTTTACAACTTATTGTTATACCTAGGTCCTAGGATGGATACAGGATTTGTTTGTCCACTTGGAGATGAGGTGAATGCCTTAGTGGTAAACCGGTTTTATACTGACTATATTATAATAGTTAATACAGTCTGGTACATCAACAACTTGCAGTTTGGATTTCAACTTCTGTTTTTTTACAAATTATTGTTATACCTAGGTCCTAGGATGGATACAGGATTTGTTTGTCCACTTGGAGATGAGGTGAATGTCTTAGTGGTAAACCGGTATTATACTGACTTTGTTCTAAATACAGTCTGGTACATCAACAACTTGCAGTTTGGAATTCAACTTCTGTTTTTTTACAACTTATTGTTATACCTAGGTCCTAGGATGGATACAGGATTTGTTTGTCCACTTGGAGATGAGGTGAATGCCTTAGTGGTAAACCGGTTTTATACTGACTTTGTTCTAATAGTTAATACAGTCTGGTACATCACCAACTTGCAGTTTGGATTTCAACTTCTGTTTTTTTTACAACTTATTGTTATACCTAGGTCCTAGGATGGATACAGGATTTGTTTGTCCACTTGGAGATGAGGTGAATGCCTTAGTGGTAAACCGGTTTTATACTGAGTTTGTTCTAATAGTTAATACAGTCTGGTACATCAACAACTTGCAGTTTGGATTTCAACTTCTGTTTTTTACAACTTATTGTTATACCTAGGTCCTAGAATGGATACAGGATTTGTTTGTCCACTTGGAGATGAGGTGAATGCCTTAGTGGTAAACCGGTTTTATACTGACTTTGTTCTAATAGTTAATACAGTCTGGTACATCAACAACTTGCAGTTTGGATTTCAACTTCTGTTTTTTACAACTTATTGTTATACCTAGGTCCTAGAATGGATACAGGATTTGTTTGTCCACTTGGAGTTGAGGTGAATGCCTTAGTGGTAAACCGGTTTTATACTGACTTTTTTCTAATAGTTAATACAGTCGGGTACATCAACAACTTGCAGATTGGATTTCAACTTCTGTTTTTTTACAACTTATTGTTATACCTAGGTCCTAGGATGGATACAGGATTTGTTTGTCCACTTGGAGATGAGGTGAATGCCTTAGTGGTAAACCGGTTTTATACTGACTTTGTTCTAATAGTTAATACAGTCTGGTACATCAACAACTTGCAGTTTGGATTTCAACTTCTGTTTTTATACAACTTATTGTTATACCTAGGTCCTAGGATGGATACAGGATTTGTTTAATACAGTCGGGTACATCAACAACTTGCAGTTTGGATTTCAACTTCTGTTTTTTTACAAATTATTGTTATACCTAGGTCCTAGGATGGATACAGGATTTGTTTGTCCACTTGGAGATGAGGTGAATGCCTTAGTGGTAAACCGGTTTTATACTGACTTTGTTCTAATAGTTAATACAGTCTGGTACATCAACAACTTGCAGTTTGGATTTCAACTTCTGTTTTTTTACAACTTATTGTTATACCTAAGTCCTAGGATGGATACAGGATTTGTTTGTCCACTTGGAGATGAGGTGAATGCCTGAATGCCTTAGTGGTAAACCGGTTTTATACTGACTTTGTTCTAATAGTTAATACAGTCTGGTACATCAACAACTTGCAGTTTGGATTTCAACTTCTGTTTTTTACAACTTATTGTTATACCTAGGTCCTAGAATGGATACAGGATTTGTTTGTCCACTTGGAGTTGAGGTGAATGCCTTAGTGGTAAACCGGTTTTATACTGACTTTGTTCTAAATACAGTCTGGTACATCAACAACTTGCAGTTTGGATTTCAACTTCTGTTTTTTTACAACTTATTGTTATACCTAGGTCCTAGGATGGATACAGGATTTGTTTGTCCACTTGGAGATGAGGTGAATGCCTTAGTGGTAAACCGGTTTTATACTGACTTTGTTCTAATAGTTAATACAGTCTGGTACATCACCAACTTGCAGTTTGGATTTCAACTTCTGTTTTTTTTACAACTTATTGTTATACCTAGGTCCTAGGATGGATACAGGATTTGTTTGTCCACTTGGAGATGAGGTGAATGCCTTAGTGGTAAACCGGTTTTATACTGACTTTGTTCTAATAGTTAATACAGTCTGGTACATCAACAACTTGCAGTTTGGATTTCAACTTCTGTTTTTATACAACTTATTGTTATACCTAGGTCCTAGGATGGATACAGGATTTGTTTAATACAGTCGGGTACATCAACAACTTGCAGTTTGGATTTCAACTTCTGTTTTTTTACAAATTATTGTTATACCTAGGTCCTAGGATGGATACAGGATTTGTTTGTCCACTTGGAGATGAGGTGAATGCCTTAGTGGTAAACCGGTTTTATACTGACTTTGTTCTAAATACAGTCTGGTACATCAACAACTTGCAGTTTGGATTTCAATTTCTGTTCTTTTACAACTTATTGTTATACTGTACCTAAGTCCTAGGATGGATACAGGATTTGTTTGTCCACTTGGAGATGAGGTGAATGCCTTAGTGGTAAACCGGTTTTATACTGACTTTGTTCTAATAGTTAATACAGTCTGGTACATCAACAACTTGCAGTTTGGATTTCAACTTCTGTTTTTTTACAACTTATTGTTATACCTAAGTCCTAGGATGGATACAGGATTTGTTTGTCCACTTGGAGATGAGGTGAATGCCTTAGTGGTAAACCGGTTTTATACTGACTTTGTTCTAATAGTTAATACAGTCTGGTACATCAACAACTTGCAGTTTGGATTTCAACTTCTGTTTTTTACAACTTATTGTTATACCTATGTCCTAGAATGGATACAGGATTTGTTTGTCCACTTGGAGATAAGGTGAATGCCTTAGTGGTAAACCGGTTTTATACTGACTTTGTTCTAAATACAGTCTGGTACATCAACAACTTGCAGTTTGGATTTCAACTTCTGTTTTTTTTTACAACTTATTGTTATACTTAGGTCCTAGGATGGATACAGGTTTTGTTTGTCCACTTGGAGATGAGGTGAATGCCTTAGTGGTAAACCCGTTTTATACTGACTTTGTTCTAATAGTTAATACAGTCTGGTACATCACCAACTTGCAGTTTGGTACATCAACAACTTGCAGTTTGGACTTCAACTTCTGTTTTTTACAACTTATTGTTATACCTAGGTCCTAGGATGGATACAGGATTTGTTTGTCCACTTGGAGTTGAGGTGAATGCCTTAGTGGTAAACCGGTTTTATACTGACTATATTATAATGGTTAATACAGTCTGGTACATCAACAACTTGCAGTTTGGATTTCAACTTCTGTTTTTTTACAACTTATTGTTATACCTAGGTCCTAGGACGGATACAGGATTTGTTTGTCCACTTGGAGATGAGGTGAATGCCTTAGTGGTAAACTGGTTTTATACTGACTTTGTTCTAATAGTTAATACAGTCTGGTACATCAACAACTTGCAGTTTGGATTTCAACTTCTGTTTTTTTACAAATTATTGTTATACCTAGGTCCTAGGATGGATACAGGATTTGTTTGTCCACTTGGAGATGAGGTGAATGTCTTAGTGGTAAACCGGTTTTATACTGACTTTGTTCTAAATACAGTCTGGTACATCAACAACTTGCAGTTTGGATTTCAACTTCTGTTTTTTTACAACTTATTGTTATACCTAGGTCCTAGGATGGATACAGGATTTGTTTGTCCACTTGGAGATGAGGTGAATGCCTTAGTGGTAAACCGGTTTTATACTGACTTTGTTCTAATAGTTAATACAGTCTGGTACATCACCAACTTGCAGTTTGGATTTCAACTTCTGTTTTTTTTACAACTTATTGTTATACCTAGGTCCTAGGATGGATAAAGGATTTGTTTGTCCACTTGGAGATGAGGTGAATGCCTTAGTGGTAAACCGGTTTTATACTGAGTTTGTTCTAATAGTTAATACAGTCTGGTACATCAACAACTTGCAGTTTGGATTTCAACTTCTGTTTTTTACAACTTATTGTTATACCTAGGTCCTAGAATGGATACAGGATTTGTTTGTCCACTTGGAGATGAGGTGAATGCCTTAGTGGTAAACCGGTTTTATACTGACTTTGTTCTAATAGTTAATACAGTCTGGTACATCAACAACTTGCAGTTTGGATTTCAACTTCTGTTTTTTACAACTTATTGTTATACCTAGGTCCTAGAATGGATACAGGATTTGTTTGTCCACTTGGAGTTGAGGTGAATGCCTTAGTGGTAAACCGGTTTTATACTGACTTTTTTCTAATAGTTAATACAGTCGGGTACATCAACAACTTGCAGTTTGGATTTCAACTTCTGTTTTTTTACAACTTATTGTTATACCTAGGTCCTAGGATGGATACAGGATTTGTTTGTCCACTTGGAGATGAGGTGAATGCCTTAGTGGTAAACCGGTTTTATACTGACTTTGTTCTAATAGTTAATACAGTCTGGTACATCAACAACTTGCAGTTTGGATTTCAACTTCTGTTTTTATACAACTTATTGTTATACCTAGGTCCTAGGATGGATACAGGATTTGTTTAATACAGTCGGGTACATCAACAACTTGCAGTTTGGATTTCAACTTCTGTTTTTTTACAAATTATTGTTATACCTAGGTCCTAGGATGGATACAGGATTTGTTTGTCCACTTGGAGATGAGGTGAATGCCTTAGTGGTAAACCGGTTTTATACTGACTTTGTTCTAATAGTTAATACAGTCTGGTACATCACCAACTTGCAGTTTGGATTTCAACTTCTGTTTTTTTTACAACTTATTGTTATACCTAGGTCCTAGGATGGATACAGGATTTGTTTGTCCACTTGGAGATGAGGTGAATGCCTTAGTGGTAAACCGGTTTTATACTGACTTTGTTCTAATAGTTAATACAGTCTGGTACATCAACAACTTGCAGTTTGGATTTCAACTTCTGTTTTTATACAACTTATTGTTATACCTAGGTCCTAGGATGGATACAGGATTTGTTTGTCCACTTGGAGATGAGGTGAATGCCTTAGTGGTAAACCGGTTTTATACTGACTTTGTTCTAAATACAGTCTGGTACATCAACAACTTGCAGTTTGGATTTCAATTTCTGTTCTTTTACAACTTATTGTTATACCTAAGTCCTAGGATGGATACAGGATTTGTTTGTCCACTTGGAGATGAGGTGAATGCCTTAGTGGTAAACCGGTTTTATACTGACTTTGTTCTAATAGTTAATACAGTCTGGTACATCAACAACTTGCAGTTTGGATTTCAACTTCTGTTTTTTTACAACTTATTGTTATACCTAAGTCCTAGGATGGATACAGGATTTGTTTGTCCACTTGGAGATGAGGTGAATGCCTTAGTGGTAAACCGGTTTTATACTGACTTTGTTCTAATAGTTAATACAGTCTGGTACATCAACAACTTGCAGTTTGGATTTCAACTTCTGTTTTTTACAACTTATTGTTATACCTAGGTCCTAGAATGGATACAGGATTTGTTTGTCCACTTGGAGATAAGGTGAATGCCTTAGTGGTAAACCGGTTTTATACTGACTTTGTTCTAAATACAGTCTGGTACATCAACAACTTGCAGTTTGGATTTCAACTTCTGTTTTTTTTTACAACTTATTGTTATACTTAGGTCCTAGGATGGATACAGGTTTTGTTTGTCCACTTGGAGATGAGGTGAATGCCTTAGTGGTAAACCGGTTTTATACTGACTTTGTTCTAATAGTTAATACAGTCTGGTACACCAACAACTTGCAGTTTGGATTTCAACTTCTGTTTTTTTACAACTTATTGTTATACCTAGGTCCTAGGATGGATACAGGATTTGTTTGTCCACTTGGAGATGAGGTGAATGCCTTAGTGGTAAACCGGTTTTATACTGACTATATTATAATAGTTAGTACAGTCTGGTACATCAACAACTTATTGTCATACCTAAGTCCTAGGATGGATACAGGATTTGTCTGTCCACTTGGAGATGAGGTGAATGCCTTAGTGCTAAACCGGTTTTATACTAAAAATGTAGTCCATATGGTTTTTAAAATAAACTAAAAGTGTATCGCTTTTAACTGGGCTATCATTTCTTTTTTATCAGAAGTGTGAATAGCTGTTACGTTATGTTTTAGTCTATAGAGGCCACAATGAAGTAAAATTGATGAAAATCATTACAGCCGAGCATAATTTTAAAACCACTTTATTGGACTCAGGAGACCTCTGATATGGCGTAAAATTGCCAGATTGATATTTTAATTTGAAAAAGGTTGCCAGACATATTCCTTACTTAAAAAATAGCAAGACAACGCATTACTAGAAAACTTTATTTGTCACTAACTATGGTTGATACGGGATAAGGTCCACGGGTAGTCTATTGTTTATGCGGGTTGCATTCTAAAACCGCGCTACTTTGTGAAGGGGCTCAGTATAGTAAGTTAGAATCTATCTTAAACTTTTAATTACTTTTGTAGATTATATTTTTGCTATGAATGCTTGCATGCGAGCATAATGAGAAAAACTTAAACTATAGCCTAAAATAATCTATGAATGTAAGTGTATAATACAGTACTTTTAACTAAATTTTTTATTGTTATTTATGTCATTTATAATTAAAATCAGATTTATTTAATAAATTTAGATATACAGCCTGCGTTTTAATGAAGAGTTACTAAATTAAACATACTTTTCTTAAAAAAAGTAAAAAATATTAAACTAAAAAGTAATAAGTCTACTACTGCTTTAAATAAAACTACACGCATGCCTAAAATAGGCATGGGGCTTACAAATTTCCGTGGATAATGCGCCCGATGTTTTTTAGGCATGAATGGAGTTTTTTTGAAAAGTAAATAATCTTATATTGACTTCATAAGTGAAAGAAAACTAGTAAGTACATTATGATCAGATTACCAAATAATTTATTCTATCTTCATATTATTTTTTACTTCTTAGTTCAACAATTTTACGTTTTTAAAGAAAACCATGTTTCAGAAAATAGTTTTTTTTTATTACTATTAAGTTAAAAAAAACAAAACATAAATTCCTAAGTTTAATCAATATGACATTGTTCTTAAATTAAATTCTTTAATTAGTACACTAATAACTCAACGAAATATGCTGTTTATAGGGCAGAAAAGTAACTGTGATCCAGAAAACATTACATCACAATTTAAAGCACAGAAGTTGATGGAAGAGTTCCAAAAGCTTATCTTTTATGGCTCTAATACTGTGGTAAGTACCAGCTTTAATTAACTGGAGTTATTCCAAGTTTTGATAGTAAACTGTTTGTCGTTAAGTATGGACGTTAGTATTAAATAGACAGAGCAAATATACTGTACAAACTTTCTTACTCATCCATCATCAGAAAAAAAAAAATTAAGGTATGACATACATACATAAATTAATATTAGACATGAAGCGGTGGAAGAAATGCTCAGATTGCAAATCTCGTATACGCAGGCGCGGAATGTTAGCAGTGGTTCACAGTTTTCCAGTCATAGCTTCAAGGTTAAAATTGGCTATTAAAATAATCGTATTTGATGAAAACCACAGGAATATTTTCCATATAGACAATAATTATTTTCTGTAGGAAAACTCGTAACAATTATAAAAGTGTCTGGGACAGTGTATCGCTTTTTCTGGGAACTTGTAAGTAAACAGAAACTTATGTTTTCAGAACAGGTAGTCCAACCAAAACTATACGTCACCAAAAATGTTAGTTCGGTAGTTGTCAATCAAAGATTGAAACTGAACAATGGACCCGTCTTTAAAATAAAATTATTTCATTAAGAATCTAAAATCACTGAATTTATATCTATTAAGAAGACCCATAGCCTATAATGTGAGGCTCATATGTGGGTTGAACAGTTGTAGTTTTGTGGGTTTAAGTTCAGAATGCGCTAGTGTGAGAGGAGTTGAAGCATACTGTCCTTGAAGATACCAAAGGAGGAGCCGAAAGATGGCACCACTAAAGCCTCTAAATTTTAAGTTTCAATCGATACCATGGAGATAGGCATCTATAGCACCCACAGGCGATAGTCGGATAAAGACACTATTTCGAAATAGAATTTACCGCGAAAACCTAGACATAACAAAACTACCTACACATGAGAAAAACTTGTTGGTTCTTGCAAACAGTTTTGTAGTCCATTTCTTTCATTTTTCCTATCAGGTCTTTCTTGACCAACTCTTGTTATCTTCCGACCCCGACGCTGTTTGAAGATTAGGGGTCTTTATTTTATCTTTTTAAAGGCAACGATGATCTAGAGGTTTTCCGCCTTTAAGCAACAAGAAAACAACTTAATGGCAGCCATCGTGCTACTTACCCATACCATCATAGCAGATTCTCTAAATGTAATGCCTAAAAGTTGGTTTCTCAGGCCTTATAGGAAATTTTAAATTGTGATTGTGGTCTTTTTCAGCATTCAAGGTAAGTTTGTTTAAAACAGTTGTTACACAGGTTTTTTGAACCTCTTAACTAAATATATTACTTTCTTGGTCGGCTAAACCCGTTGGATTCCACTAGAGTGCCCTATAACAAATTTCAAATTTCTACCTTAATTGTTGTGGTAGCTATCGTGCTTACGTACCGGTACAGACAAAGACGACGGGCGGACAATTTTTGAGGATTACTAAAACTTACCCTGTTTATGTAATGAGTAACAAAAAGACACTTTCTGTTTCTTGAAAAGCAACTTTGTCCTAACATTCGTAAATGAAGTAGCCTAAATCTCTGGGAAACTATCCAACGACATTTGTTGTTCAGTTTAATGTGATCACATTTAAATGGCACCGGAAGTTGTAGCGGCTAAGTAGATTTGAAGAGATAATTATCAAACTTGATTCTTCTAGAAATAATTACAGTACAAACTGCGCATGCGCGCTGACACTACCCACGTCACGCTTTGATGCACACTCCACGTCTACGTTCATCAGTCGAAGAAGAACAGATTTCAATTCCCACGCACCTTGGTAATGCAATATAACGTTTTCACTGAAAGAATCCAACTTAACACAATATTTATTTACATAATTATTATATTGCATGTACTTTAATCCCTTGAGCTCAAGAAAATTATAATTTATTTTTGGGTCTGTTTGCGTCCATGAAAATGAAATATTACAAACAATATGACTGATCTTGTTCATATTTCCTACCTAGGAATTTTCGCTCTTAACATATTCGCATACATGTTACGGTACTATGTAAATCAAAATTAGAGGGGGGGGGGGAATTTTTTTTTTTCAATTTTGATAAAGTTAAACTGATTTTAATAAAATTTAGTATGTGAACATATTTTGCACATATATCATGGACCTTGATATATATTTGAAGGACCACAAATGATTTTCTCAAAATCGACTGATAAAAGTGTAAGGAAACAAATTGGTCACCATCTCTACATCGTTATCCTTTGATTTGTCAGTTGTTGGTAAAAATTTAAAAATCGGATTTAGGGCCATTATAGCCTAAAATATGTAAATTCTCAAATTGTCTAACCAGATTTTGTTCAAATTTTGGTGTAATGTGAAGATTAAAGATTTCAACAAATATGGCAAATTGTAAGTAAAAATTATAGTTCAGGAATAGGTAAAAAAACAAAAATGAACCTGCTTTTCAAATACAACTTAAGTTGAGGATTGTTTACAGTACAAGCAACAGAAGTTTAGACCCTTATTAAAAATTTGGGTACTTACGTAATAACGCCACCGCAGCAGAAGTTGCGCTAATGCGCATGTGCCAATAAAGAGCAAACTGGTTTAAGGGAAGCAGAATTCCATTTTTTTCAGCTTTGAGATTCATATACTTTCATTTTATGATTTGTCGCAAAAATTTTAGGCGTAGATTGGCGGCACTTCACTTTTAAAGCTCATGTTTATCCATGATCTAATTTCAAATTATTAACTTCAATAAACTTACGAAAGGTTTGGCCAGGTAAGATATATATATATATATATATATATATATAAGGTTTGGCCAGGTGTATATATATATATATATATATATATATATATATATATATAGCTACCTGGCCAAACCTGTCGTGATATATAATTATATCGCAAAGTAGCAAATATTGGCGCATGCACATTAGCAACTTCTGCTGCGGTGGCGTTAATACGTAAGTACCAAAATTGGTTGTTTTGAGACAGCGGTCAATGGTTAATTTTAACTTTTGATTGCAAACTGCTGAAATGACACTTTTGGTTATAATTAGTTTCAGGGATGGGTAAGAAAATTCGTGCAATACTTTTGTACCTTTATTTTAGCTTCGACTTATAAATTGATCAAATATTTCTCTCTCTGTTCTTACTGACAGTAGACTACTGCATATCCATAGGCCTACCATTGAGCCCTTAAGTTTTCGCCTAGATTTACGAACAGCTCATCACTATTTCTAAAGCTACGTTAAACATAAATGTGCCTGCCTTGGCTCATTAAATATGAAAAAAACCTTTGGATAGACAACCTTACAGATTAACTTGATAACATGGCTACATGCAAGTTGTTAGCCACCATCAAGTAACTCTACCTTGTCATGCAAAAAATCCTCAAACACTTTGCTTACCCAATATAAGAAATATAAGGGCAAACTTGGTAATCAAAAAAAAATTCAACCACCATTTTTTGACCGGTTTTTATACACATGAAAATTAGTATATGTGACTACAGTGTATATATATCTCTTGAAATTCAGTAAAATATGAAAATAGCAGACATTTAAAAAGAGTTTTTTGTTCATATCTTATGTGTTATTCAACACTAACACTAAATTACATACAATTCTTCAGATATCAATTCTACCAACCCCACCTCTTTATGATGACAAATAGTGAAGTTATTGTCCCTGAACTCCTAAGAAAATATAATATTTGTGTAGTTACAAGATCCAGGTGGACTGACTGAAAGACAGGAGTTTAGAGAGTAGAAGGTTCTTCACATTTGTAACTTTACAAGCCAGCAAGGGCGAGTCATTGACATGACCAAAGAGAGTGGAGACTTTTTAATATATACACACCTAGGAGGCCCCTAATATCAAGAAAATACACAATTACTAGGCTGAGAAAAGCTGTGTAACTGTTTAAACATACTTACCTTATACTATGTATACTGAGTTGACCTACCATATAATTTAATATTTTCTACAAAGCCCAAGACACCAAATTTTTTGCATTACATTTATAGGATTTACATGGTACACTCAGGGATTCAGTTTAGTAAGGCTTGGGAATCCTGAGGGAACCTAGCTGGATCTACACATTGTCTTGGGTCAGAACCCTCTCTTTTATCTTTTGTATCAGGGTAGACCACAAAAGATGTTCTTATTCTATTCTGACCCTGATGGTAATAGACTATTCGAAGATTAGGAGTTTTATTTTATGCTCTTTTCTTCCTTTTTGTAGGGTGATATTGACCGAGAGGTTTTTTGCCTTTACACCATGGGCGTCATCGCCGGGGGGAACGCGTCCCCCCCCCCAATATTTGAGATGTAAAAATATTTTTGCTAAAAACGAATGATTTACTTAAAACCTTAAAAGGTAAACATCGGGCTTTGTCTTTACTAGGGTTTTTAACATTACATTTCTGTTACAAACACAAATAGAATTAATTTTGAATAGTTGTATGCAATAAAGCCCAGTATGTTGGTAGTTAGTTTGTCGGTGTGGAGTATCGTCGTCTCGTCTTGAATCTGATCTGACTCATTGCGCAGAAGGTTTGTTTCTCCGCTCAGCTTAAAAAAGTTATAATAATTAGATTGATTGTTTTAGTGTACTTCATTTGCTGACAAAATATTAAAATAAATGCATAAAAAGGATGTTCTGAGAAGTTTAATTTTAAAAAAAATTCCATACCACCAGTCCCCTTGCATATGTCCCCCCCAATAATGAACTGGTGATGACGCCCATGCTTTACACAAGAAAAACAAATTTGTATTACATTGTACGAAAGGTGCTGGGTTGGTACGATCAACCTGTTTTTTTGTTATAATTTATTTGAATAAAATTAATATTTTATATCTTTTAACTTTTATTGTAGAAAATATAATGGACATTGCAGGATGCAGGTTTTCAAGCTGCACACAATTAATATAGGATTTAAAGGTGAAAAGTTAATATTCTACCATGGACACTGACACAGTAAATTTAAATTATATTGATATTAATATAATTTCAGATTGTGACTTATAAAACAAGTTCAAGAGTGCCATCAAGCAGATCTTTTAAATGTAATGCCTAAAAATTGGTTTCTTGGGCCTTGTAGAAAATGTTAAATAATTGTATTAGTAAAACAAGGATCACCTAGCTCATGTTAGTGTTGCAGGCCTCAAAACCGTACTTATGTACAAGTCTTCACTCACTATGCTTGTGTCAGTGACTCGGCCCAAGAACTTGTAACTATACGAACATCACATTTTATTTGGAGGTCAGTTTTCTAAATTACATTTTTAACAATAACTTCGCTGTGTCATCGTAGAGATATAAGGTTGGATCCTATTACGTGCAGAAATTTTTATATATTTTAGAATGTTAAATAACACATGAGATATGAACAAAGCACGGGCCACTATTTTTACTTTTTCAATTAGTTTTTTTTTTCCTAAATTTAAATAGGGTTCAACATAAGCACATAATAGTCTCCTATACCAAATTTAACGTTCCAACTTTAATTTTTGTGGCTGCTATTGTGAACATACAACAACTTATAAAAGATAGTGGAGGTTTTTTAATATTATCAAATGTCCCATAAGTTATTGGATTCTACAAAAATAGTTATTTTTTGTGCCATAGTTTGGATTAGTAATGTTGATAACACAAATAGTATGATAGTTAGAAATGGTTAAAATTGATAACACATTAAAAAAAACAAAAAAAACAAATGTTTTCATTGTTTAGTAAAGTTATCTGTAACGTTAGTTTGTAATTTTGAGAATGTAACTACAGAAGAATGAAAATTACTTGTGAAACAAGCATGGTGAATTGCTGTTACGGAACAATAACAAGATAATTTTGAAAATGCAGTGCCATCAAGAAGGAATGTTATCTATTTTTACCTTCAAGGGCTCAATTATAGTGAGTACAGGTGGGACATTCCCAAGGGAACCTAGCCGAATCCGAACTTTTCATGTAGTCTTGGGTTAGAACTCTTTTTTTCACCTTTCTTGTCAGGTCTTTCTTGTCCAAATCTTGTTCTCTTCCGAACCCTATGCTACTAAAATATTAAAGAGCTAGGGAGCTTTATTTCCTTCCTTTTTTATAAGGCAATGATGACAAAGGTTTTTCGTTTTTAAACAGCAAGAAAAACAAAATTTTGTATTTATTTAAGCGATTGAAAATTGTAGAATGGTAGTAGACGTATTTAAAATTAGACCCCCAAAAACTGTTACAAAAGAAGAAAACAAGGACGCATTATCTACTGCTCTGGTAGAGACATATCTAAATCAATTAGGATATTATCGTAGTGTTTTATCATGGAAATTTAAAATACATGTTTAGTTCATGGTTTAATTGAAAATGAGTTTGACAGTTACTTACTAATGTGTGAGATAATACTTCACCTTCGAGAGGTCGCACAGGAGAGGTTAAGTAAAATGAGAGAGGGCACTTCTTCCACACTACAAAAACATTCAAGTTTAGTGTGTTAATAGGTCTAGTTTAAGAAATATTATTTTTAATTACAAAGTAAAATATTAAAAATAATTTCAAGTAATAAAAATTTAAGAATATAAGCATTTTTATTTTTACAATACATTTACCGAAATACGAATATTAGACATTAAAATACAAAAAGATTAGAAATGAAACTATTTCAATTAGTTTTGTTTAAGATTTTCAATATCTGAACATTTTCATCAGAGGTATTACCTTCTATTTCATCTTGCAAGTATTTATTCTTTTCATTTTACACTTGCAATTGATAGATTTTCATCTTAGATTTGTCTCACTTGACAGCCATTATTGATGAGTGGTAATTATCTATTATTATATAATTATTCTAGTTTAATATGTACTTTAATTTAGACTTACGTTACCTTTATACTACACTAACCTTAACATTAAACAAGCCTAGAAGTGTTTCAGTCTATTCAACCATTTTACTTAATTTTGGACGTGAATTAATTACTTAATTTAGAAGGTGCACATTGGGGTCAAACTGTTCTGGGCTGTCAGACCCATATTTGCAAGACCTAGCCGGTCATAATTTTAGTATTAGCCCACAAATTAATAACCTACCCAACATACAACCGTCCAGATCCAAGGTACACACACTACGTCTATACCAAGTTTGGATTGTCCAGAACTCAACTGGTATGGAGGTGGGGGGTCCCCCTTCAACATCCACCAGAAATAAAATCCCGCATCTGATAGCCCGGCAATAGGCAACTCATCATACCCCAATGTGATGAGGGCACCACAAGATGTATTTTCTTATACAGATGTGAACAAAGTTGCCCCGTATAGTTCAGACAACTGCAGTGGTCTATTTGCCAATAAAACAATTCCAAAGACAAGTGCCTATAATAACTGGGGTATAAAATCTATACATAGCACTTGTACTCCGAGACATATATTTCATAAGCTCTTAGAATCGAAGTATTATAAAGTACTGTTTTTATAGACTAAATAGATCCAAATTAATATTATTTGCACCACATTTCGGACCGAATTGTACGAAGGGCCAGGATGGATAGTTACAAGTCTATTGTATTCAATAAATATTTTGGGCTGCAGTTGGGAAAAGTAACCATGACTTCGAGACCACAACGAAAAAAAGGAAGAAGTTTTTTCAAATAAACTCACAACGAAAAGAATGAATAATAAAGATAGTACTTATTTGTTTTATTCATGTATTTAGAAATTTGATCAGCTGTATTGAAACTGATCTCTGAGAGGTATGTATATATTATAAAACATACAAGGAAACATGAAATACAAGAAAGACAGTAATACTACTTCATTTATACAATTCTAAAAAAAAAAAATCTTTTAACTATATTTTGTATTAAGATTTATCAAACATAAACTTAAGCAGTAAATATCATTTTGTATAAATAAATTAAAACTTTGCCAAGAAGGCCGAGTTCAAAGAGTAATGAAACTTTAGCTTTTGGTTAAAGTACAGATGGTGTTCCTCACAAATTTATACTACATGGAACATGAGTTCTTACTCAGTAAAGGAATAAATGGTTGCATAATGTATCAGGGCTATTCAGTAAGTCAGTTTAGTTTTGTTACAAAAAGACATCCATAAAATTAGAGTTTCTATGATACACACATTGAAGTTACAACTCTTATCTATTTCCCCACATAATTTCCTACTATTTTAAGGTACTTGTCATATCATTGAACAAGTTTTTTAATACCATCATTGTATAGTATCACTTATAATGTATACACTGTACAAAGTTTGTGATGAATGTCTACTACCGTACAGTTGTTTGCCCATAAAAACTAATAACCGCACATACTTTGCAATCGGTATGATTTTCAATGATAGTAACCATTTTGAATAATAGTATTAGAGCAAGAACAGGCTGAACAACTATCCTACTAGCATTGCCTGATTCATACTGAGCCAGGTTACACGGCTTGTGCAAAGATCACACCACTACCCCCACTTCTCCTCGCATCATACAGAAAATGAACTTACCACACAACCCTAGGCAAATCGACATTGTACTTTATAAAATGTTTGTATATGTATAAGTTTAATACAAAATATACATATATTTAAATGTATACAGCAGCCTTGCTGCTACAGATATACCTAATGAGGAAAGTAAATAATAATAATACTTGAAATTATATATAAAAAAGTGTAACAATTTTAAGTAATCCCTTTTTTTTTTTAATTGTAACATTCAAAAGCAAAGAAAGAATCAAATAAATAATTAACATGATATGTTTAGTTTCACGATAATATTCCTATGGTGGAACAAATAAATATATTGCATAAACTTTCTTACGTACCTCTATTTAAAATACCAGATACAGTACTAAGCAAATAATAGTTATTTCTCGCCTAATTTTCTTTAATAATTTCAACCCACTTCTCAATAACCAAATTGAAAGCCATGACACAAGGTCAGGAGATGATTTCCACTAGACACTTGTTTCTTCAAAAAGGTGCTAACAATCCTCTATATTGTATTCTTCTTTAATCAGCCATCATCTTACCTGTGTATCTGGTATCAAGTAATACCAAACACAATGGTGGCCAGTCTCCAAAAGGTGTTATCTGTCTGTACTTTGTCAAGGGTGGATTCTTATTGTCTGGCTTTCAATATATTTCTTGGCTAGGACACTGTAGAGTACATGTTGGAGAGTCTCTTGAACATAAAAGGAATATTGTCCAAAATGACATATAAATATAAGAGGAGCATGTTGGTGTGTAAGGGGTTCTATTCCGTTCCAGAGTTCCTGGCATCGTAGAGTATGTACTCTTTTAAAATTAATTTTATAAAATGTTATGAATATTTTGTTTTAATCTATATATTGATATATTCTGGAAATTTATTCTTAAATATCAATTTATATGTGCTGTTAATCTATATTAAACATTTTATATTCCGTTGAAATTTATTGTTAAAAGTTTAGTTGTTACATAATAATTAAAACTCCTATTTTGGTGTTTTGTCCAAACTCCACATGTATACTGTCACAGACTTAAATTTTAAAATAATTACAATCAGGGGTTCACTTATAATGAATCCAGGCGTGGTAATGCTAAGGGAACCTAAGCTAGTGATCTTACACCTTTTTTTCCTGTATTCTTGGATTACATCGCTCTTTCATCTTTCTTAACTGGGGTCTTTTAACCAACTTTTGCTCTTTTCCGATCTTGACATTATTAGAGGATATTTAGTAGTTATCTAGTGAAACATGAACGCTGTCTCTTAAAGTTTCGCATATCTCCAAATTGTCATGTGAATGTTTGTACCTCAAACCTTAATTTTTGTGTCCAACACTTAAGTGTCAAACTATATATACAAAATAATGTTTCAGTGAGTAAATAAATAGTGCTCTTTTTCAAACCTTCTTAGGAACCCTAATTTTATTCTGTGTTTTACACTATTACACTATACCATTACAGTGTATTTTAAAGCTATCAGAGCTGAAAAAATAGTATACAAATTTTGTTCCTCTTCTATTTCCTATTTGGTTTTCTTATTAAATAATTTGAAAACATTTGATTAAAGTAATTAGAAATTGTCTATTCAATGAAATGGAGGGAAATTAAAAAAAAAAAGTTTATATCATAAATAACCACTAAAGTATATAAAGTAAATATTTCTCCATGGACAGTGACTAATAACAAAGCAGAGTGGTTAAGGTCTGAGGCACTGTTTTAAACCATCTGCCTCAACAAATACCATTGCTGATCAAACTTTAGTCCACTCTATAAAGGTCAGATTTGTTCATTTGCATGTGTGTAAGTTTTAAATGTAAGGCACTTATTTATTTATTTTAATTTTAAGTATATATTTAATGTTATTGTTTTATAACCACATTGGTTTGTATATATGATGAAAATTTTCCATCATATTTACCGAACTAGTGTGTGAAGCAGTGCAGTGTTTGAATTAATTATATTTTTGTTTTGTTTATTTGAGGGTCTATAACTTTTTTTGTAATATTTATTTACGGATTATAATTATATTCTTTTATTCTGCAAGTGCTTTTGTTGTTCTGGCAACTAAATGTGGAAACACCATATGTGATAGTTGACTGTTATATGTTTCTTTTATACTTGAAGGAAACAATAACTATCACAGAACGTAAAATTATAAAAGTTTTTTTTTGCATTTTGTGAATAGAAGTTTGTTAGTATATTCGACTTACAAACATTCAGTTTTACCCGTATGAAGATGCTTGTTTACATCAACATGAGCCAAACTAACACAAAATTCATAATAAATAATTAATGAAAAGCAATAATTTTTGATGGATCAAAAATAAAAAGGTATCATACTTTAACATTTATTTTAATTAAAGAAAACACTTCAACACGAACATGTTTCAACTATTAATTGCAACCATTGTTAGTAGCAATCAGTATAAAAACTAATAGAAAACATGGTTTTAAGCCTGACATGTAACCGTGTGATTCAGTATTTTTGCTTTATCACTAATTTCATATCAGTGTACGTTTTAGATTTTTAAAGTTATTTTGTCACATTTTTCTATAAAGTTCTTGTGAGATTCTTAGGATTTTTGGTCCTAGAATAGAGATTTCCAACCAGTGGTATGTGGAATGTGCTCATATGATACGGAAAAAGGTTAGAGAAATAAATATAAATTAATTCCAGATAATTACTCGAAAAAGAATTGGATTAAGGTGATATAAAGGTATCCGCCATATTGGATATTTAGTCTCATAAGAACAATGTCAAAACTTTTCTCAAATATATTTGTTGAAGAGTAGTGCCTGCCTGTCTATACAGGTAGCCTAAAAATATCCTTTGAAATTATTTGTGAAAATATCTCAATTCAGTGCAGCACTGCAATCAACGAAATAGGTTTTAGTTTTTGAATTCCATTTACAGAAGAAAAATGGGGGCTAGAAGATATGGAAAACGAAGAATGACAGTTCTATAGATCACGGGAAAGCCTTGTGTTATTTTGGATGAGAACTAAACAGATCCAAGTTTTGAAATTCTTGATTCTGTTTGTGTCTACCTACCTTTGTGGAAGTGGGTTTTCGGAACTTGTTCATATCAAAACAAATATAGAAATAGAATGTGTATCGAAAATGACTTAAGGTGCAATTGAAAATTGAACCTGATTGATACTCTTGTTAAACAAAAGGAGCACAAGTTTCACATTGTAATAAAATCTGTCTCATAAATAAAGTATATCTCATAAATGTATGAGTTATTAAGTTTAAGTGTAGATAAAATTTAAGTTAACATTGTACCTAACATTTAATTTTTTTTAAAAACAACTGTTCTTAAGGATTTGTGTAGATATTATGATGTCATATTATCATTAAAGTACATATGGGTATAAAAAGGTTGAGAATCCCTGTGCTAGAACTTTTTATGTTGTTTGTAACAGTAGAAGATTATATTTTTAAACATTGTCTTGTTGATGTGTTTTAATGTTGTTATTTTTCTTTATTTAATAAAGATGTTTAAAACATGATCAATATTTGCATATTTATTGAAATTACCTCAAATATTCTTCAAATTAGGTCTGTATAAATACTGTAACAATTATAAAACTAAAAACCTTGGTAAAATGGAATCTTTACACAATCACTGCCTAGCTTTTATAAAAGCAGTATCTCTATCTAGGTAATATAAAAATATTCATTAACTCCTCTATATTCTTCAATATTTTAGCATAAATTAATGTACACACCTGTTTAAATACATTATTTTATCAGGTAAAATATAAGACTATAACAACAATAACTAATAAAGTAATAAGCATTCCTCCGAATAATATATATTTATCTTGATAAGCTCTGCGTTCGATGAGTCTCATCGTCGTGTTTGATAAGCCAAGGGTGTTTGCAATATCCATCATTCGCCGATGTGCACCTTTTATTGTGGTCCGTTGATCTCGTAGATTTTCTAAAATACCTGATCCTGATTGTAACATATCATCGACACCTTTGTTGGCGTTCTGAAAATTTTAAATGACATATTTCAAACATTTAATAATTCTGAATATGACTTGTACAGTGTGTTTAAAAACGTTACTGACAGTTTTTAGAGTTTACTGTAGTAAAGTAAATACAAGGGCTGTTTGGAAAGTAACCTCTGTTTTCATGTTGCACGAGAAGTAGTGAGAGTAGCAGCACTGCTCCTGGAGTGTTGTTGCAGTTCGTTACCCGTAATAGTCTATCAAAACGAGCGCTGTACTAAAGAGAACCCCACAAAATGTAAAGTATGTGCTGTCAAAAGATGGTACACAAATTATCAGCAAGCATAAGGCATCCATCATGAACTGTATGCTGTATACAGCCAGCAATAATGAGTGAAGTATTGTGTATCACTGAGTCTGTTAAGAGAACAAACATTCACCATAAAGAAGAAAGGAGAGGCAGGCCATCTGTAGTCAGTGATGAACTCATATAGAAAATTTATGAAAAGGTGCGTGAAAATCAACAGTTCAAAAATTCTGAATTTTCTAAACAATTTTCACAAAATTCTTGGACTGTTTGAGGTAGTTATAAGGTTGTGTGAGATAGTCATAGAAGAGTAAAGCTACCAGAAGTTCTGTATTCAGTGAATACCAGAAATTCTTTCTGAGAATCATAAAACACAACAAATGGGCTTGTGTAATGTTAAAGGAGTATAGCTTGTGGAGTTTATGCAATGGGGAATGACCACCAATTCTAATGTCTGTCATGAGACTTTTATACATTAAGAAAGGTGATCCAGAACAAATTCTGTGGTTTGCTGACTTCTGATATCCTATTTTTACACAACAGCATTCACCCTCATACTGTTTGGCGAACAAAAGATCTGTTGCATCAATCCAAATGGGACTTTTTGGTTATCCACCGTATAGCCCGGATTTGCCTCCCAGTGATTTTCACCTATCGACCCACATGATGACGTAGTGGCTTGGGACCCAGTGCTTTGATGACGAGAAAGAACTTTAAGATGTGACAGGTTGGCTAACAAATCCAAGACGGCCAAATTTAGAGAATTCGATAAAGAAGGGATTTCCAAACTGATCTATCACTATGATAAACGCCTAAATTTAAATGGTGATGACCTACAAAAATAGTGGAAAGCTGTAGTTTTAAGATGTATATAGTAAAGTTTCTTTATCTGCGCCTCTGTTTTATTTATAGTCAAATGGAGGTTACTTTCTGAAAGGCCCTCTTACATTTGTATTAAAATATGTGCAAATAATAAGTGCATATGTGCAAATAATAAGTCCATAATATTTAATATCTAGGACCATTACATAATGTGTTCAAAGTATTGGTCTTCATTTTCAATAAATAACTTAACTGTTTAACACTTGTTATTACACGCATCTTTAACAATGTCATGATAGGCCCTTTACCTCATTTAAATTAAAGATTATAGAAATTTATTTAGTTTACTTTATAACAAAGCTCAGCAAAGTTGATGTGGTTGTAAACAAACATGTATTAAATCTTAATCAGTAAATATATTCTGAGGTCAAAGCATCAAAAACATTAATTATTTGTACTCGATATCAATTAACATTTTATTTATCTTCCAATGGCTTCTTTTGGCTTACACCATCTTAGATTTTGCCTCTCAATAAAGTCCCTTCGTCCTTGTTTCATCCTATTCACCAGTAGGTAATCCTTGTAAGTAATACAAATATCTAGTGAAAAAATTATACACTTTTCAAAGTTTAATAAATTCATTCTGGGGAGATGTTTGGCAATACAATCGTGACCAGAAGCTAAATCGAAAATAACAAATAAAACACAATTTTTCTTTTGTAAAATTCTATAATTTATTTGGTCTAGCCGACCATGGTTTCGCCAGTTACGGCATTGACGAGGCTCTTACAAGACTGAGGGTGTAAACAATATAAAATCGAAAATATGCTAGTGATACATTTCTCGGAAGCATCTTATTTTCTTTGAACAGCTCAAATGGAGAATCAGCTTATCTTTCATTTTATTAACAAATTTCTGTTGTAAAGATATTTTCAGATTTCTCATTATACCTTATAACGTCAGAGTTCTTGCTTATTTTTGGATGAATTTTGTTCCCTTCTTCGCAAAGTCATCTGCAATCTCATTCCCTTGCAATCCCACACGAGAAGGAACCCATTGTATTGTAATTGTAATATTGGCCATATTGGTTTTTAAAATTTTGTAATTCTGTCTGATGTTTTACATGATTATCATTATTGACTTATTGCTTGCAGAGAGGATACGGAGTCGACTAGAATAACAATATTTGTCTTCAGCAATGAGATTAAAATCAATTGTTAAAGAGTTAATAATTCTACTTCAAAAAGTGTTAAATTGTTACTTAATGCAAAGTAGTAAAAGAAGTGGCTACAATGTATTCTAACCTCCGTTCCTCCATCCTTTCTAGATCCATATCTAAGAATTTGAGGGGTAATGCTGATTCATAGGCAATACGGTCTTTAGGTAACATTTAATTTTAATATTAGTAAACCTTATTTCCTTTTTACTCAGAACTGACCAATGAAATTTATTAATCACAATCAATCATACTTAATCCTTTATACATGCACAATTAAATACAAAAATTATTATACAAGGTCATTGTAAGGTCAATGTGAAAAAGGTGTCCGTCATTTAGAAGTAAACTAACTACGCTTAAGGTTCAGTTATAGAAAATAATCTAATGTTTTTTACATTACTTAGTAAGTTTCAATATGAGCACTCCCTGTTGCTTGACAAACATCTAAGTGATAGTTCATAGGAGTCAAATCAGACCTTTTTTATGGCCACAAAACAGGACTAATTTTTCCAAACCAAGGAAACCTGTAATTAAGAGGTTCTTGTACATGGTGGTGACACTCAATCTTGCTCAAAAATTACACTTATTTCCTTTTCTTTGTCATCATATGTAGGAAAACATAAAGTTTGAGCATGTCCAAATAAGTGAAACCTGTAATTATTTCTTCAGCAAACACGACTTGATCATGCATTATTACACACGACATCAACGAATAATGATCTTGTCTATAAGTACGCTGAAAATTATGTTGTAGCGTAACCACGGATTTAAATTCAGCAAAACCACATTGAACAGTCCGTTGCACAGTACTAAAGTGATGAACGACACACCACAATCATGTCTATGCATGCATGTAGTGTATTTAATGTAATTGAAACTATGAATAACAAAAACTCTTAATGTTTATAAATAGTTTGTCAATGGAATCAAGAAGATTGGTTGATTATTGATCATACCATTTATAATTGAATCTGATACAACTTTTCTGATGACTGTATTATATTGTATTAGATACTGATATTATATATACCATTTGAAATTCTTTAAAGATGAAGATTATTATGTCAACCCTATGTATAAAGTATTTATGGATTTGTGAGTCTCAAAGCTTTACAAATATAAAGGAGTCTCCACTCATTACCTTACCCCACCACTCGGCACTACTGGATTTCATAACTATACATTATCTTGGGAAGTCATGGTTAGAGATTAGATTATGGACAATAACTTCACTAATTGTGATCATAGAGAGGTGTGGTTCCATTACATGCAAAATTGAAATCTGCAAATTTGCATCCAATTGTGTGTGTTATAAGTTGAATAACACTTGAGATACGAATGAACAACTGTTTATATATTACAAATGTAAAATGGTTGCCATTTTGGAATTTCAATAGCACACTACAGTCCCCTATACGAAATTACTTGATTCTATCTTAATTTTTGTGGCCACTATCATGTTTACAAACAGACAACAACAACAATTAATGGATGACATGTTGAATACCACTTTCCTGAGGCCATTAAAAGTGAAGATTAGTCAAAAAATGGACGTCAAAATATTTTATGATACTAAACTTACCTTATACTACTTCGTATACTGGTTAAGTAAAATGTACAGTAAACACTCTCTGATCCGGATCTCTGATATCCGGCCGTCATATGCCATCGTATAAAAAATAATAAAAATACAATTTTCTATACAAAAATAATATTTTCCGGCCGAATAGTAGTGAACGATGTTTTTGAGCTGGGCACTGGGCAGTAGTTCTTATTCTAAGAAAGTTGAAGAAAGCGGTAGGGGTGTGCATAAACAAGGTCAGACGGCAGGTGCATTGTCTGTCATGGAGTCAGTTCTGTTGTGTTTGCGTGTAGCGTAACTTCGGCCGTCCTTTCGCTTTGTCTTAAGACTTGTTTTCGGTCTTTCTAATCTTCATTTTTCGTTTGATATATTTAGTTAACACTGTAGACCTAATTAATTGTTGTTTGAGCCTCATTCAGCTTAAAATAAATAGAATTTTAAACATAGCTATTGTAATATGCTATGTTTAATAACCTACCTTTTGTTGTTTTTGGTACTTTTGTTACCGGTTATCATACTGGTATCTACGGCAAATTACATAATAGTACAGTTAAAACATAACGTCTATATATTACAGTAATTTGAAAAACCATAGTTAATTTTTAGAATACTGTGGTACAGCTACAATTTATCGTAAGCGCAATGCGTTTTAGCACTAAAAACGTAAATTTGCTACTTTTTTTCACATTTAAAACCACTTTAACTATATAAAAATAGCCACCCCGAGATCCGGATTTTTCGATATCCGGATCGGACGGCGCCACATTAATCCGGATTAGAGAGTTTTTACTGTACTGTATAGCATGGGAATGAATAAACTATAAAAATAAATTTCAATCTAGACTGAATGCAAATGAAATACATACATGTAATGACATATTGTGTTGAAGGGAATGATCAATAAAGATGGCCGTATCCTGGTCGGAAGGATTATGTGTGAATCTGCGATTTAAAAGTTCTTCTCTATCACTTTCTTCTTGTTTTCTTCTGTAAACTTCATGCTGGTGATTTCTTAGAGCAGCCTAAAATAGACGAAAACAAATAAAAATTTTATATTAATAGTAAATCTTTCAATTTCCAAGATTGTTGCTGATTTATTATAGCAACATATTTTAAAGTAAAGATAATTTTAACTTTTTGCATGCCGTTACCATTTATTCATGCCAAGTACAACAATGTTTCAAACGCTATAATCATGGATTCCAATAAAAACCATTTATTCAAGAATTATTGTTCATAAGTGTTCAGGAAAATATACGTAGACGGCTTAAGACTTTTTATGTAAGTTTTAAACCTGATGCTGCATAGCTACATGTTGCTATGGTAACAATCTTGGCTTAATGACAGTTCCGCTGTTGAATATAATAATTATTAATTTTATATAACTATATGAGTTAATGCTGGTCTAACATAACAAATAATCAGCAGATGTTTCTGTATTGTAGTCTCTTTGTAAAAATACTTATGTTTTATTCTGATTAGTTTGTTTCTTGGTTACTGGTTCAATTCACTTTTTATATGTTTAAAATAAAAGCCGCTATACGACATGACGTGGTTTCCCATTGTTGTTCTCAACTGCTATACTTCGCTTGTAGCTTGAAAACACTGCATGTAGTGAACTCTGAAACATTCTATGTTATTTATAAAGTTTTTTTTTATTGTTTTAGTTTTTATTTTAAACTAATTCATATAGTTTTTTTAATGTAAACAGATAGTTTTTTAGTAATGTTTATCATGGCTAAGTCTGCCGATTGAGACTTTGAAGTCTTTCATGGAATAATGGACGCTACATTTTCGAGTGCTTAAAATTAATTATATATATTACCAATTTTTTCAGCTTTTTGCACATTAAATGCTATTTACAGGGGAAAATTATTGTAGTCACACATATCATAAGAGATAACGCATGTTTTTACAACATTTATACAAATGTAAGCATAATATGTTTAGCCTAAATGTTTGTAGAAAAAATTAACAAAAACAGATTTTTAATTTTTTTTTATAACACCTTTAAAGCCTGAAATATATGATAAAAGTGACTTTTATCACTGAGATTTTTCAGTAGCTTTCCAGAGGATTAATAGTTATTAGAAATGAAAAAACTCTTGGCAGTCTCACATCAAGAATATTGCATTGCAATAGAATATATTTGTACAATGAAAATAGTATGTGATTTATTATGTTAAGGAAACACACATGCACATAAACAAACACTCACACAACCCACCCACACAACCCATTCACATTCCCATCCATTTTATGCTGACCTATATATCCTAAATTTCACATTTTGTAAAAAATGAAGAAGTTATTTACAATAGATGGTTAATAGATGTTTACCATACCATAAACTGAACCATCTATTATTGCTGTCCACATAATAAAAGTCCTTTGTAAGGGAGAGAATAAAGTGACTGTTGGAAGGAAAGTTATTCTGGAGCCATCACGGAGCCCCACAGAGTATCTTAATATCATTGTGGCTGTAATACACCTCCCATCCCTCCTCCAAACAAGGGTACACTCAGTCCTGATGCCAAAAGAGGCAGTATACTGCTGATGAAATTCGTTTTGATCAGCCAAAAGGTTATTACAAATGTTTTTGTAAATCAATAAGAAATGATTTAGATTGCAAACTACTAATATATATATAAAAAAAAAAAAAATGTTGCTGAAGTTTTCACTGATTGAGTAAAATATGATTCACCAGTCTTAACAATAAGCTCAAAATTGGTCTTGTACATAACATTCCAGATACAAACTAATAAATGACCACTACATTTTTACCATGTTATAATAAAATTATGAAGTCCTTGTTTCTAACTTATGGGTAAAATAAAAATTCTCAAAGCTTTGAGAACATTATTATATTCACATCGAAGAGACACTACTTTAATTCTCTGATTGTTACCCTAAACTTGTTGAAATTTAAGATTACAATATGTTAAAAAGATATATTTTCGTTTTTCTTAAAGATCAGTTTCTCCATGGTTTGTAGATGACTAGGGTACTATAAAAGTGAATAAAATTAATCATTGTTTTTATTTGTAAATATACTGAATATTTTTATATAAAATGTTACAAATATTTTAGTATGTCAATCAAGAAATAAGCTATATAAGAGGTGTAATAATAACTAAAACTGCTTAAAAGAAAACTGAAAGACTAAATGAAAAATATTGCATTCAATGCTTCAAGCTAGTAATTTTGTTTGTATGGTAATCCTCAAAATAATCTTCTGAGTCCAGGAACAGAGGTCCATTTGTGCAAGTCTTGTAGACATAGGTGGTCTCATGGTGAGCCCTCTCGACATAAAAATGCTACGTCTTCATTTTCCGTTCCACTCTCATTTATGTTATGCAAAATAACATTCTCTCACTCGCTGCTCATACCTTCATCATTATATGTATTCCAAAATGTCACATCCATTACTGAGTACAAATTCATCAAAGTTAGCCATAGTGAAATAGTAAAAGATCAAAGTCTAAATAACGATAAACAATTGAGCAGAGATTTTATAAAATTGTTAAAAATCAAATTAAAGATAATCAAAAAGTAATGAAACAATACAGCAATAAAATATGTGTGACTACTGCAAATAGCTAGATAGTTGAATAGCTTTCACTGCTAAATGTGTGAACTCCCGTTACGTCCATATGCATGTAGCGTAAGCGTATGTATAGGCTAATTGCTCAATAAAAGTTAAGTGCTATTGCAATAGGCTACCAATACTATTACATAGAAACATATTGAAGGCATATGCAAACAACGAAATTCTTACTTACCTGGAATCTGTTCGTTATTCATGAAATAATTTTGACACAATAAAATGTCATAAATCACTTCAATATCGTTCAAAGGGTTAATTTAAAAAAAAATACATTTATAAGTTTTATATTTATATCATTTACGATTTACCTATTTTATATGATACGCCTATATTTACAAGGCTAAAATAACAATAATCATATATAATATGTTGAGTAACACATCGGATTCCATACTCCAATAATATCAGATATGAAAAGTTGTAAAAGAAAAAATTCTTATTTGTAACAATTTATAAAAAAGGTCGTTTTCTTTTAAAACTTACTTGTAAATGTTGGTTATCATATTTTAGTTGATCAACTCTGATTTTTGCATTCTGTCTTCGACCAACTGGTTCTTTGTGCACCAATATATCTAATCGTTCACAGTTGCTGAAAAAATTGTTTTATTTATATAAACATTATCCTCAAATTATAAGGCAAATGTTACAACAACAATAAATAGTGCAAAAACATTGCACAAACTTTCTCACTCATTCATCTCTAAAATCAAATAAAAATGAAACAAAACTAATAGTCAAAATCAGTTTGGTAGTTGTCAATCAAAAAGTGATCCAGTCTTTGAAATTATATTTATATATTTAAATAGGGGCTAAACTTGCTTTGCTTTTTGAATTGTTTCTGCCAATATTTTCTTTCGGAAACATTACCTTTTAGACATTGTCGATTAAAAAAAACAAACATTTCAACAAAATTTTATAGGAAATGTGTTTTTTCTAGAAAGAATCAAATTATGGTTAAAAAAAAAAAAAAAAACTGTAATAAAAAATTGTTTTGTGAGAATCTTTAAGATTGTACTTAAAATAATTTTATGTACAGATTGTGTTGGTCTACCTGATTATGGAGTCTATCCTAACTTGAATCTCTGCTTCTATAGAATCTGTATTTAAACCTTTATTTTTCTCTAGTCTCTGAAAACACTGTTGTGTTTCTTGTAATAGCCTGTTGGTTTGATGGTATAATGCCTCCATTTTTTAAACCTATAAATTCAAACATAACAATTATTAATTTGCAGACATACAAGTAAAAAAAGTTAACAAAACAAAAATAGTGTGTTATAAAATTCATTATAAAATTATAGTTTCATTGTTTTATATGTTCTTTTGAAGGGTTCTATAAATAATATAAAAATATAAATTCAATTTAATTCAACATATAAAACATTCATACTGCATTGTTATATGAAAGTATTATTTTAATTTTATATTCAATATAAACTAATTATAAAATAAAATATCTACCCATGTTTTTTATAAGTGAACATGATGTGACTTAGTCCTTAACTTCGTCTCTATCTCCAATTCATGTGATTAGCCTATTCATAATTTGACTCTTTTTAGACTTCATATACCAAAACTAGCAGGGTACAGTTGTTTTGTCTCACAACCAGAAAACTATAAATTTAAATAATTTTTTTTCCTACTCCTATTGTATGGCCATCTTTATTGTAAGTTATAAAACCAAGTTCCTTAATTTAAAAAGTAATTAGCAACTGTAAAACTGTATAAACTTTGAAAATTCAGTTTAAAACAAACATAACATGTAAATTTTTACAAATAAAATAAAATCTTGTATGAAACTAACAAATCAAAACAACAATAAAAAATTCTTTAAATGTTTAATAATACAAATTTCAAGAATGATCTATATGAACTCCCAATATATTTAGTTGAAGTTTTGCGAGACAACTCTTGGGCAAAATAAACTAATGCTTTCTATTTGAGAAAATCGAATATTTCTGTTTGACTCTTATCAACAACCAATCTGATTTTCAATTACAAACAAAAATCTTTCAAGATGTTTATTCAATTTTTGTAATTATTAGGTTACATTGTATAAATCATGTTAAGAATGTTATTTATTTGGATATTTGTGCATAAAAACAATATATGATGTTTCGAGAGTATGGATCAGAACAAACTAATGCTTTCCATTTGATAAAATCAAACATTTCTGTTTCATGCTTACTGCTAGCTTATCTGATATTTTCAATTACAAAACAAAAACCTTTCAAGATCTTTACTGAATTTTTGAAATTGTTAGGCTATGTTGTATAAACCACATTACGAATGTTATTTATTTGGACATTTGGGTATAAAAACAGTAGCTTATATGATGTTTCAAGAGTAGGGATCAACTCTTGTTATCAAGTGATTAAAACTAAACCCGAAATGAACAGAAGCCTAGAGCTTAGGCACCTACATTAGAAAATAAAATACAGTATTCCAGAAGTAACGCCATACATATTAAATTTGAAAAAAAAAATCGGCTAAAATAGTTCAGTTCACTAATAGATGGAGATAAACTTAACTAAATTTTAAACATTACAGCTCAGAAAACAAAGCACATGTTATAATATTTAATGGAATTTTGGTTTTTATTATGATCCTTATCATAAGAGTAGAAAATTGCTAATTTCTTTTGTTGGAGAATACAATTCTTTTGATTCTATAAATTTGATGGGTGGAATATCTTTATTTAATTTACTATGAATATTAATAAGTTCATTAGGCCTATCCAGGAAGTACATAGATATAAACTTTTGGATGTGCGGTGAAATAGAAAAGGAGCAGAATGATAGCTTGATAATTATGATGTATTTTGTGGTTCATTAAGGACCAAATTCTATCAATACATATGAAATTAAAGCTATTATGGAAAGATGTGGTATCAATGTTATAACATGGAAACAATTGTCAATTACAAGTTTTGTAGTGTACCGGTAGCATAATATATATAGGCCTGTAGAGTAACTTGTGTAAAAACAAGTTGAAGTGATGGTCTCCCCAAGTATTAATTGAAAACTTTATGATCATAGTAGGCCTAGATGATTTGTTATTATCATTATATTAGAATTGTCTGTATATATTTTGTTATCTAAAACTTACAAGCTTAATTAGTTTTCTCACATTTTATCTTTTATTTATTAACGATCGTAAAATTATAAAAATTAACTAAGAATAGGCTTAGATATATGCATATTTAGTCTTTACATTTAGCTATTAAAATTGGCACATTGTTTATAATAATAATAAATATAACTAGGGTAATATTGTATTCAATTTATTACTGCCATAAATCACTCAAGGACTACAAAACCCTTAATACAACTAATTATTGTCCTTTATGTTTTGATAAATAATCGTGATAAGCATTTTAAAGTTGTAATACTCAAAGCATATAATTTGTTTAATACTCAACCTCTGAAGATGGTAACTATGTTAATGAAATAAATCATGTTTTATTAAATTGTGGTATTAGATGTTTGACTTTAATCTCTAATTTTATTATAAACACAACAGCAAGAGATATAGTGACAACAGTTACACAATTTGTAGACATAAGTAAATAAAAAAATCTTTATGAATTTTTTTCTATATAGTTTAATATAACTAATAACTAAAATTTACTTCCCTAAATATATCAAGAGTAAAATACAAAGTTAGTGTAGGTGTTAGGTTAGAAAAATGTTCCTCAACACTAATTGTAGCTGTTGTTCTATTATATTACTACATAAATTCTTTTTAAAATACGAACTACATAAATTATGTTACTTACTAACCTAAGTTATACTAACACATAAGTAACTCAATTAATTAAAAAAAGAACTATGATGCAATTATTAACAATTTTAAGGTTACCGACAGATGACAACAAATTTTAGCCTAAATTAACGTGTCAAAAGAACATCTGTATCACTATCATATCACACAGGAAGAACTCACCTTTCATGACGTGTAAAAAAAGTAAACGTTAAAAGACCACTTCCGTATGAATTTAAACTTCGGTTTGTGTTGTGAAGTGAAGTTCTGGAGTTGTTGTTTATTTTGTATAGGTTAGATAACTTGATTGGAAGTGTCAAGTGTCCTAAGTTTTGAAAATAAAGTATCAAAGAAAACAAATAATCGATCATCACATAATACATGGATTATAAATGAACTTATTTTTGTGTTTATGGAAAGAGGTTCGTGTTTTATTGTAATACTCTAATATTACTGAAAAAGTTATTCTTTTTAGGTTACTTTTTATGCTGTATTGCTACACCTAACCAAGTCTAACCCAGATGTAAAATATTTTGGGTCTGACCTATTGGATATTGGGCAGTGGTCATCGCGGTCAGCTTCCATCATATTTCTTGCATTTTGATAATATAATTTCATATATTATAATAATTAAGGTTTTACAACTTATACAAACAGAATTTGATGGTTAGTTTTGGAGGGAGTGTTGCAAAGTCATCTTTATCAGATGTGAAACAGATTGAAATTAAGTGGTGGCAAAAAATTGTAATTTGTATTGTTATCATACTTCAAATGTCCAAGGAGCACTGTGACGATATTCACAATAGGAAAACAACAAATAAATGTTCATAAATACAGTAACTCATAATAAATATACTAGATTTATTATATTCTTAGTTGGTAATTATGCATTGAAGTTCACCCTAGATTTTAGTCGCTAAAAACAGTGCAAATTTAAACTATTTATCGTGTTTGTTATTAATCAGATATTTTTTAACAACTCAAAACAATTTTCAAGTTTAAAAATCTATTAATATTGATGAAACTGACACTTTTTGACAAGGAATTAAGGCTTATTTGGGTTTTGAGAAATATGTACAATGACATTGTGAGTCAAGTTTGTGACTTCATTACGAGTCTATATTTACAAAGGTCTGGGAAGGTAATTTACATGTCATGATTTACACTAATGCAATGTACAGCGAATAACATAAACATAGACTGGTAATGCAGTCACAAACTTCACTCACATTGTCATTGTACACATTCATCATAACCCAAAAATGCCTAAATTCCTTGTGTCTAAAATTGTAAGTTTTTTCTATAATAATGGATTTTGAGACTTGAAAATTGTTTTGCATTGTTAAAAAAAAAATCTGATTAATGACAAACAAAGTAAATAGTTTAAGTTTGTATCATTTTTAGCATCTAAAAACTAGGGTGAGCTTAATGCACAATTACCTCTTAATCTTGTGTCTCGTTTTTGTGGTTCAGGGAATCACTGTTTTTCTATTATCATACTTGTTTTCATTCTTCATTTTTTGGTGTTAAGCTTATGATTAAATTTTAGTACGAAGAGCACATTATGTTGTCTATCCATGCAATCAATTGGTTAAAATAGACCTTAGCATAAATATTGGTTGTACCTCTCCTCTGATTTTTCTATAAAAATTATGAAAACGTAAAGTATTTATCCTACCTTGTAATCAAAGGATCAGACCATATTATTTGCAGGAAGAAACGTTTCAAGTTCTAAAATGGATTAATTTAGTAGAAAATGAGATTTATAAAAGTACGAAATCCAACGTAGGTTAGGAATGCCAACGTTAATACTAATGACTAAGTTCATCAAGTAGCTGAATGTATGATCGCTTGTTTTATTAAGTCTGGCTAAGAGACTATAGGTGAGGTGGCTATATATCCACCTGACCAGACCTTGTCTATGTCATTTACATTCCATTGCGTAACGTACGCAACTTAGATGCTACTCACTGTTAATTCAATTTCATACTTTAATATTGCCTATTTTCTATTAAACAAAAACATTTTGTGACTTTAAAAGAACAGCTGTATTCCCTTGTTTTCTATGTGTTATTTAATAGTGAAGAAATGTATTTAGGGCCTTTAAATGTTTCTTCCGACAAGTAATATGATCTGATCCTTTGATTACAAGGTAAATACTTTACTTTTTCATATTTTTTTATAGAAAATTCCGAGGTTGAGGTACAAACGATAATTGGCTAAATAGGAACTCTATTGCTAAGAATAGGAACTAAAATTAGATCTGATTGTTGAATTATAATTTTTGTTGAGGTGAAACTAATAAATTTTTCTGTTGCTAATCTACCTATTTAGCTACAGCGCAGCTGTAAGCAAGTGTGGCGATGTTACAATAGAAATGCTGTAGTTGTGCGAATGATGTGAACTTATCTTCCCTCTGTTTTTAGTGGGTCTTATTTTAATAGCCCAACATCCTTCCTTTTATACAATCATCTGACTATACATATATATTGCTCTACCTATTTATAAATTTTTATCTTGTGTAAAACATTTTATTTTTATTATATGTTTTTATTATTTTGTGAACATTGTATTATTTAAACCTAAAGGAAAGAGTCAATGATATTATTTGTGGGTAAGGAGGATGTTTTTGACTCTTCTACTCCAGGGCTGGAGTGGGAGTTGATCTCAAGCTCTCTCTTCCATTTGGAGTATTATTATATTTTATTTAACTTATATTCTAACCTTTTAAAAAGTTTTTCAATTAGATATCATATTTTTTTATTGAGAACAAGGAATACTGTAGTACATAAAAATGGACTCATCTCCGCAATATATATAGGAGAATTTCCTATCCCTCCACACTCCAGCTGTGAAATTCTCATAGCTAAAACACTAACATAACCAACACGGTTGAGTATTAACTTCTGCCTCTTAATCTCCGCAACGTAAAGTTAACAAACTTTAAGAGGCTGCCATTTCCAAACGAATGGTCCTTTTTCATTCGGGATTGCGGCAATGTGTTCCTCTAACAAAGACTTTTAAAATGAGGTATAATTCGACCTATGCTTACATTTAAGATTTTTAGACTTCCTCCACAGGACGTCCCCCCAAAGCGAAAAAAGACAGCTAAATTGACCAAAAAGTCAGTAACTACAGTGAGGACGTAATCCTAGAATTGCATTGTTCTGCGTTTATTAATAAAATTACTATTAAGGGGTTTCCAGACTTTTTGAACACCCGGTATATATATATATATATATATATATATATATATATATATTGTGTTGTTGGATGCATGGACATTGCTAACAAATTAAATGCATCTTTGGGTTTAGGATTTTGGGCTCTTGAGAGCCCTTTGAATAATATTCTACAGACTAGACAGATTATAAATTTTAAATCTACCTAATGGTAGTCTATATGGAAAAAGATGTCTTGATTCATAAACAGTTTAAATTATCCAATCAGCTCTTATTACTCCAGTATTATTATGAAACTGTTTTTATTTTTCCAGCTAGGAGGTGGGAAATGAACATTTCATAAAGTCAAGTTATTAAATATAATATAATTGCTTTGATCTATATCTATGTTTTTCTCAGACACTTCTGAATTTTTGTGGTGATCACTGGTTTATTTATCTATGTCTGAATTTTTGAAATTTTATAAGTCCAAAATTAATGGTTGTCAGAATGTACTGTTTTTGCTTCCCTATCCAACGATACTCATGCAATGCATGGGTGTAGATATTATGACTTAAATATAAATAAGATTTGATATTCTTAATATGGTAAGAATAGGTAGCTAAACTTTTTTTAAACAATATTTATAATTATATGTGTAATTTGTCGATAAACCCTAACATAATTTTAACACATTGTTATTTAAACAGGATCTAGTTTCTGATGCACAGAACAGAATTATTAAGGATGAAATGGAATGTCTGTAAACAGCAATATTATTGTTGCTTGAGATGGCACGAAAAGAGAATCAGAGAAGCTATAGGCCAATCCCAGTTCCTGGTCAGTAAAATTTATTTTGTGTGCAAGAAAACTTAATTTAAGAAAAAATAATTATCATAACCATTCATATGAACAGTGTAAAAATTTCCTTACATGTAGGCCTACCTAACTTTTAAACATATAACTAAGTAATCAGCAAAAAAAGATATTATTTTGTAAATCCCAAAAATTTTCAATTTGGATATATGCTGTCTTAGAATGTTGCAGCCTATATCTCAAAATTGAAAGGTTATGCTCCAAAGAATCTGTCAAATGACATTTATTTGAAAATTACTATTTATGAGTAAATTGAAAACAAAATTAACTAGGCTGTGTCATTTTTGTTTAAATGTATTCACGATCTGTTATTTTTATTTACTTGCGGCTTGGCATTTGTGTTATGTTACAGACTTCATAATTGATCATAAGTTTATCTAAATTACTTGGGTTAATTTTGTTATATTAACTTTCTAAAGCCGTGTTCATGTTTAATTTTCACATTTTAACCAATTAACTCCTGAGTTGGAATTTTTTTGGCGATAGTGACAAATAATTTTTGTTTGTTAATGATTTGAGTGCGAGATATTTGTGCTGTTTATTTATTGCAGTCTATTTTTAACTGTTTATAATGTTAATACAAACCACTAAGTATGTTTGTCAATGATTATAAAAAATATTACTCTATGTCTTATTTCAGAATTCAGAACAGAGGTAGCAACAGCCATTGTAGCTCTAACATCAATAGTGTGCTTTATAAGTTCTTTAAATGGTGAGTTTGTGTATGATGATTCTGAGGCTGTTGTTAACAACGCAGATGTTAAACCATCTACATCCATATGGGAGTTATTTTACAATGACTTCTGGGGAACGAGATTAACACATAAAGAAAGCCACAAATCTTATCGTCCAATTACAGTGTTGACATTCAGGTACCAACAACTTTTATTTAAAGATACTTTTAGAATTTGAAAGTACGAAGGATAAAGTGATTATTCTGAATAATATGAGGAATCCATTTCTGATTTGCTTGATGTATATTAACATTTTAACTGTTTTTAAATTTATATGTTTAGTAATAACTAAACTTATAACAAATCCATTCTTACTTTCTGTCTTTATGCATTTTTCAGATTTAATATGGCGTTAACAGGAGGTGAACTTGTTCCATTTGGTTTCCATATAGTAAACGTGTTGTTACATGCTGTAGTTTCTTGCATGTCTTTCTTTGTATTTGAAACATTGTATGGAGAGAAAAACAACAAACGTTTGTCATTTTTAGCAGCAATGCTGTTTGCTGTTCATCCTGTTCATACAGAAGCAGTAAGTAAACTTATATCTGATTTTCTGCTGTGGAAGGATTATTTTAACATTAAATGTTTTTGTTTACTTATAGAATTTCATTGAGACTATTTTCATATTGCAGCGTGTTTGTAACTGTTAATTAATAACACCATCATATAAATACATAAGGTGTAAAAAGTCCTGAGACAGTTAAATAACTGTTAAACTAGAAAAGGTAAAAACCTAAAATTTTAGAAATGTTTTTGGTGTAAAAAAAAAAAAAAACAAACTATTGGCATTCACCCCCCACATAAAAATGAGGATTTTGAGAGGTAACTCAAAATGTTCAAACCTAATGCCCTATCGAGTAATACATAATTTTAAAGGTCATGTTTAATAAAAAAATAAATCTTACTCCAATCCAAAATGACGGACGGTTGAATATTCATAAATCTAATTTACTTCAAAAAGTACAGCAAAAACTATAATATTATTTTGTTGAATTTTGACCTGGGACTTTATGCCATTTTTTTTTTTTTTTTTTTTTTTTGTAATAATTTTGTTACCTTATTATTTTTCATTGTAATTTTGTTCAAATTGAGATCGTTAATGAACCAAACCATTGTGTCACTTTTCCCTATTATTTATAGGCAACATACCTCTTGGTCCTCATTGCCTTATTCAAAAAGGAAAAAGAAAACATAAAATAAAAAATTCCTAGTTCTTGGATACTCTAATAGGGTCAGGGTCTGAAAAGAACGAGAGTTGGTCATGGAGAACGAAAGATCGGACAGGAATGATGAAAGAGAATGATGAACCCAAAACGTAAATGAAAAAAAGTATAGATCCAGCTAAGGTCCTTTTGAGATTGCCACACCAGTATTCATTGACTTTAGTGAGTTGGGGGGGGGGAGGGTTGTTTCATAGCTATAGGTAAAACAAAAATTTTAGTTTCTTAAAACAAGTAATTGGAAAAAACTGAATTAACTCTGACCAATGTAATGGTTCTTTTGTTGGTAATTATTTACTGTAGCACCCAATTTAGATTTTCCCCTGTTATTTTTGTCCTACATACCTGTCCTTATAAGAATAATAACATTTTTTGGTGAGCGTCAAAGTTTTTCACAAAAAAACATAATTTGACTTTTCTAGGTTAAGGTCCATTAAGTGTTAAAATAGGTTTTTACGCTAATTGTTTTCACCTATATATGTACACAAATATATATAGCCACCTTACCTGACCTACGTATAAATAAACCTACATACGATAATAAAAAAAAAGAAGAAGAAATTGTTCCAACAGCACATGGTGTTCTCAAACAGTCACCCATCCAAACTAATCATGTCCAATGTTGCTTGATTTCGGTGATCTGATACTGGTCTCATCAGGTCGCTATCTGAATTTTTATTTTTAAAATATTGTGACCAACATTATTCTTATGAAAACAGTTGTGTAGTATAAAAATAACTAAATATAAATTTATATTGGGCTACTACACTAAATAATTACCCTTTTGTTATGATAACATGTATCTTAATTTATATAATATGTAGGTTTAGAATATATAAAGCATTTTTTACATGAACATTAAATTTTGTATAGAGTACTATAGTGTGATCATATAGAATCTTATTGAAATTCAGGAATATTTAATTAAAAATGTTAAAATGGCAGTTCTTTTTACCAAAATTTAATTCATATCTTGTGTGTTATTCATATTCAGCTTTAACACATTACATTGGATACAAATTGGCAGATTTTAATTTTGCATATAATGGCATCAACTCTACCTTTCTATGATGACCAATAGAAGTTAGTGCAGTTATTATAAAGAAATGTATTTTTTTTTTATTCTAATCTATGAAATATGATATTTGTATAGTTAGAAGGCAGCGTCACCAACATAAGCATTATGCACATTAGGTTAAACCAAGAAAGTACTGATATACACAATTATTATTACAAGATTCAGAAAATCTGTGTAACATCAGTTTTAAACAAACCTATCCTATCCTGATAAGACCCCTTAATCTGATAATACAATTTAACATTTCCTATAATTTAATAAAGATACATTTATAAACCAAATTTGATTACAATGCTTCAAATAGATCTATTACTACTGATTTTTACAATTTGTTTGTTATATTGAGGTTATGTTGATATGGAATTTGTAAGCTGCATAAAATAAGGTATTGTGACACATTGTAGAACAGATGAAAAGTAATCCTTGAAGCACTACTTTTTGTATTTATAAAATTGGCTGCTAATTAATAATTTACTAACCAATTCTTATAATTTCAGAAGATGTCCTACAAATCTTAGAACATGTCTATGTATCAAATTTGAACGAAATCGCACAAAAATTGTGATCCCTAAATAATGTACCAACATAAAAATATAAAATTTGGTTCTGGTTGTTTCACTTAGTATAATTTCCTAGTTATAGTTATAGATAATCCATACTAAGTAAGATTGTCTACTTTCTTTAGGTTGCTGGAATTGTGGGGCGAGCTGATTTACTCTGCACTTTCTTTGCGTTTTGTGCCCTATTAACGTACGCTAGAGGAGTTAAACATATAGAATCTAAATCCAGAAATATTTTCTATACTGTCATGGCCACTTTATTCACGGCTTGTGCAATGTTTGCAAAGGAACAAGGCATCACATCAATTGTAAGTTTAGATTAGTATGTTATATCAACACATGGTTTTATGGACACCAATATTTGTTAACTGAAACACTTTATGTTAGTTCTAAAATATTTATTTTTTGAGTCATGGCACCCAGGGTTTGACAGTTGTATTTTCTGAAGCGCACCTTATACACACTTCCAATATTTTCGTAGCAGAATAAAAAAGTTCTGTTACTTAGCTATAGTATGGTTGGAGGAGTTTTGTTTTTGTTGCTTAAAGGTTATCTTCGCCTTAAAAAAAGGGGGGGGGGAAAGATCATCTATGTAACAACTAATGTAAAATGTTTAAAATTTTGTACACAAATTAAAAAATAGATAAAAACCTATTTTATTTTTCTTTATAGCATAATAAAACAGGAAAAAATTACTTTAAGAGGAAAGCAATTTTCAAAAGAGAGCGTTATATCATATTTCACAGGTTTCTAAGCAACATACATAGATTTAATATAAAATTTAGTTACTGTGTGATCTGGGTAACCAATATTAGTATTTGCCAATGGATTACCGATATAGAAATATTTGTTGGATACAAAAAGATTACAAAAAGTTTTGGATAATTTTCTTTTTTGTAAAGAATATAGGAAAATAAATTTATTTCTATTAAAATAAAATAAATTTTCCTTCTAAACATTTTACTTCTTAACGTATCATTATAATTATTATGACTAACCTCAGGGGCTCACTTCTAGTGAGAATGGGCGTGGCAAACCCGAGACACCCTAGTTGTATCTACACCTTCTTCATGTAGTCTTGGGTTAGATCCTTTTCTTTCATTTTCCTATTGGGTCTCTTATGAACAACTCTTATTCTTTTCTGACCCTGATGCTATTAGAATATTCGAGAGCTATAGGGGTCCTCTATTTTATGCTCTTTTTCTCTTTTTTATGTGATGATGATCAAGAAATGTTTTATCTTTAAACAACATGGAAAAAAAAGATCACTAGCAATTACAGACGTAACATATATTAAAAGAAATTGTCAATAATAATTATGTAATTTTAAAATGGTAATTAATCAGTTGATAAAATAATCTTATTTAAAATGGATTTTCACCATATGTCTACACTTGTCACATTTTTACAGGGAATTTGCAGTGCGTATGATATACTGATAGCTCATGAGAGTCATCCATTGTTTCTCTACGTGTGGTTTAAAACAAAATTAACGTCTACTTCAAAAACTTCAAATGTTTATAACAGGTTGAAGGCAAAGTCTCTGAGGTTTCTAATGATACGTCATACGATTCTCTGCTTAGGAGGCATTGGTCTTCTAGCTGTACGTTGGTATATTATGGATGGATCTCCACCTGTTTTTCAGAAAGTTGACAATCCAACTTCATTTGCGGAAGAAACTTTTATTAGGGTGAGTTGAATGTTAGTATATGTTTAAAAAACTTCTGACATGTTTAAAACTAAAAAACACTAACACTGCATCAACAATGGTCATTCTAAATGCTGGGTTAAAAGCAATTCAAAAATAAAATTATACTCTGGTATCTTATAAAACTAATCTAAAATAATCCTTGACAAGTACGAGTATATGGCATTTTGGAGTGAATAAATACTTTTTTTTTTTTTACATATATAAAAATATAGCATATGGACTTAAAAAAAAAAAAACTTTCTCACTCTATATAGAAAGTATGTCGAAAAACACTTATTTCACTTTGGCGAGGCCATGAAATATGAAAATCAGTCAAAATATTTGTAAATTACTCTATACTTTATATACTGGGTCATTAAAAAGAAGGGGTTAATATAGGGAATGGATTTTTGACTGTTGTTTTCAGGGATGTGTGTAGAAAGGCTTTTTAAATAATTGTGATAAGAAATATTCATACTCACCAGCACAGCATAGACTATTGCATGGACTATAAGTAGCTATTATTATTATTATTATATAGAAGTGGGTGTTACCCCCTAGATACTTCAGCCTGAAAGACTTTTTGTGTACTTCTTAAATTCCTAACTAACTTATGTCTATTCCCTTGGTTAGGGTCAGGATTTTCCTAGCTAGGTTGTTTGTCCCTTCAAAGGTCGCATTTGGGCCGAAGATCAGTAGTCGTCTACGTCCTAATGCGTTACATTTTTGAAGTGTATGTTATGGAGTTTCTATGTACTGATTATATAGTCTGCATTTCAGGTACCCTTGGAATAGTCCAATAGTGTTAAGATGCTTCTTGAAAGCATCATGGCCTAATATGAAGCTTAAGATTTTCCTCACATTTCGTTTACTTTGTAAAGTGACGAATTTAGAGAGTTTCAAATCTGGTTGGACCAGTGATCCGTATAGTTTTCCCGTGGAGTATTTAGTCCATCGTTTATCAATTTCTGAGTTTAGACTATCTTTTGCTACGGCTTTAGTTATTTCGCATACAGGTTCTCGTCCTATGAAGGATCTCTTGGTCCCATTTTTCTGTCTTTTCATTACCTTTGTATCCTCTGTGATCTGGTATCCAGCTGAGTTTTACTTAGTTTTGGGTCGAAAGGTTAGTTAAGGTACGGTGACAATACCATACTAATGATGAATAGTGTTCGTGTTAGCTTATAGACTTTATGGCAGTGTCACTGTCCGACCTGATAATGATATACTCATTGGTATACCCTTTAACTAGGCAAAGTTGTGTGCATTCCAGTATTGCCATTTTTTCTGCTTGGAATACAGTTGCATATTTTCCCAAAGCTATGGTTATAAATTATTTTCTTTGGTTGTTTTACCATATATACCCGCACCTACACCAAAGTTAGTGTGAGATCAGTCAGTTTAGTATTTTATACTATTCTGTATTGGAGACCAGTCTCTGTCAATATCTTTTCTCTCTTGGATGATAACTTCAAATGTTATAGTCCATGAGGTTTTTTTAGTGATGTAATCACTTCTCATAGTAAGTATATAATTATGTGATTTATGTTTATGAATGGTGCCGTGTTCTTTTTGCCAACGGGTTCCTTTCCACATTCTGTATTCCATAGTATTCCATTCTGTATACCGCTGAACTAGCCTCAGCTATTATACTGAGGTCTAGTGGGATTATTCCTAACAGAACTTCTATTACTGCGGTCAGATGTACTTCTAAAAGCTCCTGAGATGCATAGGCAGGCCAATTTTTGTAGACTAGTCAACCTACATCTACAACCTCTAGTAAATATCTAGAAGTGTTCTTCTCCACCACACTAGGGCGCCATACTGTATCTGAGGTTTAATTATTACTCTATAAATCCATATAGTCATAGCTGGATGGAGACCTCAGTTCTTACCAAAAAGTCGCTTACATGCCATAAGTGATCTGGTTGATTTCTGCAAAATGTAATTTTCATGTTTACTCCAGGTGAGTCTTCTTTCCAGAATAACACCGAGATATTTAACATCATCTGAAAGTTCTATGATGATATTAACTAGACTTACCTTAATTTTGTAAATTTTAATGTTTCTCGTGAAGGGTATGATGGTAGTCTGTCCGGGTTAGCAGAAAGACCCTCGTTCCAGCATTAGTCTTCAATCTTCTTTAATGCTCTATTCATTAATTCTGCAAGAACACTTAAGAATTTACAGCTTATCAACACTACTATGTCATCTGCATAACTTTGTGTATAAAAAACTAATTTGCTTAATTCAATTATTAGAGGGTCAACTACCATGTTCCACATCATTGGTGAGGGAATTCCTTCTTGTGGAGTACCTCTCACAGCTATCACATCTAATTTCTCACCGTACTGGATTGAATGGATTATTCTTAACTTTGAATCTAGCCAATTACTAATAGTGTTTTAACTGCTGCTATGATGGATTGATAAGCAGTATTATCAAAGGCCCCTTATGTTATGTATTGATTCCTCGATTCTCCTCACCAGTCGATGCAAAGCTGTTTCACAGGACATGCGTGTTGGTTGCAGTGAATGGGATTTTTAATAAGAATTCTATTCTGTAAGTGTATTTGTATTATTCTTTCCATTGTTTTGAAAACATAGGAGGATAAACATATTGGTCGAAAAGCTTTGGGACTTGTGTAGTTTCCCTTTCCTGGTTTCGGTATGAAAACTACTCTACTACATCTGCATGCTATTGGTATATAACCATAAGCTAAGCTGGCCCTGAAGATTTTGCAAAGTAGAGGAAGGAGTGATTACGGAGCCTTTTGGATTAGGGCCAGAAAGGTTCCATCTTCTCTTGGAGACTTAAATGGATCAAATTTATTTATAGCCCATTTAAGCCTGAATACAGTAATAACATCTTTAGTAGCATTTCAAGGTGTTATATATTTGGGATTTTTCTCTCCAACCACCTCTTAGTTTCTAAATTGGTGCACACCATGATACAGGCTCCAACCTCTAAATAGGTATTGGTGAATTGAGGAAATTCTCCAAGTTTTAAAGTTTCAAACTCCATGGCTAGGGAATCCTCAATCTGACCTAGGTGTTCTTTGTTCAGTTTTTGGTCTGGATTATTCTAATTGAACAATAGCCATCTTATATCATTTCTTTGTACAGTTGGGCCCCGATTATCCGAGCTAGTATGGACCAGAGGACACTTGAGCTAGTATGGACCAGAAACTCGGATAACACGGGCAGAAGGACCGGGGAACGAGAGCGTCCCCCGCCGCCATTAAAATCAATGGAAGCGAGTGCGTTTTTGGCCGCCGGTCTGTGTTACGTGCGTTACAAAGACATTTTGGGGTTGATACAGTAATAAATAAAGACGTAAAATTGAATTAGAATATTGATTTCACTTTATTACGAAACCCACAGTACACTGTACTAAATATTACGTTCATAATATAAAAAATACAGAAATATGCTGTACTTAACAGCAAATAAAAATACAGTTTTTGTAAATCAAAATTCTAGCCTACAAATCTAAAACAAGGTCAATAGTGACTATGAAAATACACTTAAAAAGAGCTACAGTATTGAAAACTGTTTTGTACTGGTACTTTACCAATGAAAATTGAATTTTAAAACAGCCTACTTCTTGAAAAAGTTCATCAGACTTTTCTGCTTTACTGAACTGGCCCGATTCTTTGCAGCACAGTAGCAGCGGTCACCCCCACTCTGCTCGCTCGCTACAGTACTGTACAGTGTTCAAACACTCGGTTAAACCGGAACCTCGGTTAGTCGGGGCTCGGATAATCGGGACCCTACTGTAGTTATATTTAGAAGGCATATTTCATTCTGCCGTTTTAGGTTTTTTCCTTTCACTCTCTGTGGGGGTACTACCATCTGAGCAACTTCTTTTTGAGATGCTAGCTTTTAACATACACTCCATAGAGGGTTCTTTGTTTTTCTCTTTGCCTCTTCTCCACAGTTCCATTCAATTCCCTGTTCTGTGGGTCTTTCTAAGAGCTTCTTCTTCTTTTCTGCTCTGGTGTATTTTACTTTCATCTGTCTTAATTTTTCAATTGTATCAGTCCAGATGGTATCTTGAGAGGAATCGTCTGCTTCTAGTATCATGTCCTCTTTATCTGATGAGTTTTCAGTTTTGGTATAGCTCATAGGTCTTCCCTCCACCTTATTACATGATCTGTATCCGAAGTAACTAAAGTTGTTTCTGTTTCATTATCAATAGCAATGTCTGAGCACGCTATAGTTGTAGTTTGTTTATTTTGTGTAGAATCCATAAATGTTCCCACGAGTTATAACATTTCTAAAAAGTGGTTAATTACTATGAAGGGTCACCTGGTCCTCCATATGCTCCGTTTGATGCACAATTACCCTTGTACAACTCATCAGCACGGATTTACATCTTAAGGACACTTGACACATTGGATTGGGGAATGTTTATCGACTTTCAGGTCTAGATCCACTATGATAAGTAGCTAAGGATGAGCTTAATAAATGTAATGTCGATTTTAGGAAAAGTAATGTTTTGCTTTACTAGTGTTGAAATACATAGACATTTTTTTTTTATGTATCTGTTTATTTACAATAGAAAAAGTTTGTTTACTATTATTTTTCAGATTTTGAACTACAGCTATATTTACGCTCTGAATGCTTGGTTATTAATCTGTCCTGTATGGCTTTGTTGTGATTGGTCAATGGGTTGTATACCTCTACTTACTGGTATAACGGATACACGAATATTTGCTGTTGCAGTTTTTTGGATTGTTTTGGTCTTCTTGTTTGGCAAAGGACTTAAATCCAACAATTCAGGTGTAAGCAGGTAGTTAATTGATCATTATTATTTTCTTTCTTTAAATAGTTATTGTTTCATTTATAACAAAATTATAAACAAAAAGAAATATTTTCCTATACCCAAAACGAAATAATAACTAACCAAAACTATTCGTCAGTTCAGCTAAAATATTAAAATGAACTATGGACTCTGTCTTTGATAACAATATTTAAAAAGGCTTTAACTTTCTTTTTCTTGTGCTATAAACACATCCTCAGCGTATGTATTTGAAAACTGAGCATTTTATAACAGGAGTCAAGGTTCAATTTTGTTAATTTGCCCATTATTTCTGAACCATATAACAGCCCCTAGCTGATTTTGTGAATTTTACCGACTGTGATTTTTGACATTTTTGAGAGATACCGACCAATACTTTTTATTTGGATCCTTTGTAACATTATGCGTTACAAATATAATTTATTTTACAAAAAAACACATTGGACATCATTATATAATGTTATGAGTTACAAATAAATGTCTGTCTACCAAATTTTTTAAGTTACAATTAGTATACTTTATTATGGTGAGTTCTTACCTTTCATCTCTGTACTTTCACTCCGCTAGCCCAAACGATCTCAGTTAAACAGGGGTTCTCAATAAATCTTAGTTAGACATGTTAATTTTGAAAGTACAAATTTTTATTAAAGATAGAAAACATTGACATTATTATTATTTAAACTTAAATCTAAATTCAAAATCTTAATTGTAATATCAGTCCACATCTTATTTTTAAATACGTTTATTCAAAAACATGTCTCTTTTTGTAATTTCACTAACACCATATCTTCATGATTGATTCACTTAATTATTGGTTCACTCGACTTACAACAAAGAAGTTTTACATTTTAACATGTCTGCTCTGTTCGACGCTTTGGCCAGAAGTGTTATTTTACATTTTAAACATGTCTGCTCTGTTCGACGTTCTAACAAGAAGTGTTTTGCAAAAGTAATGTTCTTTCATCCTTCTTCTTACTACAGTTCCAGAATCTTCCATGATTCTGACCAATCAGAAAACTGTTTTAAGTACATCTCCTTTTATGCCATATGCATATGTTTATATCCCGCCATATCCAAGACACGTCTTTGCTCCATTTGCAAACTATGACGCATTGTCTGTTTCTTTATTTAATTAAAACACATTATGTAAATAATGTCAATTTCTTTTATAAAAGCACTTTTTATTTAAAAGTTCACTCTTGTCTTTATTATTTAAACTATTACTTACGATTTCTTATCTTAACATGTTATTTACAATTACTTATTATTATTACAAATTATTTATTAGTATTTATTTATTTATTGGTTGGAGACGTTCCATGCCTACACCTTAGAGCAGAGGTGTCAAACTCAATTTTGCAGAGGGCCATATATTAAATTTAGAATGTGTAGAATTCCAGATTAAAAAAAAAAATGTACTGAATTATTATAACATTTTATTTATTTAATTTTATAGTTGATCTGCTCCTCATAAAATTTACTATTTTAATTATATGTTGCATGACATGGTCCATTTTAAAATGTTTGGATGCCAATGATTCCTGATGAATTATACAGTGAAATCCCACAAAATTCCCTGATGTTTTCTGTTTTAATTTAGTTACAACACCCGAATGTTTGCCAGCCATGGCAGGAGCGCCATCCGTAGTTGTACTGCTAAGTATATTCCAGTCGAGTTCATATTCTGCTATCAAATGCTCAATTGCAGAATAAATATCATTTGCTGTTGTAGTATCTATCAATGGAACGCACTTTAATAGTTCTTCAGTTATTTCAAAGTTACTGTTAATACCTCGTATAAAAACAGCAAGTTGAGCTGTATCAACAGTATCGGTGCTCTCGTCAACAGCCAGTGAAAAGTTTGTAAATTCCTTAATTTTCTCCTTCAGTTGAAGAACCAAATTTTGAAATAAATAATTTATTCTTGAAGCAACAGTGTTTCTTGACAGCGAAATATTTTGAATTATTGACTTTTGAAATGGAAATAAACATCGGCAACTTTCAACATACAGTCTTTAATAAAATCACTGTCTGTGCAAGGTTTTGATCTCTTCGTGATTTCTAATGCAATAATAAAACTTGATTTCAGGGCATCTTCGCTCTCAGTATTAGCTTTAGTAAACATCGATTGTTGACCTTGAAGTTTAGATTTTAAAGATGACAATATGTCCATTCTTATTTTTTCAGTGTAACAATCGAATTTTGATTTATGATTTGTATCATAGTGTCTCTTTAAGTTAAACTCCTTACAAACAGCGACTGTTTGATTGCAAATCAAACACAGTAGTTTACCTTTCCATTCTATGAAAAAATATGCAATTTCCCATTTAGACTGAAAAACTCTGCACTCACTATCAACTTTACGTTTTTGTGACATTATGCCAAAATCGTAACAATTATGGAACTCGACACAATTATGGATATCGCACGTGCACGACACAAACAAATGCACTATACCTTGTAACAGTGTGAAAAGTCAGATCTTAATATTAACTCATTTAAAAGACGCGGTTAATCCATAGAGATAAAAGATTCAAATAATAATTTAAAACTAGTAAACTCATTTATAAAGAAAAAATAGATTTTCAAGGCTAAAAAACAAATAAAAATGTTTAGTATTAGTACAATATAAATATTTGCGAGTATTTAATTTCTTTATATGTGAATGTTGATTTTATGTGATGATGTGTATAAAATAACTATGGCAGTGAATATGTAACCGGAAGGAACGCTTTCAGAAGTGAGATTTGCCTCATGGCAACTAGTTAGTTGGAGTCCACCGCTAGAATGGACAAGTTGTGTTTTTAAAATGTCTTAGATTAGAGCCCGATTCGTTTTGTTGTACAAATGTGTCTAACTTAACAAAAAATGTTTAAGTTATAATTAGAACTTTGAACTATAAAGGTAAAGAGTGTTTTCAAGTGATAAATTCTCATTTACAATACGACAGAACAGTTATAATAGACAATAGACTCATGTGGTTTTCAAAGACATTGATATTTAATAATTCATGTTGTAAAAATATAGAACGATCATTTTACACGACTGTGTTAGAACAAAAAAACTATATATCGTGAGATAAAAATGATTTCAGAAAGACAGAACGTGTTAGCGAGTGATAAACATTTTCAACAGTTCGAGAAAACGACTTTTGAATGAGGAAGAATCCACGAGGAGCTGTAAATTTCCAACTTGCCGGACATCAGTTTTCTATTCGTGCACAGACAATGTTTTTTTATTTAGATCGGCGTTTTGGTATAGACGCTATATGTTACCTACTTTATTAATAATCTGTATTATGTTTTAAATTAATTCTTTTGTACATGTTTGTCTACTTAAGGAGAAAATTCTTTTTTTTTTATTAGATTATTTCTAGAAGAAATAATAAAAAATGAAATTTTTAAATAATAAATTAGATTCTTTTCATTTTTCTTTTTAGAGCTACAAAGTCACTAAAAAATCTTATAGATTAAATTCCTGTTGCAACAATTTTATTTGTAGAAGCATTTTGAAGATAAAGTTGATTAATTTGAAAGTACTTAAATAAAGGAAATATAAATCCATGATTTGTTATTAAAACTAAATGATAACTAGTATTTATAAATATGATTTTTTTACTAATAATATTTGTAGGATGTTTCTTTGAATGTTTAATAAATCTGTATGTTAATATTTCAGAGACAAGTGTTTTCATTGCAATACCAAATTCACTGTAAGTACACCGAAAAAAGAGCCTGCGACCCTAGAGATTTTTTTGTTAATAACGAAAATTAACTTCTTTTCCTTTTTCAAAATTGATGTTAATACATCTGGCGCCCTTAAGTCGAGCAAATTAATAATTAAATTCAATAAAAAACATAACGTAAAACTCTTCAAGTTTAGATAATTTTTTATTCTTAAAATAGCTTCACTATAAAATAACTTACTAGCAACAATAATAAAATACCACAACCTTCACAATCACTACTTCGCAGTACAACTAAAATCCTTCTCTGACCATGTGTGTACTATATGAAAACATACTGACAAATAAATATAATCAAAAATATTGTTTATAACATTTCCCGAAATTGGTTAGGATCAACTAGTTGACCTCAATGTGTAAAATTAACTTAACTTAATTTAATTTACGTTACTTCAGAGGCCAATAAGTTGCAACGTCTTTCAATATCTCTGGAATGGATTTTGATCTGGATACACATTTCTTCCAAATTAATTTGCACAAATATTTCACACTGTATATTTGATTGAGAATTGAATTTACACCTGTCATATCATATCCTGCCTCACATTGTTTTTCAGCTGGTAAAACTTTTGTTCCTAGTAAAAATCTAGTTTTTTCTTTGCATAATTCGTACAGTTTGAAAATGTTATTGGGAACATCCATCATTCACTGCATTGGTCTGAAATAACTACTCATTGCAATAAATTGACTAGCGTTGGTTGTGGTTCATATAAACAAATTTGTATCTGACTACAATATGATTAATTTAAAATGTCACAACTCAATATAACAACATTTCAGTATTGAGATTAACTATTGAATCCTAACCCCCGAAATCTACTTACAAGCGAGCTGAAATGGAATTACGGACAGTTCTAAAATTGAGGGTGAAACAGATGCTAGAATATTAAAGTTTGTGAAGCTAATAAATTTTCCAAATGATGACTATGGGTTATGGATCACTTGGAGTGAGACCTCGCGGCTGTCATACACAAGGAATAGACCGCCCAAATATAAGAAGAAGAACAATAATTCTAAATAATTCCAAATGAATTAATATAATAATTAAGATTTTGACACTTATGTTCTCAACAAGTTCATACGTGGAAATACATTGTAAGTTAATACAATGAAATTATAGTTTATCTATTCAATTCTTTTCATCTAATCAATTAATTAATTCAGTTTATGCTTTAAGAGCTTTTAGTCAAAAATTCAAATTACTTCAGTTTGTAAGTCTGCGTTCTTACAATACTATTTTTTATTTTACCTAAAGGCAGGGTTACAACTTTAATCGTACTTACAGTTACTTCAACAACGTGGTGATGGTTAATACAAATGAATCTAGCCAGACATATTTATAAAATAAGAAATCTCCCTTTTATTCTATAGACAAACAGGAAACATCATTACATATAAATTTAAATGAACATTCAATCTAAATTCTATCCTGTGATAGTATACATCTTAAAATGTTAAAATCTGAATAAAAAGTTTATATATCCCTTTAACCAAGTTCTGTCTCCTAATGATTACTCAAACTTTATTTCTCACTTTACTCACGAAATACTAGTCCATGTTGTGCTAGTTTCCTTCTAATCACAATTACTTAACACCACCATTTTGTCGTGATTTTTGAGTCTGTCCAGCCATCCTACAACATGACTGTCTCACTCCGATTCCTGACAAAGACTGGCAAAAGCCACGTTTCTAGAAGACGCTTGGCAAAGCTAACGCTCAGGCTCATGGGAAATCTCTCCAGGGTTCAATTTCCTGCTGGAATGGACTTCTGCAACGTCAGTTGGTTTATCTGGCGCGCACAGTTTGAATTTCATAGTTTATTGGTGTAGGTTTAAATTGTTTGTAATCATTAGGTTATTGTTCAGATACACTTTACTATTATTTATTATTATTATGTAATGCTTATTATCTCTATTATTATTTTATATTTATTATTAATGTTAATTGTTTTATTATTTTTATTAATTACTAGTTGAAGGTTGTCCCATGCTTACAACATCTTTATAACATATCTTGTAAAAGTGTTATCTTTTAGCCATATATCTTACATTACCTTTTGGCATTACAGTCCATGGTTAGCCTTGTCCAATACAACCCACATATGATTCCCAGTCATAATCCCTCTCAGGTCTCCCCTCAGTATTCTGTAGCCAACTTCTTGTTGGCCTTCCCCTACTTTTTTATTCAATAATTCCGGCTTCCAGTAAGTCTTTTTTCATTCTCTGATCCTCCATTCAAGTGACATGGCCTAACCATCTCAACCTCAGCGACTTCACAAAACACATTATATCTTCCCCTTTGATCAAGTCCTCTTCCTGTTTCTGTGTATTCATCACATATTTTCCTCCTTCACAGGGCGATACATTTTCCTTAATATTCTTCTCTCACACATTTTTAGTATATTAATGTTAAGAAGATACCCTTTGTTTCTGCTACATATGTAGCCACTGACTAGAGTATGCTTTTATACAACCTATGTTTAGTACTTTTACTAAGTAGTGTGAACCTAAAGAGTTATAGACAGGAATAGTATGGTCTATTATTATAATTACCTCTCATAATTCCATTCATTATCTGATTGGACATCTTATTTTCCCTGTTGAGCTTAATTCCAAGATAGTTGAAATCTGGTACTCTTTGAAATTTAAAGTGGTCTATTTCAATATTTACAACTCTCCCCCTTACCTTTGTGCAGAATCCTTAAAATATTTAGTTTTTCTCTCATTTGTAGTTAAACTTATTCTTTGTACCTCAAATCGCTGGAATGATTCTTTCAGAGTGGACACATTTCTGGTACCAGAACAATGTCATCCTCATAAGCTTCAAGTTAAATCCTCTGGAAAATGCTCTCAAAGTAAGTCTTTCGATTGCATGGTGCAGTTCCAAGTTAAATCGTGTAGCAGAAAGAGTTATATCCTGTTTCACTCCAGAGGTTATGTTAAGTTCTTGGCTTTTCTTCCCTCTTTCAACCACTCTTCCTGTAGTCTCTGTTAAGGTTTAACTCACCAACTATAAAGTTTTCTTGGGTATCCCCATGTTTGTTTGTGATGTCAGTACAATCTTCTTACAAACACTTTCAAAAGCTTTCTCATAGTCTATGAACAAGATGTCCAAATCAATTCCAAACTTGTAATGTCTTTCCAGAGACTTACGTATTACTAAAATATGGTCCATTTTATCTCTTCCTGCCCTAAAGTCATTCTAGCGATCACTCAGAATTTCTCCAGCATAGATGTTTAGTTTTTCCAGTAATACCATTGAAATTATTTTGTATACACAGCTCAATAGCATTATTCCCCTTTTTATATTACCTTATCTCCCTTTTTAAATATTGGATATATCAATTCAATCTTTCAGTCAATTCATATTTCTTCTTGTTTCTAAATGTCTTGCATATAAACTTGTGTATATTGATTGCTAGGATATCTTTTGGCTATATAATTTGACTAATCATTGTATTTTGTTTATCTTGCAGGAGCATTCTAATGTCATTGGCATTCATCATTGTACCATTCTTGCCTGCAAGTAATTTATTCTTCCAAGTTGGTTTTGTCATTGCTGAAAGAGTTTTGTATTTACCTTCAACAGGGTTTTGTATGTTGGTAGTACTGGGGTTCAGACAGCTGTATACAGTATGTAGTTATAGAATGGTATGTATAAATTGGATTTATTTGATTTGTAACATATAATGTTTTTTTTATTGTGATCCTCTTTAAAGGTGGGGATATTAGTGATTTTTAATATCTGTGAAGACTGTAACAAAAAAATAATTGGACTTGTCACAGCTGTTAGGACAAAATTTAACTACCATCATTGTTTATTTTGTATTTCTAAAACTCACTATGGAAGATAACTCACTATAGAAAATCTATGTTTATAGAGTCTTTTAGTAACTAGAGTCGGTATTAAAAAAAAAAAAAAAATTATGAGCATAACAACAATTACTTTATTATTATTTCTTTAAATATTAAATATACTACAAAACATTATTTACATGTTTTCCATAAACTTCCTCGCCAATATACAGAGGTAACTGGTATTTGATAACAAATATCGGCACAATATCATAGCACAAGCGTACACCTACAGATTCATTGTCGTTGCCAAATATTTTCCACTAGTCACCACCATTTAGTCACAGATATTTTTTACTGTTTATGACTGATGGTGACTGTAACTTAAAAATACCTGTGATAAAGTCACAGTCCACGAAACATTACCCATCTCAAAACCCTTTTACTTTCTCTTGTCTTATATATATATATATATATATATATATATATATATATATATCAAGAGAAAGTAAAAGGGTTTTGATATGGGTAATGTTTCGTTTAATTTATTTATTTTCACAATTACAATAACTTATATATATATATATATATATATATATATATATATATATATAAGTTATTGTAATTGTGAAAATAAATTAATGTTAAATTTTTATGAATGTTTACAACATTTTTCAGGTTAGCAGAAACTATTCTGATATACTTAAAATTAGTAGCAAGTATATTAATATTAATATTACTCGTTATTTACCTATATTACGCCATGAAAATTTGTCAGGAGCGGTCTATGTATTCACGCCTTTCAAACTCAAAATTCTATAATAATTCTTAAACAATAACAAAGCTGGGTATTATCTAGGTAAATATATTCGAATAAAATTAATCGTCAACAAAAATGCAATTTTAGTAAGTTGTCAATCAAAAAGTTAAAATAAACCATGGGTGCCATTTATGAAAAAATATGTATATTTTTAATTAAGGGCTTTGCTTGTGCACAAATATTTTGTCAGTTTGATTAAAATCGAGCTTTCAATGATGGCAGTAAGGTTCATTTTGTTTTTTGTCAATTATTCTTCAATTTTGATATTTTTTTACTTGCAATTTTTCATATGGCAAGTTTATATCAATAATTTTCACATTTCAGTAAATTTAAACAAAATTGGTAGATCCAATATTGAGAAATTAAATATTATAAGCCATGGCCGATTTTTGCTTTCTACCGATAACCCATAAACTGACATTTTTGGGGATTTACACATTTTGTTTCAGACTTTAGAGGTAAAATATTGATACATTAAAGGAAAATTTGATCAAAATCATTAGAGCTGATTTTTAGAAAATTGTAATTGTGTTTTGTTTTTAATGGTAGTTATCCCAAAAATCCCAATTTTGAGTTACCAAAAAACCTAAGATAAATTCAAAATATGCTAACATACTAAATACAATTTAAATCAGTCTACATATTTGGGCTGTAGAGCACTGCACATTATAAAGACAAACAGACAGACATTATTAAAAAAAAAAAAAAAAAACACTTTTAGGACTTAAAAACCTTAAACTAAATATATTTGCAAGAAACTGTACATTGATTTTTAACCCATCACATAACTTACTCTAAATTTGAATATGTAGGAAAGTAAAAATTGTAAAATTTCATTGGAAATAATAAAGTTATAATAATGTATATTATAAAATATGTATAAAATTCATGAACACATTTTAAGAAGTTACCAAAAATAAAATAAAATGTTAAATATAAAAATATTTTTAAAATGTAGTCATTACCTATTATTAGTAGTTGAAATTATTATTTAATAAATGTAGTTAACCTATAGTATATTTTGCTCCAGACTTTAATGCCTGTATGATCAATGGTCACCAAACATATTTACACGGCTGTGTTTTTTTCTGTTATTTGATGAGGGTGATTGCTGTAGTTTATTTTCAATTATAAAATTTGTTAATATTTACTATTTAGCACTATTCATAATAATAAATTAGCACACTTTCGAAAGATTGTATGCATTTTTCTCAAATCCCAAGTGAACTTTGAAATAATTCAATAAAAAATAAATAAATATATATATAAAAATACAAAAAATTGGAATAATTAATAAAAGAATAAAGTTAAACTGTGTATTTGATGTTATTGGGCGCCAGGTAAGGCTCATTACCAAATTTAATGAATTTAATTATAAAATTTATTTTACAGTCTCTCGAGGTCAAGGTTCTTTTTAAGATGTACTTTGCAATAGGCGATAATTAAGAAATTCAAAGTCTTGTTCTGCTGAAATTGTACACAAAATATTTATTAGCATAATATTTCATATTACAAAAAAAATCAGAAACATAAATGATCATATAATTCTACTCTAAAATATTAGTTCAAAATATTTTATATAAGTCAAACTTCTTTATATTGAAATTAAAAAAGTTACTTTCTATGTATATCATACTTTACGTTAAAATGTTGCAACAAAAAGAATTTAAATTATTTAAAAAAGAAATATTCTGTGTCTGAAAAGGAGACTTATTTATATAAAAAATTAATTATTTGAATTCATCTTGAAAAATATAAAAACACAAATACATCTATTAAAAATCATAATCTACTCATAATACACATAATAAAAATGATAAATTGTTTATGATGTCTATACCATGACAACTATAAAAAAATATTCGTAGAAATGAATCCTATTCCTCTGTGATTCCAGGAATGTCTCCAAACAGTAGATCCTCCAGTGTTCACGTAGGCTCCAACTTTTGATACATTAACGACATGAAAATCCCTTATAAAGATTTGAATAAATATTCATTATATTTAAAACAGTTCTGCATTGCTCTTTTGGAAAATCATAGAAAACTTGGAAGTAACACTTATTTAATTATTCTGAACAAATCATTTTTTATGTTGACTCACACAATACGTCTCAATTACTTCAAAAGTTCTTTGTCCACTCTTGTTAATGTCCGAAAACAAAAGTACTTATTTTTATATGTTTCTACACTCAGTTCTACCTCAAACACATGTTTAAATTTTATCACGTCACATACGTCTTACCAGGTTGAAAGTTCCTGACCAACTGAATTCTTTCTCTTCCCTTAAACCTAAGCTCTATTTACAGATCTACTAACACAGCATATTTCAATTAATTAAGTTCATACACACACTTATATGAAAATATGCCAAAATATTGATTATAAATTCATTATAAACCTATCTATATTACAATATTGTCTTCTTGTATTTTTTAAAATTTTATTTATTTTTTAAAATCTTTTATCTTATGTTAATATTATTTATTCAAATATTTACAGCTTTTAAATTGATTTACAGCATTTCCCACAAGCTCTAACAACCAATCAAAATCTTTGACCTATATGTGCTTGGTCCAATCACGTGTCTTCTTTAAAGCTGTATAATATTCAAATATTCCATATGTTACAACTTGAATAATGAAACAAGTACTGGAATTCATGGCAGCAAATTGGTATTAATTCAAATTGCAAAGACATATGAAGAATAATATATTAGCCTGTGCTACAAGGGTCTATCTTTATAAGATTTTAATTAGGTTAGTTTTGTCATATTCATCTGAATGCTGGATATTGTCAAAGGCACAAGAGATTGAGCTGCTCAGGTTTTAGCGCAGGATCTTCTGGAAAATTCTTGGTCTGGTATGTGAGGGCAATGTATGGAGATGACGAATAAATGCAGAGCTTTTTGACGTCTACAGAGATGTAAATATTGTCAGATATATTAAGGTATGCTGTATAAGATGGGCTGGTCATATAACGAGGATGCCTGTTGATCAGATACCAAAAAGATGAAGTCCAGATATTTACCAGAAGGATTGGAAGACTCAAGTTGAAATCAGAGGATGGTGTGTCTTCAATGCGTTTCCCATTTTGTGCTTGAGAAAGTGGAAAGCAGCAGTGCAAAACAAGGAAGACTGCCGGTAAAAGTTACAGGAGGCCTGGACTCTCGTAAATAGGTTGTAGCACTATTGAAGAAGAAGATTTACCACTATTTATGAGTAGTTTTCTTCTCTTACTAGAGAATCTCAAATGAAGATTGTATGTTATTAGGGAATTAATTACTATTTTCCTTTATTAATTATTAAAATTGTGAAATAAACGGTAACCTAGTAAATATAGTATTTATTGATTAAATGGCTCGGATTCAATAATTTTAGTAATTGCAGATGTTATTTCTATTATATTTTTGTTAATTTGTCATAATTTAAATATAATGTGTTTTAAAATTCAGTACTTTCTCTAACATATAGTAATAAAGAAAGTTGTTCACAGGTTCTTCAGTTATGTATGATTTTCTTGATGCTAACATTCTCTCTACACTGTTATAAACGTAGTTTGGATTGGCGAAATGAACATACTCTCTTTTCCTCTGCAGTATCTGTGTGTCCACTCAATGCCAAGGTACATTATAACCTTGGCAAGACTACAACCAATCAAAGTATAGCAGTGGAGCATTACAGAGAGGCTATTAGGTAAGTATCAAAATCATAATAGAGACAGATTTAGTAATTAATTTGAGAAAATATTGAAGGACAAATTGATATCAGGCTATCTTAACAAATCTTATAACTATTTTCTAATATTATGAGAACCATTCAAAAAATAATTTCCATTTTCATGCAGCATGATGTAATATTTCAAAATAAAAGAATGACTTTACTTAAAAATGCCACACGTGCGACAATTGTAATAATTCAAAAATAAAGTGTTTGATTTTAATAATATATAAAAAAGAAGCTAAGTGCGATAAAAGTTGGGTGCCATTGTAATTGGTTAATTACAAAAATAAAACAAAATAAAAATATAAAAAAAAAAAATTTATGTTCAAAAATTTAAAGATTAAGATTTAAAGATATTAAATTGAATTTCTCTAGGGTCGCAAGTTCTTTAACAGTGTACTTAGTAGGATATTAGATTGAAAGAATAGTAGTCCTTTTTTGTTCTGAAATAGCGCATAATATTTATTAAACACATTCAACACATATCTACATAGAGAACATATAAAAAATTGGAGCATTCATATGCAATATCTTATCTTAGTACATCCTAACAAACGTTTAATCACTCAAATGATAATAATATAAAAAAGTCAAGTTGAATTTAATTATTTAATTTACTTTTAGTTGCAACTCTGAAATTGAATAGATTTTTAGTTTATTTATATTAATTTATATAACTAAGAATATTGTTCTTTGAAAATAGATCAAGATTCATTAAAACATTTATTAGGAAAAGGGTTTATTTTAATATTTTTTTTACTTTTTCATATAAGACATAGTCTCATGTATTATAACTCAAGTTGTCAAATCAAAACTTATACTTAACATTAAAATATTTAAATCATATCAGATACAAACATAATTTTAGAATAAAAGTTTTTTACGTGGATACCAATCACGTTCCTTCTATTTAAGAGCACATTATCTTGAAGATGCTTCGCTTCGTACGCCGGAAATGTCTATAGCCTCGTGGAAGTCGCTTCTGTCCCTTTGTTCAGATGCTGCCGTTTTCAATTCACCATTCTGCTTTACTAAGTTCATTTCCATTATTTATGTGACAATATATCTATTAGCGTTTTAACTTAAACTATTCTATTTTAACATATTACGGTTTTGTCTATATTTCCCGATTCGATTATCTCACTCTTTATCGTACAAGCTATTGTTCTCACCATTTTTATAAAAGTTCACATTTTAGATCAAGACGTGTAATACTTTGATCATTATTAGTTTGATCTATAGTCTTAAAACACTCTTTTCTAAACTTAAACCTTTATACTGAAACTGCAAGCTAATGCAAAAAGCACATGGGTACATATCGTTCGTTTGTACGAAGAAACTGTCGTTTGTAATTTTTTAATAACTGTTTTATACACTCCGTTCTACTATCTACGTTCTTTAACGAAACAACTCGTAATTGTCCTTATTAAAACCTTACATTTTCACATTTTTATTGACCTGTATTGTCTTTTTTAGGAACAACTCAAAAATCTAATACGACTGAACATTTGAACATTCCCCAAAAACTGACCTGATGCTAACCAAACCGTTCCGCTTAGCGTCCTTCCCTTGTCCACAATACACTTACGTTCCACTTCTTAATTATTAGGTTTACACTAATTCTAATGACATTAATACACACGATATATTTTTCTGACTATTTTTTATCATTCACTTCGTTTTCAAATTTTGTTTCTTTTCTGTTATTAAAAGTATTTAAATGAATTTTTTTTTTAGCACCTCTCCCTTTCTTCTTTTTCATCTGGACCAATTATGTTCAAGTTCAAAGATTCTTGCGCCTTGCGCTAAATTCAAATTAAAAAATGTACAATATTAGAATGAGAAGTAATGGGGGCAGCGGTACCGTTTCTGCAATAACATGTTCATTAGCTTGGTATGCTTCCGCTGGACTAGTAGTTAAGTTGTCCTATAGTGTGTTTGTCTGTAATGCCTTTGTAAGATTTTTTATGGCAAAAAATTTGTCAGCACCAGTTAACCATCATGTAATGTGTGTTATATATGTTCAAAGAATAATGATTGCATGAGATGCATGTCAGTAGGTTCGTTTGTTTACATGTGGGAGAAAAACATTCACAATGAGAAAATGAGTGGCAGGCCATCTGTAGTCAGTGATAAACTGGTTTGTAGAAAATTGATGAAATGTGAAAATCGCAGATTCACAATCTCTGAACAATTCCCACACATTTTTCGGACTATTTTGTTTGTGGTAATAATAACTGAGAAGTTTTTTCCCTGAAAACAAAATTGACCAATCTTTTAATACCAGATGTTGGTGTTGATTGTTTATAGATTAAACCCAGAGTATGATCAAGCTATGAACAACTTAGCAAACATTTTGAAAGATGAAGGTAATTATCATGAAGCTGAATCGTTGCTGAAGCTGGCTGTGGAATTAAGGTATATAAATATATTTTTATCTAGCTTTAAAGTTATTTGATAATGATAGTATTGTTCATGATATTAATATGATTTAATTGTATGTTTGTCATCATACGTGTTTATGTAAAAGAATACATCACATTTCGAGAGTGTAAATCAACTCCCATTATCAAGTGATAAAGCTAGAGCATAGAAATGAAAAACATCACATAGCGCCATGATGGGAAAACTAAATCTATGACTTAAGAAAGGAACCCATTTCTAAAGTTAGATCTAATAAAGGATGACAAACAATGGTTTGTGTAGTTCATTACTGTGTTTGGTGTTTTTTTTCTTTTTCTGATCATGTTTGTATTAGTCTTAGTTTTGACTGTATTTCTTTCTTAGGTCATCTATTTAGTTTTAGTTTCCAACAAGGGGGTAGGCTACTAGGCTATGTTGGTGTTTTTCATTTTTATATTTTAGGTTTATCACTTTTATAACAGGATTTGAGTGATACTCATGAAATGTTGTGTATTAGTTTTTATATACACAAATGACCGTATTCATAATTTTATTTTTGTTTTACAAAATTAAATTTATGTTTTTGAATCTACATTGGAAGCGTTTATGCATACTTCCAGTACAAGTAGAAAGGGCGCAAGGATCTACCTTGCTTGCCACACCAAGACACCAAACTGTAATATTTTACAAATCATTTACTATATCGTATTGCTTCTTGTAAAATGAATTCCTGGAGGTATGTCCTAGGTTTAAAAATTTACTAAGGATATACATTTTAGCCAAAATTAATAATGCCTTCTTGCTTGCAGATGTGATGTACATAATAGTTAAGATTGGTAATCACAAAAAATTGTGTTTTTTATTGATCTTCACAGTTCATGGCCTCTTCAACATCCCATCCGTTTGTCGTCATTGTATTTGTTGTTTGTACATATGCGCGATAGCGATCACAAAAATTATGATAGCAACATGAAATTTCGTATAGTGTGGGTATATTGAAATTAAGAAATATTCAAAATGTCAAAATAGCGGCTATTAAATTTAATTGAAAATGTCAAAATAACAGCCATTTTAAACAGGTTTTTTATTCATATCTTCCACTTATCACACACTAAACTAAATTACAGTAGAACCCCTCTAATCCGCCCTCGGGTGGTCCGTTACTCCGGTTAATCCGACAGTGCTCGAGCTCGCGATATTGTGCCGACTTGTCGATGACTCACGGCCCGTCTGGCGCCATTCTTCCGGTTTGTTATCGCTTCCCGCTTCAGTGCTGTGTCATCTCTCGTGTTGTTTCTATTGATTTGCTATAGTATTTGCAGAGTTTATATATAGACTTAGACTTTATTATATAGACTTTTAAAAGTTTATATATCCCTTATTTCACTTTAAAAAAACCTCTTTATATAATATGTAATAAATATTGACTTTTTTCGGATAATCCGACCTTTTTTTGCGTTCCGACCATGCCCCTGTAGATAGAAATTCACAGGTTTCAATTCTGTGTGTAATTGTGTCAACCCCACCTCTTTATGATAACAAATGCAACACACTTTAATATTTCCTAAGAAACAAACTTTTCAGCAGTACATTTAGAGTATTTGTATTACATTGTGTTAGAGCTGGGTAATTACCATGATGGTAGTCATTACTTTGTTTTTCAATAAATTATTAACTGGAGACGTCTTTGATTAGATAGCATGTTTGTTTAAGGTTTTGTGTATTAAATACAAGAAAAAATAGTGGGTTTATTATGCACATATATAGCACAATAATTATCTAAATGCTCTTTGACATTTTTATCTTAAAATATGATTTAAAATGTGACACCAAGTTGAAAACTAACAAATACCTCTTTTATAATTTTAATGTAGGGAAGGAAAATAAATCATTCAAGAAACCTAATTACGAGTAAGAAAGAATTATTAATTATAAGAATAACAAACTAACACAAATTCTCACACACAATTTGACCCATCATATAACTTTTTCTACACTACATATACGTATGATACGAAAAATTTGAGTACACAATAAGTTTCTTAAAAGTTATAATGTTTTATTCCTTTTCTATTTAAAAATAAATGAAAGTGTAGACATATTAACATTACTTCAAAGAATAAAATATCCTTAGCATATCAAGAATATTTTACAATGTTAAAGTAATTTTTGTTGTTACAACATAAACATTGTTCTTTTATGAACACTAAAAGATATTTCAACTTTTAATTGTTGCACAGATATTGCTTTTTGATACACTGGAAGCTCACATTTGTGTTATTAGTATGGTTCAATCGGACATTTCCCACCGTTTTAATAATAAAAACACTGTTAGGCAACATGTTAAAACCAAATGTAAAAATGGCACGGACACTAAAAGCTGTATTTTCAATATCAAATGTGAATGTGACAGAGAAGAAATATATTGGTGAGACAAAAATACCTCTAAATATAAGAATTAGTGAACATAAATAGAACATTCGTTTACGCCTAATGGATAAATCAAATAGCAGAATATATTTGGTCTGAAAATAAAGAAATATTGGAAGAGGTAAAATAATATATTTTTTAGTAATAGTACCTACTAGTACAACAGTTTAAATTAATACAACAAGGAAAAACTTATTTAAACGAAAACTAATTGAAGTGTCATGTATAAAGTTTTCGAACAGTCCTATCTGTCAAACCAGGGTAGAAATGAAGAACCCTGGTATCAGGAACACGATTATAGCTTAATAAAAAACAGATTTAAAAATCAGAAATAAAAATTCTTCTACTAAATAAGGCTGAAATATCTCCGCTTAAATCCATGTGGAATTAATGATTCAATCACGGACTAAATTTTTGAATGAGGAGGAAAAAGGTTACCCTAATAAACAGTTAGGACACTTTCCCTTGGCACCAGCTCTTTAACAGTCAATTGTTTGCCGTTCTTTGTATAATACAGTCTTGTGTCTGGTGAATTTTTGATCACGTTTGTATTTAGTCTTACTGTTGATTGCTAGGTGCTAGCTTTAGCTTTCTTTGGTTATGGATTAATATAACCCAGAATATAAATTTACTTGAATTTTTAAAAAATCTAAAATTAAATTGTGTTCAAATTTTAATTTATTTTAAAACATCTCACTAGTCAAGCTCAATATTTATTCCTCTTAGTCTATAGATTTAACGTTAGTTTCTTACATAACCCTAAGTTACTACACTATTTTAGTATTTTAGTATTACTTTTATTATCATTTGACAACGGGAGTTGATTTATATTCTTGAAACCCTGTATATAGTTTTTAATTGCACAAATAATGGCAAAAATGTCTGATTAAGCCATATTTATGATATGAACAATCCATGATTATCAAATAACTCTAAGACCAGAATCACATTTGTGGTTCGTAGACTATAGTAGCACGCTCACTCTCTTTGTTGTCGAACACATAAGATACAATGTAATATTTCAAACACAGATTTATAAAATATTTGTTGTGTTGTGTTTATTGATTATATGAATACTTGAAGTTTTAATTACTTTTGTAGGCCAGATTTTGCAGCAGCATGGATGAATTTGGGAATAGTAATGTCACATGTTAATAACTTCAGTGAAGCAGAAAAGTGTTATGCCCATGCTATAAAGTTCCGCAAACACTACCCGGACTGTTATTATAATCTTGGTAATTTGGTAAGTGTGTATTTTAAGTATATAACACTAAAAACAAAACAAGCTTTAATAATCGGTAAAAAAAACATTGCACAAACTTTCCTACTCGCCCATCTCCAAAATCAAATAAGATGATCCAAAAATTGATTTTGGTCAGTTGTCAATCAAAAAGTGAAAATGAATCATAGAAGATGTTTATGAAAAAAAAAGCGGGAAAAAAATTATTAAAGGCATGAGTAAATTTTATTTAATTAAAATTAAAATCAAACTCTTAACGACTGATGTCTCATTTAATTTTTTTTTTTTGGCCAATCATTCCAGAACTGTAATAGTTTATTTTATTTATTTGTGATTTTGCTTACAGTTTAGGGGTAATTATCTTTACTTTTCACTACAATTTTAATGAAATTGGTAGTCATTTTGAGAAATGACGTCTTTTATAATAACCGTATGACCAAGTTTTTAGCGATAACTCACGAATTTTTATTTTTAGAGAGATGATGACCAATACATATTGTTTTGGTACTTAGAATTTTGGTTACATCTTATTTTGAGAAAATCATAATTTTTGTTTATTATGAATTTATTTTTTTATAAGCAGCTACCTCATAATTTTTGGTTATAGGAAAAATATCTCAATCTCGAGATTTGGCCAAAATATATGCCCACATACATAATTTGATTAAAATGGGTCCACATATTGGAGTTGTAGATCACACTGTATATAGACAGTTAGAGGATACACATCATTCCCAAAACCACTTTTTTGAATTTAAAGGAGCTCAAAATGGATATATCTGCAAAAAGCTTCATATCAGTTTTTAAAATTGAGGAAGGAATCAATAAAATTGATTTTGAAATATATTCTTGTTTTTCAATCATATGGGACTTATGTCTGGATATTTCTCATATTTTATCTGTATTGTTGTATTGTATTATTGTATACAAATCCTAGTCCACTGGATCATACTGAAATGTGTGTGAATGTTATAAAACTTGAAATTAATCTATTGGTGTTTCAGTATTTGGGACAGAAAATGTACAAAGAAGCTTTGCATGCCTGGCAACAAGCAACAATACTGCAGCCTACACACAAGGTGGCTTGGAATAACATAATCATTATGTTGGACTCTATAGGTGAGTTTACTTATGGATAAATAAATGTAGCCTTTATTAATCAATCAAATTTACCATGAAGAGTTACACGCTTTTGATTTTCCATTATTTGCTTATCAATTTTAGTAATTTTCAAATAATTTTTATCATCCTAATATTATAATAGACAAGATAAATAATTTTATTCATTTTATAGGAGATTTTACAAGAGCCATTGAAGTTGGTGAAGAAGCCTTAGCAGTTTTGCCAACTGATCCTGGTGTACATTTCAATATGGCTAACACTTTAGGCAAGCTCGGCCGTTACGAGGAAGCAGAAACACATTTTAAAGAAGCAATCCATCTCAAACCAGACTATGCATTATACCATGTTAATTTAGGTAAATTATGTTTTAAAAAATATGTAATAAAGCTATTTAAAATATATTTAGTGTTTAAATTTATATAGTGTTCTCTAGGAAGAAAAGGTATTTGTATATATGTTTGGAGGCCTGAACAAACAAACAGTTCCAATTAACATAATATGTCCTGAACTGATTTTTCATTAATATCTTTGTCCCTTTGTGTTTTTCAATCAAATTTAAATGTTTCAAGAATGGATTGTACTATGTTTTTATCCCTCCTTTGAAGTCAAAGTATAATTTGAAGTGCTTTAACTTTTTGTATGCCACTGAAAAACCTTTTTTTCGTTCCTTTTAAAGTTACTTTTTTTTGGTTTATTATGCTCTAAAAGTGTTATAAAAAAATAGGAAAATCAGATTTAAATTTTTTTTTTTTTTTTTTTACAAAAATTTAACATATTTGGCTTACATTTTTATAACACATCTAATCTCTTCTGATTTGTGCTACTGCACTTTTTTCCCTGTAAATGACTATTTACTTGTTCATCAAAAAGCTGAATTTTTAAAAATATATTTACAGTGAAACATCCCATATTGGACACTTCTAATAAATGGAATTTTTGTATTCCTTGACCGGGATCATGCTTTTCTGGCCTTTGTAGTGTTTCTAAATAACTGACTTTCATAGAAACGGATACGGACACGAAATTGATGGCCAATGGGCCAGTTGAAACTTCCGAATAACGGACAGTGGAGCATGAAATACAACACTTTTCTAGAAAATTGTAGATGTTTCGAAATACACATTGTTATGTCTGTTTCGTTACTCGGAAGTTGACTTCCTGGAAACTAGGTTTGCTTTCTTTGTGTCTTTTATACAGCAGTCATCAATGTCCTTTAAGAATTTTGTTTCAATAAAATTTCTTTGAGAACAGTATAGTTATGTATTGTGTCGTCTTTCAAACGAAAAGTTTAGCTTTAAACATTACATAGTTGTTTTTCCTCCCTCTTTAAATTTACATTTTCCTATTTTTTTATTCAGTACTGTAGGACGAAATGATTAATACATAAAGTATATTATTTATTTTACAAGTTTTTGTTTTATTGTGTATTTTTGTAAGTTTAAAACCATTATACCTGTTGTACTATAGAAACTTTGATAATACAGTTTATAGTCGTGAAACAATACCAATGTTCAATTTATTTCACTTTTATCGACCATTAAAGTAATCTGCTTTATTATACATAGGCTAATGAACATATAATTTAGGTTCACCATTTAAATTTTCTGAACATGTTCAATATCATTACAAGACGCTATTCTCCTGTATTAAGAGCCGGGCTATATAACTGGATCTCTCCAGATAGCGAACACTTTTTAAAAAGTGGACATTACTTGCGGTCCAAGCAGTGTCCGTTATATGTAAGTTTCACTGTACTTATTAAAAATACACTTTCAAATACTTCTCTCTTTGGATTTCTTTGTAAAAAAAAAAAAAAAAAAAAAAAAAAAAAATGGGAGAAAACAACATGATATTAATATTTTTGTTTTATTGTTTTACTTACTGACTTGTGGAAAAAGTTTGTAAGAATGTAAATTACAAAGAAAATACACAATAGAAATAACAATTAGTATTAATTAGCGTTGATTATCCCATGTTCAAAGTCATCAAAATGTGAATTGTCAGAATTAGCTATGATAAAATATTGATAAACTATGTTGAATATAACAAAAAAAAACTATTTATATTATATAAACTATACAAACTAATTTATATTATAATTACAAATTCATATTAAAAAAATACAAAACGTTATATTTTTTTTTGTCGTTAAAAGGCGACAATTATCAATGTCAAATGTCAATGATCATCATCTGATTTTTAAAAAAATTAAAAAAAGAACAATAAAAGACACCTAGCCCTCAAATGTTCTACTTGCATCAGGTTTGGAGGAGAACAAGAGTTGGCGAAGAGACACCTGATAGGAAGTCTTCTTTTTATATTCTTTACTTATTGAGAAAGTGAACAGTGAATACGAAATATTTCAGAATTTTAGTGTTTTTGTGTGTTTTCCTATTTGTGTACTACTAAGTAATACCAAGGACCGCTTTCCAAGATAAGCATGTGTCTCCTATCCATACAAAATATAAACTAATAGGTTATGGTGCCCTAATAAACTCTAACCTAAAATAAATCTTAAGCTGTTTACAGATACTAATCTTGTATTTGCCTGAACTCTGTTGGATGATTCTTGAACTATATACTGCACAATACCTTGAAATGAGTTTTACAGGAATTCACGTTTATGACGTTTGTAACAATGCTACACTTGGGGAAAACCATATCAATGGCGTGAAATGGGTTAAAATTAAGTAAAATTAATCTGTTTAGGTTAGGTTATTAGGCTGAATTTAAATAACTTTGACTTCAATTAGTAGTTGACAGTTATGTTTTTGATTTGTTATTATTAGGTGTACTCTACCATCGATGGAAGAAGTTAGACCTTGCCATGATCATGTATAAACAGGCTTTGAAGATAGACCCTAACATAAAAAGTGCCAAGGATAATTTGGCAATGTTGCAGTCATGATTTATTGGTGAGTTCTGCTGGATTTAGTAAGTGATACAAAAATGTAGACGTAATTGTTAGTTTATGATTTAGATGTTATATTTATTTAATTTCTTTACTTCTCTCCACTAGGATCTGTTAGTTGACCCCAATACCATAACTGTTCAGTGGAATAGCCACCTGTAAATGGATCTACGAAATGTCTACTGTAGTTTACAGATTTATATTCTTAATTTCTATTTGTTATCTGATTCGGTTATAAGAACACCATTGAAGCCAGGGGCAATGAGTTCCACAATAATTCACAATAAAGTAGCTGCTAATCTATCCTCTATGATCAAATGACAAAACGTAAACAATTATCTGTTTTTTCGGCCGCCAAAAACCCATTGTTGCTTTGAACCCTGGGAATTTTATATTAATAAAATTATATATATATATATATATATATATATATATATATATATATATACATACAGTATATATTTAGCAGCCAGGAGATAATGTATATTGTGTAAGCCTTCTCAAAAATATAAAAATACATCAATACAAAAACTGTATAAGAGAAAGAAACAAAACAATAAGTTATTCCATTGATGGCCATGCCAATTAATTCCTCTGCAATAAAAATTACGTTCCTTTCAATATTTATTTTATTTTTAAAATCTTTCCTCTGTTATTATTTAAAATTTTTGTAAAGGTCAGTTGATTTAGCAGATTGAGCAAGTCTACGTTTTGGAGTCTGTAGATTGTATGTTTTTATATTGTATTTATATATCTGACTCTGAACTATTTCTTTATAAAACTAAAATTATAATACTTGAACTATAAATGGAAAGAAAAGTTAAATTTCCAATTTATGGAATAGAAAACAGCATGAGTTCTGCTAAATTATATACTACTTTGAGACCAGATATCACGTCTTTAATGTTTAAAAGTTAACAAATTTAAAATACACTTACTTTGGATTTCTGGACTGATATAAATAACATCAAGTTTTATTTTAAGCTGAATGTAATTGAATATGGTTTCAATAGGTAATTTTACACAGTTTAAACGTCTATCTGGAAAGGTTTTTTAGTAGTGCTCAAATGTTTGGTACATAAGAAGATGGAAGAATTACAATTCGAAAACGAACCATACTGTGTTTGTATTTAAATGTATTGCATTGTTTTGTGGTTGAAGAGGAGAAATGTATGTATGTATGATGTGTATGTGTGCATGTATGTGTGTATGTATGTATATGTATGAGTATGTGTATGTATGTATGTGTATATATATATATGTATATGTATATATATATATGTATATGTATGTATGTGTGTATATATGTATGTGTGTGTATGTGTGTGGGTATGTATGTGCATGTATATGTTTGTATATGTACATGTAGTGGTTGGTGTATGTATGTGTTTGCATGGATATATATGGCTTTATTCCAAATTCCATTCATTATTAGATTGTTTAAGTTAAAGCTGGAAATGTATATATAAAATTGATGTAATGTGTGATTTCTATTCAAATTTCTTGTGGTAGTTTGTAAGTTTATATTTGTATTTAATTTGGAAGCCATTATTGTAACTTCACGCTAAGACTGATGTAGTGTGTAAGATTCGGAGGAGTGCGGTTGGTTGCCGGGTTTTTCTTTCATTCCGAGTATTTTAAGTTGTTATGTTTAAGTGATTTTCTTTTTTTATATACATCCCAAACAGGTTTTAACCTAGGGATGTTATTATTGTTTCCCTTATATGTAAGGTTGTATATATACTTCTATGTGTAAAGATAAGGAGCAATAAATATCATTTTATTATTATTATTATTATTTTCTCTACAATATTGTGAATAATTTCACAGTATATTTGGCAATAAAGTAGATTTATTTATTGCTTAAAGGCAAAAAACCTTATTCTTTACTCACCTAAATTTTTTTTAAAGAATAGAAAATATAAATAAAATAAAATTAAATAAAGAGTGTAATATAGGGACCCCCTCCCCATACTTGAATACTCTAACAGTGCCAGGGTTAGAAGAGATCAAGACTTGGTCAAAAGAGACATAATAGGAAAGAAGGTAGAGAACAAGAGTTGGTCAAAAGAGACATAATAGGAAAGAAGGAAAGGGACAGGAGTTGGTCAAAAGAGACCTGATAGCAAAGAAGGAAGAGAACAAGAGTTGGTCAAAAGAGACCTGATAGCAAAGAAGGAAGAGAACAAGAGTTGGTCAAAAGAGACCTGATAGCAAAGAAGGAAGAGAACAAGAGTTGGTAAACAGTGACCTGATAGGAAAGAAGGAAAGGGACAGGAGTTGCTCAAGAGAGACCTGATAGCAAAGAAGGAAGAGAACAAGAGTTGGTCAAAAGAGACCTGATAGCAAAGAAGGAAGAGAACAAGAGTTGGTCAAAAGAGACCTGATAGGAAAGAAGGAAAGGGACAGGAGTTGCTCAAGAGAGACCTGATAGCAAAGAAGGAAGAGAACAAGAGTTGGTCAAAAGAGACCTGATAGCAAAGAAGGAAGAGAACAAGAGTTGGTCAAAAGAGACCTGATAGGAAAGAAGGAAAGGAACAGGAGCTGCTCAAGAGAGACCTGATAAAAAAGAAGAAAAAGAACAAGAGTTGGTAAAGAGTGACTTGATCGGAAAGTAGGAAGTGAACAGGAGCTGTTCAAGAGTGACTTGATAAGAAAGAAAGAAGAGAACAGAGTTGGTAAAGAGCGACCTGATAGGAAGAGAAAGATCTAACCTAAGATTAGATGGAGAAAGGTGTAGATTCAGCTCGGTACTTCTTGATTAGTGCTGTGTCGGTAACAATAACGGGTAACAGCTAACCATCAACGTTGACGATCGTTAACGTTCAACGAAGTTGACGAAGAAGTGCATTAACTGTTAATGTTGATCAACTGCTTGCAGGTGACACATCAGCAGTTAACGCCAGCGGCCCAACTCGATGCACACGCACCCAGCTACATGTACTCCTCTCAGTCGTCTGTTATTTTAGTTGAGCAACTAAAGCGAATCAATCAACGTCAACGTTTATTCATCAACGTATGTTTCTGCTGTAGCCTACTATTATACTGTTTGTGTTTTACTAAATCTAAAACTGTATAAAATGACGACTGGATAATACGAAAATAGTGTGGTGTAAATAACTTTAGTTTTAGCTGATAAAATCTGTCAACTGTGTAAATATTTAGGTTAGGTTTGTGCTTACATTATTATTCTGGGTTTCTTTTCTTCAAATTCAGTAGTTAATTTCTTTCTGGATTCTTTACATTGATTTCGGAAATCTCATTCCACTAACTTGTTAAACAAATAATCCAAAATATTTTAACAAATGTTTAGCACAGAAGACATTTTTTAAATGGTCAATAAATATAACATTTCCACTATATAATTTGATGTACAATTTATATCAACCACAATTTCAGTTTTTTTCTATACTGTTTACTATTTTTTTCTGAACCATAATTAACTTGCAGTTTAGAGTACTGATTTGTAGCTAAAAAAAAATTGGTTGTAGCTAATTTGAAAAAAATAGGTCTTTTATAAGTTATGATGATTTTTGTATGTTTTTATTAATAACTCTCAAATTAGTATTTTTTGATAACGTGTGGCAATTTTTTTTGGTGATTGTGAATGTGATAATGATTTTGAGAAAATGTAAATTTTTAGTTTTGGTCTTTTAGTAGCTACCAGTACTCATCAACTTTTGAGTTATCAAAAACATATGGAAAACTCGAGATAGGCCAAAATAAGTCTATATACATAATTTGAATAAAAATGTTTCACTCGTTTGGAGTCAGTAGAACAGGTGATCAAACAACGAATGGAAACTTTTTTGCGGTAAGGCGATCTCAAAAGAATATATCCACCAAAAATTCAACATCTGTTTTTTGACCCATCACATAACTTTCTCTGCTGTATACGTGGGAAAATAAAACCTGACGTAACATGTGAAATAATGAACCTTTTCAAAATTGAATGCAAAAACTTACTATTTTGCAATCTTCACAAAAATATAAACAATATTTACAGAATGACGCTGGTAGTAAGGAATGATAACACTTTTTTTTTTCTTATGTAAGAGTATAAGTACAGATATAATATACTGCTTTTGACATTTTATCAAAATTATTTATAGCATATTGTTTTAATATCTGTTTCTAAATGGTTTCTATTACATTATGCACTGTTATATAATTATTGATCAAACCGGTTTCTCACCTTAACAATCATGGATTTACATTGGAGCTGTCTTTGTTTCTTATTGGTGATTTCACTTTTGGTAAGATATTTGTTTAGTTAAAGTTAGAGTTTGGGTTTTTTTTTTTTTTTTTTTTTTTTTTTTTTTTTTTTTTTTTTTTTTTCTCTCTTTATTTTTACTGCAACTAGTTCTAAGAACTAACAATCAGCTTAAATCTAACAACATAACATGTAATATTTAGTCCAGGTTAACCCATCGGCGCTCCTAGTATGTTGATCTATGATGTCAGCTCAAAAGGCTTAGTCCTCTTGAGTCTTCTATGAAGTTCATCGTTGTTGAGAAGCTTGCACGCCTCCTCATTAATGTGAATTTTTAGCCGTCTTTCATGGCTTTGAGCACATTTTTTAATTTCTTCAGCAACAGTGGTCACTTTTAAATCCCTATGTAGATCGCAATTACGAACATACCATGGTGCATTAGCTATCATTCTCAAAGTTCTATTTTGGAATCTCTGAATAATTTGCCTATTAGCATTTCTAGCACATCCCCATAGCTGTATGCCATAAGTCCATATGGGTTTCAGCACTTGTTTATATAGCTTTAGCTTGTTGTGCAGGGATAACGTGGAGTTTGGGTGTCAGAGAAACTATAAATATCTATTAAGGATAAATTGATGTCCCTTTTTGTTAATTATTTATTTATCAAATTAGTATTTATTATTTTTTATGAATTAGTAAATTTCATTTTAGTTAAATTCCTCAAAACTTTCATATAGCTTATTTCCTAATGAAAATTCTATAAATGGTAAAATGTATTTGTGTAATTTTAATTTTATCAAATTTTCCAAATAAAATATATTTCTTCCCCATGACAAATGTATAAGTTAATTAACTAATTTATATTTCATAATTTTGGCGTCAATAATCTGAAATAAAGATTAAGAAAAATTGTATGTACGGAGTGATAAGTATGAACAACTGGCTAAAATTTAAACAGCTTGAGATAATAATGGGAGACCTCCACCATACTAATTATTATAACTATAAGTTTCCCCACCATATCCCTAATGTTTTGTGACTTTTGTTGAAGTTAAAAAACCTTGCCCCCCTCCTTTTTAAAGAGGGAACCTTTGTATTTTTGTAATGACAACCCCTATCTTGTGACATATCACTCGAAATGTTTATTTTATAGAATTATATAGAAAAATTCTCTAAGATATGTTCTCCAAAATTAAAATCCAAAATTATCACTGTAATGTCAAAATTAAATTTTATGTATTTTTTAAATTAAGGTATTGTGATATATTACCTTTTTTAATGACAAATGATTGAATTGTTGACCTTCAGTATTATGTCAATGTTGTAGACATGTGTAAAAAATTGAGACAGCATTCGATATCGATATCCTAGGAATGGATTGAGGTGTGTTTAAAATTCTATCTTTTAGATTATGGATGTAAGTTAGCTTCTTTTGTACACAATGTTTTTTATGAGACCCTAAAAGAAGTAATCAAGTGGTCAAGAACCTTCCTAGCCCCTTCTTAGGTTCAGTTTACTGATACATAGGAGCATATATTCCATGTCTTCTACATGTGCATCCTTCACCCTTTAATAATCCTTATATTTTTATTTTTATAAGACATTTCATGATTTTGTTTGTTGATTAGAGGGTGAATTTTATTGTGTAATTTGTTGACTAATTATTATAAAAACATATAAACAATTGACATGCCCGAGTGTCTGTTATGAGGTGTGTAGTTTAGTAGTTTATAGTCCAAGACGTGGTGTGAAGAAGACCACACAAGCTGCCAACATTATTCCTATAGTGAGACCGGTAAGGGGGCGAGTGTGGTGTGGATGCAGTGGCCTACCACTAGCCTGTGTGCGCCTTCAGTCCCTCATATACATTGCTAGTTTCATATACCGAACATGCCATATTTCGTCTAACTAGCCTGTGTGCGGCTTCAGTCCCTCATATACATTGCTAGTTTCATATACTGAACATGCCAAATTTCGTCTATCTGATAGTCTTCATTCTTTTACAGTTTTGGGCAAGCTTATTTGTCTCTTAGAAACTAGTTCTGTTCTAAATGTTATTATGAAGCAAAAGATTTTCATAATTTATAGTCGACTTTCTTACAATTTTACAGTTAAAAATCTTTTCAAAATTGTTTTCCTACACAGATGTTGTACAATATTATGCAGACAGTAACAGTAGATAATGTATACTCTAGACAGAAAATGAATGATATTATTTGACAACTACAAAATGACTGACAAATGATATATTCAAAACATTTTGGAATTTAGTAATAACACAAAACGAGGAAGATGATACAGAGCCGAGGACTAAAAGAGGTCAACATGATTATTGGAGCCCTCAGGGGCTCACTAATAGCAAGTTTAGATGTGGTAATAAAGTGGTATCGAACCAAATCTACTCTTTTTTCTATCAAAATCTAGAGTTAGTTAGAGCCTTCTCCTCTTTCTTTCCTATCAGATCTCTCTTCACCAACTTTTGTTCACTTCCCATTAAGTGTATTTAAGGGCTAGGGGATCACTACTTTATTCTCTTTAATTTATATATATTTTTTAAAGCGATGATGACCACAAAGGTTTTTGCCTTTAAACCACAAGGAAACAATCTACTTCACTGGCGAATATAAATGTTGTAGAGGAAATAAAAACAGAGTATGGTTTGTTTCTAAAAATTGACATTCTTCCACCTTCTTATATATCAAACATTCCATACTACAACAAAACCTTTCTAGATGATTGTTTAAACCATGTAAAATTACCTTATGAAAGTATATTCAATTATTAAATTTGGATTAAAATTGAATCTGGTGTTATGTCAATCCTAAAATACAGAATAAGTTTATTTTCAATTTCATTATGTTCTTTAATGTTAACAACCTGATATCTGGTGTTGGAGTAGTATATAATGTTTAGCATAATCTATTTTGACAATTCACTATAGCACAAAATCCATGGAACATTTGTTCTCTGCTTTAAAACGTATCAATACTTATTGCATGTGTGCTGAAGGTCAAGGTGGTTTAAGTAGCTTAGGGTTAATTTCAGTTTGAGCAGGAAATATTGCACACATTAAGATTAAAAGTTTGTTTTTATGATCAATGATTGCGAAGCTTTTATCTAAAAAAAAAGAGGATAGAATCAGTTTATAAATAAACACTAAAGTAAAAAATAAAGCTGAAATAGTTTTGTCAGTTTTTACCTGTTAGTTTATTATTTTGTTGTTTAAATCATTTAATTAATTGTTATCAATACTTCAATTATTATAAGAAATGATAAATAAAAAGTTATTTTTGATGTGCCATTTTCTCATTGTGCGTTCTTCATTGCCGTTGTCTGTATGTAACTATGATAGTGTCTGTTGTATCGTTTTCTAAATATATGTTAAATAATATTTATAAATATCTTAATCATAAATGCATGCTGTTCATCTATCTAACGGTCCATCACAACTAAATGTTATACGAGGAAGAATTTGTTGTTTCTGGGTGTTACCGAACATACCAGACTATTTACTGAGAATTAGGAATAAAAGTTATTTTTTTAAATGATTTACTCAGAAATTATTCCATTTTTCAAATTGCCTGTTTCATTTGGGTCATCCTGTATATTAATATTTGTCCTGTTGACAGCTTAATACCTTTTCAAATACAATTGTTGCATGTTTGTGTTGTTACAGGGAAATGTGGAGGCCCAACAGATGTCCAGCTGTAAACAAATAAAGGAGAAAGCAAAACTGGAAAAATTAAACATCTATAAGGAAGTAACTGCTTTTGTTGATTCTGCCAAAAAAATATTGAATGATTTTTTTCAAATTGACTTAGATTTACAATATAAAGTGGAATATTATACAACAGGTGTGGAGACACACAAACAACAGATGAAAGAGATAATTGATAACTTATTATCTCAGTTTAATTTTGATATGGAGGTACTTAATGAGACAATACATGTTGGAGCTGAGGCAGACGTACAATTAAAACTAATTGATAAATATTTTAATTTAAAAACAAATATCTTACTTAAGTTTAATGTACTTCAAAAGAGAATCAATGAAAATTATGGAATATTTGATATAGAATACCTCATAGAAAAAACAAAATGCAACCCTTGTAAAAGCCCATGTAGGTATAATATATGTCTTAAAGCAGAAATTAATGGTTTAATTGATGAGTTTACTTCACTGAAACAAGATTTCAAAAATTACACCGCTGAAATAGATAATTTTAAAAGCTTTAGGCCTACCCCGTTAGATTTTATTGATAATGTGAAAAAAATAGTGCAAGAGAAACGTCTTCTTGCTAAAAATTTTACGGTAGAAATTATACAAGATTACTACAAAAATGTATTGATAAAACATTATAATGAATTTGTGGAACGAAGTGAAGAATTTTACAATGGCTTAATTACAAGTAGTGTAAAATCTGGTAGTACAACATTGATAAACATTTTAAAATTTGCTCTAGATAAACTAAAACCACAATATGTTCAGGGTAATAATACATGTAACTGGATTGATGTTTTGAATAATACTATCAATGCAATCAACAGAACTATTACACCTTATAAAAGAATTCCTCTATGGGATTTGGAGGAATATACAAGACAACGTTCAAGATCTACTAAAAATGTAACTGATGTATATGAGTTATTGAGTATCTACAAAAATGCTTTTGAATTAATGTCAAATGATATTAGAGACATCTATCCTCCAATAGGTTATGATTATTATCCTTACCAGTCCTTGTCTATTGCCGTAATTGCTGAACAATTTATTTCGCTTGATGCAAAATGGAAGGGTACTTGTCCTATATTCAAAATAAACAACACAGATGATCAAGCTGCATATGATGTATTGTCATGTTTAGTCGCAATTGCTCAAAATGGAAGCTTTACAATAGCAGATTATTTACATTCTGGATTAGATGATTCCCATCAAATAGCCAAATGTTACAATGAAACCCAAAAACTTTTATAAAAAAAAAAAATTGTCCTAATGAGATGTATAAAAAAATGTTCATAATTCTGTGATTGTATTGTTCCTACATAATGAAAATTCTTTTTCAAATAATTAAGAGTTAGTTATTGCCCTATCCTGCCTATCCTTCAGTAGTCGCATAGGTAATTGTTCTCTCATTTATACATGTTTGTACATATCCAAAATTTGAATTCTGTTCCACCATCTTGGAATTCCAAATTTGTAATATTTAGTGCATGAACTTTGTAATAGCATAATCTACAATAATGTGTTTTCAGTGAAAATTGGTTATAAGTCAGAAATTTGTTGTCTACAGTCCAAATATGTAGACCAGTTTTAATCAAAATTTGTATGTGGATATATTTTGGTTATTTTATAGGGCTTTTTTCAGTCCTTTGAGAACTCAAAATATGGGGATCAGTAAATATTGGTAAAAAAAAAAAATAATAATAATTTCTTGAAATGGCTCAACAATTTTATTCAAATTTTAGTTAAATTTGAGTATTAATCACCCAAGCCCATGTGAAAATCACAAGTAAAAAAAAGTATGGTTCAGGAATAATTTAAAAAAAAGTAAAATGTACCTTGCCCTTCGTCATTAAAATCTAAATTTTAATCAAATATGATTTATGCTTAGGACATGTTTATGGTACAATTGAAGTAAGCTTAGGTTTTTATTTAAATTTACAAATATATTTATCAATACTCCTGGTTAATTTTTACTTTTTATATATAACTACTGAAATGACATTTTTAATGACAATTAATTTTGATTAGTTTTAAGGATGAATGAGTGAAAAACGTTGTGCATTTTTTTTTTTTGCACTATTAATTTTGTTCAGACAATGTGGATCACATTTTTGCTGGTCTTGAATAAAAGGGCTATTTTTTCACTGGATCTTTCTACGAATTCCAAAGGGTTTTTCTGTTGGAGAGTCCTGGAGTAAAGAATTGTCATGTAACTAGACTTCTGTAATGGACATGCCGAGCAGTTAGGATCTACTAATCAGATTCCACAAGATGGGTGTGTCAACAAAACAGAAAAATCTACATCTCCAATTAAAGCTACTTTTAGATGAATCAGCTTTTTCCTTATCTTACCTTCATGTCTTTCACGGAGGTATGAGTACAGCAAAGTCCACTGTTGCTGGTGAGAGATATGGCAACTAAACTTCCACACACTTTATTACAAGACAGCAATTTTGTAATCAATGAAGTTGAAGAAAGAAGTTTGGATCTTGTTTTTGGGACACAATGTGTGTATATGTAGAGTTTATATAGTGTTATTGTATCCAAAAAATCTTATGTGTATACTAATCCTTTTTAAAAATTTGTAACCTTTCTTACCTTATAATGATCAGCAGCTCATTTTCAGGAATATATAAAACACATGAAAATCACAAAATATAAAGTTTACATTACTCCGTCAGGAGGTTGTTAATGTTCAACTTTATAAAAAGACGCACAAAAACACATATTTCATGCACAAGAACAGACATGTATATATTTTTTATTGTGCATGTCTAATTGGTGGTTCGACATAGACTTAGCATCCTGTTTCAGTTATGAGGTACATTTTGATCTCCTGTTTGTTTTAAAATGATGGTGTCGAACATCATTATCCAAAGAAGGTAATTTGTTTATTTAATAATTATGTTCTTTTGGAGTTTATATATTTCTAATTCATTTACGGAATCATTATTCATCCTTTTCTACATGCATGTAACTTTCTATGTTCTACCCAAATATGCAAAGTATGTATAAAATGTTCTGTAAAGGTAGATTTATAGTGATGAATTTTGTTTGTAGGTAAATGGTCTTTGAATCTTTTGTGGAAAAGGCTTCTCGTTTATAAAGTTGAACATTTTGAAAGATGTAAACTGTATGTTTTGTGATTTTAATATATTTTCTTGTACCTACTGCTTAGCATTACAGCCCAAGATTGACTTTTGGCTACTGGACAACATTGCACCATTCATCTCTACATGCTGCTTTACTACTCAAATTTCTCATTACAGGATCTTCAGGTCACGCTTCACAAAGCAAGAAATTATTTTTGGGTATTCTATAGTCTGGGATTCTTATTATATGGCTCAACCAATCTATTTTTCTTACCTTAATAAACTGCACAATATTGCTTCCATAAAGCTCATTATTCATATGGATTCCCTATTAACCTTCCACAAAAATTCTCCTTAATATATATCTTCCTTTCACACAAAGAGCCTGTGTCTCTGCAGAATATGATGCAATTGGTCTGATATAAAATTGCTCCATGTTGGTAAAAAACACACTATTTCTGGCTATAATTATTTTGTTTATTTCAGATATAACTTTTTGTATCCATCCTTTTTGTATTATGGATACAGTACTACCTCGTTTATCCGGACCTCGTTCAACCGGATGTCCGGATTATCCGGATTGATCCGGAACAAAAAATATGAAATTTAATCAAGGATAAAATAAAGCAAAAGCTTAAAGTTTCAAAATATTTTAATAATTATTTTGAATAATATTTTTAATAATATTTATAATATTTTGAAACTTTAAGCTTTTGTTTTATTTTATCCTTGAATATGGAGTTTCAACAAGAAATATCTGCTATTACATTAATGTTGATAAAAACGTGATTTCCTCAACACTACAGTGTCGCCTTGAGGTAGTAGGGCGGGTTGTTGATGCGCTGGGAAGAGAAAGTGGAGGAGCAATGACCTCTGCGTCACCATCCCCCTACCCCGATGCGGCACGACAGTGACCTTGTCTATTGTCTACGCCGGTGGGTACTCTGTCACGTGCTAGCGACCGGAATACATCATTACCATATCGTGCTGTGCAGTGTTTAGTTTCTTTACATTTTTGATCGGACACGGTTAATAGTATTATATTCGTGTGTTAGCGTTTGTGCGTGGAAATGGCGACGAAACGAAAACGTAATGTGCTTACAATGGCCCAAAAGTTAGACGAATTGAATCTTATAGACTGGGGTGAATCTTTAAATAAACGTTACACCAAATTAAAACAGAGGAAGATAAATGACTTTTTTGTAAATAACAACTAAACCCTGTGTAAATTAAGAGCATGTGTAAATATTTCAGGTGTGTAAATAAAATGTTTTTCGTTATTTACATTGTGTAATTTCGTGTATTGTGTAAATTGAATGAGTGTGTAAATATTGTGTTTTTTCATGACCAAAAGGAAATTATAAATGGTAAGTTATCATTTTATATTTTGTTTTATTTATCTTTCTATAATTTCGGATTACCCAGATTTTTGATTAACCGGATCACTTCCGGTCCCAATTAGTCCGGATAAACGAGGTTGTACTGTACTTCAAAACTATTATTAGTTTTTAGTCCTGAATTCTTAGGAAGTAAAAGATGAGTTTGTAAGATATACTAAAATGTGTGTTATAGTACATTCTTTTTATATAATTTATTAATAGCAAAATGAAAAACTGAAATACAATTTCACACCCATATCTGCAAAACCAAATTTAGTATTTGTCATTATCTTCCTAAAAAGTCTTTAGTCTTTTAAGTAAGAAAAGAAATGAACAAATTTTGTTTTATTGCCTAGTTTTTTAATTTTTTTTTTTTTAAGTTAAGTATTAAAGGTTTCCTCCTCATCAGGATTTTGTGAATTAAAAAAATATATTTCAAGTTTATTTTTATATTTAAATAAAACCTAAATTTGGTTTGCTTGTCATATAAATTGTATTTGATTTAAAAGGGTTTACTTATGGTGTTCAAGGTTTATTTTTATTTTCTTATCTTTTATTACTGAACCTTAATGTTATTTTATTTGAAATTTTCACACTGTTTTGGGTAAGTAATTATCACGTTTCAAAAAAACATGAACGAAATTAGTTCAACTGATTTTGAATTTTGTTTATTCTTGTTGTTTAAAGAGAGAAACCTCTTGCCCATCATCACTATAAAAAAAGGGAGAAGAGAACACAAAATAAAGTCCCCCTAGCCCTTGAATACTCTAATAGTTTTGTATCAACCTGATAGGTTAAATGAAGGAGAAAGATCTAACCTAAGACTACATGAAAAAAGCTGTAATCCAGCTAGGATTACACATCAGCTGTAACCCTCAGGATTCCACATCTGTACTCAATGTAGTTAGCCCTTGAAGGTTGTTTTAGAAAAAATAAGACTTTTATAAAGCAATACAACTCTGTTGTATTACTGATAACTAGCGAAACAGTACTTTATTGATTGTAATTAGTATAAATATATTGTTTGAGTCTTTAAAGGTTATGCCTACTACACTTTACCAAAATTTGATCAACATTATTAGATTCGGAATTTTTAGTTTTTGTCTTTTAAGTACACTTAAATTTAGCGTAATCAAAATAATAAGGAAAGGACAATATATGGTAAAAATAATTCTCTATTATTATACTCTACCAAGTACTGTCATTGGTCAATAGTATAAATCGAATAAAAAAAAATGAAAAAATTGTCCCATTATATAACTTTCATTGTTCAATAATTATGTGAGAAAATAAAACCTGTCGTAACATGTGAAATAATATACCTTTCCAAAACGAATCAAAATCTTTGTATTTTGCAATCTTCACAAGAATATAATTTAAAAAACTTACAGTACCTATTTACTTATAATTATAACAGTGAATGATAACACTTTTTTTAATGTATAAATGCGTAATTACAGATATAATATACTGCTTTTGACATTTTATCAACATTATTTACAACATTGTTTGAATATCTATTACCAAAAAATTTTATACTTTTTATAATCTTATGTACTCTTATAAATATCTTTGCTAAAAGCTGTTGCTCACATAAACAGTCATGGATTTACATTGTAGCTGTCTTTATTTCTCAATGGTGATTTCACTTTTGGTAAGATATTTGTTGTTAAAGTTGAAACTCAGGTGTCAGTGAAACAAAAAATATACATTAAGTATATTGATGTCCATTTTAGTTAATTATTATTTATAAAATTAGTATTTATTATTTATGTGTTAGTAAATTTCACTTGATTTAAATTTCATAAATCTGCTTATTTCCTATTAAAATTCTATAAAAGGTAAAATATATTTGTGTAATTTTAATTTTAACTAATTTTGTAAATAAAATATAATGCTTCCCCATGATAAATATATAAGGTAACTAATTATTTATATTTCATAATTATGGATTCAATTGCATGAAAATAACATGCAGTCAAATTGTATATATAGAGTCATTAGTTCTGATATAACTAGCTAAAATGTAAACAGCTTGAGATGTCTCATGTTCAAGGAGAAAGAGATTTTTTTAAATCGTGGATGAATGAATCTATCAGGTTGCGTATAAATAAAAGAAATTCGTTATTTTTAAAGCTTAAAAAGCAACCATATAATAAGTTGGAACAAATTTATAAAAGATATCGAAAACGTCTTTGTAAAGATATTAAGGAGACAAAAATAAATTATTTCAGAAACCAAATCAAAAATAGTTTGTGGGTGATTTCAAAACTCAGTGGAGAATTATTGATGAAATTGTTGGTAATAACTCTGCATCTCCAAAACGTGGTATTGATAAATTATTTATTCCTTCCTTCAGCAGTAACATAACAACTTTGGAAAATGGAATTCACCCAAAAACCGATAGTAAAATTTAGCACAGTATTTCGAATAGCAGAAGAATGTACTAAAATTTATAATTAAATATTGATGTTGCTTATGATGAGATTTTGATAGAATGACGCCATGTGGTTTCAACCCGGAAAAGAATTGAAATAATTAAAAGTTTTATGTAAAAACAGTTATTTTAACTTCTGTGAATAAGTGCATATCTGGTATAACATGCTTAATCTATAGAAATTTAATTTGAAAATAGAATATGTAATTTATTGTTGAAAGTTGAATAATATGTTTGTAAAATCGTCATATGTTTTTTCAAAGGAAGAAAATGTTTTATTTGAATATAATTATTGAAATCTTTTATAATTAAAATATTTTCATTGTTTAACTTTTCGAATTAGATATTTTAAATTTACAAAGAATGAATATTTTATAAAAGTAATTGTGAAAGATAAAAAATATTAGCTTTTGTATAATTAGAAATTTCATTTTGAAGTTAGGTTGCAACCATAATAATAATATTAACACATAAAGTTTTAATGAAACATAATTTTAATTAATATAGAGTTGTAGGATGTTAAGTGTAATTTTGTCTTTTTAGGTAATATTTTGATTTGTATGAAATTTTATGTTAAAAGATGTTTATTAATAATAAAATGTGCATTTCAGAAAAAAGGATTCTGTATTTTATTTAATATTCTGCAAAGTTCACTGTTTTAAAAGAACTGACCTCAGAGGAACTTTATACTCTCTTCAAGAGTAAATTTTTTATAAATAAATTCATTTTTATTTTTGTAATAAACATTACAAAATGGCGCCCAACTTTTTATATAAAAAAACATTAGGTTTATTAAATTGTTACAAGGTTTTTGTGGCATGTTGTGATGGCACAGAATCATTCCGAAGGACATTATTCAACCATTATGCAACTATTTAACTAACACCATTTTTCTAGAACACCTTAATCGCGAATAGACTTTGTTCACCTGCCCAATACTACATCTCAACTAAATGGTATACAAGGAACAATCTGTTGTTCCTTGATGTTACCAATCATAACCTACTATTAACATGCAGCAAGTAAATAAATGCTATTAAATTTACTATATTAGGAGTAAAAATTCTCTTTTAAAATATTTATCGAAAAAAATTATTCAATTGTTAAAATTATCTGTTTCATTAGTTCTCTCTGAATATTAAAAGTTATTCTGTTGACAGCTTAATAACATTTTTAATGTTTTAATGAAATAATGCATGTTTGTGTTGCTTTTACAGGGAAATGTGGAGGCCCAACAGATGTCCAGCTGTAAACAAATACAGGAGAAAGCGAAACTGGAAAAAATAAACATCTATAAGGAATTAACTACTTTTATTGATTCTGCCAAAAACATATTGAATGATTTTTTTCAAATTGACTTAGATTTACAAAATAAAGTGGAATATTATGAGTCAGATTTGCACACACATAAAAACCAGATGAAATGGAAAGTTTATGACATATTATATCAGTTTCAATCTGAAATGGAGGTACTTAATGAGACAATAGACATTAGTGCTGAAGCAGATGTACAATTAAAACTATTTGATAATTATTATAATTTAAAAACAAATATCTTACGTAAGTTCAGTGTAATTCAAAACAGAATCAATGAAAATTATGGAGTAAATAATATAGGAAACCTCGCCGAAAAAACAAAATGTAACCCTTGTAAAAACCCATGTAGGTATAATATATGCCTTAAATCAGAAATAAATGGTTTAATTGTAGAGTTTAATTCACTAAAACAGGATTTTAAAAATTACACCGCTGAAATAGATAATTTTAAAAGCATTAGGCCTACCCCATTAGATTTTATTGATAATGTGAAAAAAATAGTGCAAGAGAAACGTCTTCTTGCTAAAAATTTTACGTTAGAAATTATACAAGATTACTACAAAAATGTATTGATAAAACATTATAAAGAATTTACGGATAGAAGTGAAGCATTTCACAATAGTTTAATTACAAGCAGTGTAAAATCTGGTGGTACAACATTGATAAACATTTTAAAATTTGCTCTAGATAAACTAAAACCACAATATGTTCAGGGTAATAATACATGTAACTGGATTGATGTTTTGAATAATATTATCAATATAGTCAACGAAACTATTACACCTTATAAAAGAATTCCTCTATGGGATTTGGAGGAATATACAAGTCAACGTTCAAGATCTACTAAAAATGTAACTGATCCACATGAATTATTGGGTATCTACAAAGTTGCTTTTGAACAAACTTCAATTGATATTAAGAACATCTATCCTCCAAAGGGTTTTTATTCTTATTATCGTGATCTCTCTATAGCTACTGTCACAATTGCTGAACAATTTCGTTCACTTGATGCAAAATGGAAGGATACTTGTCCTATATTCAAAATAAACAACACAGATGATCGAGCTGCATATGATGTATTGTCATGTTTAGTTGCAATTCCTAAAAATGGAGCCTTTACAATTGCGAAATATTTACAATTCGGATTAGATGATTCCCAACAAATAACCAAATGTTACAATGATACCATAAAACCTGTGCATCAATGAGATATATGATAAATAAAAATATCAATATGATATTTTCATGATTCTGTGCCTTGTATTTTTCCTTCATAAAGAAAATTGTTTGTGAAATATATGAGTGAATTCTGATCCTTATCCTGACTATTCTTCAATTTTTGAGAACTTAAAACTTGCGGATCAATAAAATTGGGCTAGTATAATTGTAATAATACCTTAAATTTGCCTCAACAGTTCCATTAAAATTTTACTGAATATTAATCACTCAAACCTCTGTGTAAAATTACAACTAAAAAATATTATAATTCAGGAATAATTATAAAAACAATAATAACAATTTCTTCTATAATTAAAAACTCAATTTTAATCAAATATTCAAATATATGGACTTATGTATCAAATCAAATCAAACAAAATTTACTTTCTTATAACATTTACAAATAAAATATACAGATTTTAACATATTGAAAATTGTACACAAATGGGCATAAGCTTGTGTGTGGGCACTAGAAACATGTTTTGGTCCTTATTTAAATTTACAAATATTTTTCCACAACATTCATGGTCAAGTGTTACTTTTGATTTATAACTACTGAACCAACATTTTTGATGACGATTAATTTTGATTTGTTTTTAAGGATGAGTGATTGAGAAATTATCTGGATTGTTTTTGCACCAATGGTTAAGTGAGTATGAAAGAAGTTGGTCGTTGGACCATAATAACTAGTTTTCTAACCATTTAAAAAGTCTTTTAGTGTCAGATTTTCTCAGTAATTTAATTTTAAGGTTCTTCATGTCAATGATAAAAGTAGCAAATTAAATTCATTGGAAATATTAGAGATTAAGCGATTAATTTATAAAGATGCTAGCCATTTTTAAATGATCAGGTAGAATATTTGTCAAATTCACCTCTATTGAAACCATTTTCTGCCCTTTGACCAGAAGTCTCCCACTCCCCTCCACACCCTGTCTGGTTACCTATGTTTGCAGTCAAGTAACTGTTCTTGTTCTCTTTCTTTAGTTTTTGTTAAGCTGCCTTGTAAATGCCGTCACTGGCGAAACCATGATCGACAAGACTCAATAAAAAGTAGTAGAATTTACTAAAAATTGTGTTTGTGATTTTCTTTCCTGAAAATGGAGTTCTACCAAGTACTGTTGTCGGTCAATAGTATAAATCGGATAAAAAAAATTAAAAAATTGTTCCATTATATAACTTTAATTGTTCTATAATTATTATGTGAGAAAATAAAACCTGACATAACATGTGAAATAATATACCTTTCCAAAAAGAATCAAAATCTTTGTATTTTGCAATCTTCACAAGAATATAATTTAAAAAACTTACAGTACCTATTTACTTATAATTATAACAGTATAGAATGATAACACTTTATTAAATGTATAAATGCGTAATTACAGATATAATATACTGCTTTTGACATTTTATCAACATTATTTACAACATAATGTTTGAATATCTATTGCCAAAAAAATTTTATACTTTTTATAATCTTATGCACTCTTATAATATCTTTGCTAAGAGCTGTTGCTCACATAAACAGTCATGGATTTACATTGTAGCTGTCTTTATTTCGCGTTGGTGATTTCACTTTTGGTAAGATATTTGTGTCGCTAAAGTTGGAACTCTATGTCAGTGAAACAATAAACATACATTAAGTATATTGATGACTGTATTAGTTAATTATTATTTATAAAATTAGTATTTATTATTTATGTGTTAGTATTTCACTTTAGTTAAATATCATAAATTTACTTATTTCCTATTAAAAATATTTTAAAAGGTAAAATGTATTTGTGTAATTTTACTTTTAACTAATGTTGTGAATAAAATATAATGCTTCCTCTAATTATTTATATTTCGTAATTATGGACTCGATTGCCTTGAATTTTACATGTAGTCGAAATTGTATATATGGAGTCCATAAGTCCTGATATAACTGGCTAAAATTTAAACAGCTTGAGATATCAACAGGATACCTCCTTGATATCTATTGTGACTATAACTTGCAACAACATACACCTAATATTTTGTAACTTTTAAACAGGTTAAAAATATTAAGAAGAAGCGCAACTTTATTTTTGTTAGTGGCAACACCTACCTTGTGACATATCATTGGAAAGGTATATTTAAAAGACAAATAATGCCAGTTAGAAAGAGTTTCAAAAACACCATTATCCAAAATTACAATTTATATTTGTCACTGTAATGTCAAAACTTATACATTTTGTGAGTATTTTTCCTACTTTAATGTAACAAATGTTTGAATTGTTGTCAGTGAATAGTTTGCCAGTGTGTTAGAAGTGTGTAAAAACTTGAGACCATTCGAAATCGATTACCTAGGAATGGATTGAGCCATTTGTAAAATTATATTATTTAGCTCATGGACATCAGTTTTTTGTTTGACTGGTACACAAGGTTTTCATATAATCCCAAAAATTGTTCATGTGGTTGTAACAGTGTGAAAAGTCAGATCTTAATATTAACTTATTTAAAAGACGCGGTTAATCCATAGAGATAAAAGATTCAAATAATAATTTAAAACTAGTAAACTCATTTATAAAGAAAAAATAGATTTTCAAGGCTAAAAATAAATAAACATGTTTAGTATTAGTACAACATAAACATTTGCGAATGTTTAATTTCTTTATATGTGAATTTTGAATTTATGCGGTGATATATGTAAAATAACTATGGCAGTGAAAATGTGACCGGAAAGAACACTTTGGGAAGTGAGAGATCTCGTGGTTTCAAGTCAGTCTAGGTCAGAGCTTAGCAGAGTATGGTTGTGTTTTTTCAAGAGTCTAAGTCCAGCAGTTGGATAGACAGGTTGTATTTCTGAAGTAATCAGACATAATTTGATCGAGAGAAACTTTTCTAAAATGTAATAGATATTATTAATACAGAGTACAACTATGAATTTAGAGTCAGTGAGAAACATTTTGTCTAAATGAAGTTTTAAAAAAAACATTGATAGAAATAATTTAATGGGACTAGAGACATTCGTAAACGTGGTAGGACGTATGCAGAAATTGATGAGATATTAGACAACATCTTTTGAATAAAGTGATATATTTATTGTGCAACATTATGTACGTGAAAGGACAATTGAGCATCGATTGTACAAATCCAATCTACAAGGTGATTACAACACAAATGAACGAATTCCAGTACGAGCACATGTTCAATCTGCAGGATCGGTTTTCCGGTAACATAGAATCATAGACATTTTTATATAAAAGAACTTTTTCTATGAACCTTTTTTATATAGTCTTAATGAATAATTTTTGTGTAATAATTTGTAAATTTAGAATGTTTAATTTCATTTTAACATAATCAATCTTAGTTATGTGAGAACGTAAAACGCTCACTATAAAGAAATATTTTTGTTTTGAGTTGCAACTATTAATATAAAGTTTTAATAAAGAATTTAAGCCTCTTCAAGGCAAAGTATATAGAAAGATTTAAAAAAGCATATAGATTTTAAATATAAGTGGTATGAAATGTATCATGATCATATATATGTGCTCATTCTTTGTTTTTTTTTTAATAAATCCATGTTAATATTTCAGCTACAAGTGTTTTCATTCTGAAACCAAAATCCACTGTAAGTACACTGATAAAAGAATTTGCGACCCCAGAGATTTTATAAATAATTAGATTCATTATCTTTCTTTTTCTAAATTGGTAAGCTAAGGCTACCTGGCGCCCTTAAGTCGAGCAAATTAATAAATTCATAAATTAATAATTAAATTCAATAAAAAACATAACGTAAAACTCTTCAAGTTTAGATAATTTTTATTCTTAAAATAGCTTCACTATTAAATAACTTTTTAGCACCATTTTTAAATTATTACATGGTTTAAGTTTAGGTCATTCCTTGCTGGCCATTCCACACCACCGCCCCTTCCTAGGTTCCGTATATTTATAATAAAACAAGGGAATGAATGTAATTTATTATCTTCTTATTTTTATTGCTCATAAAAATGGCTTTAGGTTCACAGATAATTTCAAATTAAATTTTTCAATATTAAAATTTCTTTTGCATCTTTCTTTCTTGTAGCTAACAAACAACCCTTAGATTATTTCTCAGGATGAATACTGTAGTATACAGAAGCACAGTTATAGTGTCATAATATGTGTAATTAAGCAACCACAAAAATTAAGTTCATAGACTTTTCAATAACTTAATCAACCATTACATGTTAAAATTAAAAATTATTTGGAAATTCTAAAATCTTATTTACTTTATTGCAAAAGAAAAATCTATATTAATATGATTGTTTGGCAAATTATCAACAATATCTTTACACTGTAAATAAAACAATGATGAAAATTATCTAAGTCTATACAATGTAAGATTTCTCCTTAACATTTAATGATTTATTGATTGTAAACCATATTATTTTATGCTTATTATTCATTTGTTTTCTATTGATTGTTTATAAAAATTGTATTTAATCAATTCCATCATAATTTTACTTGTATTTATAGGTCTACTTCATAGTAATTTATAGTTTTTTTTTTTTTTTTTTTTTTTAAAAACAATCCAGGCCTTTGCCAACAAATTCCTTGTACACCATAATACAGTTATCTAGGCTACAGTATTTGAGGGCTAGGATCTCTATTTTATGTCCTTTTCTTTTTCTTTTATGGCAACGATAAACAAGACATTTTTGCCTTCAAACTATAAGAAAAAAGAACATCAGAAAAATAAAATTCTGAAAATTACAAATTCCGAATTGCTCATTCCCTATTATTCCAATTTGCCATAATTATGGATTTTATTATGTTTTATAATAGTTTAAATTCAGAATCTAGTGAAAAATTAGTTGGTTTAATCAAGAAACATTGTTTTCTTCTTGGGAGGCTGTCGTTTGTATTGAACTATTAAATTCATACTTGTCCAGCACTCATGGGTTCACTTGTAATGACAATTCCAAAGCACTCTAGCTGTTTCTACAACTTCCCTTATAGGGTCTGTGGTTATATTCCTCTCTTTATTCTTTTCTATCAGGTCTCTTAAGACTAACCCTTGTCCCTTTTCATACCCTTACCAGTTTTTCACATTTACACAAGGGAAAAATCTTAGCCAAAGCTTTTTATGTTTTGAGAAGAGGATTTATACATTTGGAATAAATCTTTGTACCTCTAGTCTAAAAAAAAATCTTATCTTCTTAAAACATATTCCCTGTATATGCCTTGCTTCCATATAACTAGCTCTAACACATAATAGCCGCAGTGACACTAAAGGATTATGTTATAAAAATAATAATATTCCAAGTTCAACCTGAGTTAAGCCCAATGTCACCTAGTCCACCTCGTTTTTCCGTAAATTATGATTAATCACACTAATTCATTCTTTATATTCTGTTGTCAACTTTTAAGCAAGTACTGTGTTCTATCTAACAAAATGATTGAAGTGTCAAATTATTCGCATATTTAAGTTATAATAGCATCAAATTCTCAGTCCAAATGTAAAAAATCAGTCTTACGGGTTTTAATGCAGTAGTTAAATTTGGAATTCACAGTGGGTTAAAATTATAATATGATTTAAATAAAAGTATGGATAATAATAGAGCTAGTCTTGTGATATGTTTATTAGTCAAACAGATTTCAACAACAATGTTAGCATATTCAGTAACACAGAATATTCAAAATTTGTGTATAACTGAAGATGGCGACATTGTCATTGAAAATTGATTGATTTATTAAACGTATTATTAGTGCTCAAGTTTTGTTTTATATTAAACATGTGATTTAATTTAATTATGATTAAGGAATAACAGCCATACATTCTATATAATTCGTATATTCCATATACTTTTTTAGATTATTAATGAAAATATTAGATGATATAATAACATTTGTTTATATTGTTATTGAATACGGTATGTGGTTAGAATTCATTTGGTTAGGTTTTTGCTAAAAACCTTTGAATGCTGCTCATAACCAAAGTATTATAGATAAATATTTTGTGTTACACATTTTTTTTTTAGTAAAATTTTACCTTCTTCTTAATTGTCCATTTGTAATTTGACTCTATATCAAACATTTTCCAAATTATTCAATTGTTATTGCTGCTTTTTATAATTTTTATGTATGCCTAATTATTCTTCGGGTCAGTTGGACTTTTTTTTGTTTAGGTTAATTATTTAAATTATTTAAGTTATGATAATTGTCAGTTTTGCTATAAAGAAAGCAAGCAAAAGAAACATTTTTTTTTATAGTAAGTAGTTGTTCTTATAAACAAAAGTAAGGGTAGCAAAGTGAAATAGCTGTGGAGGGGAGAGCAGAACATAGTATTAAATCACCTGTAAATTTTTACATAATTATAATAAAGGTTATATAAATATATATATTTTGTGGCGCAAGGTTCTGACCCTAATTATTAGGTTCATGCAGCTGTTTTGGTAATACGTTTGCCATTTTTAGAGAAAATAAACAGCATAAATGGAAGTAAAGCTCTTAAATGAAGGGTTGGACTTATAACTAATGTTATGTGTTATATTAACATAACAGAGCCAGTTGTCTTTAATGGCCAGTGTCTCATACAAACAGTTGATTTCATACTTATTTTATTTTATTTATACTAAATTTATTCATTTGACAGCTTAAAACTTTTCAAATACAATTGTTGCATGTTTGTGTTGCTGTTACAGGGAAATGTGGAGGCCCAACAGATGTCCAGCTGTAAGCAAATAGAGGAGAAAGCGAAACTTAAAAAATTAAACATCTATAAGGAAGTAACTACTTTTGTTGATTCTGCCAAAAACATATTGAATGATTTTTTTCAAATTGACTTAGATTTACAAAATAAAGTGGAATATTATGAGTCAGATTTGCACACCCATAAAAATCAGATGAAATGGAAAGTTTATGACATATTAAATCAGTTTCAATCTGAAATGGAGGTACTTAATGAGACAATAGACATTAGTGCTGAAGCAGATGTACAATTAAAACTATTTGATAATTATTTTAATTTAAAAACAAATATCTTACGTAAGTTCAGTGTAATTCGAAACAGAATCAATGAAAAATATGGAGTAAATAATATAGGAAACTTCGCCGAAAAAACAAAATGTAACCCTTGTAAAAACCCACATAGGTATAATATATGCCTTAAATCAGAAATAAATGGTTTAATTGTAGAGTTTAATTCACTAAAACAGGATTTTAAAAATTACACTGCTGAAATAGATAATTTTAAAAGCATTAGGCCTACCCCGTTAGATTTTATTGATAATGTGAAAAAAATAGTGCAAGAGAAACGTCTTCTTGCTAAAAATTTTACGTTAGAAATTATACAAGATTACTACAAAAATGTATTGATAAAACATTATAAAGAATTTATGGATAGAAGTGAAGCATTTCACAATAGTTTAATTACAAGCAGTGTAAAATCTGGTGGTACAACATTGATAAACATTTTAAAATTTGCTCTAGATAAACTAAAACCACAATATGTTCAGGGTAATAATACATGTAACTGGATTGATGTTTTGAATAATATTATCAATATAGTCAACAAAACTATTACACCTTATAAAAGAATTCCTCTATGGGATTTGGAGGAATATACAAGACAACGTTCAAGATCTACTAAAAATGTAACTGATCTACATGAATTATTGGGTATCTACAAAGTTGCTTTTGAACAAACTTCAATTGATTTTAAGAACATCTATCCTCCAAAGGGTTTTTCTTCTTATTATCGTGATCTCTCTATAGCTACTGTCACAATTGCTGAACAATTTCGTTCACTTGATGAAAAATGGAAGGATTCTTGTCCTATATTCAAAATAAACAACACAGATGATCGAGCTGCATATGATGTATTGTCATGTTTAGTTGCAATTCCTAAAAATGGAGCCTTTACAATTGCGAAATATTTACAATTCGGATTAGATGATTCCCAACTAATAACCAAATGTTACAACGATACCATAAAACCTGTATATCAATAAGATGTAAACAAAATGTCATGATTCTGTGACTTGTATTATTTTCCTTCATAAAGAAAATTGTTTATGGAATAATTAAGAGTGAGTTATTCTCCTACCCTGACTATATTTTTCAGTTTTTTGAGAATTTAAAATTTGGAGATCAGTAAATATTGCACTCTCTAAGCGTCCGGTAGGAAATCATACCGCTGTGTATTACTATGGGTAAGGCTTTAGTGGGAGCTCAGCTTTTGTCGAAGATGGACGTGTTATTGTTCGTTCGTTGTGCCCGACTTGTTGAACTTTTTTATGGAGTCAGTTTTAACTTACTGCTATTTTCAGTTTTGATGTACGTTATTACTCATTATTTTATTGGGACATATTGTGTGTGTATTATTATGTTATGTGTGTGTTTTGATTTTTAAAGTATATTTTCACATAGCCATGGCTACTGCACAGGTGAATGATGATGATATGGGTGAGAGTAGTGAAGAAAGTGACTATAAAGACACAGATCTAAATCCTGTCTAGTCTAATGGTACATCGGCCCTAAAATGTTTTCCTCTGACTTGGAATAAAAAACGTCTCCAACCCATTTCAGGGAATAACAAGTCTGTTGAGTGTTTTTTTTCTTTTATTGGAAGATATTTTCTTAAAAAGTATCTACAATTTTACTATTGAGTATGTATTGGAATTGTTTTGTGGCCCAACGCAACCAGGTTCTAGAATTACTAAGTTATGATATTACTGTACCAAAACTTAAAATAGTTTAGGCCCTACTGTTACATATGGGCCCTATAAAACTAAATAAATACCAGGACTACTGGAAAAGAGACAGACTCTACAACAGACCTATATTTAGGCAGCATCTGTTTTTAGGCTGTTATCGATTTGTAGTCATCATGAGATGTCTTTACTTCTTAAAACCGGATGATCACACAGCTGATCCGAATGATCGCCTTCAAAAGATATAGTTTTTATTTAATTACTTCAACTCTAAGATGACCTGCATATACTCCCCTGCAAAGGAGCTTTCCTTCGACAAAACAATGGTTTTGTTTAGAGGCAGTCTCCATTTCATAGAGCAGTATATCAAAGGGAATCAGCATATATATTGAATCAAACTCTACATATTAGGTGAATCTGAGGCTTTTCTTTACAATTTACAGTCTATGGAGGTAAGAAACATGTCCTTGGAGGAAAGGGATGTAAGTCAAAAGAAGTTATCGACTTGTTGAGTGGTGTCCTCTATAAGGGGTATTCCATTTACAAGGATAATTTTTATAATAGCTTTGCCCTGACCAGTAAACTGTTGGCCCATAACATATATGTTACTGGCATTCTGCAATCTGACAGGAAAAACAAACATGACTGAAGTGACCAAAGCAAACCTGGTGAAAGAGGAAACAAAGGCCCAGTACTCCGAAGGTACGAGTATAATAGTTGTATGATGGAAAGATAAGAAATATGTTTTGTATATATTTTCAGAATATGAGAAGGACATGGTGACCTTCATAAGTAAGCAAAACCAGGAAAAGGATAAACTCCTACCCATTGTTCAGTACAATGCTTACATGAAGGGAGTTGATCGTGGCGTCCAGATGCTTTCATATTATCCATAAAGTATCAGGTGGTATAAAAAGATATTTCTATACCTCTGCTCCAAATGATGGTCATAAATTCATTATGGATTTGCAATGTACTCATTGGAGCATTTCTGCTACTGAAACCCGATCTTCCTTTGAGAACACAGCCAAGGAATTTGCTTCACAAACTAATAAAAAATGATGCTCAAAATGCAACTGGTGTCAGAGCTAGAAAAGGTGCAAAGTTTGTTCTAAAAAAGGAGAAAAGAAGGACCATTTATGTCTCTTCTTCCTGCCCTGGGAACACAGCATTCTGTCCAGTAGGATGCCTTGATACATATCACAATCGGTTGTAAAAAGGAAGGAAATGCGTGGTTAGTAGGGCTGTAAATAGTATAAACGTATTTTACCTATAAACTGTGTATTTTTAGTTCATGTGACATGTAATAAGACAACAACCACAGTTCCAGTTTGTAAGGTGTACCATGACAAGTGGATGGTACGATTTTGCACCGGAACTGTGACAATACATAACATGTTTCTACGCCCTGAAAAGACTTTCTAACACCTTTATTTATGGTGGACTACAAACACATTTGGTAGTTCTTTGCCTAATCAAATTTTTAGCTTCTGAGCATGTTATTTTAATTTATTATATTTAGTAATAGCAGCAAACGTATTAATGCACCTTCAGGAGTTCACTTATACTTATAATTATATGGGCTTGGCAATCCCGAAGCCTAGCTAGGATCTACACTTTCTTTCATATAGTCTTGGGTTAGATTCCTTTCTTTCATCTTTCCTATCAGGTCACTCTTGATCAATTGCTCTTATTTTCAGCGAGGGCTAAGGATCTTCATATTTTTTTCTTTATAAAGCGAGATGACAACAAGTTTTAAAACAACAAGAAAAACCCCACTTCATGGTATTTGTTGATTGCCATAGAGCCTGATGGTTTGTATAACTGGTAGTTTTTTCTATTTCCCCTTTTCTTGGTATCAGTCTGATTAACTACATACCCTATCAGCTGTCTTGCTGATTATATATTTCATACTGTTAAGAGTCAAAATAGTGACTGTGATATTTTACATTTTCATATTTTTTAAACATTTCCCTTGGAATTTAAAAGTGTTTTAGTTACTAATGTTGCTAATGTTTGATGATGTTATAATTTACATCATCCTTACATAGAAACAAAACAACAATATTTACAGACAACCTTCTTTAAACAACTTTAAAGTTACCTTTTATTGTACAAAAAATCTAGAGAAAATGTTGGTCAATAATAAAGATAAAAAAGAAATGTTAGAAAATAGTGGAGTTTATAAAATATCTTGTCAAGATTGTGACTCTGAGTACATAGGTCAATCAGGTAGATCTATAAAAGTTAGAATTAAAGAACATGTAAATAGCTGGAAACATGGCTATAGAAACTCTAACTTTGCTAACCACCTTTTGGACTCGGGTCATAGTTTTGATCCGAAATTGAATGTTAAACTCTTACATATAGAAAATAAAAGCAATAGATTAAATAATTTAGAATGTTTAGAAATAAATAGATCTATTTCACTTAGGCCTATTCTCAACTTAAATGACCAAATTGTATTAAATTCGTCACCTCTTCTAAAACCCATCCGTAACATAGTTCATTAACTTTTATCTACCTGCTAGGTCATCCCCCTACCTTTCCCAATTTCTCTATTGTATTTCAGTTTCCTGTTACTTATGTTCAAATAGTTGTCTATACCTGTAAATTATCAGTTGCCCGATGATGCCGCAAGGCGAAACAATTCTAGCTCATTTATATTATTAAAATATTTGAAACTTTAAGCTTTTGCTTTATTTTATCCTTGAACCTTCTTTAACTTTCAAGCAAACTAATTGTTTAAATTTATCCAGCTATTTGGTTAAAAAATATCTAGCGTGAACTTGGTTAACTCAAGAAATTTATAATATAGCCAATAATTGATTCAAGAAGAATCTTTTCCCTCAATACTAAGTGGTTTGATTGCACTGTCTTTATTAGAATACTATCCAATATCATTTAATATTTGAATAGCCGTATAACCGAGATTCTATAATATTAAATAAACTAAGAAAATGAACTCAATCCTTCATTAAAAATAATAATACAAGTGTTCTTTGTATACAAATTTGAATTAAACCCTGCTGTGTAGAATGTTTCATTGTTCACATATTAAGCTTTACACGATTGATTAAAGAGTAAGATATTTCAGTTTGTAATAGTTATAAAAATGAGCCTTTGTCGTACTTGAAGAGTACTTATTTTTATTAAAAAAATATAAAAAAATGATTTTATTTTTATTATTATTTATAAACTTTTGCCAAGCTTTTTATGGGCGCCAGGAAGCGTTAGCTTACCAATTTAGAAAAGAAAGAAGTTAATTGTTATTATGATTAAAATCTCTCAGGGTCGCAAGTCCTTTTAAAAGTGTACTTCAGTGGTTCTTGATGAAATAAAGAAATCTTAAGTGTTGTGCTGAAACTTAACATGTTTTATTGAAATGCAAATATTAAAACATTTATACAAGGTTATCATCAAATATTATTAAACATTCATATTCAGAAATCATAGCTTAATACATCCTCATATTTCTTTATAAAAAAATCAAATTGAATTTTATTCATGAAATTTATTTTTTAGTTGCAACTCAAAAGAAAAAGTAAAAAGATTTTTTGTTCATTTAATTGAATTAGTGTAATTAGTAATTTAGTTCTGCAAATTAGATAAAGTTTCATTAATTTATCTATTTTAAAAAGAGGATTCTACTTTAGTAATTTCATGTTTTACAATATAAGACATTGTCTCAATATTAAACTCCAGATTTTCAATTAAACTTATAACTAAACATTAAAAAATTATTATCCTATTATAGACAAAAATGATTTTAGAAATAAAGTCTTAACGTGTATACCAGGCACGTTTTTTTTAGTTAAAATCACAATTCCTTGTTTCCGTCTTGTAGACAATACATCTCGTCTCGTGTCGAGTCGCTGACATGGTCGATTCATTTTGCTGTACGGAATTCATTATTTTATTGTTCAAATAACTCAATGTCTGTTAGTATCATGATTAAAGTTCGAACGAGTGTCACTTAGATCAATTTTAGATTGATCTTAAGGCTACTTTTAACGTATTTAACACATTTTATAAAAATTCTCTACACAAGACAACGTCTGACTAACTTGAACGTTTCACTAGACTGCTAAACGTTTTCACTACATATTACAAAAGTTTATATATATAAAAATACATCTGATCACGCCAGACTCCCTCTTAAGACTCTTTTATCACATATTCACTACTTTTTGAAAAAGTTTCTTTGAATTGAAAACACGTCTGACTTACTCAACTGTCCCCTTAAGACTCTAAACCACATGTCTCTTTGTCCAGCTTCCCAACCAAGCGTCCTATTTAATCTGCAACGTATGCGAGAATTATTCTCACACCTAGCAACACTGACACGGTTCAAATTATTTTACCTAACAATATAAATATTACCTAAATATTTATTACAACTTATAACTAATTTTTTATACATGACATTATTATTTTGGAAACCTATATTTAATTCTTTTATTACCCTAGTTTTAATAATCTATATTTTTGAGTCATCTTTTTGACTTCTAAAACCCCCTCCCTTATTCAACTTTAACGTTTCCCGGGTTACTTTAAATATTCAAATCTCAATATAACCATTTTTTGGTTATTTAGGTTAAAATTACCATTTTTGGTATTACAAATACCCCATCAAAGCTGTGATTCAATATATAAATATTGAAACACAGATTTCTCTTTTATTTAACAAAAAAAATTTTAACTTCAAAAAAAAACTTTCAAATTCGGTCCCTATAGATTTCCAAAATTAAAAAAAATTTTAGCCAACTAAGAATATTCATATTCCTTTTTAAAAAAAACAAAACTTTAAAATAAGAAATATTCTCTCTTAACTCACATTAATCATCTTATAATCTATTGATTCACTAAATCTACCTAATTGCATATTATAATCAATCAAACCACTTATACCCAAATCTTATCCATCATCAAAAAACCTTCATCAACTTCTTATCATTGAGCTGTCCATCACTCATCTTTTATCTTGCGACGTCAGAGTGTCTACTCCTGATTGCTAAAAGAAAAAAATATCTCTATCTCTTTGCCAAGATTCTAACTATTCATCTGAATATTTCTTTCACTTCATATAATTAAAATTTAAAACTTCTCATTATTAATTAACATTATTACAAAATTATTTATTTATTACTCAAAATTACCTCAATTTACTTTAAAACTTTTCAATTCAGACTTTACATTATTATCTATTTTAGTTTAAATCCAATAATTATTTATTCTTACTTAAAATCTCCATTCTCCTTTATCTTGCTGGGATAACATGTTAACTACTGATTTTATAATTACAAAAAAACTCTTTTCTTCAACTAAAATTCAAAATATAACATTATTATTATTAAAAAAATAAAATTACTTACAAAACTCATCTATTTATTTAAAAATTACCTCTTTACAATTGTATTGTCTCTCAGTATCCTATCTTGAAATTATTTCCATCTTATCTTTCATATTTTAATAATCAAAGTTGCATTAATCCCCAAACAAAATTCTTCATAAAATAAAAAAAAAACTCCTTATTATTTACCTATATATTATTTCATAAATAATCTCCTTATTTCAACGTAGCTTCCTTCAAAAATCATAATAATCGCCGTATTTCGTAGACTTCCTTAAATCTCCTCTTGTTTCATTAAAATCGTCGCATATTTCCTTTATTTCATTAAAATCGTCGCATATTTCCTTTATTTCATCGTAGTATTCAAAAAACCTCTTAAAAACTAAAAAATTACCATTAATGCAACCTAACTACCTTCTTTATAAAAGTTTCTTAACAGAACAACTTCATTTTAAATACCACTTTACTCAACAATTCTGTAAAGTCATCATCTTCATATAAAACTCAAAAATTCTTTCATTTAAAACACTTCATATTAAAATCTTCTTAATCATCTATTACTTGTATATAAAAACTTCAAAAAATAATAAAATTTACATTGTTTCCCAGCTAACACCGTATTTCATCAAAATCTTTAGACACCTTTATCAAATAACTTCTCACAATCATCTATTATTTCAAATTCAATTATTGTTTATTAAAAATCGTTAATTCTTTTATTTTATTTATAAATTTCATCAAAATCTCTTCATATTATATTATTTATTACTCCTTCCTTTAAAAAAAACAAAAACTTAACCTCCTTTATTCATTATTTAACATCACAAACTTAAAAAACTTAATTATTATCTGTCTTGGCAAAACTCACATAGATTCTCTTCATATTATATTATTTATTAATTATATCTCCTTCCTTAAAAAACAAAAACTTTAACATTTTTAACTCTATTATTCATTTTATTACCATTTCATTATAAAAAAAACAAAAAACTTCAATATTATTATCATCTTAGCAATGCCTCTTGAAAACCACTCAATTTCTTTACAAGTCACCTTTCAAATCTCAAATTATTTAAATCTAACAATATTTTGCATATAATTACTTATTTTATTATTCTTAACTTTTGTAAACAAATATCAAATACTTTTTACATATAAGCCAAGCATTATTACTCTTAATCTATTATATACATTTTAATAATTACTATCTTTCTTACTAAAGTACTCCCTAATAATGTCACGTCCGGTTTAATTTTGTATATACAGATTGATCAGTTCTGTATACACTACACTTTATCTTTCTTCTATCATCTGTCTAAAGTATCATTACATGGAAATTCTATGTAATATTATATCAAATTATTATTGTCTTAACCGTTGTTACAAAATCTCCATCATCTTATCAAAAAATACTTTCAATTTTACTTAAAACATTTTAATTTCAAAACTTTTACAAATTTTAACTCATCATTTTCCAAAATTTACTTTTTTATCCAAATTTTAATTATTTAGTAGTCTCTTGTATATTCTCCTATTATCTCCAATATCCACGACACTTCTTGTCTCTTAATTACACTTTGTATCCTTCTGATTACAACTTTAGACACTTACATTGAAGTCTGCATTATGATCTTCAGATGTGAGAAGGTTGAAATGCAAAATTCCTACTCAGTTCAGAATAAAGCCCACCTCACAACCTTACAACCACAATACACCTTTAATGTTGTCTACATGCCTTATTTCTAAGAATAAGACATGTTTTCGACTACCGTTACCCTGCCTTCCTCCCAATTTTTTTTCATTAAATTACCTAAATGCACTTATACTAAGAAAATTTAAAAATTCATAAAAAATTTCATTAAAATCGTTTCATCCGAAGTTGAAATAATGTTTATTTTTACCAAGTTTATTACTAGCATCGTCGATTTTCTGTTTATGTAATCCTTTCTAGATGTTATTATTCAAATTCAAAAAGAAAATTTTATTTTTTAAAATTTATTCTAAGTTCTTTACTTAAAAAATTTACCTTCAATACTATTAAAGTTATTTAAGTAATCTACTTTCGTTCTTATTTACTTTATTTAAAACCAATTTTCCTTTATTTAAGTAGTTTTTTATTTGAAAACGCAAGTTAATTTTCGATTATACGTCAAAAGTTTTTCATTTTCAGAACAATAATTCTGTCACACGCTGTATCTCGTCTCAATGTCATGCAAAGGAATTCTAGGCCTGCTTTAAGCATAAACAAGTCCCCTCGATATGAGACAATCCTTATCTGTCTACTGATAAGACATGAAAACCTTTTGGTTCCAATACGATCTGCAAATGAATCTCAACTCTCTCTCGTCACATTTTATTGAATATTTAATATTGAATCTACCTACTTAATATTGAATACTATTTCTTCAACGTTACTCTGAATCCTCGCTTCGAACTAACTATCTTATCTATGTCACGTTTCATAATTATTTATATTGGAATAAACAACAATTCAGAGTTATCTACTGATATAAACCTAGCGTCTTTCACTTAGCAAATACCTAAACGTTTTCTAAAACTAAACTCTTAATCATACTAGCTTGGCTTATATTATTATTTATTAATACTCATACTATTGTTATTTCAAACTATAGACTATACATTATTCAAATTTAAAACTACTTATTAACAGAATCTTAACTACTTTTTATTAATTATTTTTCAAAATCAAGTCCGTGTCATTATAAAATGTCTTTACATTTATTTATTCATTCCAAAATTCAATTTATTATGACTCAATTATAAATTATACATTTTTTTCGATGGTTCCCAGATTGGTGAAAAATTTTAAAGTACATGATTTGATTTTTGTAACTATCTCTAGGGTTAAATACCTCTGTCCACACGGACAGTGTGTCTAGCCTAGTCATCACAACAGACCCTTTCCTAACAAAAGATCCCACTTTGTTATTGTCTCCTCCTATCTCAAACATTCCATCATTTTCTCCCCTCATAGACATATCAAGACACAATGACCTACTTTTGTTATCTGTCAGCTTAGCATTCCTAACCTTATCATACTCCTTTGCTTTTACAAAAATCTCTTTCACACACCCATTTTTATATTCACATTCAACATTATACTGTTCACTAAAACTTTTAATTTTTTTCTCTTGAATTTTAAAAATACTTGTAAATTTCAACATTACGTAGTTCTCAAAGCTTACAGTGCTACAAAAGTTTTGCCTTTTTACACAAACAGCTGACTCTTTTATTATTACATCATTTATCTTACTCACACATTCATTTACTTTAATTTTACCCTTGTTATTTAAATCACTTACAATCTCTCTAACCCCATCAAAATTGGTAACCCCATCATTTTTCTTAATTTCAACATTACCTGTTAACTGTTCTAAATTATTGTTTTCAAAAAACTCATTTTGACATACATTAGTCTTAACAATTGTCTCATTTTTTAATCTTTTTTGTTCCCATTCTAGTATTGACTCTTTAAAACATTGTTCTCTATCTAACTTCATTTGTTCAAATCCATCATTCATCTGCTTCATCATTACTTCCAACATTCTCATTATTTTATCATCTCTATTTACTCTATCTTGCTCAATTACCCTAACCTGTTCAGCCCTTAGATTATTATTATTATTAGTACCCTCCATTTTATTTAAATTTTGATCTTCTTTTACCAATTTGCTATTATTATTTACTGAATCACTTAAAACTTTATTTATTCCATCAAAATCATTAACCCCACCATTTTTCTTAACTTTTAAATTTTCAGTACTATTCACCTGATTATTTACTTTATTAACCTTATAAATGACCTCATTCTTTATATTATCAAATCGACAACGCCCATAATCTACTTCTTCTGTCTCATTACTTGTTACTATTCCAGTTACTACAGTTACGGGAGGTGCTTTTTCTAATAGTCTATCTTTCAATTTTTTATAAATTTCATTTCTTGCTACAGATCCAGCTATTATCATGTTTTTCATTTCTTCTTTTAATTCAAATTCCCTTTCTATTAAATTTTGTCCTAACTTTACATGCCATTGTTTATTTAATGCTTCCCTGTCTAATTCTATGTACCAATGTTCCCCAACTATCTTATTATTCTCTATTATCTCTTGACATGTTATTTGTTTATATTCTATATACCATTGTTGCCCAAAAAACCTATTATCCTCTTGACATGTTATTTTTTTATTTACATTTCTAAAATACTTTTTAACTCCTTGTTTTATTGCTTCTAATTCCATCTTAAGCCTATCTAAATCAGTTATTAACTTATTATTATCATCTCCCTCCATTTTTAATTATTATTATTATTTAAACTTTAAATTTAGAATTAGTTATTTTAAAATTACTTATCTACTTATTATAAAAAAAATTTTAGAGAGAACATTCTTATTTTTATGTTAATTATGAATATTCTTACCTTTTCGATAAGAATTTCTAATCCACCAAGAAACCACTGTTTTTTCGACTTATATTCTTATATTTTTCAATATAAGAATACAGCCCCGAGTTGAGCGACACTTGTAATAGTTATAAAAATGAGCCTTTGTCGTACTTGAAGAGTACTTATTTTTATTAAAAAAATATAAAAAAATGATTTTATTTTTATTATTATTTATAAACTTTTGCCAAGCTTTTTATGGGCGCCAGGAAGCGTTAGCTTACCAATTTAGAAAAGAAAGAAGTTAATTGTTATTATGATTAAAATCTCTCAGGGTCGCAAGTCCTTTTAAAAGTGTACTTCAGTGGTTCTTGATGAAATAAAGAAATCTTAAGTGTTGTGCTGAAACTTAACATGTTTTATTGAAATGCAAATATTAAAACATTTATACAAGGTTATCATCAAATATTATTAAACATTCATATTCAGAAATCATAGCTTAATACATCCTCATATTTCTTTATAAAAAAATCAAATTGAATTTTATTCATGAAATTTATTTTTTAGTTGCAACTCAAAAGAAAAAGTAAAAAGATTTTTTGTTCATTTAATTGAATTAGTGTAATTAGTAATTTAGTTCTGCAAATTAGATAAAGTTTCATTAATTTATCTATTTTAAAAAGAGGATTCTACTTTAGTAATTTCATGTTTTACAATATAAGACATTGTCTCAATATTAAACTCCAGATTTTCAATTAAACTTATAACTAAACATTAAAAAATTATTATCCTATTATAGACAAAAATGATTTTAGAAATAAAGTCTTAACGTGTATACCAGGCACGTTTTTTTTAGTTAAAATCACAATTCCTTGTTTCCGTCTTGTAGACAATACATCTCGTCTCGTGTCGAGTCGCTGACATGGTCGATTCATTTTGCTGTACGGAATTCATTATTTTATTGTTCAAATAACTCAATGTCTGTTAGTATCATGATTAAAGTTCGAACGAGTGTCACTTAGATCAATTTTAGATTGATCTTAAGGCTACTTTTAACGTATTTAACACATTTTATAAAAATTCTCTACACAAGACAACGTCTGACTAACTTGAACGTTTCACTAGACTGCTAAACGTTTTCACTACATATTACAAAAGTTTATATATATAAAAATACATCTGATCACGCCAGACTCCCTCTTAAGACTCTTTTATCACATATTCACTACTTTTTGAAAAAGTTTCTTTGAATTGAAAACACGTCTGACTTACTCAACTGTCCCCTTAAGACTCTAAACCACATGTCTCTTTGTCCAGCTTCCCAACCAAGCGTCCTATTTAATCTGCAACGTATGCGAGAATTATTCTCACACCTAGCAACACTGACACGGTTCAAATTATTTTACCTAACAATATAAATATTACCTAAATATTTATTACAACTTATAACTAATTTTTTATACATGACATTATTATTTTGGAAACCTATATTTAATTCTTTTATTACCCTAGTTTTAATAATCTATATTTTTGAGTCATCTTTTTGACTTCTAAAACCCCCTCCCTTATTCAACTTTAACGTTTCCCGGGTTACTTTAAATATTCAAATCTCAATATAACCATTTTTTGGTTATTTAGGTTAAAATTACCATTTTTGGTATTACAAGTTTAAAAACAAATTGACACTTAATTAAAAACTACAAATTATTATAATTACAGCTTTTATGTAACAGATTACTAGTTGATAGGTAACATGTAGCACATGTCAGCTGCATATTAGGCTACTGGTAAAATTCAAGATGTTTAAGTTGGTGATTAAATGAGCTAAAGACATTTACTATCACTTACATGTTAAACTTCAAATCTTCTACTGTTGTCATTTTTGTTTGATTTCTTAAAATTATTATTTATGGCTCATTTTTATTTCATTTTATTTGTTTCATGAACAAAATACAATGTTTGTATAGCAATAGTCATAATTAAATTTAGATAATTGCATTAATTAAATATGAAATAATAAAATACTGTACTATAAATTATTGGTCAACAGAGGTTAAACAAAATACGGAACAACAAGTAACAATTGAAAGTAAAATAAAAATATTGTTACTTATTTATTTTGTGTATCATTGTAGTGATTTAATTTTGGAAATAAAGGAATAAATAGAAACAATATCTTTTTTTATGTCTCTGGTCTATTTAATCTTTGCCCAAAAATGTTATATATTTTAGGTGCTCTTAGTATACTTTTATATTGTTCTTTGTACAATCTTTGTAAGTGGATCTCAATTTCATAACGTATTTGATCGTGATGAAGAATTCCTCCTATTTCAAACACTGGCGGTTCTCTCATTCGTCGATATGCTTCTACCAGTCTGGAATGTAAGAAAATTTATTTTATCAATTTGAATTCTATTTACAACATGTAATATAATAGTAATCAACTGTTCATGTTTCTCATTACATTGTGTTCAAAAAGTTACATGGATTGTTAAAAGGTTATTAATATCTCTAAAAGATGGTTACAGGATGTTGAGGAGGACCTGAGATGATGAGGACTTGGGATATGGAAACAGGAGCGTTGGATAGAAGAGAGTGGAGCTAAATCGTAATGGATGTCAAGACTCATCATTGTCTGTAGTGTCAGATGGTAAGGTAAAGTAAAAGATGTCTTATTTTTTAAATTTATTATGCTAGATTTTTACCGTTTATCCTGAATGAAAATAATGGTATATCATTAGTATTCAAATGTTGCCTTACAAACATTGACTCATTCTCAATGCATTTTCAATGTATTTGCATAAATAAGGTTTTAATATTGTCTTCAAAAGGATTTCGTCTCACTGTAGTGTGACAGGAAATGAGATTACTCACGATAACGATAGCATAAAGAATGTTTCAAGTATGAGCCTCACAATATTCTTTACTAAAGAATAAGAGTTTGGCAGGTGTTGTGGTTTGTAAAGAATGTATAGTGCATTAAAAAAACTACTGATGAGGGTAGACGTCTATTTCAAATATAAACAACACCATCAAATCTTTTGATTTATCAAGGTATTTCCTTGAATTATATTCAGAGAGAGCCAGACCAAGCTACATTGTTACACAGCAGAACAATTAACATTTTAAAATGTCGGCAACATTGTAAATAATTAAAATGTTTAACTATTCCCTGAGTATATTCAGAATGTCTTGCCTTTTTTAAAGTAATTATATCGTTGTCTGTCAGTAGAACCATGGATATTCCATGAGGCAGCACATGTTTCAATTCATAATTCACAGAGTAAAGCTGTTGGAGAGCACTACTCTGGTTTTAACTTTGTAAAACAGGTTTCTGGACGACCTAAAGGAAGTGCTTTTTAAATTGTAAAATTAAAAAAAACCTAAAACTTAGTTTGTTCAGCAGGCATTTTACACAGTGGAAGAGTACCTTCAACTGTATATAGTTTATTTGTCTTTGTATATTTAATTGTATTGTGTTAGATGTTGATTTTATTTTCACTGTCTGTGTCTAAATTAATATTAAATGAGGCTAAATATATAGTTATTACAATAGAAACCCTCTTTGTTTGTAATCTAGGGAAGAGTTTATAGAAGGAGTAACCTTGTGAGAACCAAAAAGCAAGGTGTAGGATTGCTGAGTCAATGTTCTGTTCTGTTTGCTCTTCTTTGTTCCAGTGCATACTCAAGGCTACCTGTGTACAACTGATATATGTCAATACTGTACCTTTGTTATGTTTGGATGTCTGTCAACTTCAAACTGTTTATCTCTTGTAGTTTCTGGTATATACAGTTTTAATATAAAAAATTGTGAGAAACTTACTGAAGATACAATATAAGAAAGATTAGATACATATTTGTTTTCGCCATTCCGACTACTGATTAATAATTAAATATATTATAAGACTTACCGTCACAATAGTCTAATTTATCTGTAGTTATCTCACTACGGCCGTTTCTAACATCATTACCAAAAATTCATAAACCCGACAATCCAATTAGACCACTAGTAAACTTCAAAAGTGCACCGACTTACCGAATAGCAAAAACTCTGGATAGAATAATTCGCAAAAACATACATTTTGACAAGAATCACAGTCTAAAGAGTAGCTACGATTTAATTAATAAAATAAAAGACATGCATATTAAAACCGGATCAAACCTAGTATCATTTGACATAACGAATCTTTACACAAACATCCCTGTAAAAGAAACCATCGCCATATTGATAAAACTATTAAAAGACAACAAAAGTTTGGGAGAAAATCAAATTACAGAGTTAACCAATCTACTGAGTATTTGCTTATCACAGAATTACTTTCAATTTTATAATGAATATTACAGCCAAAATGACGGCCTAGTCTAGGGAGCCCATTGTCATGTATCATGGCCGAAATATTTCTTAATAATATCGAGAACAATAGAATAATGAATAAAGAAAACAAACATCTAGATAAAATTCAATACTACCATAGGTATGTTGATGACATATTAGTATTATACCATGGCACAAAGAGACAGATCCACACGTTAGAATCATACCTAAATAATATACACCCAAACTTAAAATTCACAACTGAAATAGAAACTAACAATACCATTAATTATCTCGACCTTACCATAACAAAATTAAATAATAAACACCAGTTCAAAATATACAGGAAACCAACACTAACAGACCACACTATCCACGCTACATCAAATCACCCGATACCTCACAAATTAGCAGCATATAATAGCCTAATACATAGATTAAGAACGACACCTATGAACCATGAAGACTTCCAAGAAGAATTAAATATTATAAAACACATAGCCATCAGAAATGGATACGACCCATATATGGTCGACAGATTATATAAAAAACAGGAAAACAAACACCTAAACAAAAATAAAAAAGAAAAAGAAGAAAAAGAAAAATACGTTGTGATAGATTATAACAAGGATTTAGAACATATAACAAGGAACATATTTAAAAAACAGGGCTACATAACTACATTTAAAACTAAAAATAATCTGCGAAAAGCTTTAAACATATGGAAGACCCATGATAACAAATTTGAGAGCACGGGAATCTACGAATTATCATGCTCTGATTGTGTAAAAACATATATAGGACAAACTGGAAGGTCCTTTAAACAAAGATTTAAAGAGCACATACCAACAGCTTCACAACTGACTAATCCAGCAAAAGTCGAGTCAAAGTTTACAGAACATATAATCCAAACGGATCATAAATACTCAGTCATCGAGGAAACAATGAAAATACTTCACCATTGTGAGAAAGGGAAACTTATGAACGCATTGGAGGAGTATGAAATATATAAACGAACAAAGAACAACAATAGTTCCCTATTAAATGAAAAATTAAAATTTGACTCGCATCTAATTTATGACACAATCATAAAGCAATTGGATAAGAACTAAACCACCCCACCCCATACCTACCACCGTGCGCAGGAGACTAACATTGACAGTACGCGTTGTGACAGTGGGCCTACTACATCATGTTTTAAATGTATAAAGAACTTGTGTGTTTGTGATGTGTCGTGTGTTCGTGGTTTCTATTTTAAACTAAGACAACGGTAATACCCGCATAGAACTTGAAAATGGCTGAATAGCCGAAACGGCCGTAGTGAGATAACTACAGATAAATTAGACTATTGTGACGGTAAGTCTTATAATATATTTAAAGATTAGATCTATCTTCACAAATAAACAACTCTGGACAATTGCAATCACTGTGTATAATGGTTATTAGACTGTTGGCTTTACTTGATGCTGACAGTGAATGCTTGTGTAAGAAGTAATGACTAACAAAATAATGAGTTTACGTTAATTGAATTCAAAATATATGTGAAACAACAAATGTTTAATGCTGAAATATTGAAGTAATATAAAAATAATTAAGGGTTTTTGAATTTAATATTTATTTAAAAAAAAGAAAATTGCTCAGCTTTATGGGCGCCAGGTGGAGTTAACTCACCAATTTTGAAAAAGTTAAAAAAAAAGTTTAATTAAAAAGTTCTAAGGGTCGTGTTTTCTTTTAAAAGGGTACTTCCAAGTGGATATGTAATAAATAAGAAGTCCTTTTTGTGTTTCTGAAACCGAACATATTATTTTATTAAAATTATTCATACACACATATATTATTAATACATATACATTAGTATATTGCTTGAAATTATATCATATTAGAAATCTGAAAATGTTTTGTCTTGAAGAGACTAAAATTCTTCATAAAGGACTCTATTTTAAAATTAGTTGCAACTTAAAGTTTTAGTTTAGATATTTTTTAAATTACTTACAACAGGTAAATTACTTATTTAAACAAATTTTAACATATTTAATATTTCATCATGAGTCCTTTTTTACACAAAAAATAAAATAAGATTGTCTATTATTTATGTTACCACATTGTAATAATCTCCAGGGTGGACGTCCCTTGTGGCGTGCAATCCTCGTTCTTGAGGTTGAGGTTCGTCATAGACTACGTAGTATTTCAGTTGATGATCTTGATTTTGATTTTACGAATTCATAATTCTCACACGTTTCATTTCTTGATATTATAATTTTTGATATTGGCTACCTTTTATTTCTTATTTAATTTTATTGAATTGTTTGAAATGAAGTAATTAACAAAACTCTATTTCTTGCTGGATGTTGTGGATTAGAAACACCGTTTGATATCATGGTTGGACTTTTGAACATGCAGACTGGCGAATTCATTTCTAACCTCAACTCTGAACATTTCTGTCAATTTTATTACCCGTTTTTCATCAAAGTTCTCTAACTTTATTCATGGCTAACATTTTTTAACTGTGAAAAATCTTGTTTCCTACATTCCTGTAACCATTTTCCAATTTGATAGTCAAATGATGGTAATAATTCTTGTTGTAGACATTATTAATCATTCTTTTCTTTTTACATTTGTTTTCTTACCGCAATTTAAATATCATTTTTTTGCTGCACAACTCATCCCACAACTTTTCTTGCTTTAATTTTAAGATATCTAGTTACACTTTTCAATTTCCCGCAAATTTTCTTCAAGTTATCACACTTTGAAGTTATGTAAATTTGTTCTTTATTGTTTCCTTCCTCTTTTTTTTTTTTTTTTTTTTTTTTTTTTTTTTTTTTTTTTTTTTATATAGGTATACTTCTTACATGGTTTTACATTAAATCTTATTATTTTACATATTTAGATATATTAATGTGTTTTAAAATAAATTTGTTATAATAATTATTTGATATTGATTTTACTAAATCTTTCACACATTATGTAATATAATCTCTTTACTTTGTCCAATCAAAAAATTTTAATTACATGTTTTTCTTTTCTTTATAGTTAAAAATACATCACCAGTGATTTTAATCTGCCAATAAATACCATTAACCCTTTGCACGCTGAATAAAATTTGTCTTATTTAACCTCAACGCTGAAATAACTTTAAAAATTTTTTGTTTATTTTTCAAAGTTAATTTTTGTTTTCGTTTTGTATGTGAAAGGTTAATTTTTAAAAAATGTCATCATTGGTTTTCAGCTACATTTAACAATTTTTTTATTACATACAACAAAAAAGTAAAAAATTGCAAAAAAATTGGTTTTAAATTAATTTTTGTAAATTGGAACAGTTATATTGTGAAATAATATATATTATAAAAAATACAATATAATGTTAAAAAAACAAAAAAACAATACTTCTTCAAAACAATGCTCAAATGCAAACACGGAGGTCGTCGCCTATCGGACTAATGAGACTGCGAGTATAGCCGTTATCAGCTCTGTAGAAGCTATAGAGTGCGTACGCCGCCGAGCAATTCCATACAAAATAGCATCCCCCTCCACTGCCTCGAGGCGTAGAACTTTCAACAAAACGTTTTTCTATTCCTGAATAGACAACGGACATGCCTCTGCATTCTACCGAAATTATGGTGAACTAATTAACTAACCATAGGCTAAAATATATTTTTGCGACTTTAATCGTCATTTGCGTTTGGGTCAAAACCTACCATTGTGGCTATACTCGTTTGCCGTCTGGGAAGGGTTAAAACTCATATTTTTCCATTTTTGACTTTACCTCTTCATTACTTTCTACGTCTTTATCATTTATAGTTTTAAAAAAATTTATTTTACTTGAATTGTAATTTTAAGTTTTTTTGTAACTTCACTTTTCCCCTATAACTTTTTAATTAATTAATGTTTAGTTTGTTCTATTTTATAATAACTAAAAATAATAAAGTAAAATGTCTACACTTAGAATTAACCAAATTTCTTATTCTTGCTTGTCTAATTTGTTTATAACCTGCAGTACAGTGATGTCTCATCACTGCATGTGACTAGCTTTGTGATAAATATAATTATTTACGACCTTCTACGGTTCATTTATAAATATTATCTTAAAAAAAAAAAGAATTTAATTTTACTATAAAAAGGAATAATTTTATTATTTTATTGCTCAGCTTAGAGGGCGCCAGATGAATTAACATCAATTTTGAAAAAAAGGGGTGACTCTAAATATTTATGATCTAGGGTGTGAGTTCTTTCAAAAAGTGTACTTTCAGTGATTTGTTGGTCTTTTGAAATGAGAACACTTGCTTCTGAAATTTTAACATGAGTTTATTAAAAAACAAGATTATTTCATGAAGTATATCATCAATAATACATCAAATAAATTTATTATAACTAACATCCTATCAATTATTAGTATATTTATTTAACCTTTGAAGAAGGTGTATATTTAGTTAAAGAACTTGAATTTAAATTATGTTGCAACAAAAATTATTTATTTAAAAAACAAAAAAGAAGAACAGATCGAAATATCTGTTACTTAACTATTAATTTACTTTTATTTGAATATAAAATTTAAATCAATCAACATTTAGTGATTTCATTATATATAAAAATTCTTTATCTTAAATATCAAATTATATAAAAAATGAAATTATCTTTAAAAAACATGAGACAAATTATATTTCATATTATACAGGAATTAAATTATTTGTGTTGTATAACACATTTTTACCAATCTGTAGGTATAATACAACTTGATGAGCACGTGCGTCTAACTGCGTAGAGTCGCTTTGCCGTTCTTTGAAAACTATGCACATCAGATCCATTTCCATCGCTCAAACTAAAGTTCATATTAAAATTGTCTAACAACATTATTAGTTCTTTTTTACACTTAATACTGTCCATCATTCAACCGATCGACACGAGATAGCGCTATTGTCTTTTTACATAACACGTTACTCGTCATAAAAGTCTTTGTCCGTTTTTTAATACTTTTTATCTTAAAAAACACTCCACTATACTGTTCAAAACTACTGTCATTGAATTAGTTTGGTGCAGATTACATCTGACAACATTAAACCCTTGTCTAACACTTTTATTAACTTCTTGAATCACATTTTTGAAAAGTTTCTTTACCTTGAAAATACGTCTCACGCCTTCAAGCACTGAACTCAGACTGAGGAAATCACATGGTGGTTTTCCGATATCCGGTCTCAGGACATCTCCCAAATATCACTGTGTAAGCGATATCTTTATCGTCCAGTTCCAAAACTCTGATCTAGTCCTTTATTCTACTATCACGCAATTCATAAATTGTCCGAATCTCTCAATTTCACTACACACACAATTTATTAAATTTCTTATAACTAAATTACTTTAAAATCTTTACATCATTATTTATTTGTGTTTGGAAATCTATTTTATTATGAATTTACTCTGTTTAACATTGAAAATCATTAGTCACGTTTTTGACTCATGTTACACCCAATACGATTACCCGCTATTTTAAATATTTAATTCAAATTAACCTTTTTCCAGTATTACAGCTTACAACCTCAGGCTATGTTCTTACAATATTTTAAAATAAATTATTGTGTTGAAACAGTGTCATTTATAAACTGTTACAATGTGAATACTGAAAATCCACAGATTTACATGGTCAACTAATGAAATTTACTCAGTGTAAATCTAGAACTTAAATATATAGTATGATTGAATTTAAGGTCTCCATATAATACAATTCTCAACTTTACAATTAATTAACTTTACAATTAATTAGGATTATTATTCAGTTAAAAATCTTTGAAAAATTACCTTGGTTTAAAAGTTATGTTAGTTCTTTTTTCAAATCTTGGAACTGGTGAATGGATAAAAAATGTAATATCGGGAGGTAATAGATCTGATGGCCATTTGTATATAGGGTCCTCCATTGGAGGCATATCATTCAATTCATATGCTCTTGCGATGGCATAAGCAGCTTGGTCATGCCAAAATCTGTAAATGAAAAACAATACAAATGGTTTAGATGGACATATTAAATGTACAAAAGATCTTAGTGATAAGTTATTATGTATTAGTTATCTGTTATGAAACTTCAAATAGGACAAATATTGTAAATGGTGTTTTGATAATAATTGCGAGTTTCTTAATATTTGTTCTCCTTGTTGAGGCAAAAACAACTCTGTTATCATCATCTTATTAAAAAAGGAAGAAAATAACATAAAATAAAGACCCCTAGCGAGTTGAATTAGAATAATTTGGGGGATTGAAAATAGATTTCATCCTACATATATAGAGGAAGTCAAATCGTTCGCTGAAATGGTCACTCGTAGCTGTTGTTGCAAATTCAACCTAATTAGTAACACTAGTTAGCTTTAATGAACAATAATATAAAATACAAGTGACACCATTACACATTATAAAATTTAGTTTTATAATTATAATTTATTGGCCTTTGAACACATTACGTGGTTAGGAAACCAAATGGTAGTTTATACCAAATTTGTGTGTGCACTATTTAATGAAGGCATCTCAGTGTTACTAGACCCATCTAAAACAAGGTTAGCGCAGAATTTTCAGGAGAAACAGTGAAAACCAAGAAAACACTACTGGTCTTTTGGTCTGTTGTAAAACACTGCTTTTTGTCAGACTCATACAGGCTCTGCTCATGTGCGGTACATCCACAACACAGCCTATTTCCTGTAGCCATTTCTCTAGATGAAAATATGAATTTTAAATCACTACACCTCGAATAATCTAATATTGTTAGGGTCGGAAGAGAATAAAAGTTGATGAAAGGAGTCCAGAAAGGAAAGATGAAAAAGAGGAATCTAACTCCAAAACTAGTTGAAAAAGGTGTAAATTCAGGTAGGGAGGTGGGGATTGTCATGTCCATACTCATAAGCCCCTGAGGGAGAGTTTCTGAATAACAACTCCAAAGCATTTTTTTTATAGTTTGTAGTTTGCAATATCTGCATATTTTTAAACATTAACAAACATAATTAATGTTTACAAAACAAGTTACATTAACGAATGAAACAAAGTGGGAAGTTACAAAGGTAATGTAAAGCTACAATTTTTGCTACACAATAGTTTTTTAATGTTATAAAATACAAGTAGTGAAATAGTTTCACAAAGAACTATGGTATAAAAACAATATCAATTTGTTCTCGAAGGATTAAATATTTATTTATATGATATAATAACAAATCATATGTATATTTATCATATTAGCATTATGTACATGTCATATTATTGTTATATTTATAGATAATGATAACAATATATGTATATGAAATGTATGGTTTATATGATAGTTTTGTGTGTTAAACTATTGTTTGCATTGCTGCCAGATAACTTAAGTTTAAAACAATTAATTGATATGTAGCCAAGAGTTATGATGTACTCAGCGTGAAAGTACAAACTCATAATTCTGCATAATTTTTTTCTTTGTAATATTAGGTATGCGGCGAAACGTCTCGGCTACCGACTGAGGCGACCGTCAGCCCTCGTTATTCGATATGACTAGACGTTCAAACCGCTTATGGTTCCGGAAGGAGTGTTTGGAAAAATGTGTTAGGACTTACCCAGTAAATATATTGGATCGTTAATTAACGCTTAGTCTCAAACCCAACTAATCACTATGTTCACAGCCAGCTTATGATGAGATATAATTTAATAATTAAACTAACTAATTAAATATTATAATTTACTTAACTTATCAATTAGAACTTACGGTTAGGGACAGGCGTGATGGGAGAATTACATTAACCCTTTAGGTCATAATAATTCCTTCTCAATTTTAGTCGCATGACCTACTAATGACTAAGTAATTCCCGGGGGTCGATCAGATTCCCGGGGTTTAGGTAGCCATTTAGGTTTATTACCAAAAGGTTAAATAGTAACAACGCTCAACTTACATCCGCTGACCTCGGCGCACTGTGGACGACTGTGTCTTCTCTTGACTACATTGCGTGCGCATCGCATATCTATGCCGTGATCTAGATACCCAAAATACCCGTGGAATTACTACAGGTACATATTTTATTTTGAAATAATGTTGAGTTCAAGGTATATGATCAATCCAATCTTCAAATAGTTGGTATCAAATTATTTCAATCCATAACCCTTAGGGTCTCACTTATAGTAAGTAGGTGGTTGGCAGTCTCGAGATATCTTTATTGGACCTACACCTTTTTCATGTATACTTGGGTTATTAAATTATGGGTTATTTTCATCTTTCCTTTCAGGACTATCTTGACCAAATGTTGTTCTTTTCTCACCCCCTGATACTGTTAGAGTATTTGAGGGCTAAGGTCATTATTTTGTTTTTTTCTTTCTTATGAGTAGTAGTTTTTCCCATTTAAACAACAAGAAAAGTGATTCCAATCCAACAATCTATCAGGTGTCCATTGTTTGATTTGATGATTTAACAGTACAGTTTAATAAAATAGTATCTATCCTATTTCAACTGCATACATTTGATGGTTTTCTAATATCTACAGTAATGAACATACAGTTTGCAATGGTTTTCAAACCAACATTTTATTTAAAACAATAAATAATTTACAATTTTAGTTTGAAATATCTCCAGTTTTATGTGTCTTAGCTTCAATTTTTAAGTATATAGTGTAACAATTATTATTATAATATTGTATTAATACACATAACATATATTTTATGTCAATATTATGATATATAAATAGCCGATAACAATTTATTAATAATTTAGGTCTTATTTCATAATATTATTATAAAATTTATTTATATAGCCATATTAAAAACTTGATGTCATGTTTTAGATGGTGGAATTGATTGTATCTAAGATCATACTTTTAAACCTATAAAATGATTGAACATATATTTGACTGTTTGGTTTGATTTACAGTCAATTTGACAATTAATTGTATTTGATCTAATTACAAGATTAAAATTTGTAAAAAAGATTACTAATTTAATATGTTTGGGTTATCCACTTTGCATAATCTAATGTAGGCATGAAGCGGTTAAATCATAAATAGTCAAACTTATTAGATTATATGACATCATATTACTCATGATCATTGGCTTGAACAAACGGATTGTTTTCCTAGTTTTCAACATAACAATATTTTTAATACTCACCCTGCCATCACAATCGTATCATTATACCACATACGTGTCACATTAACAGCACTTGCGTACATACACAGTGAATAATATGCCTTCTTCAGAACCATTTCATGATTAAATGTTTCTCGGAGATGGTTAAGACATGTAGGTGGGTTGATCATGTAGACAGCTCCCATTCGATTGGCTAATTTCTTAGCAACCATTCTTCTAGCTGAAATGTAAAATGTTTATGATAAACATGTTGTTCAAGAGATATGTTAATAAAAATAATTTTTAAATTTAAAATTGTTTTATAAAATCAACAGAACACAAGCATTTCCGTGTAACTATAAAAAAGTACAAAATTCTAAAGATAGGTGCAAATTTGATGCGAGATTATAGCCTAAGATGAATTATAGATCTTCACAAAGGAGGTGGTTCAAGCAATGTTTTATTGATTTTACTTGTTCACATAGATGAAATATAGAGATGAATCAAAAAAATCTATGCCCAGTTTTTCATACAAATATCCGTTATGAGTTTCCATGTGTCTAAAAAAGTCAAATGAGTTAACCGATTTTGATCAAATTTGGTATGTGAACTTATTTTGGCATATCTTGAGACATTACAAAAATTGTCAATAACTCAAAATTTGGAGTAGTTGGTTGGCGTAAGGGAAAAAGCATAACACAAAATTCGATAAAGATCTTGATAGAATTTAGACCAAAGTATAGGTTTCCACCTCCCCAAAACACCAGTTTGTTAGCTGGCCTAACAAAAACCAAAAATTGTTCATGGAGCTGTGGAAAAAGACCCAATTTTTCAAAATTAGCTACATTAAGTTTGTTCAAGTTGTGGTGAAATGTGAAGTTTAATGTCAGAAACTATTGTACCAAATTCGAATAAAAGAAAATTATGGTTCAGGAATAATTGCCAAAAAACTAAAATACACTTTGATCACTATGATTAAAAACTTGATTTCAATCAAATATGACTTACAGCTAGTAAGCAAAGCAAGGTTAGGTTTTATTTAAAAATATTTTGTGTACGTTACCAAAAAGGTTGATAACTGAGGACTTTTCTATGCTGCTTTATTATAGTGATGGTTACTATTCAGAAAATACCAAGCTAGGAGTTAGCAATCAAAAAATGAAAAAAAAAAGGTAAAAACTTTAAATATCTACAAACTAACCCAAGCTATTTCAGTGAAACATGAAGATTTTGATTTAAACCAATGTGTTAGACTGCATGTGAAATAAAATTACAGCTTTCCAATAATTTATTAATCACAAAAATGAACCCAAGGGCGCACAGTATTTAAAAATTTCTCCCAATTTACTATTAACCAGGGGGATAAAGTTGATCGCGTCCACAGCACACTTTAACCTGCACATGTCTCCTGGGTAGTGCTAAATTATCAACAGCGTTGGCAAATAAGCTTCCCAAAGATATAAAGCCAAAAAACAAATAAAGCATAATATAAGATCATAATTTAAATGAATCAAATACACCAACAAGATCTGTGCAAAAGTCAGCCAGAAGACCAGTGTGCTGAAAAGATTGGCTGCAGCCAGGTGGGGGGGGGACCCTAGATCTGCCGAATGACACATATAAAATATACATAAAACCCAATATTATTTATGGTGGAGAAGCCCTCGCAACAGCAAATTCAAATGTGATTGAAAGGATTGAGAGAACCCAGAACAATTGCCTCAGACTGGTGACTAGGGCAGTTAAAACAACTCCAATAGCTGCAATGTATGCATATACAAACACCACGTCTATAGGACCAGATTACAGAAGCAAGGCTCAAACACTGTATGAAAAACTTATACATAGGAAAAATGAAAACAAGTGGATAATGGAAGCACCAGTGGAACAAAAATTGAAGACCCAGAAAAGCTTCAAACACATAGCCTTGGAGGAAGCAAACAACTGTGAAAAACTGGAACCTCCAACAATGCCAATGAACCCACTGGACTACATACAGTTTGAAACAAGCCTGGAGCTTACGGAACCCCTCAATAAGGCCAGGGTCTCCCTTCTCTGGTCAACCAAATAACATTACAAACAGTAAACACATTGTACCCTGAAGATAAATAGACCAGGATCTACACAGATGGATCAAGAATGAATGAAGAGACAGGAGCGGGTATTCACAGTGAATTCTTCTCCCATTACTTTGCTTTGAACTTGAATGCCACAGTATTTGAGGCGGAACTGTCTGCAATAAATGAGGCATTAAGACAATTGATAATGAGACCGTGGCTGAGACAGGATTCTGTAATCCTGTCAGATTTAAAATCAGCAATACAAGCACTTGCAAATAATGACTCATCCAAGTACACCACTATGCAATCCATTAGGGGAAAATACAACATAATCAAAAACAATATCTGCAGAGTGGGTTGTAGTGGGTGCCATCACATAGAGGACTGAGGGAGAACGAGCTGGCGGACGAGTTGGCAAAAAAGGGTACCCTCATAAAACAGAAGCCCAAAAGACATTGTTCAATAGATGGAAAAATCAAATAAATCAAAAAGCACCATCAGGCCTGCTCTCATAAAAAAATAAAAGAAGACCTAAGGGGAAAACTGTAGTAATCATAAATAGACTAATTGATTTTGTATGTTGTGCATCATACAGAAACTGATTCATTTAAAATTATTTCTAAGAGCTTTAGATATAGTTATAACTCTCTCTCTCTCTCTCTCTTCGCCCAGAATAAAGGCTCAAATCAATCAATCAATCTCTCTCTCTCTCTCTCTCTCTCTCTCTCTCTCTCTCTCTCTCTCTCTCTCTCTCTCTCTCTCTCTCTCTCTCTCTCTCTCTCTCTCTCTCTCTCTCTCTCTCTCTCTCTCTCTCTCTCTCTCTCTCTCTCTCTCTCTCTCTCTCTCTCTCTCTCTCTCTCTCTCTCTCTCTCTCTCTCTCTCTCTCTCTCATTATCTCCATTTTAAGTCAGATATGTACCACACACTACAACTTCTGCCTTAAAAGTATCTCATAAATTCAAAATCCGTTACGTTTTGATTGTACATTATTTGTGTTTCTTTGTATAGGTATGTAAAAGTTTATTCACCATTTTATTTGTTATAAGATTTTTAAGAAGTAGGCAGGCTACAGGAAATACTAAAATACTCACTGTTACGATGAGTTCCCTCAATCACTATAAGGGGTCTTCGAAAAGCATTTGGATTGTTCTCCATGGTCTCTATTATTTGTCGATCTTCTGATGTCAGCTGACAGTCATAATGAAATGCATCAAGCAAATCCTGCACTCCTGTTACATTTCTGTACTATAAACATAGTTGCCAATATTAAAGTCCTTAATTAATTATAAACTGTTAAAAAAAAAAAAAAACTATAAAGTTGTTAAAAGAGAAATAAGTCATGTTAAATTTTAATTTATGAACCTTTCAAACATTAGTAGACAAAATAAGTTCAACTTTTCTTTATTAAATAAATGGTGCATAAAAATGCACTAACTATCTATACCTTACACATCTATATTCAAAACCAATTCCAAAACAAACAAAAATTCATAATAGGGGAATTGTTGAACAGGAGCTAATAGAACCATTCATTGTTATGTTTGACATTCTAATGGTCCTAACAGACCTAGTCTTATAAACAAAGTCTTTAATTCCTTAGATAAAATAATTAAATCTGCACCTTACAGGATAATGTTCATCTTAAACGAAACCCCCATTCCTTATATTGTATTTTTAAGACTCATAGTGTTTTGTTTTGATTTTTATTAGTTACTCTATATAATTATTAATAGGGGTTCCACTGCAAACAGGCTCCTAAATTATCTACTCTTCATGTTGTTCTAATGTGTTTCCCACTCTCATCCACATTTTTTATCATTCTTGACCTATTTTGTCAGCCCTTTTCCACCTAAACTACCCCTTACTATATCTTTATGCTCCTCCCTTTTCTTCTGTTTTCAGCCCAACTCTAAATTCTAAAGGTGATGGAGTGAATAGCACCTGAGCAAAAAGTGATGCATATAGGAGATCTCTCATAGTATTTAGGTTTATTTAACTAAGTGAGGGTCTGACCGGATGGACCATCCTTTCCTTAACTACTCATGGAAAAAACTGGAGAGAGTAATGGAAAAGAAAACTTGTGCTGGATTTTTGTAATACCTAAAAAAGTTAATCCAGTTTGAATAATAAATAATAGTGGAAATCTTTTGTGGAAAGAATTGACATAGAGTGATGTACTAATTTGATATGTAGAACAATAAAAAATGTACAGAGTTTAATCGTTGGTCGTGAAGGGAGAGAGTGTATTAACAAAAAATTTGTTTGAACAGTAAGTTGGTTAGACGTGTTATCGCGCATAGACAATAGACAATTAGCGCGTGTTATAGTAATGCGGTCGGCAAATGAACAATTACAAATTGCAGAACGGACTAGTGTGTAAACAGATTTTCTTTTTACAAACATTCATGAGGTGCAAATACAATTTCGCCACGGACAGAACAACGGCATCAGTTAGGACGCTGCAGGAACACCATTGAATTACGTATAGTATGACTATGGACTGGTAAATTCGTGTTATTCAACACACCATATTTACTCTGTTATTGTATAAAAATTTACAATGTTTAATTTTTTAATTTATTATATAAATTTTATGTATAAAGGATAGTAAATTCTTTTTTTGTAAAAGATTAATAAATGTCTAATGACATATTTATCCTTGTTAAGGAATGTAAATTCATATAAAAAAGCAGATGTTTTCAATTCGTTTTATTCATTAAATCATTTTTAGTTGCAACTTAGAGTCAATTTCAAATTCAAGGAATAAAAGATCAGTTCTCCTTCTGAGAAAATAAAAAGTAATTTAACTAAGATGATAGCTATAGTTATTTTCATGATATATGTCTCTATAACAAATGCTAATGTATGAAAAATAACTTGTTTTTAATAAATTTATGTAAAATTTCAGCATATAAAAGAGTTCTTCATTTGATACCTGGAATCACTGTGGAGTACCCTTTTAAAAGAACTCATGCCCTGAGATTCAAATATTTAAATTCATATTTTTCAAAATTGGTAAGCGAAAGCTGTCTGGCGCTCATAAGCTGAGCAAGATTTTAAAATCATAAGTAAAATAAAAACAATAATCTTAAATTAATTTTTTTTTTAGTAAAGTAATATTTTATAAAACCCTTAGGTATTATATTTATTACATGTTCTCATAACTCAACTTACTGATAAATGGAGAATGGCCTTTTTGATATAATTATTAGGATGGAGAGTCTTCCACTTCATTGAGATTTCCTTGACAATACAGTGATAATAAATCTAAAAGAGAAAAGTCAAACAAAGCATATTTCTGATAGAAGAAACACTCAAAAAAGAGAGAAAGGCAGGCCAGAAAAGTGTAAGTAAAATGGAACAAGGAAGATCCCACTCCCTCCACTAGGACCACAAGAGCTTACTTCTTAGTAAGATTACCAGGGCCAAGACAGGTCACATAATTCCTAGAGAATTATAACAGGGAAAGCATCAGACTAAAAAGAGATAAACTAGACTAACATGGTCTCTATTGGGGCAGTGTAGACTAAAGGAATATCTTAGAAGGATTGGAATAGAAAAATGATGGGACCTACAGATTTTCCTAAGAGTGGGGAAGAGACCCCACACCAACATTTAGTAGAATGAGGTCCTGTATTGCACAAAAGGGTTAGAAGTCCGTGAGGGTATCAGATTGATGTAGTGGAGATACTTATCCTTCACTCATTTCATGTACTGGACTTACTAAAGAAGTTGAAGCTGGATGGGTTTCTATAGACCGGAGTTCCCCGTCTTAGAAGAAATAAGGGGCACAAAATATTTTTAGAGGTTGCAGTGCATATCACCTCTACATAACTATTACTACTATATGTAATTGAAGAAAAGTGTTGAATAAGATAAATTTTTATAACTTTGGAGTTCAACCTCTCGGTTCCATTTTAATTTTCAACATGGTTGATTTTACCACCGAGTTTTATTCAGATTGGATATCATTTTTGAAAGTTATTGTGCTATCAGATATTTTTAAGTTTATATATATGTTTAACTTATTTACTTATCATTTTTGTGTTCTGATCAAAACTATTTTTGCTTTTTGTTCCTTGGGTCAAAGTTTCATTGTGCGGATCAAACTACATATTGTTTAAAAACTTCTCTGAAATTTGAAAATATGTGCCATAGTTCTATATATATATATATATATATATATATATATATATATATATATATATTGAAATAGAGTATTGAAATTTTACATTTGTGAAGTAATGAACCTTTCTAAAAATTAATGAATCGTTTAGTAATTTTCGCAAAAATAGAGAATAATCACATATATGACATTGAAATAACATTTTTTTATGACGTTGACTGCATGAAATGATAACAATTTTGTTTTTAATTTATGAGTGTAATAATAGAATGATATAATACTCGTATATGGCTTTTCCCATTTTATCAAGTTTATTTACAACTTATTGTTTGAATATTAGTTAAAAAAAAAATTGTGTTATACATTGTTGTAAAATATTTATTCAAAACAGTTTCTCACTTTAACAATCATGGATTTACACTGGAGCTGTTTTTGTTTCTCATTGGTGATTTTATTTATGGTAAGATATTTGGGTGTTGGGTGTTTAGATAACAAAAATATGCATCAAGTATAAGAAGATCACGGTTTTTAAAATTATTTAATTATTAAAATAGTATTGATTATTTATCCAATTGGTAATCCTATCTTATTTATGCATTATTATTATAATTATTATATCTTTATTGTCATTAAATATTTAAAACATACAATAGACATTAATAATAGCCAGTAATGTTAATAAATAAAGATGATTTTTTAGTTTTACAAAGTTACTACATTTTATTCAGCATCAATCACAACGTTTGCATTAAGGAATTCATTTATATCATACATCGAATGTTCCAATAGAAATTTATATAATTTAATTTTAAATAATTTTATGGGGATGTTTTTAAATTCCAAAGGTAATTTATTAAATGACTTAAAACTAAAACATTAAAAAAAATGAAGCATTTAATCTACTATATGGAACCTCTATAACGTGACTATTTCTAGTATTGTGTATGAACTATGACTTGTATTTAATATCAGATTGATCTATTTTAATATAAGTCAGCAAATCAAATATATATACATTTAAATCCAATCCTATTTATCCATTGGTAATCCTGTTCTATTTATCTATTGGCAATTTTATTATTGGTGCAATCCTATCCTATTTACACAAAAAATCCTAACTTGTTTATCCATTGGTAAACCTATCTCATTTATGCAAATTGGTAATTCTATCCTATTTATGTATTAGTAATCTTATCCATGGGCTTAGTTTGGGGGGGGGGGGGTATAGTAGCATTGACCCACCTAACATTAGAGGGACAAATTATCTTTAGCTGTGGTAAAGGTTGTATAAAACTAAAAGCTTTTAGTTTATTGACATATATGATCAATTATACAGTAAATCTTTTTATGTAACAAATACTTCAATCATTATATGAACACACTAGTTAGTATTAAATTATGTTAGACAGAGAAACAAAGCAATCACATCACTTGTAATTTGAAATTGGATAACAAATATATAGCTTGGGATTAATTCGGTATCGAATGTCAGCCTTGGGCTCAACACTTCCCATTTTTTGTATTTTTGAATTGAAACACGAGTAAGGTAATCATTTCTATTCATGAGGCACAGGATGTTTTAAAATAGAGAGAAAGTTACCCTTCCACCTTCCTCCCCATCCACTGGCTGGTCCTCTAGGCTGTGAGCAAAGCACCTTCTTTCCAACTAAAGTATGCCATTTCCTGATTTTTATGACTGTGATATCCGTAAAGCAAAACTACATGATGATTATGGGTGCATTAAGCAGTATATTGGAATATATGAGACACTTTAAATCGTCAAGGCTCAAAATTTATTCATTTTATAGTTTGTTTAATAGTTTTGCTGAGCTCCTACCAGTTATCAATATTTTAAGTATAATTTCGCAGAAAATAAACACTTGCATTGCTCAATGTGCCGAAACAACTAGTAGAATAATTTAGTAATTTTACTCAAAAAAGAATGATGGAGCTGGAACAAAATATAGGATGAAATGAAGGATACTTTACATAAAATTTGTTTAACTTTGCCTTCTATCAGTGCTACCTGGGAAAGGTTTTTCTCAGTTATGCTTCATATTAACAACTGGTTAAAATGCACAATGAACTAAGGATCAGTTTTCTAATTTTATGATTTTATGTTCTTAATCAGACATTGTTAAATGTTTAGACTTTGATACCTTATTTGACAATTACACCTCAAAAAGTGAAAAATGAAAGATTGTTTTATATTAGTCTAGTGTCTTTTTGCAGTGATTCAGACCAATTGCATATTAATTTTTTAATTTTTTATAGATACCTAGTAACAATCTAATTACATTATTAAAAAAAGTAAACTAAATAATTAATAGTTTTTATTTTAATCATAATATAATTTAAGCTAATATATAAAGACAAGTAACTATTAGGCTAATATTGGAATGAAATAGTTTGAAACTGTATAGTTTATGATTATTATTAAAATATTTGTTTTAAATAAATAATCACACCATGGTATTTATTTACTAAGTTTTATTTTAACATAATTTTCAAACTTTCTAGCATAATAGTTAGTTGGTGCTTATATGTTTAATATGAAATTAAATAAATGTTTCAAGTTCCAAGAAAATAGTAAAATATCCTATGGCAGCAATATTTACCATTATGATGCGTCTTTGAATACGGATACAATAATACTGTAACATTTTTCACTATGTGCATATTTTATGTATAGTACGATATTCATAATGAAAAACATTGGCTGAAATGAAATTATTTCTTATTTTAATTTCTATGTATGGTTGAGTTTAGTGATAAGTAATTAGATGGAAAAACTAAAGACAATAAGCTCAAACTTCTGATAACAAGTAGCCTTATCCTCCATCTCCATGCCCCCTCTGGCCATTGGCTCCAACTCTCCCCATGATACTATCTTATTTATGCATTGGTAATCCTATCCTATTTATGGGATTGGTAATCCTATCCTATTTATGAGATTGGTAATCCTATACTATTTAGGCACAAAATCTATCTTCAGTTTAATAACTTGCCAAATATAATTCAATCAATCAATCAAAATATTTGATTACATATAAATGCATATTCATAATAAATTACCAATTTTAGATGCCCATAAATTCAGCCAAGGAATAAAAACAATTATTCATTAAATACTGTTTCAAGGCTCTTTTAATTTGATTTTGCAAGACAGGCTTCTAATATCCATCGGAAGTCTTTTGTAGAACTTATTGAGTAGTCTAATTGTAGCATGATTGTGTATTGTTGCAGAGAAATACAGAGGCTCAACAGTTCACCAGGTGTAAACAATTATCAGAAAATGCAATACAACAAAAACGAAATTTCTTTAATGAAGTAACTGCTTTTATCGATTCTGCAAAAAAAATAATGGACGAATTTTTTCAAATTGACTTCAAATTACGAGATAGTATGGATGAATATAACTTCTACGCGTCCCAATTAGAACGACAAAAAACAGGACTTAAACGGGAAATTTACAAAATAGAGAGTCAATTTTCATATGAGATGACAGTACTTAACGAGACGCTAAACATTAGTTCTGAAGCAGCCGCACAAATAAAACTATTGGATAACTATTTTAATTTAAAACTAAATATGCTAAGTAAGTTTAGTTTAATTAGAAAGAACATCAATAATAGTTATGGAACATTTGATATAGAAAACCTCGTCAAAACATCAAAATGTAATCCTTGTAAAAATCCATTTTGGTATGATATATGTCTTAATGTGGAAATAATTAGTTTAATTGTTGAGTTTAATTCACTAAAAGAAGATTTCAAGAAGTACACCACTGAATTAGAACGTGTTAAAAACATTAGGCCCAATTCGATAGATATTGTTGATAATGTGAAAAAAATAGCGCAAGATAAACGTCTAACTGTTAAAAATTTAACTATACAAATTATACAAGATTACTTCCAAAAAAAATTAATAGCTCATCATAAAGACTTTGTGTATCGAAGTGAAGTTTTTCATAATAATATGATTACAAGCAATTTAACATCCGGTGCTATGACTTTGTTAAACATTGTGAAATTTGCTCGAGATAAACTAAAATTACAATATGTTCCACCGGTTGATCCTAAATGTAACTATGTAGATATTTTAAACAGTATTATTAATACAATCAACACAACGATATCACCTTACAAAGGATTTCCTCTCTGGGATTTGGAAGATTATACAACAAAGCGCTCAAGATCTACTCAAAACGTAACTGATATAGAAGAGTTATTAGATATTTACGAAACTGCTTTCAATAATATGTTTTTGGAAATTAGATATATTTATCCTGCCAATGGTTTTTACTCCATATATTCTATGTACTCTCCAGCTGATATCACAATTGCTTCTGCATTTGAACGGTTTGATATAAAGTGGGTATCAAACACTTGTCCTTTGTTCACAATAAATAACGCAGACGATCAAGCTGCATATGATGTGATATCATGTTTGGTTGCAATCCCTAAGAATGAAGTTTTTACAATTGCTGCTTATTTACATTACCAACTAGACGATTCACAACAGATAGCTAAGTGTTACAATGAAACACAAAAACCACAAATACGTGTAAATTAGTTATGTTTAATTAAATATTTTGTAACTGGTTTTTTTCACATCCTAATAAAGAAAATTGTTATTGAAATAATTATGAGTGGATTATTCCCCTATCTTGAATATCCTAAACAAGCATCTGTTAGAGTTTTTTTATGCATTGAATGAATAGAGTCATTTCGTCTCCTGGCAAAACCAACAGTGTAAACATATTAGGGTCCCGAGAGATGACTGAGAATGAGAAAACAGACAGGTGTGCTGAAGCATGAGATGAATGCTCCTTCATCAGCTCAGAATCTGAATGTAAAGTATCTTATGCTTTGGAAAGTAATTGTGTCTCCCAATAGGTTTGAAAGAAACATCAAAATGTTTGTGAGAGAACTGAAGGTACATTGGTACAGTCGAAGAGGATGTTCTAGGGTTCTTCAAGACTCAATATAGAGGAAGGCCTTAATTTGAACAGGTTAGACCATAGGAAAGTGGTTGGATTCTTGACTGGTCGTGGGATGTTCCGTATTCATCTACAAAGAATAGGGTTTCATATACCAGACCTTCTGTATAGGAAACATGGTGAAGCTGAGAAGTCAGCTCACACACAATATTAATTTGTCTGCTCAACTTAGAGAGGAAATGTATTATATTCTTAGGTGCTCTGTGTAGTGGAGGACAGATAGGAAAACAGGACAACAATGTCCAAAGTATCTCTCGGTTTTCCAAAGTCCTGAGATTAGATTAAAATGGAATGACCTGTGAATGAGAGTACATAATAAGCTTCATAGGTGAGAGATAAAACTAGAACATTGCCTCCTGGCAATAACATAATATATATGTAGTCAATCCAAAACATTTGCTGTTGTTTAAATAAATAATTTCTTTTTGTTAGGAAGTCATTAGACTGTAATAAAGTAGCACAGGCTACATTGAAGTGTTACTAAAATAAATATGTTCAACCAAATGAGATATTGAAAGTATTTAAATCATATCAGTGTTATAATTTTGTATATTATAAACAATAAATTGTGAAAAAATAAGCTGAATTTTTCAAAACCAATCAGTAAGCAAATGAAAAGTACTTGTATAATTTCCAATGTGTACAGAAGTTACATATTTAAAAGTGGAAATGGTGCAGGGTTATAAATTGCTGTATACAATTTGATATCCATAAAAAATTGGAACAATAATATCAAATCTAAAGTGGTTACAATTTAATTCCTTAAATCATATCATTAAACTTGGGGCTTACATATGGTGTTATGTAATATCTTGGCCAATTCTGGGATAATATCAAATAATCTAACAAATAATCTTTGACATAATCATTCCATTGATGTAGAAAGTATCGTAGAAGTCAATTTTATGAAGGGTATACATTAAAATGTAGCATATAAAATACAAACATAAAAACATAGTACAAGAAATAAATACAATTAAAACTAACTATACATACATTAGGTGTGCTGACATAGCCCGTTATAATAAATCCTATTAGTTATTAGTTCATTAGTATGTTTAAAGTCATGCAGAGAATTTAACCCCTCTGGCAAATGATTAAAACACTTAATTATTCCAGAATAATTAGATCCCTTCTCATAATTACATGAGCTGTGTAGGGGCAAGATGTATTGTTGCTTATGCCTGGTATTGTAATGATGTATGTCAGATTGTTTTAATGTTGTTAAAGTTTTTGAAAAAAATCACACAAAGGTGAAAACATACACATTGATTTTTAAAAAGGGGTTTAATTCACCCTGCATGATTGTAAAGGTGGAAATTTGGTTAATATTCTTATTGTTTTTCTGATTAAAAAATACTCTTTTAATTAAGGCGAAGAAAATCTTCCCACACCTTGAATACCATACTGTCCAACGGTCTAAAAAAGTGCAGAGTATAGAGCAGAGTCAGTCCCTGCTAGGTCACACAGTCTCCTCAATACAAACCAGACTGTGTTAAGTTTTGAACATATATAACCAATGTCAAACCTCCATGTAAAGCTGTGATCTCCGAAAACACCCAAAAACCTAGTATTAGTGACTGATTGAATTTACATTATATTTGCATAACTTTTTTGTTATGAATATTTTTGAAATGTATTAAATTAGTTTTCATAATTATGTTAGTTTGTAACATCTTTACTGCTGTCCCATTTCTAAAATCACTTATAAGATTTAACATTTTTGACGATAGTTCAATTTGATTAGATGACTTCATAGGTGCTATAGTGTCATTAGCAAACATCACATGTTTTTCTCGTAAAAAAAGGATAAGTTATTAATTTAAAGTAAAAACAACGAAGGCCCCAAAACAGAACCCTGAGATACTCAAGCTTGTATTGTATTAGTGTACTTAATTTGTTTGGCAGTGCCATTGTCTTGCTAGTGGTTTATTAAAAAAAAAAATACTATCTATTCAAGAAATATATTTTCAACCATTTAAGGCTCCTTGAATAACTAAAAATTATACTTTATTTAATAGAATATTGTGATCAACACAATAAAAAGCTGTTTATAAATAAAAAAAGTTTGATAAGGGATTTTTTATTCTTTTCAAAGATTTTGTAGAAAAATTTTAGGAAATGTTATCAGTCAATAATTATTTAATTTAGCCTTTCTTAAGTATTACTTTAGATGTCTTAAGAATATCAGACTGTGTTGGAACCCTGCTGTTTCTATGAATTAAAACCCAATCTATTTTAGATTTATTTTTAGAGTTGTTTATTTTTGTTTCATTTTGTATTTTTTTCACCTATTTTACAATCTTTTTATATTGAACTCATAATGTTCACTTATAATGAACTCATAACTTATATGATATTTAATCTCATAGAAGAGCTCCCTTAGCCTCAGACTAGATGTCCAATACACCTATGGTCATCCAGGTTTCGTTCTTTTATATATATTAAGTTTTACTTCTTTTTTTTAGATGAAAGTGATAGCTTAAATGACCACAACATATTTTAGGAAACATAGTGTAAAAATTTCATTGACATCTACTATATTTCATTATTTTTTTAACTATAAAACTTCTACCAATATTAATTGCTTAGGACCATGTTAAAACTTAAGTAATAACAAAAGTACTATAATTTCTTTTATATATGGATTTGTTGAAATTAATTACATTTCTTAGTGATATTTCTTATGAATAGTTAGAGAAAGCAGGTGTAATATTCTCTAATGTGATGTGTGTTGATTTTGAGTTTCTAAATATTGTCAATAAGACAAACTGAAGAACCAGTAATTCTGGTTGGAATAAAAATAGTCTGTTCAAAATTAAAATATTGCAACAAATTTATAAAATTTAGTGCCTGTGAACTATCTTGCAAGAAATTAATATTAAAATCATCACCCAATATTATAGATTTATTTTCTTCCATAGTAATGGTTTTCAAAACTAAATTTAGGGATGATAAAAAGGTATCAATACAGCCTAGAGGAGATCTATATATGCAAATTATAAATGATAGGTTGGTCTTTAATTTATTTAATTATTTCTATGGCATTGCATCTTTATCTATTGACTATAAAGTTTTATTTTATTAAATTGTCTTTATTTATTGTGTTATAAAATCAGTGTGTAACATCCATAGACACTGTTTACAAAAATAGCAGGGCCACAATAAAGGAGTGACTTGTTACAGAAAACCAAGGCTTGATAAAAACCTGAAAATTGAAATGATTTGTATTATTAACACTAAGCCAATGTTCTGTAACACAAAACACATAGATTTTTGTACCAATTTCATTAAAAAGTAGTTAAATATTATTAATTATATATTATATTTTTTATTGTTTAATTTATTTAAACTTAACTTTAAAAAAATGTATTTATAATATCAGGAATATAGATTTGAATCCGGCTTCAGTTCTATTTACAATAGTGTTAATTTCATACACTAGTTGACACTTTCCTCTCGTATTAAAATGTTGTGAACAATTTTTTTTTTAGATAAAAATATAAGCAAATTAAATTAACATGACTGTAAGTGGATGCATATTTCATTAAAATATTATTATCGGCTTAGATGACTTTAGTATGTAAGTTACAATTCTGTCTCAAGGTATAGTACACATTATTACATTAGTAAGCTTAGTTCATTCAAAAAGATTTTTCAAAAGATATAACATTTAATTCATCCAAATTGTTCACAATATTAGTAACTCCAACGATCACGAGGAAGTCAGTCTTATTTACATCCTCTGTAACACTCTCTTAGTCATTGCTCACTACTTTGAGTTTGGCATTAGGTTTAAAAATGTTGATGATACTTTAAATTCAAATGACACTGAAAAGAAAATTGTTCTCCCCAAATTATGATGGTGACAATAGTTAATTACAACAATTTGTTTATTATCACTATTAGGATTTTAGATTTTATTAAAAAAAAAAAAAAAAAAAAAAAAAAAAAAATGCTATTATTCATTCCCAATCTATTATGCCACTTGTTAGCAACTATGGAGATCTTTTTGCACAGTTTGACATATTTTTTTGAGTTATGTTTTGGAAACATTTTAAACTTGACTCCAGTTAGTTTCTCCATATTATTTCACAATAACAGTTTCTGTATTTAATTCAGTCAGAAGACTAAATCTGTTGTTTAATGAAACTGATTTATCCCCCTTAACTATAAGATGAAAAGGGGAACTTGTCTGATTATTTATCTACTCTCAATGTATAGTTAATTTATATTTTTTGTTCTATTATTTGGTTTTGTCACATATTTTACTGTACTATTTAATTTAATATTTTCTTCGATTTTTTCAATTACCCTTTCATGTAGAGAAGAGTTTTCTTTTTTAATTTTATATTCTCCTCACTTGTTATTATTAATTCTTCAAAATTTTCTTTAGAGCTTTGTTTACCAGCATTTACTTACAGAGGTCTGTAATTTGGTTGAGCAACAGAAATTCTTGCTTATTTTCAGATGTAGTATTTCTTTGAAATAATTACAATTCCACTCTTTAGATTTATCCCTTTATTTTTTGGAATTTGATTATGAGGTCAAAGTTATCATGCATTTTAGTAGTTCTATATTAATAATACACTTGAGGAGAACCGTAGAAAACCCAAGAGGGCAAGAATTATTAAATTTTTGTAGTAAAAAAAAAAAAAAAAATCTTATTTTGTAGAACTTCAATTTTATAAATATAAATTTTATGATATGTATACCAAATTATCATTTCATATTCAATTTTATTGCCTAATAAGTTGAAACATAATTTCTTAATAATCTCAACGTCAGTGAACAATTTTGAGTATTTAAAAACCAACCCTAACATTATATTCAATAAATATAATATATTTTACATTGTAATAGTGTACATTTTCAGTTTTGTAATTTTGGTTTGAATAGAAAATAAGTTTGACTCAGGGAAGTGAACAGGAAATGTATTCTGTTATTGAATAAAATAAATAAATAAATAAAGAAGGCAATTAGTACTAAATGGTCAGAGAAATTTGTTAAAACTATGTTAATATTAAAAACGTATATAATGTTAGTTATAAGAGAAATGTGACATCAGCATTGTGTGTAAAGGTGGGGGATAGTGACAAAGCAGGATTGTGCCAGTGAGAAATATACTTTTAGAGAGAAAGGACGTGATTTAAATAAGTTAAATTAGACAAAGCCATACCGTGGAAGAAAGAAAATGTTTTCGAAAGGACAAGAGTTTCTGTTTAAAGCATTATTATGTGACTTAATAAGTTAGTTTTGAATGAGTGAGAAATAAACTTTCAGAGAGAGAAGACGTGGTTTCAAATATGACAAATTAGACAAAGTTGTACTGCGGAAGGAGGAAAACGTTTTCAAAAGGACAAGAATTTGTGACAAAAATCAGGTGACTTAATAAGTTTGTTTTGAGTGAAGGAGAAAGTAAACAATAGTGATTATTTGGGAAGTGAGATGTAAAACTGAATTCGTTTAAAAAAATTTTTTTTTTTAGAGAGAGAGACGGTATGTGAGTTTCAAAGACGACATGTGGTTTGTACGAGGAAATAATTTGAATAAAATGAAAGTTTTAAGTATTATACAGAATTTAGCTTCAGTGTATATTTGCATGCTTGGTATAACATGCTCAAATTATAGTTTATAAAAAATTTAAACATAAAAAATAATTAGAACTTACAGTTTATTAATGAAACTTGGATAGTATGTTTGCAGAGATATCATATGACTTCTAACAATAAAAAAATTTTATTTGAAAATAATAATTATAAACTTTAATAATAAAAAAAAACATTCATGAGTTGATTTTGTTAGATTAGATGTTAAAAAAAAAAAAAAAATTAAAAAAATAAGTATTTAGTAAAAGAGATTTTGTAATATATAAAATATTGCATTTTGAAAAATGAAAGATTTTATTTTAAAGTTAGGTTGCAACCATAAGATTAATCATAAATAAAGTATTATTGAATTATAATTCTAGGTTATTATAAAATATGTGATGATTTATGTATTTTTGTCTTGTCAGGAAATATTGTAATTTTATATGAACTCTATTATAAATTTTTATTAATAATTAAATGTACATTTCAGAAAATTGGATTCTGTATTTTATTTTGAAATTCTCCAGAGTACACTGTAATAAAGAACTTGTGACCCCAAAGAAATTTTTTAATGCTCTCTTAAAGAGTATTTCTTTGTCATTATTTTAATTTTATTTTTTGTAATAAATATTACAAAATGGCGCCCAACTTCATTTAAAATATTAAACTTATCACAACTTTTATTTAATTATTATAATATGATTTATGTACGTTAACTTAGAGTCAATGTGAATACCAAGATCACAAATGTTTGCTACAATAAGTACCAAACTTCTCACCATTAAATAAGTTGAACTGTGATTGCTTTGTTAGTACCATGATCTTACATTTATCCACATTTAAACCTAGCTTGTTTTCAGTACACCATATATTTCAATCAGATCTTTTTATATAAACAAGCAGTCACCCATATATCCTTCACCGTCATATATAGATTTGAATGTCATCAGCATACAAAAGACATTTTGAATAATTAACTACTTGTGGTAAATCATTTATAAGCTACAAAAATAAATGTGGGCCTAAATTACTTCCCTGTGGAACTCCAGGTCTGCTACAAAAACTATCGGATTTATAATTATTGTATAAATACTTTCTTTTTAGCCCTTATTCACCAGGGAAACCAGTTAATGTCTTTACATATATTTTTGTAAACAATTTATTATCTTAACATAAATCATTTTGAGGGGATAATTTATTACTACTTTAAAATTATATATTTAAGTAAGTATAAGGTGTCACTATTTAAAAAATATTAGAATAAAATACAAATATATAAATATTTATAGTGTCACACAACATGTAGATAAGCCTTTCATAAATGCATCATAAAGTCAACAGATAAATAGATTAAAACATGATGGCAAATGTTTGTGTCCGCCTTGTAAATAATAAAAATTACAACAGTAACTATTACAATCTAGAATAAACAAGCAACAAAGATAGTTTGTTAGTTGTACAAATAACTTTACTAACTACCTACTTTTCAATTTACAATTTGTATATTCCTATATAATTGATTAATTTCTTCGTTTGAACATCAGTTCAAAAAAATTTAACTAATAAGAAAATTCAGCACTACACTTTATACACACACCCACCCACCCACACACACACACACACACACACACACACACACACACACACACACACACACACACACACACACACACACACACACACACACACATATATACAAGGGGTGTTAAATAAGTAAAGTGACAAATAGGTGTAGTGTTTTATTATATTAAGCTAAAACCCCACTTATTATATTAAGCTATTATATTATGTTGAAAATATTATTTTCAACATAATCCCCCCCTCATTTATACACTTTTCCCATCGTCGTACCAGCCTTCAGTGAAAAAAATTTTACTTTTGCGTCAATGCCAGACTTGCACTGCTGTCTTCACATCATCATTGTTTTCAAATCTCTTACCTTGCAAAATTTCTTTCATATGTCCAAACTAGGGAAAATCTGATGGAGCCAAATGAGGACCATAAGGAGGGTGGGGTAGGACTTCCCAGTTCAATCATTCAATAGTTTCCAGTGTTTAATAAGCTTTGTAGGGCTAGCATTGTCTTGGAGAAAAAGCATTCCCTTACTCTGCAAATCCTGTCTTACTCAGAATTGCTGGCTTTACTTTTGCTTCCAGTTCTTCCTTGTAGTACTCTCCATTAACAGTGCGCTGATTTTCCAGGTAGTCACAGAAAATAGGATCTTTAAAGTCCCAAAAAATTGTAAGCATGATTTTTCCAGCTTTTGGTTGGGTTTTGAATTTTTTTCCTTACAGGAGAAGACGCATGTTTCCACTCCATGCTTTGGCGCTTTTACTCGGGCTCAAAGTAAAGTATCCAAGTTTCATTACAAGTGAAAATTTTTCTTGAAAAGCTTCTCCTTCTTCCTGATAACGTCTTTTCTGTTCCTGGCAGGTTGTCTGTCATCTGTAGTACCTGACATATTTGTGGTTGTCTGTCAACAGTTTTGGAACCCAACGTGCACATGTTTTGCGGTATTTCAATTTGTCCGCAGTTGTTGGCGGAATAAACGCCAACCACACATACACCAATATAGAGAACAATTTGGACATATTATACTCAGTGAATAAAGGAAGAAAATTGGACATCCTGGAAGAATGTGCCATTTACAAACAATTGAAAGAAGATACAATCTTGTTGAGCACTGTGGTGAAATTCACAATAATAATTCGAATTTGCCCATAATCACAATCACTAGGGGCAAATCAGTGATTGTGGTTCGGGGCAAATTTGAATTATTAATTGAAAGAAGACCCAGATTTGCTATTAAATGATACACAACAATTTGCCTCAAACTGTATCTATGACACAATATATGCAATGGATCATTTGACATACTGATCAGACTATTAAACTAATAAATTCAAACAGGACATTCTGAGAATATCTAAACAGAACTTAACTATTTGCCCAATTATATTAGAAGTGGAAAGATGTGGTCATATCAAGGAACTAATTTTAATTTAATTTTAACAAATACCAATCTGGTATGCAAGGTGTAATTATGTAATAAAAAATAATAACACTCACCAACTCATGTGTTATCAGGTTCATAGTTTCAGCAAAGCTATAAAACACCAAGAGGTCCTCCCTTTCTTTTCCTATAAAAGGAGGTTTGACCTTTGGACTAACTGTAATAAAAATCAACATTTATAATATAAATAATCAGTGGTAATATATATTGTAATTCAAGGGTGGTGGAGCATGGCTTTCATTAAGGTTTATGAAGATCCTCTCAGACCCCAACTTTCATGAACCGACTATATAGGCCATACTTTAATACAAAACTTATGCTTTCAGCATGTTAGGCAGATATGATTTCAAGCTAAATCATAAATATTTTACACATTCTGAATCTACATTACTAATAAATAAATAATTAAAAAAAAACACCATCATAAAGCAAGGGAATAAAAATTAACCAATTTAAAATAAAAAAAAACCAAAAATTAACATTGTGAATACAGTGTTTAAAAAATATATGTCCTAACTTCACGAAGTGATTTATGACATCAAAATTAAGAAAAAAGTTCAGAAAATTTTATGCTCAAAAACACTTCCTTCTTTGTCTATCGGTTATTTCGTGTGTGTGTGTGTGTGTTTTTTTAAAGTGGTGACTTTAGAAAATGAAGATTTCAAGTCAAAATTTGGTACAGTACTTACACACATTTATTATGTTACGTTTTACCACTATATAAAGAATCAAAACCTTTTTTTAGAAATTGTAAAATTGGTTGGTTTTTGAAGTTTTAAATATTGAATATCTCTAAAAGAAATTAATTTATAAAAACTGTAAAAGGTAGTCATGCTGAAAATTTATTCAGTTTTGATTCTTAGTATAATAGATCAAAAGTTGCATACAAAAATATGTATACTAAATTTCAACTCAAAATCTTAATAATTTCTAAATATTATTATTGTTAAAAAAAAAAAACAAACAGATAGATAAGGAACTATTTTAAAGAACAGTTTATAAGAATCTTTACTTAATTTTGATGCCCTGATTCATTTAAGAAAGTTATGACACATATTTATGAAACATTCTGTATATAAAAAAATAGTTTCTACTTAAAAAAACTTTTTTCAAAAATATAAATAAAAACAAAACAAAAAACAGAACTACAAAACTCAGTTTAAAAACAAATCAGATAAATGTAATCAGCTGTTGTATATAATAATATGTAACATTATTAATTAATTATATTTTTATTTATCTTAGAATATTCAAATTCATTGGATTTTTTATCTGCAATCCAAATTTATGAGTAATTTTCTTATCAATTTTTTTTTCAGGAAGCAATTTTTTATGACCTATAGGATGCTAGTCTTTAGTACAGTTAATTTTTACATGTAAGTTGATAAACTCTTCTTTTTTTTTTACTGATATCTAATGTTACTAGTTATCGCATATCGTGTTTTAGTTGTGCTCTTTTCAAAAGAAGAAGAAAGTAGAATTTGTAATAGTGTTCATTTTTAGTTTGGTGATCTTAGATTGAATGGAGAATACGTTCAACTCAATGCAACAAACAGGAAACTTATTGTGTTTGTTGAATAAAATGAATAAAGAATAAAATAAATAAAGAAAGTAATTAGTACAAAATGATCAGAGAAATTTATTATATGTATGTTAATATTTAGAACAGGTATAATTTTAGTTATATGAAAATTGCCACGTTAATATTTTGAAACATAAAGGGAATGCTGTTGCCAACCGGGTGGAAGTTAGTTGGATCAAGGCTTTCTAAGAGAAAAGACGTATCGTCAATAAGTATGTTTTCCGAGACAAAACCGAATAGTCGAAAGAAAGTGTTTTTTTCTAAAAAACTAAAAGTTACATTTAAAGAACTATTATGTAATTAAGTGAGTTAGTTTAAACCAGAGGGAAATAAACGTTTAAAGTAAAAAGATGTGATTGTATAATATGATGCAATAGACAAAGTGTGCTACGTAAGCAGGAAAAGTGTATAAAAAAGACAAGTATCTGAGTTTTTTAAAAAAACTATATGATTTGAATAAGACTGTTACAAAAGTGAAAAGTAAATCTAAAAAAAGTTATTTAAAAAAAAAAAACGAGAGATGAGATTTTGATAGAACGACACCATGTGGTTTCAACCCAGAAAAGAAGTGAAATAATTAAAAGTTGTATGTAAAACATTCAATTTAACTTCTGTGAATAAGTGCATGTGTGGTATAACATGCTTAACCTATTTTTTATAGAAATTTAAAAATGAAAATAGTTAGAATTTATAATGTATTGTTGAAAGTTGAATAATATGTTTGTAGAATCGTCACATGTATTTTCAAAGAAAGAAAATGTTTTATTTGAATATAATTATTGAAATATTTTATAATTAAAAGGTCTTCATTGTTTAACTTTTTGAATAAGATAGCCTATTTTGAATTTAAAAAGAATGAATATTTTATAAAAGTAATTGTGAAAGATAAAAAATATTAGCTTTTGAATAATTAGAAATTTCATTTTGAAATTAGGTTGCAACCATAATAATAATAATAATAACAAATAAAGTTTTAATGAAACATAATTTTGATTAATATAAAGTGTAGGATGTTAAGTGTAATTTTGTCTTTTCAGGTAATATTTTGATTTGTATGAAATTTTAAGTCAAAAGATGTTTATTAATAAATAAAATGTGCATTTCAGATAAAAGGATTCTGTATTTTATTTAATATTCTGCAAAGTACATTGTTTTAAAAGAACTTACGACCTCAGAGAAACTTTATATTCTCTTCAAGAGTAAATTTTTTATAATTAAATTCATTTTAATTTTTTAATAAACATTACAAAATGGCGCCCAACTTTTATTAAATAATCAAATAAACAAAAGCTCTTAATTAATAATTAGAATAGTTATTAAGTTATACAAATTTTACAGGCTGTATAACAAGGTTTATTCTTTGATTGACAGTCAAAATTTTGGATTAAAACTTATTTTTTAAAATATTTATTCGTCGTATAAAATTTAAAAAATAAAAATATTAATATTATCATCTTTTGTAAATTTAAACCTAAAAATAATATTTTTTAGATATATTAAGTAATTGAACTCTTGGAAAATAAATTTGTTTGAAATAAAAAGTTTTTAAAGATGGCGGTCAATATTTGTTTTAGTTTCTTGTAAATTGTTTCGAGTCATTCATCTTCACATTTCACCAAAATATGAACAAAATCGGTAAAACCGATTTTGAGAATATACATCTTTTATAACAGCTGTTTTTCTGATTTTTGTTTTTTGCTGATAACTCATGAACCACCTCTTTTGGAGTAATGATGAATAGATTTTATTGGTGATCTAAGTGGGTACATTTTAGCAAAGTTTTATCAACCTTTTTTTAAAGTTTTTTTTTCTAGCAGAAATAGTATGACTTTAAAATTTTTTTATTTAACCCAAATTTAACAAATTAATTTCTCATGCACAATTATTTAGCAATAAATATAAACATATAACAATAAAAAAAGTGCAATTAAAAATATCTTCTGGTATGTAGTAATATTGAGAAGAATGAATGAGGTAGGTGAATTAATAAACAAAAATTAAATAGGTTATAGAAATATAAAGGATAATTTGTTTTTAATACAAATCTATGTGTAAGTTTTTTAAGTTAGTAAATTGAGATCAAATCCAAACTTATTAGTATTAGTTGAAATTAGTAACTTTACCATTACTAAATTATAGGAACAATATGAGGCTACTCAACAACTACGCTTAGCAGCATGCTAAAGTAGTTCTACGATTGATCAGTTGAACTAATATCAAAACGATTAATAGACTAAAAATGAGGCAGTAAAATATCTGTGACTCTAAGTTTTAGAACTTTCAATTCATTAAATTTATTATGTCTTGCTGTTAACAAAACACAGTTTTGTATAGCAAGTATCATATAAACAATATAAATACTAGTTTATGTTTAAAATATAATTATAACGGAGTAAATAAATATAGAATTACACAAAATAAAACAGATATAAACATAACAAAGGCGGTTGCAATCAGATGATAATAACTTAACAATTAATTTTTATTGAAGTATAAAATGTAATAACAACCATAAAACAGCAGCTTATCTATGTCATATGGACAAAGTCAGTTCATTTCATTAAATTTATATTCCATGTTATCCTTGACATATACAAATTCAATCCCGGGTCCTGTTCTATTTATTATTTATATAAATGATTTACCATTTTTAATCAATAGTAAATTGGTCCATTCATCTAAATTTGCTAATGATATAGCCATAAATGTTACAAATAAGTGTGTCAATTCTGCAAATGACGAATTGACAGTAACACATTTTATTATAGAGGGTTGGTGTGCAGTAAATTATTTATACTTGGATAATGAATAGACCAATAACTTAGAATTTAGTCTGAGGAGAATGAACTCAATACTGAATAAGTCTGTTAAGTTGTTAGGAATGTAGGTACTTATATTCTAATTAGCATATTGAACATTTCTGAAAAAAAGTTGCAAAATGTGTTTTATGTTGAGAAAATTAAAACTATATGTTAATGATAATGTCTTAAGGTCAGTCTATTTCTCTTGTATACAAAGTCACTTAATTTATAGGGTAGTGATTATAATGTTAAAATTTTTATTAATTCTTTTAAAAAACTAACAGAGTAGTATGCAGTGTCAGTAAAATGGCAACCTTTATTAAAAAAATAAAAAATTCTTTTACTTTTAATTACATAATGAATATATTACTGAGTTTCTAACCAGACTTTACAGATCATTACTTAACTAGGTATAGGACATGAACTGAGATTTGATAAATGTAAGTACACTACTACCTACTCTAATGGATTTGTCAAACTTAGGAAATAATTTGTATTTTTTATTAAGGACTAAAAGTTATATTTAAAGAACTATTATGTGAGTTAGTTTAAACAAGAGAAAAATAAACTTTTAAAGTGAGAATATGTGTTTATATAAAATGACGCAATAGACAAAGCATACTGCATAAGTAGGAAAACGTAAATAAAAAAGGATAAGTATTTGTGTTTTTAAGAAAAACAAAATGATTTAACTAAAATGTTTTGACTAAACAACGAAATATATAATTGTGACTATTAGAAAAGTGAAATGTAAAACTGAAAAAGTTATTTTTTAAAAAGCGACGGAATTTATGATGTGGTTTCAACCAAGAAATAGTGTGAATTAATTAAAAGTTTTATGTAAAATACATATTTTAACTTCTGTGTATAAATGCATGTCTGGTATAACATGCTTAAACTATTTTTTATGGAAATTTAAATATAAAAATAACTAGAATTTGTAACTCATTGATGAAATTTGAATAACATGTTTGTAGAATTATCACATGTTTTTTTAATAAGAAAAAATATTTTATTTGAACATAATCTTTAAAGAATTTTTAATTAAAAGATATTCATTGTTTGACTTGTTAAATTGGATATTTTAAATTTAAACAGAATAAATATTTTATAAAAGAGATTGTGTAAATATAAAAATATTATCTTTTGAAAAATAAGAGACTTCATTTTGAAATTAGGTTGCAACCATAATATTAATATCAAATAACGTTTTAAAGAAATATAATTTTGATTATTATATAGTGTAAGATGTTATGTATAATTTTGTCTTTTCAGGTAATATTTTGATTTTGTATGAAATTTAACATCAAAAATGTTTGTTAAAAATAAAATGTGCATTTCAGAAAAAAGGATTTTGTACTTTATTTAAGATTCTCCAAAGTACACTGTTTTAAAGAACTTGAGACCTCAGAGAAACTTTATGCTCTCTTCAGGAGTAATTTTTTGTAATTGTTTTTATTTTTATTTATTTTTTATACTGTAATAAACATTACAAATTGGCGCCCAACGTTTATTAAAATAATAAAAAAAACATCCCCGTAGATAAAAGTATAGTTTCAATTCTTGAAAGTACAGTAAATTTATAATTCCTGTCCCTATTAAATTCCGATAAAAAAAATCTATTAAGCCGAAGGAAAAGTTTTATTCCTGTCAAGATCCTTTTCTGAAATTCTTTATTTAATTATTTTTCTTGTCCCAGAACCGTTCCAAAAATTCACTTATCCAAAAGTATGGAAATAGGTTTAGTTCCATTCCCAATCCCATTTTTGAGATAAGAATACTGATACTACATACCGTTAGTTTATGATAAAAAAATTTGAGAGTTTTTTTCTATAAAACAATATTGTTAAAAATGTAACCTCAAAATTAGTAATAATGGTTTCAGTAATTGGAATTTGAAAATGTAGCATGTAAACTAAGTTTTTATACATTTTATTTTATTTATTACAGCCGTTGATAAGTTACATTGTATGGTCAAGTCATAAAATTCTCAAAATTTTCCAATCAATTACTACATTTTCATAACATCACATTAATAATAATAATAAAAAAAAAAAAAAAAAAAAAAAAAAAAAAATGGGTGTGCATAAGATCTTTTGTATTAAAATTTAATAAAGATAAATAGTTTCTTTTTAAAGTGTGAATTTAAATAATATTACTTTATAAAATTGATTTCAGATAGCTGCAACTGACAGGAGATAGTTTTCAAAAAAATAAATTTCAAGATTTTGTGTCACCTCACTGAGAAAAAAAGTCATTAATTATTAATACCTTCATTGCACATTTCATTTATGTTGAAATTAATAAATTAATTACTCTACATACCTGCACCCTAGCATTGTTCACATGAACTAAAAGATTGTGAATTGTTTAAAAAAATTATTTACACACCATTAATACGTCCTTACACTTATTCAATGAAGACATACACTGGCAGGGTCAGGTCAAAGTACCTCGGGGTCATCCTAGATAGAAAATTGACTTGGTCCGCCCACATATCTGACACAATTAAAAGAGCAAACATGACACTGTCACAACTATATCCATTGCTCAATAAAACAAGTTCTCTTGAATTGAGAACAGCCACCACTTTGAGAACTGCCTTTAAGTTATTCGACGACTTTGAATTAAACCCTCAGGTTCTCAGTTTAAGACTCTTAACACCTCCTTACTCTGATTCCCAGCTGTAGGCCAAGACCTACACACTCTCACCCCCAGTTTTAGACTGACTCTTCTTACCGTTGGATCTAGCCTCCCCCGACTTCCAAGTTCCGCGTCTTCCTCGCCTATTGGTCTATATCTAATTTTTTGAAACCCAGGTCTCTTCTGATTGAACATCCAAACTTTCTAAAAACGTTATATTTTTTTACGTACGTTGACTTCGCCCCTCGGAGATACCGTTAGGTATTTACTTTCTCATTTTTTCTAGGTTCCCTGTTTACGATATGCAGCTGCTTCTGGTAGCAAAACTCCGTTATGTTTGTGCCTTTTTTTTATGTATGTCGGCGAACTTTCTTCCCTCAAAGAAAACAGAATGTTTTCTTTCCTTGTATTTGTCACATTCTTCAATTTAGTACCGTTATCTCCCCAACTTAACTTTGCAGCTGCTATTGTCGGTATAGTTTGCTTGGTAACATGTGTTTTGTCCCAATTTACTTATTCTTACAATTATTTATTAATATTAACTTTTTTTATCGATTATTATTATTTTAATATTTTATACTAGACATTAATTAATTATTTATCAATTGTTGATCCTTTGAGATCGGTATAGCAGATAAAATAAATCTGTTCTACTTTATAACTAATTTTCAATGAGTTGCAACCATAAAAATAGATTCAATTATTTAAATTTTGACTTACTAAAAAAGGGATAAATAAAACAATTTAAAATAAGGTGTTTAAATAATATAAGAAATTATAACAAATTTCCATGTATATTCATAACCAACATGTTATTAAATAAAATATGTTCAGTTTCAGCCAAAAGGATTTCTATTTTTCTTTGAACCACCACTAAAGTACACTTTAAAAAGAATTCATGATCCCGAGAAATTGAGAAAATTAAATAACTTAAAAAATAATAATAAAAATAATTTGCTAATCAAAGTATTACCTGGCTCCTAATATTCATTACCATTAGCTTCTTTTCTTTTTTTTTATAAATAAATTAAATTCAAACCCTCTTTTTTAAATTACTTCAATTGACACCATAAACAGGTACATTAGACTGTTAGATTATACAATGATCAACCATAAAACTTTTTCCCTTTCTCCACTAAACTACCTTATCTTACTAATAACATATATCCTATTACAGTTATTCAACTTAACAAATTCCTAATACTGCAAACAATGGTAAACACATTGTAGAGTGCTAGAGATTATTTACAATTAGGTATTTATGATTTCTATATATTTTATACTCTTTGATTACGTTCATTGTGTGTTCCTTATTTAATTTATGTAACACAGACATTTTATTATTATTTTTTTATTATCTTAATTTCTTTGTTTCTTTCTTCTATTTACAGTAACAATATTTACAGAAATATAATGACAATTTATAAAGTTGATACAGTTTATAATTTAAACTTCATTTACAGATAATTTTTGAATTGTAAAAATAAAATGAATGGATATGTCTCATTTTTATTGCACCACAACTAGTACATTTAATTAAAACACTTTTGTAAATTTGTATATACAAGAAATTTATTTAAAAAAATAATTTGGGTATAAATTTTGGCTAATAAATAAAAATCGGGGTGGATTCTAAAACGCTACTGAACACTGTTGTAGTAAATATAAATATTTAGGAATTTCCTTGAGCTTTAAAAAAAAACAAAAAAAACAAATTCTATTTAATTAAAAACCTATCAATGATACATGAACTTTCACAATTATCCATACCAAAAGCGCAAAAAATTAACATTCTAAGAAATATAATACACTTTTGTAATATGATACAAAATTGTTAATGACAGCGGCTAAGGTACCGTAATGGTTTCCCCCCCCTTTTTTACCATTACTCGTTAGGTACCACATATTCAAAATACCCGAATTTTAGTCCATACTAAATAAATTTTTGAGACATATCCTACATAAATTGTAATCTTTTGTACGCTGTTATGTAAGTGTAGGTTATCTATTAAATGTTCTGCAAATACTGAAACTATTTTGTGTTTGTCCTGTTAGGTATGTGCTCTTTGAATCTTTTACCCGTCTGTCCAATGTAATGTTTATCACAATCACTACAGATTACTTTTAATATACCACTATTATTGCATAAGTCTTATTTATTTTCAATGTGGTTGAAATCTTGTGAGACTATTAGTTCTATGGAAATATTATAATCATATTTCTTGAAGAAGTTGTGGAATTGCTTGTCAAAAATTTGTGTGTACTGCATTGAAAGATATTTCATCTGGATTCATAGGGTGGTGTGATGCATTTAAATATTGTGCAACATATACAATCAATGTACTAAATATTATAATTAATTATATGTTATTTAAAGAATTTTATGTTGTGTAATATTCTACAAGTCTTTATTTATCCGGCCTGAAGATGCTGCATGTGGCAATGAAACATATAGGCATTTCATATAAAACATTGTGTAAAGAAGATTGCAATTGAATGAAAAAGATATTATCAAATTGATATAGTTTTAAAGCTAAACAACAATGAATATAAAGTTATGTGATGGGTCATTAAAATCGATGTTCAATTTTTCCTGAAAATATCAGTTTACAGTTTGTTATATAAACTGTAAACATACATTACTAATAATTATTAATAAATGACTTTTATACTAGAACATTGAAACAAAGTGTAAAATTATAGTTATAATATAGTATTTGATAATACTTTAACAAACAAGGTTAATAATTTAGAGCTGAAAATAAATATTCAGCTACTTTAATCTCCAAAATAAAATATTTAATAATCTGGGTGATGAAATTCACTCTTTTCAAGGTTCAAACCAAATATACTGTACATTCTATTTAGATTAAACTTAATTAGTCATGAATTAGTATTTGAAAACAGTGCAGTGTTTCTTGTTTACCATACATTCAGTTGGAAATTGGAAAAGAATTAGTGTTGTATAGCCTCAGAAACTCACTATTGTGAGTATTGGTTCGGCAATCCCAACTACCTAGCTGGAGCTACATCTTTTTTCTTGTAGTATTGAGTTAAATCCCATTATCAGGTCTCTTTTGTTCACTTCCGACCTTCGAGCTATTAAGGTATTGGAGGGCTGCCTCAAATAAGGTTTTAAGGTCTTCATATCTTCTCTTCTTTTCTATATAAGGCATTGATAACCAAGAGGTTTTTAATCTTTAAGCCATAAAAGGGGGAAAATAAAATCATATTTATAAAGTGTTCACATATCTAACCACATTTAAATATCACCTTGTTAGTAAATATCTTTTAAAGTAATTCATATGTGTAGTGTTTTACAACCCAAACACACAGACCGATTTTAATCAAATTCCTTATGTAAGGATATTTTTGTCATAATTCAGGTTTTTTCCCCCCATTTTTGTAATAACTAAAATTTTGGGGATAGCTGTCATAAGAAAAGTTACCAAATTAAGATTTTCTCAACATCAGGACTAACGATTTTGATCAAATTTTATAGATAACTGAGAGTTATCAATTTAGACAAAAGTGTGTTTCTCAAACATTCAGAGATTTATTTGTACGTCAGTAATTGTAATTTTTGTATATACACATTAAGTAAATAGTGTGTATTAATAAATATATACAATAAATAACATGTATATTAAAGTATTATAGTTTTCCCTCATATTGAAGGCACCTGATGCTACAAATATTAGATAATTGTATCAGTTACTAGTCAGTATCAGTATCGTGTTGTATCAAGTACAAGAAAATCTTGTCACAACCAAATTCTACTGTAGAGCACAAAATAGATGACAGACAGACATCATTCTAAAACCTACTTTTTGGTGATCAGGGAACCTATAAACTGATATTTTCATGAAAAACTGAACATCGATTTTAATGACCCATCACAAACTTTATATTCATTGTTGTTTGGCTTTAAAACTTATTAATTTGATAATATCTTTTTCATTCAATTGCAGTTTTCATTAAACAATGTTTTATATGAAATGCCTATATGTTTCACTGCCACAGGCAGCATCTTCAGGCCGGATAAATAAAGACTTGTAGAATATTACACAACATAAAATTCTTTAAATAACATATAATTATAATATTTAGTACATTGATTGTATATGTTGCACAATATTTAAATGCATCACACCACCCTATGAATCCAGATGAAATATCTTTCAATGCAGTACACACAAATTTTTGACAAGCAATTCCACAACTTCTTCAAGAAATATGATTATAATATTTCCATAGAACTAATAGTCTCACAAGATTTCAACCACATTGAAAATAAATAAGACTTATGCAATAATAGTGGTACGGTATATTAAAAGTAATCTGTAGTGATTGTGATAAACATTACATTGGACAGACGGGTAAAAGATTCAAAGAGCGCATACCTAACAGGACAAACACAAAATAGTTTCAGTATTTGCAGAACATTTAATAGATAACCTACACTTATATAACAGTATACAAAAGCACATGTGTGTCTTACATAAATTAAATAAGGAACACACAATGAACGTAATCAAGGAGTATGAAATTTATAGGGATTAGAAAAGTGAATCGTATAATATGTTAAATGAAAAACTGAGTTTTGTATCTAAAAGCCTTTATCATTTAACATATGAACAACGCAAAACTAAATTAACAGAAGATTCCACCATAGTACAAAGTACAAAGAAAAGAATCAAGTTATAATACAAAAAAAAATTAAAAATAGTCTTCCAGTTAATGTCATATGAACAAGATGTTCTTAATTAAACATTAACAAAGCATTTAAACATTTAAATATTGTATGACATGTACTAAATATGTAATTATATGTTATTTAAAAAAATGTTATGTTGTATAATATTGTTTAACTGGCTGGCCTGAAGATGCTGCCTATGCAGTGAAACATCTAACCACTTAATATGAAATATCGTTTAAAGAAGACTACAATTGACTGAAAAAGGTATTTATTATATAACTTTATATTATATATTTCTGAGAAAGTACTTACCCAGCCCAATCATACAATCTAATACAAGCAGACTCTCTAAATAAATGTAAAGCACAAAAAGTTGGTTTCTTGAGCCTTCTAGGTTGAAATTTTATTGATCGTTCAATGTGTTATCTTAAAAGTTAGCTTAAAACAGTTGTTACGAATCTCATAATTTCCACTCCCTTTGCTCATATCAATGATTTGGGCCTGTCAACTCTCTAATCTTTACATATGTGAAGGAGCCTCCAATTATTTCACACCCTGCTGAATCTTGTAATTATACTAATACACGTTTTTTCCAAGTCAGATTTTGAAAATACATTTTTTTTTAAATAACATTGTTAAATGTTAATGTAGGGAGGTAGGGTTGGTACCATTACATGCAAAATTGAAGTCTGCAAATTTTTATCTAATTTAGTGTATTATAAGTGAAAACCATGAGATATGAACAAAAAACTGCTTAAAATGGCCACCATTTTCAATTAAAATTTTCTAAATTTCAAAAGGATTTTATATGGATACACCCTTATACCAAATTTCTTTTTTCTATACCAAATTTTTGTGAATGCTATTATGTTACAGATGACAATTATGAAGAATGGACAGCGTAACGAAATTCACATTTTTGGTTTCCTGATGCCATAAAAGGTGACGATCAACCAAAAAGTGGAGGTCAATATTTTTTATGATTTTCAAATTTACCTAAAACTTACTTCTATGTACTCTCATTTATATATTAATATTTATATATTATTCTACTTATGCTAATAGTTAACATTATTAATTTATTTACCAATGTTGGAAACAAAAAATGTACAAACCATTAGTTGCTGAAGCGTGATTTAGGCATTGTAAAATAGTCACAATGAAAAACACACAATAAGTGTTACAATTATACATTGTAATGAAAACATCAGATTTTATAGTTTATACATTGCATTGTTTTTAACACTTCAAATTGAAGCTAGATGCCGTTATTCTATATCAAGTTAGTTATGTAATTTTATTTTATTTTATCAGTGTTTAAATAGTTTTAATTAAATTTCGTTGTTATCAATTTTGTTGGTTCAGGCTAATAATTAAAATATCATTAATCTAGTGAATCAATTTCTTAAAGTTTATTTTTTATTTGTTAGTAGTGTATGAAGATTGAAACATTTTGGATGTAGTGGATTGAGGGTAGTGTTACTTCAAAACATTTTTATGAATAAGGTAGTTGTAGTTATATATTTTTGTTGTTTGAAAAATAATATACGCATGTAGCTATCATGACATAAGTTAAGCAAATTACCTTATCTGAGAATAAACCATTTTATGGGAATTTTTTAGAATACCCAAATTGATAACTGAGGTTATTAGAACGAAGTGAAGAAAATTTGTAAATATTTTTAATGTTCTTTAATATTTACTGTAAAGTATTTTTTTTTTGCATGAGTTGAGCAAATGTCCCTATTTGAACAAGTTTTGTGCTACTTGTTTTAGAATACTCTAATTGAAAATTCAGCTTATTAAAATGAGTTAATAATAATTTGTAGATTGATGTTTTTACCATTCTTTTGCAGTTAGGCTACTAACAAGGTATTGGTGTAAGAAAATTTCCTTATTACTCAACAAATTTAAGGAATTTTGAAAATGTTCTAATATATTTTCCATATAAAGCAAAGCAAATGGGTCAGTCACATTTTTAATATAATAATGATCAGTCCATTTGTGAAGAATAGAGAAAGTAATGTACCGGTAATGGGTCAAAAAATCGACGTAGCGTTTTTTATGATATATCTATTTTGAGGTCCCCTGAATCCAACAAAGTGGTTTTTAGAATGACATCTGTCTGTCATCAGCCGTATGTACAGTGCTCTAAGACCCAAATGCACTATCCGTTTTTATCCAAATTCGTAAGTAGGCATATCTTGGTCATAACTCAGAATTTTGTATAAAATACACATAAATTTCTACCATAAAAAAATTTACAAAATTAAGGTTTTTTCAAATTCATGTCTAACAATTTTAATCAAATTTAAGTAAAATGTAGTTTCTTAAGACCTTATTACTCCCACGTTAGATGATCTCTACACTGGAACCAAGGTGGTGTCTTTGACACGCTCATTCTGACTTTGCCATCAGAACTTAAGATTTAGTTAGAATCTATCATTCTCTTTCACCCCTGAATAATGGACTTCAATCAATTTGTCCCTGATTGCCAGTATGCTTTCTTCGTCAAAATTTCAATAATCAACTCCTGCGAACATTTACTTCCTATCTACCATCTGGGGCAGATGAATAACATCTGATCTATACCGGTAGTGTCTTCTTTCCTACAATATTCACAGCTAAGGCTCTGTCTAAGCTTGACTTATAGAGGTTGGTATCAAAATTTCCATGAATGGTGACTTGCTTACAAGAATCCTTCTCTTTCTACTTCCTTCAGCACCTCAATAAAGTCTCTTTATTTGACCCCACTACTATTCCTTATTGCCTCTAAGGACTTAAACAAGACTGTTTGGACTAAATACAATGAAATGGAACAGCTGTATTTTTAATTAAAAATTGTGTTTTGATGTTGAAGTTTTCATCATTGTAGAAACCTTTGGAAGATCTTGTGGGTTTTATTATGTTACTAAGATTTAAAAAAATAGTTTACCAAATATCATTTAACATAAAATACTGATATAATCTTATTTGATGTATAGTTTTCTTGTGGAGTATTTTGTCCATCGTTCCTCAATTTCCGAGCTTAGCCATTGTTTTAGACTATCTTTTGCTAAAGCTTTAGTTATTCCGGATACAGGTTCTGGGTCAATGAAGGATACCATTTTTACCCAGTTTATCTGCCTTTTTGTTTCCTTTGTATCATCTGGTATTAGGTATCCAGCTAAGTTTTACCTGGTTTCAGATCAATAGCTTGGTTAAAGTTGAGTGACAATTCCACACTAGTGATGAATAGTGTTCGTGCGAGCTTACAGACTTTATAGCAGCCTGTCTGTCCGGCCTGCTAATGATATACTCATTGGTATATCCTTTATTTAGGCACAGTTGTGTGCATTCCAGTATTGGCATAACTTCTGGTTGGAATACAGTTGCTTATTTTTCCAAAGGTATACTTATATTAACCTTGGTTACTTTACCTTATATTCCCACACCTGCTTCAAGTCATTACGTGATCCATTAGTATATTATTCTATTTCAATTGATAAGTGAAATCAAATATGTATAGTCAGAACAGATTTTTGCTACACCCTGCTTATTGATTCTAAATAAATAATTTAATTGTACACAAAACATGAAAACCTAAAAACTAAAGTACTAAAGTTTCCATTTACAGAATTAAGTTTATTAACATTCAAGCAACATTACTAGAATCAATTGATTACAAGTAATCTATTGAATTCTGTTCTTTAGCCTATATGTGACAATATAAATAATACATATTATGATAACCTTTTGTGGATTTAGCTAGTTTAACTAATTTCAGTTAATTTGACTTTATGTGAATTCTTATGAATCAGTTGTTAATAAATTTGTAAAAGTGGTTGTCACAACTAATGTTGAAATCATTTAACATTCCAAAAACAGACAGCTTATTTGCAAATTCTTATTGGCTTAGTATGTTGTAAGGTTGGTCAAACAGAACTTTTACTCAGGTCAGAAATAAAATACTTGTACATTATGGAGTTTTATTATTTTATAATAAATACATTTTTCAGTCAAGTGTAGTCTTCTTTAAACAATATTTTATATTGTTTTATGTGGTTTATTTTATATTGTTTAAAGAATATTTTATAAGTGGCTACATGTTTCATTGCCACAGGCAGCATCTTCAGGCCAGCTAATTAAAATCCACTTACAGAATATGTAATTATTCAATATTATCAAATAAAAGTCTTTGTTATTTAGAAATGATTATTTAATAAAGTTGGGCGCCATTTTGTAATGTTTTATTACAAAAATAAATAAAAAATTAATTATAAAAAATTATTACTCTTGAAGAGAGTTTATGTTTCTCTGAGGTCGCAAGTTCTTTTGAAACAGTGTACTTTGCAGAATATTAAATAAAATACAGAATCCTTTTTTCTGAAATGTACATTTTATTATTAATAAACATCATATAACATCAAAATTCATAAAAATCAAATATCACCTGAAAAGATAGAGTTATATAATAAATATAACATCCTACATACTAAATTAATCAAAAATTACGTTCATTAAAACTTTATTTATTATTATTTTTTATGGTTGTAACCTACTTTTAAATTGAAATTTCTAAGTATTCAGAAGTTAATGTTTATTTATCTTACATAATTACTTTCATAAAACTTTAATTCTTTTTAAATTTTAAAACATCAAATTCAAAAAGTTAAACAAAGAAAATCTTTTATTTATAAAAGATTTCAAAAATTATATTCCAATAACACATTATCTCTCTTTGAAAAAATATGCGACGATTCTATAGACATAATATTCAACTTTCAACAATAAAGTACAAATTTCAATTAATTATATTTTTTAGTTTCTATAGAAAATAGTTTAGGCATGTTATACCAGACATGCATTCACTCGAAAAAGTATAATTGAACCTTTTACATCAAACTTTTAATTAAAATCTCTTCTTTTCCGGGTTGAAGACATATGGCATCGTTTTATTGAAATCTTGTCTCTCGTTTTAAAATTCACTTTTTTAGACTTCTTTTTCACTTTTATGACAGTCACAAATGTTTACTTTGTCGTTAGTTCAAAATATTCTATTCAGGTTATTTAGTTTTTCTTTAAAACACAATAACTTGTTCTTTTTATATGCATTTTTCTGCTTACGTAGTACTTTGTCTATTGCACCATATTATACAATCACGTCTTTTTGCTTTCAAAAGTTTATTTCTCGCCGATTGAAACTAACTCACTTTATTACATAATAGTTATTTAAAACAACTTTTAGTTTCTTAGAAATACACTTTCTTTCGACATTTTCACATTGTCTCGGCAAACATACTTATTTTTCTGAGCATGGTCTCTTTCTAAATATCAAACTCGGACTGAATTGTCCCGGTTGGTAACAGCTTTCGCTCTTTATGTTCAAATTGTTAACGTTGCAATTTTCTTACAACTAAATTTATATCTGTTTTAAATATTAACATATATATAATAAATTTTTCTGATCATTTTGTACTAATTATTTTCTTAATTTACTTTATTCTTTATTCATTTTATTCAAAAAAACAAGATACGTTTCCTGTTTGTTGCATTGAGTCAAATGTATACCCCATTCAATTTAGGATCACCAAACTGATAATGTACACTATTACAAATATTACACTAGATAAAATTTAAAATAATTGATTATTATACATTAAGTACATTTACTGTAAATATCACACAATATTTAAATGTTGAAATGAATATGTTTCGTCATGTTTAAAAGGATTATGTTTCTATGATATTAACTGGAAGAAAATATTGTTTAAAGAAGACTATAACTGGCTGAAAAAGGTGTTTATTATAAAATAAATGTAGTTCTAAGGTTAAACAACAATAAATAATTTATTTGCAAAAATCATAATGAATGGACAAATAGTTTTTGACACACAATCCTTCTAGTTATTTTTAATGTTAATCCTTTGCCCAGGGAGCTCTGCTTTTTTCAAGTAGCACACCATATGTCTTTTGGCTCTGTGAATATATCCTTTAAAATAAAAAAAAGTAGATTAACAAAACTCAGTGGTCACTTGAGCACCGTGCATTTGTTGTTAAAACATTTTATTTCTGTAATAAGCACCCAAACAACTGTTTAGAAGACACAATATTGTAAGACATGGAAGAGTTCTTGATTTGAACTAGATAAAGTATTGGGCGAATAATTTTAAGTTACTAGGTTATACAGAAATAAAAAAAAAATTGGCAGTTATAGGGACAGGATAGAAGTATGGGAGTCTGAGAAAGTTGGTGCAATATTTTTGGTAGATTTTTAGTTTTAATATATATTGGTACGTATGTGAGAACGTTTGTGCAATATTACTGCATTGATTGCTAGTTTGACTATGTATGGGAATCTGAGAAAGTTATTGCAATACTTTTCGTAGATTTTTAGTTTTAATTAATATATGGGTAGTGTTGTAACACCTAAAAAAGGGTTAATTGAAATTTGAATAATGAAAAATAGCTGGGAATCGAGATAGTTAAATAGGGAGGGGGAAAACGTAAGTCAAAGACATGACTTATGTTATAAATTAAAATAAAGTAAATTCAATTAACATAGATTTCCAAACACAAGTAAATAATAATGTGTAGGATTTAAGAAATATTTACTTATAAGAAATTAAACAGTGTTGTGTGTGTTATAAAAATTATTAAAAGGAACTCGTTGTCATGCGCGTAGTATGAACAGTGTATTCGATGAGATGCGAGAAGTTTTATCACGGCGTCAGCGAGAATTGAAGGATAATCTTTGAAGCAAGCAATGTGAACCCCCGGAGGAACAGGATATGGAATTCCGGCATGCGGTCTTCAGTCTTAGCATAGAGTCTGACGAGGTTAGATCTATAGAAGTTTATATTAAAAAGTGTGTCAAGAATGTAATGTATTTAATTTTGAGTGGAGAAAGGAGCCTTGGAGATGACGGTTGTGTAAAAAAAAGTCTAGTTTGGAGTGTTGAGATGTAAAGTCGTATAGGAGAGTCTTTGTCAGGAGTATGTAGTAGAAAGACGTGTGTGTGAGTGACTATTTTGAACAATGTAGTCTGAATCAGTGTACTCTAAATTGCTTAGGAATTACAAGTAATCTGAACAGTATTTTTGAGAGTTAAAATGGTACTGATTTTGATTTAGAACAGAGTGTTAGAAGTGTTTATTACGAATCGCGTATTACGAAAAAAGACAATAGACAATCACGCGCGTAATATCAAGTACGGTCGAATGATGAACATTCATAAAGTGTAAAAATGGACTAATAAGTTAATAGACATTCTTAATATAGACATTTTGCGAAGTGTGATTGAAATGGTGTCGATGGATCTCGTTTTCCACGGACAGAATGGAAAGACTATCATCAAATACCATGCTTCATGGACCATTATTGCGTAATGCGTTCTGCGACAACGGTCTGGTAAAATGTGTTATTTAACACAATGAACTTAATCCATATATTGTATAAAATTTAATATGTTTCATGTTTTAATTTTTGTAATTTGATATTTTAGTAATTATACTTTTTAAATGAATAAATAAAAAATGTCTACTGACATATTTCTTTTATCTAAAATAAAATAAATTCAATACTAAGTAACAGATATTTTAATCTGTTTGTTTAATAAATATTTCTGTTGCAACGTAAAGTTAAATTCAAGTTTTTAAAAGAAATTAATCCTTCTTCAGAGGAAATTAAAATAATTCAGATAGGATGCTAGCTATAGTTGATTTTCATGATATATTTTTTGTAATAAATGCTGATGTATAAATGTTCTTATTTAATAAATTCATGTAAAGTTTCAGCAAAATTAAGAGTAGTTCATTTAACCAGGTAAATCACTGTGGAGTACACTTTAAAAAGAACATATGACCGAGATTTTAAAATATTTAAATTCATTTTTCTAAATTGGTAAACGATAGCTTCCTGGCGCCCTAATTATCGAGCAAAGTTTAAATTCAATTATAAATAACTTTTATTTTAAATATATTTTTTTTATTGTAATAAAATATAATATATAAAACCGTCTGTTTTTTATTTATTACACTGTATGCGAGAAAGTTTGTGTAATATTACTAGTTTGACTACGTATGGGAGTCTGAGAAGGTTAGTGCAATATTTTTGGTAGATTTTTAGTTTTAATTTATAATATATGGGTATGTGAGAAAGTTTGTGCAATATTTTAAAATTGATTATTAGTTTGACTATGTATGGGAGTCTGAGAAAGTTAGTGCAATATTTTTGGTAGATTTTTAGTTTTAATATATATGGGTATGTGAGAAAGTTTGTGCAATATTTTTGAATTGATTATTAGTTTTAATATATATTTGGGTCTGGGTTATAATATATATATATATATATATATATATATATATATATATATATATATGGGTAAGTATGTGAGAAAGTTTGTGCAATATTACTGTATGACTATGTATGGAGTCTGAAAACGTTATAAAACAAATAATAAAAATAGTACAATATTTAAATACGCAGCATAACCGTTGTTGTATGTATACTGTTTATTATTATTTTTGTGACGATTTTTCCTTTCACCATATCGATTTAACAGCACTAAAAAAATTGCCTACCGGGCGTAAAGAAGTATTCACTTCAATAATAATTAATAAAACAAAAATTTTAAATAACAACCTAATAAACAGCTAGTTGAGATTATGGCTGTCAATGAAGATAACCAAATGACCTTATAAATTTCACTTAACTATCTTTGTTTACTGAAAACTAATAATATTTCAACAATTTTTGCTCGGATGGCTAGCACTGCTGGTGGTCATACACCACTCACCATAAGCTCGAATAGTGTACTTAACAACACATAGTGCTCCAAGGTCAGATGACTGTTTCTCAGTCAGCTCGATCGCCATGTTGTCCTTTCCTCCAATCCACTATCTCAGAGCAGTTTATATCTACCAGCTGAGAATGTGCTATCTGGGTTTAAAAAAATAAATGCCAAAAATCGATTTTACATGTCAATATTACATTTTTTTATTGAATGACAATAAAATTAAAAACATACCATTATCTTTATCTGTTATTATAAATTATTTGTCATTATTATAATATTAAAAAAATAGACAAATGGTTAGTAGCATCCATCGTTTTAAATGTTCTTTTTTACTAGAATTTAGTCTTTGAATATTTACATTTTGTGATATTTTCAAAATAGACTTCAGGACATAGATTTAGCTTGGATTCACATGTTTTACAGTATAAGTTATTTCTTTTTTCCCTCTTCCACTCCAGTTACTGCACATTCTTTAGTTTTCCTGTCTGGATTAGGGTATAAGGTGTAGTTTACCATTTAATCGTTCCTCTTCTTCAAGATCTGATGGTTATGATAGCCTGAGACTAATTATTTCATGAGTTTGCTAATGTTGTCACTGCGTTTGGAACCTTTCAGTTTCCTATTTTTAATGGCTAGAAAATCAGATAATCGTGGATACTGATTTGAACTTCTCAGGCGATCACAGAACCCAGTGCCGTGCATTGTCCTGGAAGCAACAGGTGGCATCTTACCTTTGATCAATCCCGTACATTCAATTTGTAAACTTATTATAAAATAATAACTAATAATTGACCATCCAGGGGCCTAGCCCTAGTTTTGAGGACTATTGGGGTGGTTAATTGCTAGCCAAACTGTAAATTCACAGTGATTACTGATGAGGCCTAGTTGGGCTAGAGTTTTTGGGTCATTTTGTGTAGCCTATAACTAGTCAGTTGTTTACTAACCTTACATTATTATATACTAATAATTTGACTAATTGTTAATTAGAAAGATTGACTTTGGATCTAGCATGAGTTTGGTGTATCAGAATTGCCTAGAAACGATTGGTTTCCAATCAAAGCCAAATGACAAATTTAGGCTAGATGGTGCCAAAACTTTACAAATGGTAACAGAGTGAATTCTGGTATGCCCTTGTCACTTTAGGCCTAATTATAAATATGCTGTTTGGATTTTTCAAATAGGGGTTTTTTTAAATTAAAAAAATTCTTAACAGGTTTCACGCTTACTAAATTCCTTTTTTTACAAAGCCAAATTTTTACCCATATAATTTTAGAAATAATTCATTAACATTATTCCCTCATTAAAACTAAATTAATTCTTTTGCGCCTTTTGACTACACCTGTTGTCTTTTCAATGCCTATTATATGAAACAGGATAGGTTAAGTATCGTAAATAGGGAAATTGTTGCATGTTTGTGAACATAATGGGTCAGTTTTTATTAGTATTTCTCACCTCTACCACTAATTGCTTGACAAGGTGCTTCCTACATTTTTTTTTTCACTCTTTGTTTTTATGGTTTAACCATGTTGAACAAAAAATACTCATTACAATTTCAGTTTCCAGGACCCAAAAGAAAATTTTGTATCACTACTTAATGGTTTTATAGTATGCATAAAACGATACCTATATGCTGGCCTCCAATGTCTACTTTACCGATGAACTGGTTATACAGACCACTGATGGCTTCTTTATATCTTCCACAGATCCTTTTTCTATTCATTTCATAGTTTTAGTTGTGTGATCATACAGTGTGAAACCGTTGTCATATCATTGGATTCGTCCAAAGTAAAAAACATGGTGTATCATCTTTTCTGAATGCTTTTATATCTCCTTTTTTCATTTTTATTGTACAAGTTATGTTTTTTAAGTAAGGTTTGGTTTGTATTTGCTGTTTATATACTCTATGCAAACAGATGACGCTAGTATAGTATGTTTCAATACACTGGCGGCGATAAGAACCGGCGGGCCCCCCGCAAGTTTGTTCATCGGGCCCCCTCGCAAGTTTGTTCATCGGGCGCCCCCTTCTCCCTTAGAACGCACGCAATAAACCGACCGTACCGTTCCGAAATTCGACTACAACTAACGAGTCACCAATATGAAAGTTTATTTGTTGACCTGATGCTATTTAAAAATTTTAATCTTCCCCTTCCGGACCGGATGTTTATCTTTTCGCCGGCCGGCGCCGGTGAGTCACTGCCATCGCGACGTAGCGATAGCTGCATTACTTATCGGCCAGCGGTAACCAATACACATACTTCGTATCATGACATTAAATAATAAATATTGCTCTCTAAAAAATAATGGTTTTTGCCGTTTTGGATGCACGATGCACAATCTTGTCTGAAGACATTTTACCTTATTTTAGTAATTTCTTGACAATACTCATAAAAATATTGTTTTGATAGGGTGGCCCGTATGGCAGGGCCCGTCGCGGGTCCGGGTCCCGGTAAAATTTCCCGAAAAATCCCGGTCAAGGCTCACCGCCCCCCCAGCTTGCGGGCCCCCCACTGTTTCAATAGTCAGCTGTTAGTAACAATAGTTTAGTTATTTTGAAGTTAGTCCTTCATATTCATCCGTTTATAATGATTGCTACAGTTATTGATTCCATTAAGTGTGAAGCAGTAGCTGTAATCTGATGGTTAACATTTCGGAGACTAAAATTCATCAGTAAATTTGTGACTTTTACTTACTGATTTTGAATATCAAAAAAGTGTAGACAGTGATGACGTTTATTTTGAGAAGGGCTAACAAAGAATGTAGTGGTAGACATTTAATTTATTGATCACATATGATTTGGTTAAAAAAATTGACAAAATTTCATGAAAACTGTCGCTTTACCATGTCACAATTGGGAGATGAATCTTGGATTTCATATTTGGACATTAAGACAAAACAGCAGTCAATGCAATGGCGCCATTTGTCATCCCCTAGACCAAACAAGTTTAAACAAGAATGTTCGATAAAGAAGGTCATAGCTAATATTTTTTGTTACAAAAGTGGTGTTTTGCTTTTCAAATTTTGTGACTGTAGATCTACTGTGGCAGCTAATTGGTATTAAGAAATTTTAAGAAATATTAGAAGACCTATACAAAACAAACAACATGGGATGCTGTCCCACAAAATTTTGTTTTTGTATGACAGTGCTCGGTTACACACAGCAAATCTCACAAGTGAGAAAATTGAAACGATTTCTGTGAGAAATCTTTAATCATCCAACGTATAACCCTGATCTAACTCTTAGTGATTATTTTCCCCAAGACCAAGATATGCCAGAGTATTAGCAGCTTACCATCTATTGTTGGTATTAAATATGTAACATCAATTACAATAATATAACATAAAATATAAACCTAGGTTTTAATAAGACTATAATAAAAAGTGTAATTTGTGTTTTTCTGGTTTTTATTTTTTCCAGAAATGAGTAGCAGGCTTTAAATGCATTCACACTGAAACAAGAATGGAAGATTCGTTTGTATAGCTCTACACTAAACAACAATTCTAATCTCATTTTGTAACCTTAACATGGTGTTTTAGCAATTTTGATAAAAAATTGAATAACATTTAGTTCATACTAGTTATAAATTTATTTCTCCATTCATTTAGAGTTATGCATTGTTTAATAGTTAGATATATTTTTTAAAAATATAGTATAAATATAACTAAATACAAATTATTTAGCAAAGATTCTGTTAAAAAAAAAAAAAAAAATGATGTTCATTTCAACATTTATAGTGTTAATTATAACAGCTGTTTCAATGTTAAAAAAAGCTAGCGAATCAATAGTTGAGCCCAAAAATGCAAACTTTGAAAAATTACAAACACAATATTTAATAGTTTATTATATTGTTACTTTTGCTGATTGGTTACAAGGTGCATATGTGTACCAGGTATACAGTGATTATGGTTATACAGAATACGATATCGCTATATTGTACATTGTTGGATTCTTATCAAGTTCAATTTGTGGAAATTTTGTAGGTCATTTAGCAGATTTGTATGGCAGAAAACCAATGAATGCATCATATGGTATCATCTACTCTCTATGTTGTTTGACAAAATTGACGTCAAATTTTTATATTTTAGTTGCTGGACGTATATTTGGAGGAATTGCAACGTCAATTTTGCTTACAACGTTTGAAGCTTGGTATATCAATGAACATATGAACAATTATAATCTTCCGATTGATTGGTTAAATTTGACTTTAAGTAAAGCAAGCTTTTACACAGGATTTCTCGCTATAATTGCTGGAGTTATTTCACAAATTTCAGCTGATGTTTTAAAATTAGGACCTGCTTCCCCCTTTTTGATTGCAGTACCTTTTCTTTTAACTTCCACTTTAATAATAATAACATGTTGGTCAGAAACTCCTCTTCCAAATGCTTCTTCAAACATTGAAATAATTTCCCCTCTAAAATTAATTTTTTCTGAAAATCCTAAACTTATTTTAGTAGGTTTGATTCAATCTCTTTTTGAAGCTACTATGTATACTTTCATATTTTCTTGGACACCAATTATCGGAAGTTTAAAACCACCATTAGGTTTAGTTTTTTCAATTTTCATGGTATCATATATGATTGGTTCTAAATTATATGCCATAATGATATCAAATCATTTTCAAGCAGAATATATTCTAACATGTATCTCTTTACTATCATTTCTATCTTTATCATTGGTCACTTTGTTGCTTTACATAATGAAAAGAAAATTAGAAAGTGGAAACTTAGAATCAACTACTGAAACATTACTAACACAGATTTGTTTTTACTGTTTTGTTGTTTATGAATTCTGTGTGGGTATCTACGTACCAGCTATTGGGTACATAAAAGGAAAAGTTGTTCCAGAAGAATATCGTGCGAGTGTCACTAACTGGTTTCGAGTACCCATGAATATATTTACATGTTTTACTTTAATGGTGAACCATTTCTACGTAAAAGAGCTACAAATTCCATCAAGTTTAAATATATTTAGACAATTTACATGTATTCATCTCTTATGCTCGATATTTTTAATTATTAATTTCATACTTACATTAGTTTATACAAAAAACTATACAATATTAAGAGTGGTTAATCAAAATCAAGTGACTAATAAAGTTTCAATAAATAAATTAGAATTCGTGGCAAACAAACAATTTCAGATAGACAAAACTACCCAAGTTAATAATAAATTAATAGAAAGTTAATTGATCGAATTTAAGTCTGATTGTTTTATTTTAAATTTATTGAAAATAATTTAAAAATAGAACGTGTTTATTTGAATATGAATGATGTATTGACTGACATACTTTGACAAAACTCTTCATTGATGAAGAATTACTAAAATAGATAAATAGATTATTATTATTTAAGTTTTATTTGTCTTTCTTATATATATATAATATATTTCTCTTTAATAAATTATTTATACGTTTTATATAATATTTATTGTATTTTTATTTTTTGTGTAAAGATAATATGTATATATTAAAAAAAATTTTTTTTCGTACCTTTAGCTTTAAAAATAAACAGCGATAAAAGAATTTTCTTTGTCTTTTTATTGAAATTTGATAAATATAAAAATGTTATATATATGTTACTACCATTTTTATTTTATATATACTCTGGGGTACGCTTTGTGAAAATATACAGAGTGTTTCAAAAAGGACTTTACAACTTTAGAAGCATGTAGTATTCAAATAACTTAAATAATCAGTTGAAGTTTAATTTTAAAGCAAAACACATCAAGTTTTTCATTAAACATTCATTTTGGTTTAATGTGACTAACATTTGTGATATGATAGACATTTCGTCTCAAGTCAGTATCTTGCCAAACTCAAGCCAGTACATCATGCATCATTTCTGCAGCTATTGAAAAAATTCTATTTCTCAGGTCAGGGAGATCAACAAGTACAGATGAAATAAATTTCAATTTTTGACTACCCATAAGAAAAAATCGAGAGGAGTCGAACCTGGTGAGACAGGAGGCTATAAAATTGGCCCTGCATAATCAATCAACCAATCTGGGAATCACTTATAAAGTAATTCACCAACTTTTCTGCAGAAGTGAGTTGGAGCCCCGTTTTGTTAGTAGTGACGGAGTTCACCTGGTCATATACATCTCACTGTGGTGTAAGAAAATTTTGAAGCTTATCTAGATATATGATACCATTTATGACTTTCTCCATAAAAAAAAAAAAAAAAAAAAAAATTAAATTTGCTGAGGGCACAAAAACATTCACTTTTGGACTATCACAAATATGGTCCAAAAATACATATAGATTTTTGCTACTCCAGATTCTGCAATTGTGGGAATTCACCTGGTCGTTAAAAATTACATTGTAAGGAATATCTCTTCCTTTCCTATTGAAACCAACATTTCTGCTCAAAATTCCTGATGAGTGACTTTATTTGCATTAGTAAGTATTTGCACCATGGAAAGTTTGTATGGTTTCAAGTGCACATGTTGACATAATATGCACCAAGCTGTTGTGAGTGGTATACCAGTCTTCTAAGACACACAAAACTTTGATTTCTTAGAGCCAAGGATAAAGCTCTGCCTGACTTGATACACAGTAGTATCAGGAAGTCACAGGCAATCTCTGGCGATATTCATGTCATACAGAATAATTCCTCTTAACAAAATTTTTGTGCTAAGTGTAAATTGTAGACCTCTTTGGAGAATCGTTACTATATTGGGTATGAAAATCACGTTGAACTGTAGTCATGGAGATGTTTTGTGAAATCAAAACACACAGCGAGAATGCTCAGCACCAGCGAAACTACTCATTTTTAACCACATCAGTGGTGGCACTTCTGGTGACTGTACTTGGTACTATGGCACTTCAGCAGTCATGAGTAAAACTTGATGTATTTTACTCTAAAATGAAACAATCTGTTGTAATTTATACATCCTTTTGAAGTTGTTAAGTTTTTTTTGAAACACCTCATATAAAATTATGAGGTGACTTGTATGTAATGTTTATAAGTGAAGTGTTTAATTTGTTTGTTTGTTTTTCTCTTTTGTTATAATAATTTTAAAATAAAATAAAATTCTCCAAAACCACAATAAAACACCAACAACACAAAGACTGTATAGTTATGTTTATTCTATCTTATTTACATTTCAATAGCACTGCAATGAGTCTTCAGAGTTACAATACACACTAACCTTAATAAATACGATTACTACTGCAACAAGATATTCCCCCCACCCATTACTTGATCATGTCAGCCAATCACAGTTGGGCTCATCGCACATCATGTCATTGGGTGTGCCAATGATTGCTGCCTCTAATACATGGTATAAATATATAACTAACTTAACTAATGGAGTGACATTTAATACCTTAATCAAAAAGGAGAACAATGAGTAACTAGGAATAGCCCCTTTATCCAGATTCAACAACAAATTACCTTTAGCTTTAGAAGTGTAGATATTTTCAAAACTATTTAGCAATCTGTTATTGGTTACTCAATTCAATTATTCAATTATTGGTTAATGTTTTTTCAATTTTACATTTAAACAAATTTGGAGGTAATTTGTTGTTGATTGCAGATAAAGAGCCTATTCCTAGTTCCTCATTGTTCTCCTTGTTGAAGCCAAGAATATTAAATGGCACTAGACATTTAAGTTAAGTTAGTTTTAGTTTTATTTAATTATAATTAACAATTATTATTAGTCTTTTTTTATATAGTTTATTTTTATATTATTTATACTATGATTTTAAATGTTATTCCATTAGTTTTATATTCATACCATGTATTATAAGGCAGCAGGGGTTGGCACACCCATTGACATGATGTGTGATGAGTGAAACTGTGATTGGCTGAGAGGATTAGGTGATGGATGGAGGGAACGTCTTGCTGTAGTAGTAATCATAGTTATTAATGTTAGTGTGTATTGTACCTGTGAAAATGATAGCAGTGGTATTGAAATATACATAAGGTAGAATAAACATAACTACAGTATACAGTCTTTGTGTTGTTGTTGTTATTGTTTTATTGTGGTTTTGGGGAATTTTCTTTCATTGTATATTCACCACAGTGCTCTAGTTATTCATATGATGTAATAATTTTATTATGTATGTAAAACTCCTTATATCATTAAAAAAAAATTAATTCATTTTTTAATATTCATTGCATTTTGTTATATTAGGCTAAGTCGGATCACCAATTTTTATGCAAAAATATATGCGGTAATAATAAAAAAGAAATTATGTTGCAAAACAAATTTAACAATTTATATATTCATTGTTAATTTTAAAGAAAGTAATAAATTGTATCTATATTTTTGGGACATTGAACATTTACTTCTAGTTGTTCTTTTATATATAAATAAAAAAGATACACAAATCCAAAATCGTCTGGCTAAACTCCTTTTAATTTTTATGGATTGATTCCTTATATTTAGAGGTTAAAAATTACAACTCTTCTACAAGTACAGTATGGAGTTATTTCCCTAAACAAAAATTGTTTTTAAAGAAACGTTTTAAAATTGACATACTAGCATTTTTGGTTAACGAACTTCTACAACCTCTTAAATCACTTTCTTTTTATCATTATACCAAAAACTTTGTTTATTTATCTTTATTTATTTGTACTTTTTTCAAAATTGCCATCAGCTATACACAAGCCAACATATTTCCTCCTTTTTAACAATAAATACAATTATATCTTCATTTTAAATATATAAGTCTAAGGGATAACTGAGTATTGATAAAAAATTATTTTTATATGTCTGTCATAGAATTTTAAAATTCCCACAGATATAATTTTTTTTCTGAAGTGTGACAACATCTATTCACCCAGTAATAATAAAGAATTACCTCATCCTGGCAAGTATACATCTTGAAATGCTTGCCAATTGTGATGCCTCTATAGGAATCTAAATGGTCACTGGGATTGGGAATAATTCCCTAAGTATTCCATAGATGGTAAACTCACAAACAAATATTTAAACTAAAAAAATGTTAACAATAATTCAAAACCACCATCAGTTGACGTAGTTGGTTGCATTTATAAATCTTATTTTAATTTCAGAAATGTATTGATATATTTTATTGCAATAATTTTAAACAAATCATGAAAACACATCTGGAAAAATTAAAATGAAATACAATTTCATTGAATTACATTGTAATAAAAATGTTAGGCTTTAATGTTTCTTATTTTCTATATTTTGTTTGGTAAAAATGTTCACAATGTTTTTTTTTTTTTTATAAAAAAGCACTTTATACCTTAAAAATCACAACTTATTAGATATGCAATTTTGGAGTCTTATTTATGAAGTTAGTTAAAAATGTGTTCATAATTGTGATATTGTTTGTAGTATACAATGTTTCGATTGGCTCGTTTAATTCCTTTCAAAGCACCCGTCATGTAGACTTCGATTATGTACGCAATGTCTTCTGGGACATATCTCTTGGTGACGAAAGTTACATTTGGATTTCTCATGTGTTGAAACAATTGCACTACTCTAAAAATAAAAAAAAAAACAAAACATATATTATAAGAATATATTCTAAACATATTTAACAAATTCACTTTTATATTTCAAATATTTTTAAAACTCCGTGTTTATAATTCGTTGTTGAAAGGAGTTTCCAAAATGCAAATTATTAATTGAAAGGTTCAATTCACAGTGTCCCGATTTGAAAATCAATTATAGTGAAATTAAATTAATTTGATCTTCTACGTTGTAAAACTTAGTTCAAATGAAAACATTTTTAAATAAACTGAAAACTCCAAAAACTACAAGTACAAGTTTTATATTTTTAATTACTTTATTTTAAAATTATAATCTTACATTACAAAGGTGTAATTGTAATATACCGTTAGCCATTTTTAAAGAGTGCACATGACAAATCAAATCCACGCAGCTGTCTGCAATCATACCATTTTCGTATTTCAGTGCAAGGATAAATTGCAGTAGGCCTAATATTTTGGAAATTTAACCTGTTATACTATGGACGCTTTTAATATGCATCATACTATAAAACTTTTTATCGTCTTCTATGAAATTACGGTTCATGTTGAACAGTTTTGTACTATCTTTCTGCATACATTTTGGTATAAATTGATATAATTAAAAGAATTATACCTTTAAAAAGAAGTCTTCTTTTTGTTACATATTATACAAATTTTGGGGTAAAAGGGCATCAAAATCAAATTTTAAATGTAAAAGAGTAAGGTAAGATTTCAAACTGAATTCTTCAATGAACAACGCTTTTAGTCTGTTGTTAATAAGACAAAATTAGATATTAGGGTAATTTGTTTATTACAATGTATAATAAATAAAATAATGACCATTATAATGATATTTCCTACAGAAACAGGGTGTTCACACAAAACGAGGAAAAACACATGTGTATGTTATTATAGATACATACACCAAAAGAAACAATCACGCAAATTTGGATACCAAAAGAAACAAACACGAAAATTTGGATAGGAAACACTTTATTTTCAAAAATACGACACTGCAATGACTAAGTCATCATCTTGTTTTCAAATATACAAGCTTTATTCAACTAAACTAAACTAAATAGACCGGGCCAATGTTTTGTGCAGACAGTGAGATTGAAGCATCACAACACACCTCCAAATCATTGAGTTCTATCCAGCACAATTGTAGCCAATGCGATTACAATTCCAATGCCATAACCAACTGAACTTTAAATATACCAGGAAAAAGAAGAAATATATCTATAATTATCTTACCAATGTTCAATGTTTTGAATCCAATTGAGACCTCAGGTTCTCTTTAATAAGGCGACAGTATTAAACTAGTTAAAATTGTATTTCACGTATATATAGTCATCTTTACATAGGGGAGAACTAATGAAGGTAGGGATTGTTAAATGACTAACTATATCTATGTATGTTACTGGTTGAGAGGCTTAAAGTGTCAATTCCTTGATCAAGGATTCGTACTGAACGATATGGGTTCAAATCACATCTAACTCTCAGAGTTTTTCATGTGTAGTTTGGTTCACTCTAACTTGTGGTATGATGGTGGTTATAAATGGTAACTATAAATAAATGGAGGTTGGCTTGAGTGAAAGTTGATATGGTTGGTTTGAAACACATTGCACACAAAACACCAATTTTGTAAATTTAATTTTTGTAGATGCGTTAAGTTAAAAAACAAATATAGAGAGAAATTCCTTAACAAACCCAAAATTGGTATCCATCTAGAAAAGATGTTTTGGAATGAAATGTAATGGTGTTGGCAAAAACTGTATTTGATTCTTGCTATTCATGAGGTATTGGGCTAGTCTTTATCGTTCAGTTGCACAAACCTTGAACAACTGAAGATAATGGCTTAGTCATTGAAACATCGTACTGTTAGCTATGCTTATATATTAATGACTCGTGTCGTGTGACTTATTTGTAACATTGTTACACATTTCAGAATCTATGTTCCACACACATACATAAACATAAAATTTATTTTCCTTTAACAAGCAAAATTCTGAATATTAGATTCCGAAACGTGCAACGCAACATTACAAGTCCCATGAGGTGGTGTGAGTATATATTATAAACTTATCTTTTAGTCAGTGACTTATATACTACCACTCAACATGAGTTGAAAATTATATTGTTGAAAACAAAATTGTTTATTCCAAATGGATTGAAGATTATTGTAAAAAAAAATTCTACTTTTGAAGCATTACTTTAAATCCCAAATATATTATCAACACTATTCTAAAACGAAAATAAAATGATATTTTAAATTCTAATATGACGATGGGTCATTTTCATTCTGTCCATAATGCCTGATATGTAGACTTCAGTAACTAGGGCTATATCTTTTGCAACATTTCTTTGGTTGATTATGACCGCATTAGGGCTTCTCATTCTTTGAAATATTTGCACCACTCTATAAAAAAACAAACAAAGTCACAATATTTATATCAAACATTCTCTACATAGTATCAATTTAATAGCTTTTTAGTACCATAAGTGAATCATTAAATTCAGCTCCCGTCCTTATTATTTGGTTAGTCATGAATATTTTATACACCAGAATTTTTATAGTATCCTATATGACAGCAAGCTATATTTCTTGAGTGTAAAATTAGTACTGCTGGTGAGTCAAGGATATAGTTGACTGGAGAGTAGCTTATTTCTTTGTGTGACCAGTCTCATAGCAACCACACCATTTGTCTTGTACAATCCAGTAGCCACAATTAGCAAAAATTTGTTTAATAAAAGTTCCAGTATTAATGAAATGGGTCGTATCTTGGAGTAGTTTATTTATTTGAGTGCATAGTGGATTCATCTCTCTGTCTGTGCAGTGTAGAATGATGTGTTGTATCGTTTCTGGTTCTTTTAAAAATATCTTACATACAGGGAATTCTGCAAGTTTGTACCGGTAAAGATATTCTCCTGTAGTGAGATGATCTAACAGCAAAGGTTTACAATTTCCTGGAGAGTCTACTATATAGGATTTAGTCATTTGATTTAGGCTGTGTACTAAATTATTTTCTACCTTTTAAAGTACATTTGTTGGTATCCAATCACTCACATTTTCTTAGTTTCTCAATCTGTTTAGAGCAAGCATTGGCTGTCATTTTTAAAGGAGGAATACATCAGTACTGCCTTTTTGTAATCTCATCACACCTATCATTTCCTGAAATCCCACTATGACTTGTAATCCAATGTATGACAAGATGTTTCATTGGGATCTATAGTATTTTGTGTATTTCCTGTATGTGTATGAAAGATTTAGTTGGTTTATAGTTTTCTAAAGCACACAATGCTCATTTCGAATCAGTCAGGATACACAATTTTCCATTTGAGCTCTCTGCAGTGTTGAAGGGAATATATACTCTGTATATATTGGTAAAAGTTCAGTTTCAATGTTGAAACCAGTTGTTCAAAGTGCATAGAATTCAAAGTTTAGTTCTGGAATATTAATGATGTAGGACTTGTTCCAGGTCCCAAGTGATAGTTAGTTATTAATATTCAAAGATCCATCAGTATAAATATGGAGGCTATTAGTATACCTCTGTGTAGATTGAAGAGCAGGGTATAGATTGTTTGTCTGTTGTGAGAGTGAAGGGTGATAATGGTTTGTCATTGTTCCCAAATCAGTATTTATAATGAGAGTAGTCCATAGCTAATAAAGTAAGAAACAAGATAATGGGGGCCATCATGGTACTTACTCACCCTAACTTACATTGTAATACAAGCAGTTCCTCTAAATGTTAAGTTCAAAAGTTGGTTTTGGATACTTAGTACGAAATGTTAAGAAATTGTCCCAAGGAGTCTTATCTATTAGGGTAAGTTTTTTAAAAACAGTTTTTACACAGATTTTCTAAACCTTGCAATTTCAACTACTTTCTTGTTGGAGCCCTAACAGGGCTTATAGTTGTGTATATTTTGCTTAGCTCATGTCAGAGTCTCTGTCCATGAAGCTGTACATATGTGAAGGAGCCTCCACTTGCTATGCTTTTGTTGGTTACTCAACCCTACCTGAATATCACATTTTCTTGAGAGGTCAAGGTTCATAATTACATTTTTGACAATAACTATGCTATTTGTCAGTATAAAGAGAAGAAGTTGGTACCACTAATTTTATTCTCGACAATAACTATGCTATTTATCCTCATAAAAAGATGGAGTTGGTACCAAAATTAAATTTTATAAATTTTTATCAAATTCAGTGTGTTATAAGTTGATTAACACAGAAATAAAAACAAAAACTGTTTAAAATGGCCGCTTTTAATTTGATAACATTTTAAATTTGACTATTTCAATTAGGTTCTATATGAGCATGCTAGTCACCTATTCCAAATTGCATTGTCTTATTATCGTGCTTATGTACAATGACAAGAACAACAATGGACAACAATGTTGACAAGAACAACAATGTATGGATGTTGAAAATATATTTTTTCTCTTTCTCGAGTTCATGAAATGTGAAAATCAGTCAAAAACCGAGGTTGAAATTGTTTACGATTACCAAATTTACTCTATACTTTATACATTGGGTACATAAAAATAAGAAAAAGATCACTCTTTTAGAAGATAAAGAAAGATATTTTCTGATAAAATATTAAAAAATAAGTTGCCTGTGCCGTTTATTTCTATTGTCTATCATCTCCATTCTGTAAAAATTAAACAGACAGATCTCTCATTCTACCACTCCATCAGTTTTAGGTGGTATCTTATTGAGCAGTGTCCAGTTAACTGAATCATTACTTGCTGTAAATCTTGCCTGGTTGGTGAGGGATATTTATTGTTATAACTTTAATATATCTGAACTTAAAGCTGATTTGGAATCCAATCTCCGATTTTCTCTATTGAAGAAAAATCACATATCATATAATATTAATTTGGTCAACACATACACTTGAGCAATTACCTTAGTTGATCTCTTCTGGTGATTTAATATTCATTCAGATCGAACTTCAACGAATTTAGCGATATTTTCAATAGATTTCCCCTCACAGTTTGGGAAACAGATAACACTACTATCTGTGTTTTAGGAATATATTTTCTCCCACAACTGACAGCATTGTTGTCTCCCAGGGAATTGTCCATAAACGAGGTCTTTTGATTAGTGCCTTCCTCAGTACAGTTAAGGATATAACACATTTAAGAGGTGTTTAACATCTTACCCCAGGATGAGGCATGCCTACTTTCTCAGACTCTGAGTTTCAGCTAGGCAGTTTCCTATAGGACATCTGTATTAGAACATGTTTGCAAAATGAAATTAATTTGAAAAGGAAGTGACCACCTGAAGGATCTTTGTAATCAGTTCGTGAGGATGTGAAACATCATTTGTGTGTTTTACCTTTATCCTTTTGTTTGTTTTAACAATATAATCAGTGTATTTTTCTTCTTTTATTTCTTTATTTTTGTGCTGTGGGTATTTTTGAAGCAGCTGTGAATAACAAGAAAAAATAGGATTTAAGAGGAAGAAAAATCCAGGATTTATATAAGCAGGTGTAGCTTATGAATATTGGGTCATTAGATAGAAAATATGGAAGGCTAAAATTTGACTAATAACTTCCATGTGATTATTATAGGTTTTTCAACTTCTCAAATACCTTTCATCTTGAGAGTAGAACTAATATGAGGTGTGTCTAACAAATTATTACCATTGTGACATAACAAATTTAATATAATTTCTTTAAAAAATATTTTATTTTTACAAGGAAGGCCACACCTTCAACTACTTTTCTACATAATGTCCACCATTATTAATACGTTTTTAATGTGTTAATAGCTTTTGTTCACAGAATAATACCGGTTGTGGTGATAACTACTGTTGCACAATATTTTTGACATGGTTATAATCATTATAGTGCTAACTGGGGAGGAATTGTTTCAGATACAGAAATAAGTGGTAGTTACTCTGCGCCAAGTCTGAACTGTAAGGTAAATACTTCCATTTCTCCCAACTAAACATGTTTGATCAGTTTTTGAGTGGAATGAGTGACATGCTGTCAAGTGTTGTCATGAAGCAAAACAACTCCACGACTAAGCACATCCCACTTTCTGTTTTGAATTGGACAATAGAGTTTTCTGAGAGTCTCACAATACCTTTTAGCACTTCACTGTTTCACTTCTTGGCAAAAAGTCAACAACTCTTCCCTATCTCAGAACTTAATGCATATGATTTTTCGTGTTGAAATTATGGTCTTGAATTTGTATGTTTTTCAAAGATCTCAGTTTCCTTTATTTCATAGATCGCTGCTTGGGTTCCAGATTGATATGAGACACAGATCTCATCACCAGTCACTACTTACTTTAAAAACATCATTGTATTGGCTGAGAAACCACAAAAAACAGTCAAGTTGTTTGGTTTTCTGTAAATTAGAGAGCATTTTTTGTATCCAATGTAAGTATAATTTTTGATAACCTAAATCCACTCCTTGTCTCATCATGAATATTCGTTCATCCTTCATTGAACTGTCTTAGTCACTTTCTCATCATTCCATCACTTATAGCATTTCAACATACGTTTTACAAATCTGCCGATGAATTTCTGCAGGTTTGAGATTTCTTGCATGTAAAAAACGGATAACAAATCGTATTTTACAATTGGTACAGTTTTAAATGATCAAAAATAACTAAAAATATACTTTGGTCTAGCTCTAATGGTTTCTCTGAAAAGTCAATGAACCGGGAGAGTAACATGCATGCATGGAGTGGCGATTGCATTACTGAGGTTGCTATATATAAAAAATGTACTTATTTCCTGGACACACCTCGTATAGTAACAAGATCAACGATTTGAATGTCTTAAAAGAAACAAACAGGCACATGCATGTTATAGGGATTTTATAAATCTTATTCATGTATTTTACTGTTTATATTAATTGTTTTTGCCTTAGAACTACTTTAATTAATTAACATACCTTATTTCAAGTCGATAGTAGTTCTTTATATTATAGTAATGGCTACATGTTTCGCTGCCATAGGCAGCATCATCAGGCCAGCTAATAACATTAACACTTTGTTCACATACACAAACACATATAGAAATCTCGGTCTAGCAGATATCGTTGTGCAGAAACGGCACTTGTTAAAAGTTAAAAATTGTTTTTGTTCCTAGTATTTTGGCCACATGTTCACTAACTGAGTTAGATTGGGATACTCAATCTAGATAGAGTATCCTAATCTGCACGATTATATGTGCTAGTCCGAAATTTTTATATGCGTATGTGAACAAAGTGTTAATGTTATTAGATGGCCTGATGATGCTAGCAAAACATGTAGCCATTACTATAATATAAAGAACTACTATCGACTTGAAATAAGGTATGTTAATTAATTTACTGTTTAATTACTATTTATGTGTTTAGTTAAACCACTTTAAAGCTTCTTTGGAAGTAGATCAAAACTGAAATGTAATAAACACTCTATTTCAAAATGATGTGACCATTTATTTTGATTTTTTACACATAATTATAACCCACCATCAATAGCCTGAGAAAAACTGAATTTTAATAAAAGTTTTTGAATTGACCAAATCGTTCAAATACACTACGTATATTGAAACTTCTATTGAAAATTATTTTACAGGCAGTTTTGTGAAGTTTTTAAATTCCGTAAATAACAAGTGATTTATATTCTTACATAGAATAAAATGTTCTTATAAAATCGATATATTTATGTAAAAGCTTGCTGCAGACAGTTTGTAGATGAGTTATTCTTAATAATGTATTTTACAATTTATTGTATTTCAATTTTAGTGAAAACTGTACTTACTTAGGCCTAGTTGGAAGCAGTTTATCTCCCTTTTTGAGATCTGCATTTGTAACATTTATGTAGAACATCATATCTGGCATAAGAAGATCTTGCGGCCATTTCAGTAATGGGGAGTCTACAGGTGGTAAATTCTCCATTGAGAATTCTCGAGCATAGAATAAAGCAGCTTGATGAAGCCAGTAACTAAAACAATTGTTATGAATAATTGTAAAATGATATCTCTCTTATATTACATGAATAAATACATCTATTATTTAAACTTTGTATTTAAGGCATGCACCAGGTGATTTTGTACAATAAGCTAAGATCTGCTCTAGATTCATAGGACCTGGAGCCAACATGTTGATGTTATGGGTCAGACTAAGACAACCATTGATACTTGGACGGGATGGTTTTGCAGAACTAGGTTACAGTAAATTAATGATGAAAGAAATTCCTAAACTGTGAAAAAATTGTCTTACAGTGCTGTTAGGAATAAGTTAATATTAGGATATTATTAAGGCTATATTAGGAAGAAATCATATTCACAAAGCTCAGAATGACCCAACTATTGTGAAACAAGTAAAAAATGTTGAAATGCTTGACTTGCAAACTCAACTAGGTTACCAAGACAACAGAAGGTATATAAGCGATCAACAGGATTTGGAGGTCTCTCTTGTCTTTTGGAGCTGGGAAGATACACGGCTGTGTGGCTAGCCGTGGTGGAAGATGGCCCAGGAAATCCACGCAACAAACCGTAAGCAAGCATTTCTATACATAAAGTCACCAATAAAAACATTTGTAATTTCTTTTATTTAAAATATAATGATAGTTGGAATACTTCTGGGCTTTGAATAAATAATATGGTTTTGTTTTATTGTTTAATTAAATTCCTGTTATTGTATTAAAGTTTTGTATTTAAATTATAGTATTAAAGTTTTGTATTCAAATTATTGTATTAAAGTTTTGTAGTTAAATTATTGTGTTAAAGTTTTTGTATTAAAGTATAGTAGTAAAGTATCAGGCAAATAGACATAAGTTTAATACCAAAGATAAGATTAATAAAAACTGAACCACTGATCTTGATTATTAATTGAAATTAAAGAACCCAGGCAGTTTTAAGGGCCGTTCATAACAGTGCCTACACTGTATAGATGTATTTCGTGGAGTGTGTATAAACTAGACATGGGCACGACTGGTCACATAATCCTTGACAATATGACTCTTACTGGCAAGAGGTTAAATTTATTTTGAATTTAATTTTAAAAAGAGATAGTTATTGTATAGTTAATTACCTTAGAGGTTGTCCTCAGTCCGTATATTAGTTATAGCTACAGCGCTGTTTCGCCGAACACTGTCGGCTTCATCAGGCCCGCACTAACACATAAACACGTAACACAACACAACACTAACACATATAAAATCGGAGTATGACTCGTCGTACATAAATAATAAAATTGTTTGTGGCCACATTATATGTCTTACTTGTCCATACCTGCAGCTGGACAAGTAAGACATATAATGTGGCCACAAACAATTTTATTATTTATGTATGACGAGTCATACTCCGATTTTATATGTGTTACTGTAGTGTTGTGTTGTGTTACGTGTTTATGTGTTAGTGCGGGCCTGATGAAGCCGACAGTGTTCGGCGAAACAGCGCTGTAGCTATAACTAATATACGGACTGAGGACAACCTCTAAGGTAATTAACTATATTATATATTAAACAGTCCAAGGCAACACATTATACTTTATAAAATAGTTATTGTATTTTTTGAAAGGACAAAACTGCTAAAGGGGTTTTACAGGTTTATTTATACAATTTAGGGAGTTATCTAATAAAGGCTTGTGGAGTAGAAAAAACTTAAAAAGTTAGGAACTATTTATTTCAAAACACTTATTTACCTAGTTTTAGTAATTAATATAAAACAAAAAATATGATTAGTGTAAGCAATAAAGTATGTAGCCATTCCTTTACTATTTATTATTTTAACACAATCCAAATACGATGTATGAATGCTGGATATGACTATGAATAGTTTTAAGGTGTACTGTAAAGTGAGACACTCATTCTTCCATCACGTTTTCAAAACAAACAGTAATGTGGAGTGATTTTCTAGTGAGATGTGATATATGAGTGTGATGACGGTTCATTATTTGGCATGTTATCAGTCAAAACTATATATTCTTAAACTGTTATTTCAAATTAATTTGTAAAGAGGAACTTCAGACTCCCTATCCTAATGTACATACATCTTTGAGAATGTTTGTCTAATTGCCTCACTGTCTTGAGACATACAGTGACAGCAACAAATGTCTACGATACAAGGTAAAGAGAAAAATTACCAACTATACTTAAATATACATGAAACATGCCAAAACAAATTTTAATATTCATTTCTTTACCCAGTAACAATAATAGGTTGCATGTAATATACAACTCTCACTTTATGTGCCATGGCATAGTTACACAATGATAAATAAGCCCTTCTCAAGATGGCGCTGTGTTGGAATTCTTTTGCGAAACTTTCTAAACACTTGGGTGGATAAGTCTGGAAAGTGCCAGATAAGCTATCGGCTAACATCTTTCCAAACACTTTTTTTCCTGTGAACCCAACAAAATAATAATATTAAAATTATCTTATAAGGAAAAGACTCCAAAATTAAAATGACTTAAAATCATATTATTTAATATATGTACAGCTTGTGTAGGTGTAAACAAAATGCACCCTTCGCCACTGATAACCCTTTAGATATTGAGTAGTACAATCACTTTTCAAGAAAAGTGAGTCACTACCTAGAGCCAGTGCTGTGATATTTTTATTATGTCACTACCTAAATTGCAACAAAGTAGATGTCTTTGTAAACAATAATTATAAATTTAATGAAGTACCGTATAGATTACACAATTTCTATTTTTGACAGTATTAGATTTAAAATTAAATCGGAAAAACCATGTTAATATATTGCCACAATTATCCTCAATCTACATCTTCAAAATATTATTCTTTACCAGTTCAGAGAAATTATAGCCTATTTTACTGACATGTGCAATATGAGTAATGCATCCAAGACGAGTATTTTGAAAGGTTTTAAAATAAAAAAGTAACCAATTCGGCTACATTTGATAAGAAGTCAAAGACTTGTGCTGTTCTTTTTTAAACAAAGAAACGGTGTATCTTCATTTTTCTTCCATTTATATTTTAAGTGTTATAATGTATTCTAAAATTTACACAGAAACAGAACAGAGTCAAATACATAGATAAAACACAAGGAAAACACACACAAAAAGTATATCAAAACATGCTTGCTCAAATTGCTGAATCATCAGCAATTTTCAGTGTCATCATAAACAACTGTAGTCTACAAAAAAATTAATAATAACAGTAAAAGGTATTTTAAAAAAAAAGCTTAAATATATAAAAGAATATAATTTTTATTCCATAGAGAAATTAATGGGACAGCCATTAATGGAGTATATATTGTTTCTTTTCCTGTATAAGTATTTAATGTTTTTATATTATTAATTTTATGCACAAGGTTTACACAATGAACTCCAGGGTGATGAATAAATAAATAAATAAATAAAAATATGAAAGCTGTTAGGAAAGTAAGTTCCATTTTATGTGACAGGAGAAGGAGTGGGGGTGTTGCATGCTTTTTGAACAGCTTGTACAGTCTAGATCAGCATGAGGCAGGCAGTGAAGGTCATTCAGATTGTTCTCATGCCAATACTGTTGTTAAACACAGCTGCTACCATTTAAAATCATACTGTATATGAATTATGTGCTGTTATTATTTTGATGTGGACCACTCATTATTCATACAAACTTTATTTGTTTTTCTTTTATTTATTCTCCTTATTGCTCTGTACAAACACAAGCTGTATAGCATGTGTCCAAAATTTAGAATACAACAAATACAGCAATATATATATATATCACTACATCACACATAATATAAACAAAACCAAACCAAACATACCAATAATACAATATACACTTACAGCCATTATAAACATTTTCCCTTTATATATATATATATTAGAACCACTTTATACTATAAAGCGCAATCCCAATTGCTCAAAAGGCTGAAACAATACTAAAGTGTGGCCTCGAGGAAATCCCCAACCGAGTAAAAAACTTTAACCTTCAACAACTTAGTTAGGTTTGAACTTTGTACAGTTTATGGAATGAACATTATGAGTGAAGTGCTGTAAGGAAATGGTGCCATTTATTCTGAGATGGATGAACTAACATCCTAGATGAAAAAAGACGTGGATGACTACCTGTTGTGATAGATGAACTTGTTGAAAAGGTGAATGAGTAAATCCAAGAAAACCATCATTTTAAAATTACAGAATTATTATTATTTGAAAAAAAAATTTCAAGTACCACAAACAGTTTTGTACGAACTTGTAACTGCCAAGCTAGGTTATCACAAGTTTTGTGCCTGCTGGATGTATATCCTCCTACAATAAATAAGAAAATGTTTTGAAAATAGTACCTACTAATAAACCTTTGAATCTTATTGGTACTAATTAAAAAATTTTAAATGTAGTACACACTTTTTTTATTAATGGCTTGGAAATATTGTAACATGGGTTGCATTTTGTTTACATTGGCTACTATTGCTTACATTTGAAATCAATAATTACATAATTTTTCTTATTAAAACAAAAATTATTTTGTGAAAAATTTTAGTTTGTTGTCATTTACTATCCAAAATAACCCAAATGATAATTTTTAAAAAAATATTTGTAAGAGTGGATGATGATGATATACCCACACATAGTCACGTTATTTAGGGGTTAATTATGGATATATTCACATAGTCAAGTTGTTTCAAGAGATAATGACAGATATTTTAAATTAAAAAGTAATACAAATATTATATGAGAACTTAGATTGACATAATCATGAGTTTTTAGTAGTTTTACATCATACAACATTATTCAACATAAATCAACATCAGTCAACATTATTAATAAAAAAAAGAAGTTGACTCCACAAATTTCTTTTCACCATTTTTCTTTACTCATTTTTAAATGAGATATCATATGACTCCCCTAATATTTAAGATATTTTTTAAAGTTACCCCCGCCCCCAACTCACAGCTCTTTCTAGGAGGGAGTTAAAAAAGCTTTTACACTAATAATTAGAGTCTATACTTAAACTAAGATTGTCAAGGTTTGGATTTTTAATTACAATTACTAATCAAAATAGACAGAAGGGGGGTTGGAACTTTATGATTGCATTGTAAGCATTTAAGTTATCATAATACAATGTTTAACAAAAGTAATGAAATTATTAAAATGAAATAAATACATAAATCTAACCTTTCTTATGATTGGACTCTATTACAACAAATGGCCTTCTTATTGGTGACTTTCGGGCTTTGGGTATGGGAGGTATACATTTTTCTTCATATTCTTTTAAAAGTCTCTGAACTGTTTTGTCATCCTTGAACTGCAAGACATTAAAAACATCATAGTAAATACACAATTGTAATTTAGTGAAATTCTATGTAATAATAACACATTCTTTTTTCACAATTATTCAAGGTTTTGTTTTTCAAATTCTTTGTGTTATTATATTATGATTTTGTTTCCTTATCAGATAATAAAGCAACATCCTACATTGAATAATAGACTATAGTTTAATATTGAAAATACAAAATAATCAAGAAATGTTACTAGTGGATGTCAAAATTGCATTAAGATTAAAAAAAAAATGATTTAAAAATGAGCATGCAAATTTAAATAAAGAAAAAATTAGTAGAAAAAGAAGAAACATCTTATAAAGCAAAACCAATAACAAATAAAAATTATGGAAGAATTATAAAAAAACTAAAGAAAAAAGAAGTATATAAACTAAAATCGGACAAGAGTAATGCTACCGTTATTGTTGATAAAACTGAATATACAGAAATTAGACAAAATAATAGTTTATCGTTTAGTGTTTATAGAAAACCTATGCACATAGACAGATATGTAGCTAAGAGCTGATACCATTCATCTATACATAATAGAGATGATTTTAATTCTATGCTTCACTGGTTAATCAACTTATCTCTACAACATCCAATGAGCCTATTGGCTAATAACAATATAAATGAAGTAATCCTCAAGCCATAAGTAAAACAACATAATTAATATTAGAAAGCTTAATACACCCTTATGTATATTTTGTTAACATAGTGTAATATGTACATTTTAAATTTTGAATTTAGTACGAGAAATAGAAGTTTTGAAATGTGATTGGTCCAAAATTCAAGGAAAAAAAATCTTAAATAATATGATTGGTCCAACGCAGGACGAAAGAACGAAGGATATGATTGGTTCAAAAATAATAAATGCAAGGAGACACCGTTACTCAAATTAAGTTAATAATTTAAAAAAGGAATCAAAATTTAAAAGAAAAGTAAATGGTAGAAATAGCCAGAGAAAAATGTTTGAATGTTAGTATAATTAGAATAAGTAAGTATAGAATTAATAATTAAGGATATTTTAATGTAAATGTGGTGTGAATATTGGTTACTATGCGAAAGTTGGGTTATGTAATAGAAGGATTTTCATGGCGTCTCTGGAAGTAGTTGGACAACAGGAGAGTCGGGGAGTAACGTTTGAAGAGTTCGGACGTATCATGTTGTTTGTGTGATTTCAATTGTTACAATGGAAACCCGGTAAAGAAGTGAGTTATGTGGTTTAATGTGAACAATAAGGTTTGCCTTCGATTAAAGACAAATTTAGCATATAACAGTGTACAAAAGGTTGCTAAATATGAACTTAGAAAAAGATTGTATTGTATGTTAGAGTGAAGTACATGCGGTTGTTTGCAATGGGTCAAATGACTCAAGGTTTTGAATATTGAATATATTATGAACAATGAGACTATAAAAATATATTCAAGTGTTAAATGTGAATGTTTTAAACCATGAACTGTTAAATTAATGTATAAAATTGTGGTGCATGATTTCAAAGTAGTGCACATGTTTTCAATCGTAACGTCGAGATGGCATTATGATATAATAGACTTGTTTGTGAGAAGTATTGGACAATATAAAGTGAAAGAAAAACTAATTTTCAAATTTTGATGAATAGAGAATTGATATGAGTTCAGCAAAGTAGAGAGAGATAATTCGATGATATCATTATAATGGAGGGAAAAACGTCCACGAGGGGAGAGGTGTGGCGCCTTATACAACTGGAGCAGTCGATCATATACACAAAGTGTTTTCAAAGAAAACTACATAACGTGTTTGGTATCCACGTTTTAGAAACTTTTATTTTTGAGTTATATATTATATATATAAAGAAATAAAATCTTGTCATTTTGAATTTTTATAAATAAGTAAAACTTAAACTTTTAAAACTATAACAAATGTCTTTATAGAAGCATTAGATAACCAAAAATGATACAATATAATTTGCTTAATATAAAAGAAATTAACTTTTATTTTTAATAAATTTTTTAAAATTTTTCGTAAGTTGTAACTAACGTTAACTAAGTTGTAAGAGTAACGTCAATAAATAAATTTTATTCAGATCATTTTACTGCTCAACAATACTTAAACAAATAAAAGTCAATAGGATGTATTAATATAAAATGTTGAATATAATTATCCAAAATTTGTATATGTTTATCATAAATATGCATTAATAAAGTTATGTACAATTTCAGCATAAAAAAGGATTTCTGTTTTCTTAAAATATCCAACTGAAGTACACTGTTGATAGAATTTGCAACCCTGAAGATTTCTAAATTAAATTTAAATTCAATTTTAAATATCAGTTTGGTAATTATTTAGTTGCCATGGCGCCCAACATTAGTAGCACTTTGCTATCCTTTTACAAAATTAATAAATTTCAAAACCCTAATTTTTTTAAATAGTTATAATAGATACCATCCTCAGAGGGGTTTTCATCCCTTTGAGGATGATAGCTATATTACTGAAATGTCATAAGGGTTTATTAACTTTCTAATGTTAAATTGTGTTAGTATTTTATTTGTGGTTTGGAGATGACTTCTTTTATATAACTTATCCCTGAAAAAAACATCACTATATTTATGCTGCAGCAATATTTTAATGTTTTTCAAAGGTAATACCAATAATCAAATTTCCAGGCTTTTTCAATAAAATTAAAACAGTTGACAGCTAATGGCAATGAGCATGGATTCTGATTGCTTGTAATAAATGGAACCCTGGTCGTCTTAATCTTGGAGCAGTTTGAAAGAGCTACTGTATATCTGGATTCTCACAGACTAGAGGTCTGCTTTGGAAGCCATAATAAAGAACAATCTGAAGTGCTATTCATACCTCACAAAATCTTGCAAGAGATTCCTTAAGAGCATTGATTAGTGTGGAACCTGATAGTTGTTTGAGTGATAAAATATACTGTGCACTTGCAGAAACAAATTACAGTAGACCCGGACCATTCACACTTGACACTGGATGCCTGATTCAAGAAGAAAGTAAGGTGATTTTTGTATTCTCTTTAGCTCCTGAATAAACTATCCAATTTTTTCATAATAGGGGATTCATTATATTTTTTGAAAGAGATTTCTTTAAGTCATACATAAATAAGTTTACACACACACATAATTTCCAAAATGGCAATCATACATAATCAGAATTACCTACCCAAAAAAAGTGACATAGAAAGATAAGCACAAGATTTAAAATCATATCTGTAGTGTTCTGGTAAAAACCTGGAGACACGTGTTACTAAAAGAGCAGGAGGTTAATAAATAAAAATACAAGACTTACTATGCAATATAAAAAGGATGATTATAAATAAGACTTACCTCTGGTCGATTCAATGTAGCCAGTGTATTTTTTAAACTTTGATAAACCCCATACTTTTCCGCTTCTGGTATCTCTAAATATTAAAAACAAGTTAGTTATATATTAGGCATAATAACTAGCCTATTATAAACACAAAAATCTTGAATAAACAAAAAGTACTGAGTTTGCAACAATTTGCTTTGAGAAGAAATTAATTTTCTGTTAAATAGCACTCAGTTTCAAATATGTAGAAGTAAAATAACTAAACTCTATGGCTTAACAGAACTGAAAGGTGTAGGCCTGCTAGATGAGTTTCAGTCAGGTAATGTTTAGTTACCACATTGAATTTCTATTGCAGTTATTTGAGTATTCAGACCAAAGTACTAGTTACAAATTTTTAAACTCATACCTGTACATATAAAATTATTCAGTTTGACCAAAGTAGACAACTTTCATTATTTTGCAACAAATAATATTAAACAAGATGCTCCAGAAACTGTAAAGTCATGGAAATCAACCACTGCCCTCCTAAATGTTCTAGCTCCAATAATTATGATCTTAACACAAAATAAGTGTTTTTATTAAACAAGTAATTAGAAATTTAAGTATAGACCTATAATTTACAATTTACTGAATAGTTTTTCTGGTTTTCAAATTTGTCTAACAATTTTTAAACTGGGCTACTTACGAAATTGGATTAAAATTGTGTTCCTTAGAGCCTTTACTATCTACCTATCTCTCCCACACACATACCGTAACCTAACATTTTTGTCAAAATACTCCAGTGGAGATATGATAGTTTGAATGTTGCATATATCAGTTGCATAATTAGGATTAAATAATTTACTATCACCATTTTGAATCAGAACAGTAATTTGTAATCACCATTGTAAGAGCTTTCTTGCTGTAATATAAGAGCTTTCTTGTATATTTAAATTGGCGTAGGGGTTGGCGAATGCATCGCCTAGTGGGTACCAACTATAAACAGCCTCCTCATATCCCTATTCTTCATTTTTTCTAAGATCTTTCTTGTGACCTGCACTACTTTTCACACTTCTGCTACTGTATCTTTATTAATCCGTCAGCCTTAGGGTTAGCTCTTCCCCGCCAAACTATGTCTTCACCTCCTGTTCTTTTGTTTTTAGCCCAACCTTAAAGTGTAAAGCAACCTGTGGTGATGGGGTGAAAGGCACCAGGCAAAAGGTGTAGCATGCAGAGCCTGTGGGATACTTGGTGACCTCTCACAGGATTTAGTCATACCCGACCAATCGGAGCTCTGGCTGAGTGGACCATCCTCTCTCAAGCTGCTCGTTGGAAACACATGTAGAAAAATGAAAAATTACATGCTAGTATGAGATGTTATGGCTACTCAACATGGTGATAAATTGAAGCATGCCCTCTGTGATGGGGAGTCATCTACTTAGTTGTGATTCCCTCAACAACACAAAGATAATAAACTTAGTAGAGAAAGGACAAACAGCCCATTCAGGAAGAATATCACTCCTGATAGAAAAAGCACCATACAAAGAGGGAACACAGGCCAGAAAGGTTTCATAAACATGGAAGAACGAACATCCCGCTCCCATTACATGGACAACCCTGCTAGATAGTTGACCCACTGAGAAGACGTCTGAATGGGGCAGGAACAAGATATACCTCGACAGGCTAAAGAACTCCTAGGGAACTATAACAGGAGAAAGTCGAGATCACGAAACAGAGTAAGTAGAGATATATTGAAAACACTGTTAGAGTTTTGATTGAAGCATTGTGGATTCAGAAAACAGTTTAGAAGAATAGGAATAGAAAATTATGGAAGCTGTAGATTTTGCAAGAGTGGGAGGAGATGCCACACCATCTATAGTCGAATGCAATGCAGTAATGCACAAAAGGGCTAAAAGTCTGTGAGGGTACCAGATTGGATATAGAAGAGATACCTACACTTGATCCCTTCATTTGCTGCAATTCCTACAGGAGTTGGTACTGTAGGCGCTTTTACGAATGGGAGCTCCTCATCTTAGAAGAAGTAGGAGGCGCAATAGATTTATAGAAGTAGCAATGTATTTTATTCCCACATTACTTCTACTACTACTACTAATCACCATTCTAAGGCCCTTCTTGCTTATACAATATTATATTTAAATCAACATAGACTATAGCAAACATTTAGTAATACCCTATATATTACCTTCTATTATTGCAGTATTTATTTCACTTTTTTCACTAATACTTTTGCCAACGATTAACACTATAAATATACAAACTGAACTAAAACACTGATAGTTGTTTTTTATATACATTTTTCATTCAGTTAAAAAAAAAAAAGGAGAAAGTAACTTAAATTTTAAATAACATACATGTTAATATCATTGTTATTTCAATGTTATTATAATACTTATATATAACATTTAAATAACATTTAAATCAATATTATAATACTAATAATACTTTCTACTAAAAGAAAGTATTAAGATGAAATATGATTTTTAATATTGTGGAACAAATTATTGAAATGCCTCCATTTAGAGATACATTTTTATCAACACTTTTAAAGTTTTATCAGATGATACATATGATTATTCTTATCATAATCAGATTTTATATCACATAAAAAAGAAGTGTTTCATTTGTGAATATTTTATATAACAATTGAATTGATTGTTGAAACTGCTCCTATTGTTTAGTGGTTTTGAACTTAGTATGATGTTACCTACCCAGTATATGAACTATAAGGTAAGTTTGGTACATAGTTACAAAAAATTTCAACCTCTATTTTTTGTATGATCTTCATGTTTCATGGACTTAGGAAACTAAAAAAGTGATTTTTGAGATGCCGTCCATTCATTTTTGTTTGTACGATACTGTGGTACTACAATAGCCTATTATAGACTAGTATATAATTATCTGAACTATGGAATTCTTCTTTGGGGAAACTCATCAGTTCAGAATATGGAAAAAGTGTTTGTCCTGCAAAACATTTTGGTTTATTAAAAGCCTAAAAAGCGTGAAGTTATAAAATAGTTTTCAAGGAGTTTAGACTGCTTACACTCTTGTGTAAATAATACTTGAAGTGTTGCTCAATTGTAAATTTAAGGGTGATCGAGTCCAGAATATGGAGATACACAATTATATCATCAGGCAAGCTTGTGACCATAACGCCAGACAGCACAGGTTAAATGTATATACAGTAGTAAACTTTCTTTCAAAGCTGGTGTAAAATTGATGAACAGCCTTAGACAATTTCTATTGTCTGTGTAATTCTACTCGGTGGATGAGTTTATGTACCATGACCTTGTTGTTTCAAGGCAGACATACTCTCCAACTTCATAGGTATACTAAGTTTATTTTCTTTTAAGTGTTGTAATTTTATTTGAATTATATTTTGATTGTATATTCCTGTAGAATCATATGTATTTGGCTAATTAAAAATCATTTCAAATTTATATTAATTGTAGTTTTTTATACTTTTTAAGGATTGTTGTTACTTATGTGTTTCATAAATAACCTTTCACTTATGTTAGTGAATAATGTTTTATGTTTTGGCCAATTCATCTAAGTAATGAAATATCCAGATGCCTGCAGAAGTGATTTGATAACTAAAATTTCTGTCAGGAAGTTCATTAACTCTCCATTTGATGCTATCACACTGTGCGATACATTCAAGCCACTTTCCAGTGACGCTATCGCACTGTGCGATACATTAGATTTTGTATAATCACAGCGGAACTGTGTATGTAACAATCGCATACTTTATATAGTAATGTAGTGGAAATATTTCTCTTTTCACTGACATCAAATGAAGCCCTATTCATAAGATGTAGACAGCTCAGATAACAATCAGCTGTTTGTTTTAGCTGAGCATCTGCTTATGATGAACTGACCCGGTTCAACGCTATCAACACAGTATTGTTTTGCATTACTATTTTTACTGTAAATACGTGTTATATTATTATTTATTGTTGTTATATTGTGTTATAGTTTGTATTATGAGTGAACTAAGTAGATCCAGTGCTATTAGACGTTGTTTAGATGACGATGGTAGTGATGTTAGTGAAAATGAAATTACAAGTGACATTGATACAGAATTGAACCAGTCTCAGACTAAAATGTTTAGTTTTTGTAAATATGTAAATGTATCATAATAGATTTTTTTTTTCAAAACTATTTCTAACTAATTAGCATTATTTCCTCATACTACATGTAATATAATCAATATTTGTAGACATATTACAGTGTGGACATACAATAGTAATGTGTATACATGATTTGTAGATAATCGGGCTAAAATTAACTTAAGTACTGTTCTCGGTTTATTATTTTCTATTTAAATTTTTTCAAAATAATATTAGTGTGTGAAAATATAGTTTTATTCAGGATTAAATTTGAATCATTTTGGCTATCTTCAATTGTTTATTACTGTTTTGTGTGACTATTCATAATGCCTCAAAATAAAAAAAAAAGCAAGAAAAAAAATTATCCACACATTTTTGAGACTTGAAATTTTTTGGAGACTGCTTATTTTTTAAATTTTATACTATCTTATAAAGCATGCTTTTCTGAATAGTTTGATATACAATATCAGATATGTAACAAGTTTTTGTATTTTTTAAAAATATTCAAGATATCCTAAATTGCAAAACGCCTAAACACACAGTATCATTTAAAGGTGTTTTAATCATCAGATGGAGGGTTAATATATGTAGTATGTACAGTGGCACAGTCTTGCTACAACCACAAGCACATTTTATCTTTAGTAAGCTGTACTATGAACAGGTCAAGGAAAAGTTTACAATAACAATCAAAGTTTATTATTTCTAACAAGAATATTGTGCCCTTCTTCTTCTGCATATTATTTACCCACATTAAATTTTATTTTTTTTTATGCAGACGAATTTCATAAAGGAAGGGGTTTCTGAAGTACATAAGTAGTACAGTATCCAGAAATATTGATGAATTTAAATAAATTTGAGATTGTATATTAGATTTATTGTCAGTTAAATTTGATTGTCACTCAAATAAATGATGCAAAAACTTTGAACAAATTTTTTCACTCACCCATTTCTAAAACAAAATGAAAACCAACCAAAACTAATCGTCACCAAAAATGTCAGTTTGCTAGTTGTCAATAAAAAATTGAAAATAAATCTTGGACACTATCTTTGCAAAAAATATTTATATATTCACAGAAGGTCCTAAACTTGTTTTGTTTGTACTATAAATATTTCCTCAGAGTAAATCGTACTTGATTCAAATCGAGCTTGTATTGATAGTGATCAAGGTTCATTTTTGATTTTTGCTAATTCTTTCTGAACCGTAATATATTTTTTTTACTTGTGATTTTGCAACACAGTTTTTTTGTAATTAACCTTCACGTTTGACTGAAATTAGTAGGGCAAATTTTGAGAAATTAGGTATTTATATAACAACCCCATGGGTAATTTAGGTTTACCAAAATCTCAAGATCCATAACTTTTAACCCATTGCGGGCGAAAGACGTGTCGTTCACGTCCTCGCGTTAGGTGGACCAAACTCCAAAAGACGTTTATGTTACATTCAATTATTCTGCATTATCAACTAACAATTAATTGTGAAACAGTTGTGATTCATGATAACTCTGCTAGATTGTGCGTTTTGTGTTTTTAATTATCTCCAATAGATTGTGCACAGATGCCTAACAATGTGTTTCCAGAAAAATCCAACATATTGTTTGCGAATGCCTACTTTTATTTATACTGTCAGTTTGCCGCCGTTTTGTGAATGATTATGCCGGTCTGTTATGTTTTGTTGGCAAGATGGGTGACAACTTACGTTCATCGGAACTTGATAGGTTATTATTAGAAAGTGGTAGTGACAGTGATAGTGATACTGATCCTTCGTTTTTGGATGGGAATGAGTTATTATTAGTTCATGTATGTCCCCGTCTGTTCGTGTGTAATCCAGTGTTGTGTGAAGCTTTCGACAAGTTACAAGTGTTGAACCTTCAGACCAAGATGATGTTTTAAAGTTTAGTTTTACTCATTATAGTTGTTTACATTTATAAAAAAAGATATAGCTTTGTTAGAATACCAATATGTGAAAAGGACGTGAACGTAACGTCTTTACCTGCAAAGATGCGTGTAGTGCTGGCGAAACAACTCCGGCTGCTGGGTGTTGCGCGGCACAGTTTTATTCCGCCCGCAATGGGTTAAGAGATAACAACAAATATCTTTTTATGGGCTTGTTGAACAAAATTTGATCAAAATTGTTATAGCCAATTTTTGGTAGTTACAAAAAAAAAAAAAAATAGTGGGGTTTATTGTGGCAGCTACTCCACAATTTTGACTTGCAAAAAGTCATGGTAAATAAATTGAATGATAGAAGTTAAACAAATAGACTTAAAAAAAAAACAAAAAAAAAAAACAAACAAAAACAAAGGAATTATTTGTCAAGTTGTTTCAAGAGATAATGACAGATATTTTAAATTAAATAGTAATACAAATATTATATGAGAACTTAGATTGACATAATCATGAGTTTTTAGTAGTTTTACATCATACAACATTATTCAACATAAATCAACATTATTAATAAAGAAAAAAAGTTGACTTCACAAATTTCTTTTCACCATTTTTCTTTACTCATTTTTAAATGAGATATCATATGACTCCCCTAATATTTAAGATATTAGTAGGTGCATAATTATAGCCACTTACGGTACAGCAATAATTCTATATTGACATTAAATGATGAAGGTTCAATATATAATGTCAAAAACTGTAGAAGTTTTGCTATTTGAACAATGTGATGGGAATGGAGCTGGGTAAACTTTCAGGGGTTCAGTGTAATGAGTACGGGCATGGCAATCTTGTGGGGGACTTAGCTGGATCTACACATTTTTTCATATACTCTTGGGTTAGATCCTTATCTTTCATCTCTCCTATAAACTCTCTCTTGATCAACTCATGTTCTCTTACAATCCTATTAAAGTATTCCAGGGATAGGGATATTAATTTTATATCCTTTGCCTACTTTTTTTATATGGAGCTTATGACAAAGAGGAAAAACAACATTGATGCCTTAAAACAACAAGGGAAAAAATAGACCCAGATAAGGACACATTATGCGGAAATCACAAGAAAACAATGCAGAGTCAGCACTGCATTGGAATCAAAGGATGTCAAGAAGGAGGTACAACAAAATTTGTATGGAAGTTTTGTAAAAGTTAAATGGTGTTAACCAAATTTGAAGAAAGCCAAAAGACCTAACACACAACAGAAGAATTTTGAAAATTAGAGGAAAGACAAATCGAGGTAGTTGTTAAGGAGTTTAACTTAGATTATTAGGCATTATGTATATGTTGGAGGCATAGTACAAAATTCTGCTGATTCTCCCTCACCACATCTGACACTTGATGTTGGGAGTTTACTTTTTCTTTCCTCTGAACTGCTCTTATGAAGTTAACTTGATAAAACATAAATATAATGTAATAACTACGCAGGTTTTTTATTTACATGTAAATACATATCAATATGTGCTAACATTTCACGAAGTACATAATTATAGTGTGTGGAATTCAAAATAGGAATTATTTTGGGGTAAGACCATCTCTTGTAGACTTCTTTCATCCTGTAAAAAAAAAAAAAAAAAAAAAAAAAACAAGTTATAAATACTTATGTTAAACACAATCTGAAGTGTAAATAAGTATACAAATAATCTGTAAAAAATTGTATATATACCACTTAAGAAAATAAATACCTCCTACAACACACTACACTTGATTTACTGTGTTTTGCAAGAATTTATATTGACATGGGTTGTGAGCCTGGGAAAATGCATAATTTGCTCGGTAACTCGATTAAAACAACATGAAAAATAAATCTACATTTACACATTTTTTTAAGGGTTAAGAAATAGTTGTATAATATTGAACATTATATCATTACATTTATATCTGAAGTCAGCTATTGTTGACTAAGTTCTAATAATTTTCAAGTTTTAAAGTAAGTGAGAAATTTGTTTTATTTTTATTTGGTGAGATTTCTCATTTTGCCTTAATTCTCATTTAAATGAATACTGTATTATTCAAAAAACTGGATAATAGATGTAATATTTATTAAAGAAATATAGTTGAGATAGATAAAAAAGAAAAACATTCATAAATCTTACAAGGTAAAAGTTTACCAAATTCAATATTCAAAGTTCATTCTAATGTACCTGCATACTGGATGACTTTAGATAATACTCTAATTCTAAATAACTCTAAATGATTTTGCATAACAAAATCTCAAAGTAAAGTTGAATGTTAAAAGTTTTTAACTGAATTAAGAAAAAAAATTCATAAAATGATAATCTGAACTGGTTATAAAATATCGAAATTGTAATTATTTCTGATTTCATGAAATTGTAATTTGAAATAACTAGAAGTTTTGGGTGAATTAACAAAAATATATAAAATCTTAATTGTACCAGATGAAAATAACTTTATTCAGCCAATTTTTTAGATTAAATTAAATTTATGTGCAATGATCAAAACTTTACATGCACATTTTCCAAGCCTGTAATATGTCGAACAAAGTTCTAAATATAAAAATATTAATTTTTAACAACTCAAGAAGGTTTTACTTTTGTCTCTTAAATTGCAAATTGTTTTCAAATTATTGTCCTTTTGGACAATAGTTTTAGCTGTATTAATTAGAAATTTTATGACATAATTTTCAGTTGTAGCTTGTTAATTATTTTTATTACATGTATAGTTATTTTTACTTGATTTTGGTAATTTTGAATCTGTAGTTATGAGTTTCTTCTATTTTTTATTATGTTTAATAGTAGTTATTGATGAATTTATAAACTTTAGTGTTAAAATTAGTGTTTTGTTTAGTTTAAATTTAATGTGTATTATGGGTTATGTTTAATATTATATTATAAAAGTGACAAATTGTTTTTATACAGTTAATCTGGTACGAGATCAGCACAAGCTTGGTGTAAGCATTGAAAAGTGTAACTTCTCCAAAGTCTTCAACCTTATAAATTATAAGAAATACTATTACTTATTTTAGTACTAAAATTTTCAAATTAAACAAAGAAGTGAAGTGTAACCCACTAAACTAAGTTTTTTAAAAGAAGAAATAAAAAAAGGAAAGAAGTATAAAAAAATATAACAAAACCCTCCGATTGATCCACCCCTATTTATTATACAAATGTAATTCTGTATAAACTAAAAAGGAGTTGTATATTTTAGGGTAATGTTCAGTTGAGGATATAAATTTTCTAAATTTTATGTTTCAGCCAATATTGTCGAAATTCCGTTTTACATATAAATATTAAAAGAGAGAGGGACAAATTTTTACATATGTAAAATTCTGTAGAATAAATTTATATATTATGTCAATATTGTTCAAAAACTTTTGCTTGTTAAAATTGTAATTTCTGTTTTCAAAATATTTCAAGGTCAAAATAATAGGTTATTAAATTGTTCTCTAGCGGTAATAAAAAGGTATCTGGACCAGAAAACTGTTGTTGAAGTCTTTCTTTGAAGTCACCATCATTAGACAGTAATCTTAACTCACAGTTCTGATAAACTTAACCAGTATCAATTGAAACATGAACGAGTGTTTACCAAAAATAAAAAAAAAATGTTTAAATGTTGAAGTTAAGTGTTGTATTTATATGTTTTGTAAATGTGGTGTATATATGTTTTATTTATCATAAACAATCGACATGCATTAAATCAATAGTAGTATAAAAAACAATAAATGAGATTTGATAATGCCTGAATAAGAGGCGAAACAACGTAATCCAAGAAGTGAACAAAGAAGGATTCTGAGCATAAAAAAAAAGGGAAGTAAGTTATTAACATAACCAGTCCAGCAGGGCAATAATTGATAACAATATAAAATATTGTATTGGACGTATGAAATGTTTTTCTTTACTTACATGGTTTCCATTTGCTCTGACTTTGATTTCTTATATTTTGATTTTGGAAATTTGTCTGTTTCTGGCTCGTCTATATAAAAAGTCAAATCAGGAGCTAAGAGATCTTTAGGCCATTCCCACAATGGAGAACTGGACGGTGGGAAATTCGGATAGTAGTTTTTTGCAATTACAAAAGCAGCTTGATCAAACCAATACCTGAAAGTATAATAAAAACAGAACAAAAATTCAAAATCATTATAAAAAAAAAACATATACAAATATGAATATACAGGGGGACTATAAAGTATGGAAACACAACCATAAAAAACAATGTTAACATATTTAAATTTAATAAGAATACAGTTTATAATTAAAAACACCAAGATAATAGCAATTATTATGAATGCGTTTGAAAAGTACTGAATTATGATTAATGTGTGTGCTGGGGTTAGTGATCCATTGCTTAAGATGATTAGTGTTTCTGATTCCTACCTCCTACACTTTTGCTTTTAACACATCCCAAAAACTGAAATAAAGTAGATTCAGATCAGGTGAGCAGGGAGCCCATTCCATGAGGTCATGACGTGCAATTCAGTTTGGAAAATTTCCATTAACCAGTCCCTCATTGACAATGCATAATGCTGTGATGCACCATCTTACTGGAACTATTTGGGCTTTCCTTCGTGTAGCCAAAAACATGATTTACTAGCGACATTGCCTTAAAAGAAAATGGATTTAAAACATGTTTATCCCACAATTCCACACAACACCATCACTTTAGCCAAACAATGATCTTTGGTAGGAGAAAACCATGTGGATTGGTTTCTGACCAATATCTTATGATACTCCACTTGCGTTGTTTATACTCCACAGATACATGTGTTTTGTGTACTACACTTCCCGCTTACATGAAAAGAACTTATTACTAATTGGACACAATCTATAGAAAACTTGGACTTGATATCAAGGCGTTCTGAAAACCATGCAAACATTTCTATGTGATGATCAGGATTATCTTCAAGTCATTATGAGGATGAAACTTTCATGCTTTTAAAATTTTGTGGAATATAGCTTGTGGTAATCTCAGTTCTATGGATTTTCTGCGTGTTGAAACACAAGCACCATTTCCTTCACTTCGTCAATGACCCATTTACAATAACTTTTCCTCCTGTCTTGACAAATGCATCTTGCAAAATGGACAGCACTTTGAACACATTGTGTGAGGTTTGTCTGTTTATTCTGTTTATTTTATGTTAATTAAAAACTACATTCTTATTAAATAAAATGTTTTAACATTGTTATTATTTTATCTCCATGTGTCCAAACTTTATGGTGACTTTAATAGATGTGTTTAATTTTAGTTTTACTGTTTATAAAAAAAGGTGATTTATTGGAATATAGGAAAACTATCCAAATATATTTGCTTTTCTATATTTTTTCTGTTGGTTACAGAACTATAACTTTTGACCTGCAAAACCTATTAAGTTCAACTTTGAGACAGTTTTATATTATTATAACCAAATAATTAATAATTGATTTTTTAAAACTGACTTTTACAAGGAAAAAAGAACATACACTACATAATAATAAACTTTAATGTAATAGCAGATAAGCTTTTACTGTAAGCTTTTGCTTTATTTTATCCTTGTACATAATAATAATTCGAATTTGCCCCTAACCACAATCACTAGATACTTAATAAAACACAATTGTCTGATTAATTGTTCTTTATTAATTATTTCCACTTAATGCCCTGATGTACATTTTCAATAACATGGTTATCATCATCGGAGGGTCTTGCTTATAAACTAAATCTAACATTACATATCTACTAATGAAATAAAATTAAACCTAAAACTATAATAACCTGAGTGCAAGCTAAAATCCCTCCCACTCCACAGATCAGTTGACCAGTAAGGTAGAGGCTTGGGCTGGCCCTTTGTAACTTGACAAGTTATAGTTTTAGGTTTAATTAACTCACCCATGAATAACCGGTTATAAACAACTTTCTCCAACCAACCACAGGCTTCACGAAGAAACGCACAAGCTCTATGCAGTAGTCCTAAAACATTAACCCGCAAAGCTAGTAAGGAAATTCAGATAGCACAGTCTACAGTATGGTGTGTAGATGGTGCTCTTGAACACTACATATCTGAAGTACACGAGTTTATGAATATTACATTGCCAGACCGTTGGATTGATTGCTCTGGAAATAAAGACAGGCCTCTGTTGCGCTGGCTACTACGATTGCCGTATTAAACTCCTTGCGATTTATTCTTATGGTGTTCATCAAAGACACAGTTTACGACCCTCCTATGCCTAAAAACCTGCAAGACTTAAGACAGCACATAACAGAAGCAGTGCAATCCATAACACAGGAAATGTTGCAGTGTTTGGGCGGAGCTGGAATATCGCCTGGATATTTACAGAGTAACTAACGGCGCTCATATCAAGAATTAAAGTTTTTGTAATGTACATTAAAATTTATTAATATGACAAATTGTTTTGACTCTTTATCAAATTGATTTTGTGACAAATAAATTAACCTTATTTTTGAATCACCCTGTATTATTTAAAATTTGTATTTAAGTTGTACTTACCCAGATATGACAACATGATTCTTGAAGAGGACTTGCCTTGCATTGTTGGCAGTAGCATATAAGCAGAGGGAGTGATAAGCTCGTTTCAGTTCCATTGAAGCATTCATTGAGAATCTCATTCTTTCAAATCCTTCGGGTGGATTAATGAGTATAATACCTTTCATTGCTCTTGCAAGTTTATTTGCAATCACATATCTTCCTGTCAATAAAAGATCAGAATCATTTTAAACATGTTGATAAGCTACATATTAAGTGAACAACGTGAGTACTTAGGAAGAAAAGTTAACACAGTTTCACCAACAAGATGGATTACATAGTTCCTTGTTTAAATACTAGACAAGGGTAATGACACAACCATGGTGAGGGGAGGGGCGTATCAAAAAGATGACACTTCAACGACTAAGCCATTATCTTAAGTTGTTACAGGTAACACCTTTAGATAATGACTTTAGGTGACCATCACCTTATGAGGGTGACATCTTGTTGTGGTGGGTTTCATGAACTATTGTTTGCAAATTTTCTACAAGTTTTGTTCAATATATTTGTATAATGCAGGGTCATCAAGAATAATAATGTCTATGATTTCAATTGTAAATGGTATGTGTAATAATCAACCAATCTTCATGATTTCAATGACAAACTGTGATAAACAATGGGAGTTTCGTTTGTAGTTGTGATTATCTTGAATGCACTACACACACTTGGCATTCCTAAAACAACTGTGTTTTATAAACAATGCATTAAAAAAATTGAGCTTAATTCATAAAGCAGATCATCCTAAAAAAATTGAAGTTGTCACCAAAAAAAGTAGATTTGACTCCAATGGATTTTTCTTTCTGGGGTTGTGCACATTATTTATGCTGGGAAAATCCATGATATATGTCATTTAAGAGAGAGAATTACTACTCCTGTTGCAACTGTCATTCCTATTACGATCAAGCTTACCTGGGCAAAGATCAACTGTCGTCTAGATGTTTGCCAAACAACTGATTGCGCTTATGTTGAAACTTACTAGGTAATTTAAAACACTTGATTATTTTCTGTATCTTTTGATATAAAAATAAATATTATTCACCTGAAATATAAGCGTAGTTATTTTAGTTCAAAATTAATGATACATTTTTTAATGGCCCTGTATTTTAAATATATTTACTGTAGCTGATATATTTTAAATTTATGAACTTAAAAGTTAAACTTATGATTGATGATTTATTAATGATAAGACACATACAGTGTATAGATTTTGTCACTATTCTATAAATAAATTAAAACTTATAACCAATGTCATAGGATAAATAACAACACAGAAACAATCGTAAAAACTAATAAAATAGTAAAACAGTATCACATATATTATTACCATGCTGTGTTAATCCAAACTCATAGTAGTCTGCACACAACCATCAGTTCAAGCGGCCTACGTGAAGTTATGAAATGTTTTATGTTTCTTTTTTACTGAATTCGATTTGTTTTTCTTTAAATCAGTAAGTCTGTAGTATATTATTTACACATAATGCTAACATCCATAATTAAAAGTGTGATACAGAAATTCCAAAATTATAATTTATACATGCATAACATGAAATCACCTGATTAACATGTTTACTATCACTAATCAAAAACATAACCCTTTTCATCAAAATCCATACCAGATTAGAGATAAGTATCATTCATATTTTGTATCTCCAAAAATATAATTTGTGCAAAAAGAACAGTAATAGAATTCACATTATATGTCAGGAGTTCACTTAGGAGGAAAGGAAGTCTAAGATGAAAGAAAAGAAAAGCTTTTTGGACATTCTGAATAGAAAGAGGCAGCATCATTGTTACAGATTCAGGGAGATTAAGTGTTTTAAATAATTATTTCAGTGATAAGAAAACAGCTAAGTAGCTAAAATATAATACTTAAACTTAGAACCATTGGCGAGTGGAATATATAACTTTGTTTTTCCCCTCCATGGAATTGATTCAACATTTATAGATTCACCTTTCATCCCGATTATATCCAGCCAAAATTAACTAACAAAAATTTCAACTGTCTCAAAATTCATTAAAGGTGATAACAAATTGTAACTGCTTGAGGAAACAAATATTTAAAATAACACAACCTCACTGAATCTAAAATTTATATATTTAATATTTTTTTCAAATCCTGTACTGGTTTTCGTCAAAAGCTTTGGATGGAATGTTATTGAATAAATTAATAAAAATATAAAATTAATTAAATAAATAAAAGAAATTAACACATAATTTAAAGGTTTATATAAACACCAATCGCTCAAACATAAAGTTTTACAACTTAAAAGCATGCAAGTAGATGATCATCTTCTTTATAGGGGAATCAATGAAAATAATAGCTCATAGCTCCTTCACTGAGTTAATAGAAGAATTATAATTTTTCGATTGAATCACTCTACTGGGAACTTTATTTATAAATAATGCACCTGTTTGTAAAGGAAGTTTACCATATAAACTCAACCTCTACTGATTAGTAAGGGTTTCTGGTACTATAACTGTGCTTATTAGGAACATGACCACACTTAAATTTGAAAAAGATAATTACATCAGTGGACATATTTTTGGAATGTAAAAATGTCAAATTATTTACGATTTTATAAATTTAATTAAGTGTGAAATTTATTTAATCTTGCTATATGCCTTACAGTTTTATTTTGTAGGTTAAATACTCTTAGTATATTTTGAACTGTGATGAATCCACCCAGAGTAAAATGCCATACTTCAGATAAGAATATATTAAATCATAGTGGTCTGTTAAGAGAATTTTAAATTTAGAATATAATCTTAATTTTCTTAGTACAAATATTCAAGAACTAACTTTAGCACTTATATTGTATATAAAGTTGATCTTCGTGAGTTTAAATTGAAAATCCATTAACAAATATAAATCTGATCAGCTATATATAAATAACAATCAATCTTACTCCTTCTTTTTGATCCTTCAACTGCAATAAGTAACATGGTTTTTAATCCTGGCCTTTTTCTGATTAACATTTCACAGTTATTGTGGTAGGCTTCCATCAATGCATGAACAGCTGGCAACTGTATGTACTGGGACATATTATATCAATACATTATTTATGTACATATTAATATTATTAAATAGATTTATAATTAACAATAGATTAAACAATGCAAAACCAGATTAAATTAAAAAATAATCCTCATTGTTTTCCAGTATATCTGGTTTTTATAAAATTGATTCAAGTATAAAATAATAACGGAACAAAAAATCAGAAAATTGTAAAGTAAATATTTATGAAATTTACTAACGGGTAACTATAATTTTATATTACATGTCACAAAAATAATTTTAATAATAAATAATATTATTTAACAAAAATAATATTTACCTCATAATTTAATTTAAAATAATAAAAAAATATATACATTCAGAGTAGAAAAAAAAAATATTGTCAGTTATGGTATTTGAATTTATACATCAAATGAGATGGGTGCCATAAATCTACACAGTCGACAGTTCAACTAGTTTGCTATATTGCCAGATGCTGTACATTAGAAAGTTTTGAATGTTCAGTATACAAATTTTTATTGTTCATACACTCAAAGGTTCACTTATAGTGATTATGGGTGTGGCAATCCCGAAGTACCTAGTTGTATCTATACCTTCCTTCATCTAGTCTTGGGTTAGATCCCTCTCTTTCATCTTTCCTATCAGGCTCTTCTTGATCACCTATTGTTCTAAACTAACTCTAACACTATTAATAATATTGGGCTAGAGAGTCACTATTTTATGCTCTTTAAATATTTTTTACAGGCAATGACGACTGCTAGGTTTTTACCTTACAGAATAAAAGAAAACATCTTTCATTTTTATTTGAACTTGGTGAGATTTATCTGGTGTAACCAGTAGTTACTAGTTCCGTCTTGATTGTTGCAGTATGTGCACATTCTTAGGGTCAATTCCGGATTCAACAACTAATACAAAGTCATTGTTTGTTTTAATACAGGCACACCTTCAGTTTCCATCTTTTATTATTGAATAAGTGACGTTTTCATGTGTAAAGCTAGGCATGAGCAATTAAAATAACTAAGTCTAAATACAAATGTAATCAGGAAAAGTACAAGTCACATAACTAACAACTAAGTCACAAGGAAGTAAAAACAACAGATCAGCTAACTAATAGGGGTTGTGTGCTTACGGAGTGATGACTTAAAAGATTATCCATGTGAACAACCATTGTCCCCTGTTTTAAAAACTTAGCAAATGATTATTTAGTCATCACTTCGAGCGGAGATTTAAGTAAAAAAAAATCAACCTTTTTTAAAGTAAGAGGTATATTTTACTTTTTTTAGTTGATTTTGTACTCTCATGTATTACTTTTTATATACACAAATTTTGGTAAATTAATGTCTGATTAAACCATATCAATTAGAATAATAGCCCTCATTTGCAATATATTACTAGCAAACTTTGACAGGATTTTTTGCCATTATTTTTGTAAATGGTCTGAGAAAGTATGAAGAGTAAACTTTTACAGCTGGATTTTCTTGATATTTTTTCACATATCGATGGTTATGTTGCAATGTGATCATAAATATTTTTTTTCTGTATGAACAGATTGTAAGTGCGTGTTGAATTTCAAGTTACATGTTAACAGTTTTGTGAATGTTTTATTATTAAAAAAAGATTAATTTTAAGCTAAGCCTAATTAGATCTTCTGTCTGAATATCTTTCTCATGGTAGAGGCCCAGAAATTTCCTTATCAGTTTTAGATTTTAAACTTCTGGAGTGCTAACATATCTGGTCATATCACTATAACCGAAACAATTTAGACGAACTCTGTGTTAAAAATGCCACGCTATGTCATTAAAATAGAATTTGTATATAGTAAATTGTTTTTCATAGATCTTTGCTCATTTGAACAGTGGAAAGAGGGAAATGAACAGGTGACTGGCAGCAGACACCTGTGCCTGTATGGTGCAGAGATAGTTTGCTTATAGGACAGAAATCTAGTTTTGTAGTGTACAGCCATCAGTGCATGTCTTGGAGCTTTTTCCATTTCAAATCTCAACATTCTTGACTTGTACAAATTTAGGATTAGCTAAGAGTTACTTTGATAAGCATATGTTAACCCATTGGCCTTGACATACGGAACTGTTCCGTATAGTCCCCGAGCGGCCCACTAATAGACATACGGAACTTCTCCGTGTCTCGGAAAACAACGTTCTTTATTAAGCGTAGGTTTGACTGGTTTGACGTAGTTTCGAATAAATGTGTTAGATGACAGCAGCATCCAATGAGAATGGTTTCTTTGCATTTTATTGTGAAAATTAGGATTAAAATGTAATTAAATTGCACTTTTTTATGAGCAGTGTTCACGCGCAGTCACAGTGAAACCTTACGACGCGTGTGACATAAGCTAGATTTATTCAGTTTATAATACGATATCGTTATTATACTTTTAGAATATTTAGATTACTGTACTTGATGTTGGCAACACTTGTAAGCAACGTATCAAATAAACAGATGACTTCTGTGTTCTGATTAGGTTATAAACATTTGTTTTGTTTACTGTTTTAGTGAATACTTACATTGTGCTGTGTTTCATAAATAAAAAATATAGAAAATCGTTATTGTATGTAACTTATATTTGTTATAGAGAGAATTTAATTTAGAATAAAATGGTGAAAACAGAACTAAAATCACAATTACCAATCAAAAGTTATTTATATATTTCTAATAATGTACAAAATCAGCCATTTTAATTGCTAGTTTAGGGTCAAGCAAAGTTTCCGGAAAAGGCTAGGCCAATGGGTTAATCCTAACAGATAGATAGCCAGACCCCCATCAAGGCTCTTGATTCAACCCAAATCTCTTAAAGACTAGTGTGGAAATGTTTCGAAACCTATTCACATTTGCTTGTCTCAATAATATGGCTAGGTGTCAGTACACAGAGGTATCGAGGGGAATAAGCATGCAGATATGCTGGTCAAAAAGGGGGTACCATTAACTTTCATTGGACCAGAGCCTGCCTGTGGCATTAGCACATCAATTGCCTAAAGTAAAATTACAAAATAATCCAGAGGGAAACAGGCTATGCAAACAGTCTAATGAGACTGCCAATCATATTCTTATGGATTGTAATAGACTGGAGACATAAATAAGAGGTATTTATGGAACTTCTCAACCAGGAGAGTATGCTGATCCTGGTATTGGATGAAAGCTGTTGAGTCTTGCTGAAGGCCTGTTCAGCTAGATCTACTGGGGCCACAATAAGCCTTGGTTGATGTGCAAGGGCCTTGAGTCCAAATCTCCCAACTAATCTAAAGCTTAGTTTAAATTATTAATAAAAATTAATGTTCATGTTAGTTTATATGTACCTCTGGACGGTTGAATAAAGCCATCAATGATTTTAGAGAATAACATGGTCCTAATTCAGCATCAACTAGAAAAATGAACAGTTAACCTTTGGTTAAAAATTAATAGGCAAATAATCAAATTATGGATGAACTTTTAGACATCACATGATTCAAACCAAACTCTATACAAACAAAAAGTTTGTTATTACATCTCCACAAGTGAAGAGTTATTTTCGTAAAATTGAAAATATACCATTAGATGACATCTTTAAAGGTGAATAATCTAAATATTAGCCACATCTACTTCGATAAATTTATGATTGTGCAAATAATTCAAAACTATTTAAAGAATCAAAAATATATAGTTAATTTTGACAAAATAGGTATTTTTAAAGTACACAGGCAGACAACAAACAGTCTTGTACTTAATTGTCAATACAGCATTTATAAGGCAGCTTACAGTTAACTAGACTCATTAAATTGTATAATTTTACTAAATATTGTGTTTGTGTTTCATTTAATATGGAATTCTAGCAAATATATTCGGACACAATTTTAACTTATTTTTAATATATCTGTAAACTATAATTACATGATTTCCATAGTGCCTTGTACCTTATATTTAATTGATGTTAGTGCTAAAACCAAAAGCAGTCTTTTGGTTTATTTGCCAGCAGTACATTGATTGTGTGTATGGTGTGGCCACATAAGTAGGAGGTATAAATTACTAACTAAAGGACTGCTTTTGATATAAGTATTAACAGGAATAAAATTAAATGATTACTCACAAATGAAAAAAAAAATCAAATGTAGTCAGCTGTCAGTTTACCTTTAATGAACTAGATTCAAGATGTTTTTTATAGAGTCAATATTACTATAATAAACAACTGAAAACAGATGTGTTTAAATTAATTTATATAAGCCCACTTATATCATCTCTCTACCTGTTTGACCTTCAGACTGGATGAAAAGAATACCTAATACTTGAAAAGTAAACACAACTTCGATGAAATACCTAACCTGTAAAATACACTGAATAGGTTTCATTGTTGTTTGACAACAAAACAATATAAATAAATGTTACAAATCACATTTTGTAAGAAAATAAACTTGGATACTACTGTAAGTTAGAATAATACACATTATTGACATATTTTGAAAATAAATTATCATGTAAATCATAAATTTATTGCAAAATAATGAATAGGCATAATATTAATTTACATGTTTTATGATGTAATAAAATAGTTTTGAAATAATTTCAATGGGTTAATAAACTTCACACTTGCATAGTTTAGACTCACAGTAGGTCTTCAGTATTTCTATGATAAGCATTAATTGGAATGTGAGATCAGATTATGGTGGACTAATGATTTTGTGGTACTTTCTTATAAACCACATTGGATGAACCACAGTTCAGAGTCCAGTGCATAGTTGCATTAGTACCAAACTTATTTTATAATTTTGATTAGATATCACTGTTTCTTTTAATTATAGCCTAATGTTTTATAATTATATAAATGTCACACCCATTGACTTATTACAAATAGTAGTAGCTTGACAGAAACAGTAGTTAAATCTGCTAAGTTTTGTTTTAGCCGGAAAATGTTTAGCAATTCCCTTTACGATGGGATCAAACATATCGTTATTTTGTTTTAAAAATTTGGTGTATTGGCAAAAAACAGAGGTCTACTGTTAGTGAATTATCTGTGGTTTTTCCTGAAATTTCAAGGTTTTTTTCTTTACACGATTGTAAAGGAACACCTAGATCTCTGAAAACTTTGTGGCTGGTGGGTTCCAGAAATGCTCTCTGAGAACCATAAAACACAGTGAATGGTACCGGGCTTAACCTTTCTTACATATTACAATGGTGAAGGGGAAGAGTTTTTGAAATCAATCATAACTAGAGATGAAACTTGTATTTGCTACGACAATCCAGAAATGAAACAAGAGCCTCAATAGTGGATGCAAACAAACTCGCTGAACAAACCAAAATATTCAAACAAATGTTCAAACATTTCACTAGCAACAGACTTGTGTCCTTGTCCTCCTTCATCATGACTGTCATTTGGCCATCTTAAAAATTTTCTGCACCACTTGCACACAAAACCGTCACTCATGAAGTGTTGCCAATCACAACACTATATATTATATTCGGCTTATTCTGCTGTTTTTCCCTTCTGCCTGTAGAAAACAAATAATGTTTCGTAACTTGCACTTGCCAGAAGAATCAATCATGGCAGCAATAATATGGGCCTGTAGTTCAGCTCCGACTGGTGTGTTGGAATTGATAGTGGCAGAGGTTATGATGGTGGAGTTGTCCAGTCATGCAGTTTGTAACTCTACCTCATACCACTGTGTAGGCCATATAGTGGCGTGATCAGAAGTGGAAATTTAAATCATTGTTATTTTATGAAAAACTGCACATGCAAAATTTTATTGTTTGAAAGAAGAAAGTTAAAATTCAAAAACTAGAATTTGTAGTGCTCAATTAGACTACTGTACTTACAAAAATGGATTTTGTCATCCAAGCTGTGTACCATGACCAAAAACAATGGTCGTGATAAATAAAACTCATTTAAGGCGTGAAATCAAAAATTTACCCATATAACAATCTTCATTTGTTTAGACGAATGATTTTCAATATTTTCATATAAAAATAACAGTTTACTATATGTATTTTACTAGGCAAACTGTATCTACAAATTGTTTACAATAAAGTTAATAAAATAAAATAATAAGTAAATAAATATTAATTAAGAAGTGATATTTTTATTTTGTACTTGAGATTTTCTGTTTCATTCTTCCAAGATTATTAAATATTGAATAGCACTCACCTTATTTCAGCTAATGTCTGTCTCCTCCAATTATAAATATTAATTTTCTTTCAAAAACATTATTACTTATGACATTGTTCAATTAACAGTTAAGTTTAAACCGATTAAAAATACATATACAAATTACAAATAAATAAAAACACAATGTGTGGATGATACAGCACTTGAGATGATGTTTTGCAAATTATAGGAACTCTACAGGTCCTTAATCATGCACTTGTCCAATGTAGAACGTTTGAGTTAGACTGTGTTTTCAACCACTTCTAGAGATTCTCTACATGTATTCTTTACATTGCCTTTTCCTAATTCTGGAACTATTTGCACAGAACTATTATCATTCACTTTATCTTTGCTCATCAAACAAGATCTTATATTTTTAAATTCATATTTTATTATTGATAATTGAAAAGGTTTAAATTAAATACAAGGGTTTGAAATAGGATTTTCATCAACAGCCATAAAAGCAGATTCTGTTGAAAGTGTGTTGTGTAAAGCATAACTTTTGAGCTCCTACAAAACCTTTTCCACACAATCAAAACGCATTATTAGATCAACCAAGGATCTTTTCATATATATACATGATAAAATGTTGAATAAATGTTTTTATCTTAAATTTTTGGAATCTTGAACAACATGGAGCTTCTTTTTTTTAATAACAGCAGAATTTTGATCTAAAAACTACAGCAAAGTTTCTAAAACTTAAATGAAGCAGAACAAAATAAATGATACAATTGGTAGTGAGTAACATATACAAACACACAAACTACAATAATATTTATAGAAAACACATTTATTGGTAAGATTACTACAGTTTATATCGGCCAGAGAAAGGAGAAATCTCTGACTTTAATTCCTTTGTCTGGAACACTTTCTCTCCATTTTCTTTACACTTGAAACTATCACTTACATCTATCAACTCTTACTATCTGGTGAGCCTTATTCTATAGAGGCATAAATACTAATCCTGTAATACAACAGGTTGTGAATGACCTAGATTTTAGATAAATTCTCAGTTAAGTAATGTGGGGTTAGCACATAAAGTTCTCACAATCAGAACTCACCACCATTCATAGCCCCATTTTTCTTCCGGTGCGACCATATAAATTTGTGACCTTCCATTAAGATTGAATCTTCTCATAACAAATGAGAGCTCTAACCACTAGATGAAAGTTTCACCAATTCCAACCAGAAATAAAAAATAATGCCTTTTTTAATTAGTGTAGAATGAATACAGTTTAGTTTGAATTAGTTAAGTATTTAATTATTACCATTAATAGAGAAATACACTAACTTTTTCTAGTATTTCCTTCAATACTTCATTAAAGGGTATTAAAAAAAAGAAAAGAAAAGAAAAACAGTAAACCTTATAAACCACTTCATTACCTGTTACAATGACACAATTATAATTTTGCATATATTTTTAACATTTATAAATGGAAGACAGGATACCAGAAACTGCACCCAGACTTGGTCTCAGGCAAGATATAATGCATGGTCCATCTTTGTAAGTTGCTCATTATGCAAGGCTAAATGGATAATGAGATGGTAACAAGAGAACACTGGACATCACTTCTTTCAAATAAAGATCTCTCTGAATAACCTCCCTGTTGATATGAACATCAATAAATCTGAACAAATGTTTTGAGCAAAAGCCTAAATTAATTGGCCACCTCATCACAGAAAAATATCTGTTCCGATTCCACCTTAATGATGCTCCTGTGTGTAAAGTGCTGTGTAACAATAGGATGGACTCGATTGAACACTCTCTTCTGCAGTGTGTAAGTCATGGTATAAAGGCAAATTTGTTGCAGAAGTTAAGGAACTAAACCCTAGGCAAAATATTGATACATGGACGGTTGGGCTGGGTCTGTGGGACCCAAATAATAAAACACTGAAAATGAGTCACAAAACTGTTTATTTACATGGACTGACCAATATTTATTATGTTCAGATAGTATATGTTGATATAGAGCCTTTACTCTAACTTTTGGATTCATATAATATTTGTAAAATAAGAAAACTGGAAAGCTCAATTCACTATTACTGTCATAGCAACTACTTATTTCAAAGTCTGGATCCACGTCAGAATCGTTCGAATCAAAAAACATTCTGTAAATTTCACTGTTAGAAAGGTATTCTGTTGTCATGTTTCACTGAAAACTATTTATAATGATGGTTTCTATGTTAACTCATAAAAAATAAATTTTAAAGTAACTAGTAAAACTATAATATACTGAAATAAAATGCAGACTACACTTGTAACATATGCGGTCGGGCTGGGTCAGACAGACCCATACGCTCTTCTGTTGTCTGTCAAACGAACACTAAACAAAACAAGACATCATTTGCTATGGCAAAGCGCTCTCGAATGTTTCAGGAAGCTACCAGAGTGCTCGAGTCAAATCAGTAACTATAAGTATGTAAAATCTGAAAAACAAAAACTAGTGGGTCTCACAGACCCAGCCCGACCGTTCTAGGGTTAAAAGTGAGAAGCCACCACTGGAAATTCTATTGACAAGTTCACAACTCTGGAAATGGTGAGCCAGATCTACAAGAGACATCGAGATATCAGCATCTCAGATGGAATCTCTTGATCATGAAGATGAAGAAGAAGAATTTATAAACTAAAGGTATTATTGTTATTATTTTACATATATAAATTATTTTCATTACTGTTGAGACCGATGGTTCTTGGTGGAATTCCATGTTTAAAGATAATAAAACACAATTATTTATTTTGTAAAATCCACTTTTACTTTTATAAAAGTGGATTTTACAAAATAAATAATTGTGTTTTATTATCTTTATAAATTATTTTATAATTTGGCAATTCCAGGTCTGAAATTCAATTTTGGCTGTAAATTCATTATCTTTTATCATGCAACATTGTAGTTTCTAACATTATTTACAGAATTACATGTGGACATTTTAACATAAAGATATTTTTAGTTTAATTATTCCAACATTATGGACAAACTATATTTTAAATGCCAATTTGAAAAATTAAAATTATATTGCTGGTTAATTAATGAACTTATCCAAGATAGTGTTAAAAACAAACTGAGTAATATATTTGAAAATAACTGAACAAAATTGTGACGGTTATAGTGCCAACACATAGACATATACTGTATATAGTTTTTTTAATACCACCAGGGTTCAATATTATAGTGAGTATGGGTGTAGCAATATAGCAATCCTGAGGTATCCTATCTGGATCTACACCTTACTTAATCTAGTCTTAAGTTAGTCCTTTTTTTAAAACAGGTCCTTTCTTTACCAACTCTTGTTCTCTTCAGACACTGATGCTATTAGAGTATTTAAGGGCTAGTGGAGCTAGGAGTTTCTATTTTATCCTAGTTTCTTTTTCTTTTTTGTAAGAAGAACAAGGAAAACAATAGTTTTGTAAACCATTCAAGTTATATTCTATGGGTTGGGATCCAGCCACAGCTCACAATTCAGAATCTGGATCTTACAATAAAACCAAATGCAATAGTTAGTTTTCTATGGACATTTTTACACAATAATACTGAAAAAAATTTTTATTAGGCCTACTATAGATGAAATAGATACTAAAATAAAGAAAATTATCGCGACAAGTAGGCCCTACGACTATTTTATCTCTATTTCTAAAATTTAAGTAGCTCAATCAATGGCATACTAATAACATCAATCATATGACCCAGGTTACGCAACAATACTAAGCACCTCTTTAGTTGGGCATTATGTGACCAGCACATCGAGTTTCCTTCACTGCAGTTCTAACCCTCACAATCAGGATTTCCTACCAATCATAGCTTCAAATTTTATATCACAATATTATCACTGTCACTGGATGCTTGTAATTTATACATTGGTGAAATTATATAATATTATAAAACTAAATGTTAGGCAGCACTAATTAATTTATGTAATAATAATTTAAGGATAGTTAATGAATTCACTCCTTTTTGTTTTACTAATAATTTAATAAGCTGCTGACGGCCTATGATACATAGAATTTAAGTAAGGTATCATTTCGTTGACCATTCCTCGGTATGTAACTTGTTTCTCAATAAATATAACCGGAGGTTCTCTCCAACGCCGATAAATGTTCAGAATTCTGAAAGAAAAGGGATTGTTAGAGACTTCAAATTTAGCAGTAAAATTGAAACAACAATACACATACTAATAATATATATGATATACTTAATTTAACAGTAATTTATGATAAGAGTGCATAAATCTACTGGCATCTACTGCGAACAGCCTGTTCAGATCCTTTCTCTTCAAGTCGTTTTCAGGTCTTCCTTCTGACCTGTATTCCTGTCTCATTTTATCTTTCTTGATTATTTCTGTAAGTCTTTTTTTACCTTAAGTCTATGTCTTCACCCCCCCCAACCCTCCAGTGTAATTGTTAATGTGGTGAATGTCACCGGCAAAAGGTGGATACAGAGCCTGTAGGATACTTAGTGTACTCTCACAGTATTTAGCCTTACCTGACCAAGCATCACTCTGACTGGCTGAAATTTTTCTTTAGCTGCTGGTGGGAAAACATGTAGAGAGAAATGAAAAACAACTTTCTAAAATTTCAATGCAACTCAATGTGCTGATTAAATAGAGTCCTTTGTTTTGTCAAGATTTTCTCTATAATGCAAAGATAATAAATAGGTCACTCTGATGGAACCACACTCCTGATATAAGAAGTATACAACAAAGAGGATAAAATGGGCTAAAATGGTCTCAGAAGAGACTGTAAGAGCTCACTTTTTGGGAAAGAATACCAGGGTCTAAGACAGGCTAAAGAACTTCTGGGCAATTATAACATGAGAAGGTCATGAGTTAACATCAGACTAAATAGAGTTAACTGAAAACTTACATGTTTCCTATTGGGGCATTTATAGAGTCTGGGATCACTTTAGAAATATATGGAGTAGAAAATGATAGGACCTGCAGATTATACTTGAGTTGGAGGAGACTCCCCATTATCTATTAGTCAAATGCAGTGCAGTAATGCATAAAAGGGCTAGAAATGTCGAAGGTTACCAGATTGATATAGGCGAGATACTTACTCTTGACCCCCTTCATGTGCTGCACTTTCTAAAGGAGTTGGGGCTTCTATAAATGGGAGTTCCCCATAAAAAATAAAGTATGGAGGCACAATATATCTCTAAAGGTGACAGTGTATTTCACCCCTTCTATTTACATACATTTTGTGTTAATAAATCAGTTGTTTAAATGATGAATTTCTTTGAGATAATTGTGTTGTAGATCAAATTGAAACATATGGAATTATGGAAAAATAGTGTGAATATGATATCTTTCACAGCTTAGATGAAATTTCAAAATTTATTTTAATATGTTTGGAATGTTTAAACTATATTTTCATTCATTATTTAACAACAAATTATTCAAATTTATTAACAGCTGATTCATCTTAATAATAATAATAGTTAGGTTAGATCAATGACCTTCCACAACACATATATATTACTGATCTATACATCAGTAGTAATTGTAGTAGTTTAATATTCAAATAGTAAATTAAACAGTTGTTGTTATGCTGTTAAAAGACTTTTATTATTGCTGCCCAGGTAATGTGTACAAGACTCAACCGACACATTTTGGGAAATATATGATACACAAACAGTTTCCACAAACTAAGCTCAAAATTTAAGGGTCTGTCATATGACCAAAACTCAAAATTATAATTTACTCAAAACTGGTTCTAACAATTTTGATATAATTTTGTCAACATGTATCTAAGGATCTAAACGAAAAATCTATTGGTCATCTATCCAAAAATGATTGTTCAGGATTTATCAATTAAAAAGGAGAAGTGAACAAATGTTAAAAAAAATTGAATATCTTAAAATTGGCACAAGTTTTTTTTGATATTTTAGTAAAATATGAAGATTTATTAGCTTAATATATGTGTCAACTGTAAAAAAAGAAAACTATGGTTCATGATTGATTTGGAAAAACCCAAAATAATTCCAACAGTAGGTTATTTTATTTTTTTACATATAACTTCAAGCGCTGTTCTATGCATTAATCGTAATATTGTCATTTACTTGCGATTAGATATACTGGTTTAAGCTATTGATCTTTATTTGTACCGAACATTTATAACTTCAAAAAACAATTTTTCAGGAACTAGGACTGCAGAGAATTTTATACCATGCACTATAGGCAGACATAATACAAAATATATAAAAAAAAAAAATCAAAACTGAGGGCCTCGAAATGGATGTTTCTATGAAAAATATAATATACATTTTTTGACCTTTCACATAATTTTCTCTATACTCCGTAAAAAGAAAGTAAAATAATAAATACAAGTATAAACAGTGAAACGTACAATATAATAATTTATAACTAAAATAAATATGATTTAGCAAGAAACATTGTAAAGTGAAATACTTACAAAGGTTTAAGTTGGTCAGGTTTAAGCGTTGTGTTTGCAGAGTCAGGTGTTGGCATTAAATAAAATATAATATCAGGTTTTAAGAGGTCATGTGGCCAAAACCATTCATGAGAATTATCTGGTGGTAAGTTAGGTTTGTATTTCTTAGCCAATGCAAATGTTGCTTGATCCATCCAATATCTAAAATAACAAAGGTCATCATTTCAGGGGAAACATTAATATTTTACTTACATGTTTTTAATATACAGAGGGTTAAAAAGTGTTTTCGCTTCTTTTCTATTTTCTAACAATTTTCATTATATTGATTTGCGAAAAAAATAACTTATACCTGGTCCCTCTTTCTACATTTATAATGTTTGGATATCTTGGATTAGAGCCAATTTTTTTAAAATGGTAATACTTTTTAAACAGTTTATGTTAACTGTAGTAGCATATTCTTTTATTTATATCCATTTTTCTATCTCCAAGAAAAACGATCTGAAATTTGACTTTTTTAAATTAATGTACTGCCAGAGGTGCATTTAATGTTTTAAATTATGTCTGATATATGATACTACATAAGATTTTAATGTTAATTTAATTTAAAAATAGTGGACATTATTTTTCATTATCTACTTTTATTTATTTAAGCCACTCATGTTCATTATATTTACCATGATTTTATCTGAAATAACAAAAAACCAGCTTTGTTAAAATGTTAGGGATTTTGAGATGCCTATACTTCCAAGTATGCACATATTGAAGTGATATTTTATTTTAAGTTTAAGTGTGATCACATTAAGTATAAAGACATACACTGATAATGTACCATAAATGCTTGTAATTATCTAGTTAAATAGCATAGGTTAAGTTCAACCACCTTCTCACGTGGGTGTTGTATTCATTAATAACCTTTCAGAGAAAAATTAAAATATTCAGAATTAAAAGTCATTTAAACAGCCTTAAACAATTACTGTTGTCTGGTGGAGGAATATATGAACCATGTTTTTATTTAATAGAGACGAAATCCTTAAGTAGGTATAACAGACATTTTATATCTTAAAAAATAACTATCATTTTGTGAAAACATTTATCATCGTGAATGTTTTGTATAAATACTTATATAGTTATAATATACTTTTACTTTCTAACCAATAATTTTTTATTGCACATTTGATTAATTATATTGTGAATGATTTGTATATACATTTATAGTTATGCTAATTATTATTGGTTACTGTTCATTGTCTGTTATTTATCTATTATTATTTAAATATATTCTAGCTTAAAATTTACTAGTGTATATTATTAATACAAGGAATGTATTGGTCCTTATATAACTATAAACAAATAAAATTAAATTAAAAAAATAAATAAATAAATACCATATCAACATAAGCTTTGAATTAATACATTTTAAAATCCTTTGAATATGTAAGAATAAAAACCAAGCTAGTTCTCATTAAATATGAAGGTAATTAATTTTGTACAATTATTTCAGAGTTTATTTAATCGGTGATCTGTTGAATTCAATAGCTTTTCTCATATGTACTCCATAGTTATTTGGTTATTTAATTTTCTACAATGACCCAGAGTTTTTAAATATTTGTAAGAGCAGCATATTAATCTGTTAATTTTAGGTGGCTATTGACAGTATTAAAAAAAAAAAATTCAAATTTTAGAAAGTTTTGTGAGAAATGCTGGTAATTAGGAGTCACATAAAAAAAAGATCACTCTCATTTTTCAGCATTAAAAACAATGTTTAGTCTATCAAATGACCATGTTACAAAAAACAAACAAAAATTAAATGTAAGATTTTTTTTTTTTAAATTTGTAACATTAAAGTACGAAAGAAACTTCAGTAAGAAAATCTAACTTCATTTGGTGTCTAATTGGTGTAGCAAAAACAGAAACAATATTGGGGAGGAGGACACTTTTTAACAATCCAGGTTTTTACCATCCTTCAGTCACAGTAACTTTTACAAGCTCAACACTTTATGTGATATTTTTATAGGACACAGATCTCATCCATCCCAATATGTTCCTTCCTTGATTTCCTCCATACTTCAGTGAAGTAATTGAATTTACTTAGAAAAGCTTTATGTGATATACGCTCTTTGTATTAATTTGAACATTTTGGGCTTTTAGAAACAAATTCAAATTGATACAGTGCTGCCATTATTGTTTTTTCAATTTTATAGATTTAATTTTTGTGTGCAGGATTTTTCATTTATTGTTATTAGTTATTATTATTTTTGTTTGTAAAATATTGTATGTTTTACTTAAAAATAACAAAACATAGTTTAGTGCCACTTTTTAAGTTTGTGTATCAACTTTATTTACAGGGACTTTTCTGGTCACACATTTTTTGACTGAAAGTGTCAAATTTACTTAAAAATAATATGGTTTTTATTTTTAACTCTACAAATCTAATATTATTTGTTGACAGTAAATATGTTATATCAATAATTTATTAATTAAAACATTAAATAATCACAATTATGGAATTGTAGGAAGTATTTAAACACAAATGTACCCCAATACACTGTGACCAACTATATATATTTAAAATGTGACTGAAAGAGAGTTAACAACTCTAGATTTGTATTGTATTTATTGGACAAAATAACTCCAATATACTAAGTATTGTTGTAATTAATTTACAACAGGAATAAATGGCTGATATTAATTTATATAATATTTATATTATATTAGTTTATCACTTGATAAATTTTAATGATTTTAGCAGCCTAGCATTAATGGTTTGACAATTATTATAACAAAACTATTAAAGTTTTGTCTCTAGTAAAAGATAATAAATGAAATAAAATGAAAATGATATTAAGTATTGGGATTAAAGTATGTTTAAAATAAAAACAATAATTCTATTATTCCTATATTACAGGATCTCTACAAGTTTAAACATTGTCAATTAATACAAATTTTAGAAAATACTTTTATTTTTTAAGATTAATTTTAGGAAATTAAGTCCTCCAACATACCCAGACATGACTGCAGCTTTGTATGGTATTGCCATTTTGACATTGTTTGCCGCAATATATACACCAAGTGCAAAGTATGCTCTTCTTGCAGCAACACTGTAGTTGAAAGCTTCTCTGAGATCCAAATATCCTGGAGGAGGATTGTATACTTCTATACCTCTCATATATCGAGACAATTTCCTAGTCATTATGTATCTTCCTTGGAACAAAACACATAATTAGAAATAAACTTTGTAAAACACTGCAAATAATTCACATATTACATAACTCACATATCCATCACAAAACCTTTGCCTAAAGAGTAGGCTATTCATCACCATCTCCCCAAAAATTCTAATAAACAAGGTTTATCAAAAATGAAATTGAACCATGTATAATAAACCATAAAAAGAATAATATTTCAAAATTGTTGTATTTTAAATAAAGTTTTGCTGAATTATTTGACAAAACTGAATGTTTAGGTTTAAAACTGACAACAGTATGTTCATTTTGATAATTTCCAATTTACTCACAATCCACAATTTTTTTTTCACATTCGGTTTGACACAATGGATTGGGCTATAAAACTTCATATTTTACCAAAATGTGATTCATTTTGAGATTGCACCTTTTGGGACAGCATCTTTTTTTCATTTTCATTTAATTTTTAACTCTGAATTTTCAGGGAAATAATTACCACTATGTTCTGTTGCCTTATCATATTAGAGAAATTAAGTATTTTGATTTTATGCCAAGAATCTGAATTTTAATATAGATCTTCTATGGGAAAAAGATGCTGCACATTGTTTTTCAGTTGGTAAAAGTTTTGTCCTTTGTAGAAAAATATACAGTTATTTTTTTTATTAACTTTTACACTTTAAAAATATTATTGGAAATATTCATCATTAACCGCTGGAATTGGACTGAAATAACTACTCATTGAAGTAAATTGACCAGGGTTGGTTGGGGTTCAGATAAGATAAGACTAGATAAACAAATTTGTGTCTTTTTGACTAAAAATGTCGTCACTATTTTTCAGTATTAGGATCAATTAACGGATTCTGAACAATAATTTTATTTATTGTAATGTTTCATAGAAAATAAATCTACTAAATATCATAGATACTTATGTTATCATAGGATATATCTTAAATATCAAATAAACATCTTATCTATGTCCTTATCTAAAACAACAATCAGCTCTGTAGGACTTTATGTTTATCATATACAATCCAAACATACTGGTACATTACCTAAAGCAGTATTGAACTTACTTCTCCTCTGAAAGCCTTCTATTACAATGAAAGGCTTCCTGAATTGTGTTAAAGGTGGAACTTTCTTCAACTCTTGACAGTTGATAACGTAATTGTCCAGAAGAGTTCTAACACCAGGAGAATTTCTATGCTGAAAATAATAACTATGCATATAATAATTATCGAATACTGAACCATATTACTCTACTAAAAAGTTGTTGTTTTGATGAAGTTAATAATTAATAAACAAATGTTTACCTCTTCATTCGTAAGTATTTCCATTACAGACTTTAAAGAATATATTGGACCCAGATCCACTAGGTCTCCTTCACCCGGATTTATTCTTACCCCATTTTCAAGAATTGGTGGTGATTCTGATGGTGGTTGAGGTGATGAATTTTCTTCTGTGAAGTGGATGTTATTGTTATATTTATCATATCATTATTAATATTAATAATAGTACATATTTTTTATTAATTCTAATATAACATACAAAAATAGTAGTAATAGTGATATTTGTAAATTTTAATGGTACTTACTCTTTTGGCACATAAGGTAACAACACATTATATTATTGCATGAGCACATTATGCTCTTCATTTTTGGAAACCATTGAAAATCTTAGTATTTTCCTTTACAGACTATTCTAAAAAAAAACCTGTATAAAACAAAAACAAAAACTCCAAGATTTGAGACTGTTAAGTTATATATTCAAAATCTGAGACCATCTTTACAGGAAGAACCAAATATAAAAGAAGAAGAAGAAAGAGTGCATAGCTGACGATTGTGGTCTCACTGCAAATTTCAGTACCACTTGAGTTTCGCAAGAGTTTAGTCACTCTTTCCTCAGCTAATCCCGAGCTAATAACATGGGGGTAATAGAAGGATAAGAGATGTCTTTATGTGGCCATAAGGAACATGAAGCATTATCGATTTCTTTGACATATTATTTAACAATTCTTTCCTCTTTCTTAGACCCGACTCTCTGAAGATTGCATACATATATTTTGAAGTCAGACCTCTCACACCAATCTCTACAGAATAAAAATGTATCATAAATCCTGCCTGTCTAAGCTGCTGATACAAAGTCATGATATTTGTTTAACTTAAATAAATGATGCCTAAGTATGTTGGTACTTTATATAATAATAATATACGATTTATTTTTGTAATTATTATATTCTAACATATGGCCATACGACTGTCTCCTAGAATATTGGAAACTATAAACTTATATCAGTTAAACCATATTCACGTTCAACCATTATGCAAATAAAAAATATAAAGCAATTAATGTAAAAATAAATATAAATTTCATCAAATATTCAAGTTTCACTCACACACATACATAATTAACAACTAAACTTCTCACAAAATGGATCAATATAAATATTATCAAAACTTAAATTCTCTTACCAAGGTCCATCTACCTGTATAAATGCTTGATTAAGGTATTTATTTAGTAAGCCCCAACACTAACTACTTATAAGTTCCTTGAATTATGACATATCTAAAATTACCTTATTAAAATCAGACACTCTGAACTGAAAAAATTAGGACTTTCTAATATAAAATCAAATATGTCTTCATTACATAAAGAACACAAATAATCCCCCCCTCAATCCATGGTTTCTAATTTAAATCTGCCCTACACTTAAAAACAAATTTTATTTCTCGCAATTTATACTTATTATTACAAGTAAAATACTTCTTTCCACCTAGATTGAGTGAAAAAACCCCTAATTTACATCAATAAGTTTTGTGATATCCATTTTTTGCTGCTGTATACACTCTTATTTATTAGATGAAGTCATAGATAGTAATGGAAAACAGTAGGGGAGCCTATTGACGTATATGACAGGTACAGACTTACACTTAATGACTGCCCTCGATAAAAATTATCAGTTTATGTGTTAGTGTCACTCTCTAAAGAGCCCAATAACATGAGAGCAAAATATGTTTTTGAGACATGAGCCGTACATATGTACCTTGTTGCTACTGAGTGACACTGGAGAGCTAGTGTCACTGGATATTAGTGTCTAATATACTAATACGTACTAAGTTTGGTATAGATTAAATTCAAGATAAATATTTTTTTTTATCTCTTTTTCTATTATATCTTATTGTTTGAAAGTAATGTAGACAGCTAATTTTAATCACCCAATAAGTACCTTTCACTCACTTCTACCATTGTTGAAAAACTTTTCATTGGTTCATGTGACAGCGGACAGTACATTTCACGGATTTTCTAGAAACTTTGGCAGACACTTTCTAGCTTTGCTTGGAGAAGCATTTACGTTGTGTTCAAATTGAAGTGTAAATTTGTCATCTCATTTATGTGTAATTTGTAAACAACATCTATGTGTGTAAAGTGAATTGTGTAAGTGTTTTAGCTAGCTAACGCATATGAATTATTCGTGCTAAGTGCAACAAAGGACTGCTCTTCTACTAGAGACATTCATCTACATAAGGTAATAAAACCATATTACCTATTTTATGGATATGTAAAATTTCTGTGATTCAATTTCTTGTTTTTTTCGTAGTTGACTCAGTTTTAATTGTGGGTTGTAATAAATAACCTTTTGTTCTAATTAACTGGTCCTCCAAAATAACACAAAAATTGACATTACGAAAGAATATTGTTATATTGAATTTGACATGAGTTGTTTTGTAGATCACATGATTTAACCTTGTATTTTTTATTATATAATATATATATATATATATATATGTGTGTGTGTGTGTGTGTGTGTGTGTGTGTGTGTGTGTGTGTGTGTGTATTATAAATAATAGAGCTTAAATTATTATTTAAGTCTCTACTCTTATTTAATTTCAACATTTTTTTTCTCATTCATTTAAATAATAATTCAAGATTTTAATAACTATGTGTTAGTTCAAAAAAAGAAATGAAAAATGTAAAATGTAAATAAACTCATTCAGAACATTTTGCGACAAATAAATATAAATCTGTTTCTATTAAAACTATTTTTCTTATTACCTGATTGCACTGTGTAATGATGAATTATTACATTGAGAATTCCAAAGATAATAATTTTATTTATATTAACTAAACCTATTGATAAACCCATTTTGCCGGTTAGGTTTTCTTTTTAAAAAAAGTACATAAAAGAAGAGGATAATAATTAAGAAAATTAATCACCTTGCTAACCACATAATTAAAATGACTGAAATCCACTTTACATAACGTGAAACAAGGAAAAATATGTAACGTTATCTTTGTGGATCATCAAGTTAAGCTGTTAAAATTGATAAAATATATAATTAGCTAAACAATGTTAGATTACATCTTGGTTTAGGAAGAAATTACATCAATTCTTTGTCATTTGATATACTTATTGAATAACTATTATCTGATCATGTTACATGAAGCTGGTTGTTCCGTTTGAAAAGAATTATAAAATTTTTGTTCTCCGGAATTTGTAAATTATTTAAAATTCTTTAGAAATGAATAATATTGGAATCTGCCATTCCCAGAAAAAACACATCAGATATTTAGAGTATTGGAGAAATAAAATATTTGAGATGGGCAAGGATAATTATTAATATCGTACCGAGTAGTTTTGGTTATTGACTCATCAAAGAGTAAAGGAATACAAATTACCTGGATATTGTCAATTCAAAGGATGAGTTAATTTCATTTGAAGATATTTGAAGGAGAAGGAGGACAGACATTAAAAATGGATATTGGATGTCAGAGAAAAGAAGACATGCTAGACATCGAGCACAGGGAAATGTTTGAGAGCTGAATATATTTTTGTATATATTATTGTGTTTAAATCAAATTTGTCAGTTAGACCTATTCAACAATAATATTTATACTTGTGTATATAAGATAAACAAGGTTGTGTTTCATAGTTTAGCATAAATATGTGTACTTTATTTTCTGAATGAACAGAAATTGAACATTTTGTTTTAACAAAGATTTTTGTAATTATTTAACAGTCAAACGGATTTTTACATTTTAGTTTAAACTAAATTTAGATATTCATATGGGAGCATTTATGATACTACACACATACATACAAAATGCACAACAATTTTGTTCAATAGTTAAGTCACAAATATTTTATATTTTTATACTAAAACATGGGACTTCTGAAATAAAACAAATACAAAAAAAGTTAGTATGATTTTTGCTTCCAAATTTATTACCAACAGGGATGAACAAATATAACAAAACAATTCATCTTTGGTCGTGGTAAACTTTTTATTTTGGTTTTAGTTTTAAAAGTACCAAGTGAATAGAAACATAAAAAGTATTTTGTTTAATTTGAATATTGATAAAAGTTTATATTTTGCAAACCACCAGAGGCTCACTTTAGTGATTATGGGCTTGACAATCTCAACTTACCACGCTGTATCTACACATTCTTTTATGTAGTCTTAGGTTTATAACCCTATGACTACATCTTTCTTATCCGGTTTTTCTGACCACCTCTTTTTTGTTTAGTTTTTTTTTTGCATTTAAACAATAAGAAAAAAATGGCTAGGATAATTTCATCAATTTATATATGTATAGGCCTAATATTAACAATATTGAAATCATTAGAGCTGTTTATAAAAGTACTTGATCTATAGTTACATGACAACACAGTGGTCCTTTTGTTGTAGTAATATAAAAAAATGAGGATTTTGATTTTTACTATATATTAATGCTACGTTCTAACTAGTTGGGACTTTAATAATTACAAAAATAAACAAAAATAAAAATGAAAAATTTAAAAAATGAATACTAAAATCTCTAGGGTCATAAGTTCTTTTGAAACAGTGTCCTGAATGGAATACTGGATAGAAAGAATAGAAGTCCTTTTTATGCTGAAATGTACATGTTATTTATTTGTACAAAACAAACATAATAAGAGTACATGTAAAAAATTCAGTTCTTCTATTATATTCAAAACTCAACATAAAGAAAGGAAATTAAGTTTTATTAAATTTAATTTTCAGTTGCAACTTATTAATAAAAATTGAAATGAATTTAATTTTGCTTCTCGTAAAAAGAAATTGAATTATTTTAAAAGTATATTCTTTATAGAAAACAAACGAATTTCAAGTAGCTAGTCTCTTAAAAAATACTTTCACATATTAATTTTACTTTAAAATATAAGACATTGCGTCTCATTAATCAAAAAACATCACGTAACAAATTCAAAGTTATAACACTGAAACATTTATAAATTACTACAGATACATATTTTATTTTACATAATAAAAGTTTATACGTGCTATAAGTCTTCTCTTTAAAAGAACTTTTCATCTAAAATCACTTCCTAGGTCCTCTGCATCGGGCGTTATAATGATTTATCAAAATCGCTCCAACCGTTACATCTTATGTCCACACTTCTTGTTTTACAAAAGCACATCAACTGTTCATATTATAAATTAGCATCTTTCAATGTTCAAACTGTTCTATTTTTTAAATTGAAACACAAATAAACTTAGTCTTTACAATAATATTTCTCTAAATTACATCACCTTTACAAAGTATGCAAAGTTCATTGTTCAAATTATCTCACTCTAACGTTTATATATAATTGAAACCTTATTGTATTGTTTAATTGTTAAAATAGTCCACACTCGCTGTAAAACAAACTTTTAATATTTTGTCTTTGTTTTGCAAATAACACGTATACATAAACGGTGACTATATCTCAGACGTTCTACAAGTTAAAATATTCACTTTTACGCTTTAAAATTTCTCAAATTCTGTTCACATATCGTCTCGTAACAATTTAGTTCATGTCAGTTACGTATTACTAAAGAAAAACACTGTTATATCACTTTTCCATTGTCCAGAAAAGTGACAGGGCCTAACCTAACCTAACCTCAAAGAATTGTTCCAGACTAACTAAATCAGTTTTTTAGTATAAAATATAACTATACCTATGGTACACAACATTATTTATCATAATAATTTACTATTATCGAGTATAACACTTTTTATTTACACATCTTTTCTGTCTTAAGCAGGACTCGCCATTCTAGGCAACGACCGACTGCGTCAAAATATTTCTGTCGACTAACTTGCAATGTCCGTTACTGCTCAATCCTTTCTTTGTCAAACACGTGTTTTGCATTTTTCTTAATTTTATGTTTATAATAATTCTAATCATATCAATACATAGAACAAATTTCTCTGATCATTTACTATCAATCGCTTTATCTTCAAATTTTGTCTCTTTTAAGTTATTCAAAGAAATCAAATTCATATGACGCTGTTACTTTTTTTAGAACACACCCTTTTCCCTCTAAAATCTACCAATATCTTGTAAAGCTCAAGATTCTTCCGCTCTATTCAAATTCAAAAATGTACACTATTACATTGTATGATTTAAATTTTAACGATTCTAAGGAAACTACAATTAATCTTGCAATTTGCAATTCATAGTTTTAATTTACACCTTTTAACCTAACCTAACGGTCATCACTTGAGCAATAAATATAAATCTAATCTTATTGGTTTTTTTCAAAAACTTTATTTAAAAGTGACTTTAGCATTTACTCAAACAAATTTATTGGATGAAGATTTGACCAACTGCAATGATCAAGATAAATTATTATATAAATAACTCCAAGATAAAGTTAAGATTTCCTTTATATGCATTTCAGTGTGACCATAATGGGTTGAATGAGTATGAGTTGAGTAGAGAAAGAAAGCATAAACAGAGACCAACAGAATATTATATTGAGTGTGACTACAGTCGGTACTCGGTGAAATTCCATAATAAGGCAAAACAAAAATGAAAAAGCACTTATAATTTCACAAAAAAACAATTTATTGCTACAGCTGTTTCGCCGTTAGGCATCGTCAGACAACTAAGAACTAAAAACTAAAATACAGGTCAACTTAACACTAACATCTAGGAATGAAGGTGGGGATGAAAGCAGAGGTTGGGCAATGACCTGGTTTTACCTGAAAGGTACATGGATAAGAGAAAGTATTTAAACAATAGGTTTTAACAAAGGGGATGGGTTATTGAGTTGTTCATTCAGGTTAGAAGCATGGCATTTTAAAACAGATCTGTTAATTTCTAAAATTTCCAAACTATTTAATTTCCTACTTTTCTGTTCTATGTGTAAAACTTTGACATTATCAATGGGATCAAATGTATGGCCTGAATCTAGTAAATGATTTGCAAAATTGGAATCTGTTTTACCATGCTTCCAACAATATACATGTTCCTTTAATCTAGTTTTGATAGATCTCCCAGTTTGACCGATATATTCACAATCACAGTCATGACAATTAATTTTGTAGACACCACTATTATCAAATAAGTCTCTTTTATCCTTATTATTGACTAACAATTTACCAAGATTATTATTACAATAGAAAGCTGGTTTTACATCATTTTTACTATTTATTAAATGTCCTACCTTATAACTAATATTGCCAACAAATTTTATCCTACAATATTTATTTAAACTCTTAGCATCATTTGTGAAAACTAAACTATTAGTGAGTTTCTTTTGTTTCTTAAATAAAATACTGTCTATAAGCTTAACTTGATAACCATTGTTAATCGCTATTTGCTTAATTACATTCAATTCAATGTGAAAGTCTTCTGGCGATAAAGGTATGGTTAAGAGTCTGTGAATCATACTGTGAAAAGCAGCATGTTTGTGACTAATGGGGTGTTTAGAATTAGCGGGTATAATCGTATCCGTGTATGTAGGTTTTCTAAAAATTTTGAAACTATGAACCCCATCTGTGATTTTAATATTTAAGTCCAAGAAATTGATATTATCCGTACCGACTTCCATAGTGAATTGAATGGCTTTGTTGATACCATTTACAAGATTAAGTAAAGAATACAGTTGCCTAGTACTACCATCGAACACACACAAAACATCATCCACATATCTATACCAATAAACTATTTTCTTTAACAAAGGATTACTAACACTAAATAATTTCTTTTCAAAATGTTCCATGAAAATTTCTGCTAAAAGGGGAGACAAAGGAGAGCCCATAGCAAGACCCTCAATCTGTTGAAAAAAATTACCATTAAATTGGAAATAGTTTTGGTCGATACAAGTGAACATCACATCTTCAAGTTGTTTTATGAAATTGTCCTCGCAATTGGCATTTTTCAGTAATTCATGGATGATAGATTTACATTCAATTACAGGAATGTTCGTAAACAAGCTTATCACATCAAAGGATACTATTTTGGCATTTATAGGTACAATTGCATTTTTTATTTTATCTACCAAACTAATACTATTTTTAATACTAAACTCAGATTTGAAATCAGTAATATTTCTAAAAATGTCATGACTGTGATTGTGAATATATCGGTCAAACTGGGAGATCTATCAAAACTAGATTAAAGGAACATGTATATTGTTGGAAGCATGGTAAAACAGATTCCAATTTTGCAAATCATTTACTAGATTCAGGCCATACATTTGATCCCATTGATAATGTCAAAGTTTTACACATAGAACAGAAAAGTAGGAAATTAAATAGTTTGGAAATTTTAGAAATTAACAGATCTGTTTTAAAATGCCATGCTTCTAACCTGAATGAACAAGTCAATAACCCATCCCCTTTGTTAAAACCTATTGTTTAAATACTTTCTCTTATCCATGTCCCTTTCAGGTAAAACCAGGTCATTGCCCAACCTCTGCTTTCATCCCCACCTTCATTCCTAGATGTTAGTGTTAAGTTGACCTGTATTTTAGTTTTTAGTTCTTAGTTGTCTGACGATGCCTAACGGCGAAACAGCTGTAGCAATAAATTGTTTTTTTGTGAAATTATAAGTGCTTTTTCATTTTTGTTTTGCCTTACCAACAGAATAACAAAACACTTCCAAAGTCTATTTCCTTGTTATCTTTATTAAATATTTTAGTTAATATGTATTAGGAGAAATCAAACTGAGTTTGCAGAGTTATTTTTTAGGCACTTCAGTGTTCTAAATGAAGTCGACAACTAGTAATATCTACTGCACAGTATTATTTGTTTTTCTTAACCTAGCTAGGCTGGTGTTTCTTAATTATGAGTAATCAGACACGATCATGTGAAATTTTATAACTCTTTTCAGAATGTTGATAATAATCAAAATACAAATATTTTTGGTGTATCTTGTGTTTTGCTCGATTGACAAATATATGAAAGATGTAAAACGAAAATTTTCGTGCAAGTTTCTACAATCAATTATTTCACACTGCATTATTGTAGAGTGAATGATAAGTTATTTTTAAAAATCTAGGTTGCTGGTTGATGGTTGAGCTAATATTTCGTTTGGAGATGATCTGAATATTTTAGATAAGTTAATTGCCAGCCGAAGAAAATAATTGAAAATTTTACCACAAGAATCTAATATTGGTATTGAGTCTATAGAAAAGCTACTGTAATTCATTCAACATAAAGTGATGGAATTTAAGTTTTATGAGGTTGGGATCTTACATCTTAAAAAAGTGGTTAAGGAAACGAAGTTTGTTGTTTATCTCTCTAGATAACATAACCTCAAAACCATATAGTTAGGTTATATAGAAACGCATTAACAAGCTTTGTTTCTTTAACAACTTTTTTTAAAAATTTTACAGCGTAATATTGAACAGTTATTAAATTTATAGTCAAGTTCTATTTATTACTATTAGAAAAAAAAATCAATTATTTTATTGGAATACATTTGAACTCAAATTCATTGGCATTAATAGTAAGACACAAAATTAAATTCTCTTGTTACACACAAAATTTCATTTAAATTGGCTGAATAATCGTTGAAAAATTGTGTCAGTGACAAAATTAGATTTGAGCTGACACCAAGTTTCACCAACACTTTTTTAAAAATAATTGTCAATTTTCAATTAGTCTCTCCAGGCCATCGCTTGTGTTATTTCGCAACGTTGTTATGGTAGAAAACATTTTGGATATTCTGTAATAAGTACCATGGTAGTGAACTTTAACAGACTTAATAAATATGAAGTTTGTATTAATACAATATTTTTAATAATTATTATAACATTCAATGAGCATTTTTGATTCTATGTATTTAGAGTAATTTAATTTTGTTATTTATCCACCATTGCTTTTATAATTGTAGTCTTTTTTAATCTTTTACCTTTATGGGTACTATTAGAGCATAAGTCATTTAGGGCTAGTGGGAAAGTTGCACTGTTTATTCTGTTTTACAGTAATAGTTTTCAATCATCATTAGTCTGGTGGAAAGGAAACCAATTGTATTAAAATTTATTACAGATAAATGTCCAAGACTGTGTGAAATACATTGTTTGTAACAAAATAAGGGAATGGGATTAAAATAAAAAAGATAACTTAATCACATGGGAAAAAATGCTGCAATTGAAATAAATATGAATATAGTAAGGTAAGGTAATTTATGAAGCCTAAATATCTCATTTAAATGAAATCTGAACATTTTGGTGTTTATTTTGTCTTCTAATTCATACTTACAATTTTGGTTTTTAAACAATAGCTTCTATATTTGTTGTTGTAGATGGTAACTATTGGTAAAATTTAATAAAAAAATGTCAATCTATATCAAGTGTAAAATGTTAATTAGAAAAAGAAATTAATGCCGGTTTTTGTTAAATACGATGAAAGATTTTTCTTTTTCGAAATAATTGTGCCATTGATTATAGAAATGTAAGAGGAGAATTTCATGACAAAAGTTTCTGAAAAAAACTAACCAGAAATGGAAAGATGGCAAATAAAAAAAAAAAAAAAAATCTAGTGTAGCAATGCTACCTATTATTGCTCAGAGATACGATTTGATGAAAAACCGTATTTGATGTTATTTACTCAGTATACACATCTACGAGGGCCTTTAAAGTCTAGCCGATATCGAGAAAATAGTGGCAAAGAGAATAATGAGATTCAGACACTTGTGTAATGATGATTTTTAACGAACTTACCTTACGGGATTAAATTTCATGATCTATTAATATAATTTAACATTTCATACACATTTACATTGCATAATGGGGCTGAGTAAGTACCATGATGGTTCCTCCAACATGTTTTTCTTGGTAAGAATAAGAAGTAGTTTAATGCATTTTTTAAAGAAAAAACACGTTTGTGTGTTCTCTCCTTGCAGTAAAGTATGAGTAATTATTATGTTTTTTAACTAACACTTTATATTTTATATTAAATGTATTTAATTATTTTGTTTTATGAAATTTATTTTTACTTGAAATATAATTTTGGTTTTGCTTATATTAAATTAAAATGAACACACTTTTTGTATACAAATTAAGACATACTTCTTGTATTTAATAAAGTGTTTTGATCTTAATTATTATTTTTTTTTACAAAATCGTATTCAAGTGTGGAACCATTTCCTCCAACATCAGGCTGAAGTTCAGTCTGTTTTCTATTCCTATACAAGGTGGGTTCTCCCATAGAGTAAAGATCTGCATTATACTGAAAGCAAAACCAAAGTAAGGGATTTAGTAATTCATAATAGTACGGTAACTCAAGATTTCTTATAAAACACAGGAGAGTAGTTCCGGAAGACAAGTATAATTCAGGAAGAAGAGATATCTATAGAGGGGGTTTAAAAAACAGTTTAATAAGCTGAAAAAATAACAGCAGAAAAGGAAGAATTAAGTTATAAACATTTCCATCAAATTGAACTACCGCTTTGGAAGTTTACGGCCTGTCAGTGTACGAGTATTAGGTAAGTTTAATAACCTCAAAAATTCGATGTTAATTCATTGACTAATCTTCAAGTCGTATGGCTTCAGGAAATCGATGAGTGATTTTGTGCTATGACAGGTTTACATTAAAATTGATATAATATTGGATTATTTAAATAATTAAACGAAACCCACTACAGAGAATAGCTCTCTGAACATTTGCTTGCACACTTGAGTAGGCTTTATTGGAATGTGATGAATTGCTAAGCTAGAATGAGAAGCCAGGTCAGAGAATCCGAGTCGGCAGCAAATGTGCGAGCATCTTCTCTAAATGTTCAAGTGTAGTCAATCAGAAATTAAATGCTAGTTAAGTTGTACTTAAACTTTGAATTATTACTCCACCCCCAATCCTTAAAATTTCTGATACGTCCGTCAGATATACGTGAACACAATTGCAACCAAAAAAATTGAGATATAAAGATGAATTTGGTATAGGGGGCTTATGTATGTGTTCATATAGACATTGAGAAAAATCTAATTGAAAATGTCAAAATGGTGGCCATTTCAGACAGTTTTTTTTTTAATATCTCGTTAACACATTAAATTAAATACAAATTTGCAGATTTCAATTATTCTGCTTGTAATGGTGCCACCTTTTTATTGATGAAAAGTCGCGAAACTTATTGTAAAAAATGAAATTTGAACTCTGACTTAGAAGGAAATGTGATAATCACGTCATATTTAAGAGATCTGACAGGATAAGTGACCAACATGTACTGAGAAAAAGTGTAAAACATTTTATATAGTGTAAAATGTTTAATATATACACATATATGAGGCTCTAAATTTCTTTATTGTAGGATATTTTCTTACTTTTTTAAGGCAATGATAATCAAATAGGTTTACCTTTAAAAAAACAAGGAAAAAATTCTTAAAGTATTATCACAGTTATCATTATAATAATGTTTAGGACAATGTTTACTCATGGGAATTTTCTTTGAGGTAATATAAATTGTAACGGCTGATATATATTGTTTACGTTCACAATTTTGATATTTTTATGTTAAGATTGAGAGAAATGAAATTAATTACAGGTAACGTGAGTAATCCATAAATGTAATAAAACTGTAAATTATAGTTTTTTACCTTGTTTCCGCCAAGTGACCTCTTTTTGTGTTAGTGACGCGTTTCGGGACTTTTATCCCATCTTCAGACACAACATAAATAGATGCGTCACTAACACAAAAAGAGGTAATTTGACGGAAACAAGGTAAGAAACTTTATTTTAAATAATAGTGATCTGGATACTGAAAATGAATTCATTAAATTGTAAAAGGTTTTATTGCATGGATTATTTGCGTTCAAAGAACGATAATAATAAGTTGAATCTAGACAAACAGACAGGTCTTCAGAATGGTTAAACTTATAGAACTAAGTATGTGTGTTATTTGGAATATTTATAAAAAGTTACAGTTTTTGCGTCTATATGAATAGTTTATGTAATTGAACTGAGAAAATATATGACAAAAGTAGAACGGGAGGGGGGAATTACTTTCATACAACCCATTATAAGTTCTGAAAAAGAGGGAAAAAAACAATAATTATGGGAGGCAACTTACCTGTTTTTGATTATTAAAGCTTCTGGATTAAGTTCTTCATTTGGATTAAGATCGACATCAGTTTGAAGAAAAAATATCATATCAGGTTTAAAGAGATCAGGAGGCCAAGTCCAAAAAGATGAGTTTTTCGGAGGGAGATATGGAAAATACAACTGAGATGCCACAAAAGCTGCTTGGGTTAAATAATACCTGGAAATTGTTCAACAAGATGTTAATATTTAAACAACAATAATATTAATTCTTCATAGAGATAATTTATCATGAAGTATTTTTAGCTTAATTGTTTAAACTACGTTTAACAAAGTACCATATTTACAAATCTATATGGATCTTTCTGATTTCTACAACATAAAAATAAATAAATGGTACAAAAACAATTATCAATCTTTCTCACTCACACATCCACAAAAACAAATAAAACCCAACCATAACTATTCTTACCAAAAACATGTGTAGTTATTGGCTGGAACGTGAAATGAAAAAAACACAGTCTTTGAAAAAGTATTGAAATATGGTATGAAGCTGCTTTGCTTTCAATATACATCGTATTTCATTAAAATCGAACTTTTAATTATGGTGGTCCCACTTAATTTTCGTCCCCCCCAATTATACCTGAAACATATGTTTTTTACTTGTAATTTTATTCAAGATTTGGATAATTAATTTTCGTAAAATTTGAACAATGATAGAGATGATTTTGAGATATATAACATCTTGGCGAATTTTTTTAATTTTTTTTTATAAATAGGCTAACTAACAAACTAGCAATTGTGGATAGATGATAACCAAAAAGTTTTCTTTGTGATCTTAGAGGCTTCACTTGAACAATATTTTATCAAAATCAATAGAGCAGATTTTGAGAAAATTGTAATTTTGTGTTTTTTAAAAGGCAATAAATTTTGTGTTAAAAAAAAAATGAAAAAAATCTTGTGAGATATGGCCAAAATATAACCATACTCTTGAATAAATATGTATACCACATTCACCCAAAAAACTAATTAAAACAAATAATAACTAATTATCAAAAGGTGAAAATAATCGTGGACGTGTTTAAAAAAAGATACAGAAATAATATATAGTTAAATTGGGTTTAAAATGGTTTTGTTTGTGGCATAAATGGATCTATTCAAATAGTTTGGTAGCAGGAGTCTTACTTCTTAAAGCAGGGTTGATGTCTATTATAAATTGCCACTACAAGTTCCCACAGGCTTCTTGTAAATATAATTCCAGCCAAGTCACTTCTCTTCGATTTTGTAATGAGTGTTTCTTTGGGTAGATGGATCTGAGCTGGATATGTTCCAGGGTTTCTCATTAATTGTTTCAGCATGCTTGACATAAAGGTAATTGTGCCAGGTAGAATCTATGAAAATACTCTTGCATGATGTGGTCTGTTTTGACTCTTGTTATAAATATTCCATTCATTATAGAAACTTCCAGTACATGCTTGATTCTGAATTTTGTTTTTGGTTTAAAAATTCATTAATATCTTTGGTGGCAACATTCTGGAATCTGGTAAGAGAGTATTTTGACATGTCCACTAAAAGTATGTTCAAAATCAGCGATTTTATTTCCTGCAACGGACTGTTATTTTTCCTCTCCCCAGCAGAGTACTTAACGAACATGAAAAGAGTAGGCGTAGTGAACTAAATAATATTAAAACTGACAACAAAATGGATGTTTTACATTCTTATTTTCAAATTGTGTGATAAAATTTGAACACTGTTTTTTTGCTCATTTAACAAATTCCTTTTCTGTTTAAATTTTATAACTAAAATTAATCTGTTAATGGCAACTACAGTAAATAGTACATTAGTTAGGGAGTGAATATGTGGTAAAACCAAACGTAGACAAAGAAACATAGTTTCGTTACTAGCTTTCAATATGAAAAGTTTTATTGTACTCTATTGCCATAAGTGTGAACTATATTAATTTCATGATCATTGAGCTTTACATAAAAGTATTCAAGGTTCCTTTTTGTTTTGTCAATTAGTTCTGAACCATGTTTTTTTATTTGTGATTTTGCACACTTGTCTGTTCAGTTCACATTTAACTAAAATATCTGATTTTTTGGTTTTATACCACTAACTCATGGACTGACATTTTTGGACAGATTGAAAAATATATGTTTTATTTGGGTTCTTGTCTTAAGTTAAGTTATGGAACCATTGTATCATACAACTTCCTATCAGATAATATCTTCAGATGCAATTATACCCAAACCCTCTAAGGTTAGTTTGAGGTCCTTTTAATCAACCCTTTATATTTTCCCTTCAACTTTGATGGTAATCATATGGGAAAAAGTACGTACGGAAAGAACAAAAAGAATAATAATTTTTTAAAAAATTACCCTGGCGTAACAGCGGGATCTGACTCAATAGTTTTCCTCGCATTTTTCCCAGCAACATATGTCGTCACAGTGACATATGCTTGTTGGAGCTCTGTAATGTTTTTAATAGCTTTGTAAATAACATGGAAATCAGATGTTGGGTTCAAAATGAGTTTTCCTTCAAGCAGTTCAGCCAGATGATCTGCCAGTGTTGTTCTCACTGTAATAAAAAATAGAACTTAAATTTAGTATGATTTTTTTCGGATTAAAACTATTGTATTTTATAATATAATTAAAAAAATTCCACTAACTTTCTCATAGATCCATACACAAATAAACCCTAAATATCAAAATGTATTTATAGATATCTTAAAAAAAATGTTAGTTCGGTAGGTATCGATCAAAAACTGCAAACGGTGCTGATTATTGATGAATACTATACGAGTGTAGAAAGTAGTATATCTTAAAAACTGCTACAGGTAAAATTCGTGTGTCCACCCATATAATTGTTATCAATCCTGACTGGTTTAGGGTTGTTTTAATGTGGTGGAACGACCTAGTAAGACATGAGATTATCCTGAAGTTTTTTGTTTTGTTTAAAGTCATCATTGTCTTAAAATAAACACTTCTAGCCCACGAATTTTCTGATAGTGTAAATGTTTATCAATAATTTATTAATATCATAAATCAATAAACAATAATTATAATAAATAAATGTTAATCAATAATAAGAGAATAGAATTGGTTCTGAGAGATCTGATAAAAAAGATGAAAGAGAGGTATGTAATCCAATAATATTTGAAGAAAGATGTAGAATTAGCTAGATTACCTCCAGCTGTATTTATAATTCACAATAGAATAATTTTTAGTCTATGTGGAGAAAAGTGGATCACATAGCGGAAGAGACTCAGGTATTTATTTTATTTACCAGTGATTGTTTAAATCCATACATAACATAAAACCATACATTAAGTAAACGTAGAGTTAATTTTAAATTAAATATGAGTAACTTACTCTCTTCATCTATTCCTTCGATGATAATAAATGGATGTTGTCTGCCATAAGGTAATGATCGGAATCTTTTCTTTCTGGAGAAAAACTTGTAGGAATTAGCAAGAGCGTGGACAGCTGATATATGATCATACTGTAACATGAAAGTCAACAATAATGTAAGTTGTAAAGAATCTTACACAAATAACTATTGTTTTTAGGAACAGCTATATCAAATAATGTCATTATATTGAAACATAGAATATATATCTAAGAAGAAGTCCCATAGCAAACAATAATGGGAGGCTCAATATGTGGGTTGAACAGTTTTAGTTTTATTGCTTCAGCTTTGGTATGTGTTAATGTGGAAGTAGTCGGAGCATGCTGTTCTTGAGGTTACCAGAAGTGGGCTGTTAGATGGCAGCACTAGAGCCTCAAATTTCTGAGCTTCAAGCCATACCATGCACGAATGTAAAATCAATGTATGAGCCTCATATAATATGGTCCCTCTTCTAGAGGTTGTGGAATACAGGTACAAACTTAAGATTTTGAAATAAAGCTTGATATATTTGTTTGTTTGTGACCATATCAAAAATATTCTCATAAATACAAATATGGGTTTTTCAAACGTCCAAACGTTTATAAGTACTAGTATGTTATAATCCTGTGGTTGAGTTACAGCCCAAGTGGTTGAACTAATTTATATACTGTTTTCACATTCTTAACTTTTGTCCGAAGAAGCTTGATTTTATGGGGGTTGGGGCTTGTTATTATTTTATTTAGTATGTTCTTGGTCAATCGTTGTTAACTTTTCAGCTCGAACAGATAATAATAATCTGTATGGGATTTAATTATTTTCATCATTAAACAGTCTAACTCTGTACTATGAAAATTGTATTAAGATTTTTTTAAATTAACACGTGGTTAAACAAGAGTTTTTTCCTTAATTTAATGTTTGTAATTATGGATATAAGTGAATCAGTTTTAAAAATAGTTTAGAATTACAAAATTTACATTCGGGCTTCTTACAAATACAATGTTCAATTATATTTGTTATGTACCCATTCAAAAGTTTCCCGGTTTATCTCTTTTAGTGTAATTCATTTTTATTGACACACAATTTATTATTAATTTTGACAAAACTTAAACCAAAATTACAACTGCAAAATGGCCGTGACATGCATTCTTAAATAAAACAATAAACAATATATTAAGAAAGAAAATGATCAGGAAAGAGAGGTAAAATTTTAAGAATTGTGTTATATTGAAAGAAAAGAAGTGTTAAATACCCATTGATTTCTAATTTAGAACAATAAAGTAAAACACAAATATTAAACCAAAATTGATGATTGAACAATGCAGTGTTTGGCAAAATAGATAGTAGAGGAAATATAATAGAGGATTTATTTAATATATTTTTCACTCAAATAATTTTTTTAAATAACCAAAATTTGTATTCAAATAGCAGGATTTTTACTTCTTAAAGCAGGGTTGATGTCTATTATAAGCTGCTACTACAAGTTCCCACAGGCTTCTTGTAAATATAATTCTAGTCAAGTCACTTCTCTTTGATTTTGTAATGAGTGTTTCTTTGGGTAGATGGATCTGAGCAGGATATATTCCAGGGTTTCGTATTTGTTTCAGCATGCTTGACATAAAGTTAATTGTGCCAGGTAGAATCTATGAAAATACTCTTGCATGATGTAGTCTATTTTGCCACTTGTTATGAATATTCCAGTCATTATAGAAACTCCTAGTACATGCTTGACTCTGAATTTTTTGCAGGCACCTATCAGTTGTTTCTGGTTTAAAAATTCTCTAATACCTTTGGTGGCAACATTCTGGAATCTGGTAAGAGAGTATTTTGACATGTCCACTAGAAATATGTACAAAGTTAGTCATTTTATTTCCTGCAACCCTGCAATGGACTGTTATATTTCTTCTGCCAAACAGAGTCCTTAACGAACATGAAAACGTAGTGAATAAATAATAATAAAACTGACAACAAAATGGATGTTTTACATTCTTATTTTCAAATAGTGTGCTAAAATTTGAACACTGTTTTTTTGCTCATTTAACAAATTCCTTTTCTGTTTAAATTTTATAACTAAAATTAATCTGTTAATGGCAACTACAGTAAATAGTAGACTATATTAGTGATGAAGTGAATGTGTGGTAAAACCAAACGTAGAAGAAAGAAACATAGTTCGTTACTAGCTATCAATATGAAAAGCTTTATTGTACTCTTAATATGTATTTTGCAACAAGCAACATAACTTTAATGTTCACTTGTACAATATGTGTGTATCCTAATTCTACACTCACCTTTTTCTCAGTCAGTATTTCAAATGCATCATCCAGACTCATCCAATAAGTCTCATTGGCAACAATATCTGTCTCATTAGCATATATTATCTCATAGCTTTCACTTTTTGACTCACTTGATTCTGCAGATGAATCTGGAAAAAGAAAATAATATTTATTTTTATAGCACAGTAATACTCAAATTAATCTACAAAGTAATAAACTAGTCATTCAATTTTCATGACAGCCATCAAGGTTTTATTATTTTTTTTTTCAAATTATTCTAAACCATGATAATATATATAACTTACGATATTACACAAAATTGGGTCTATAATGTTCATATTTTACATAAATTTGAACAAAATTGTTAGAGCTGATTATGGGAAATTACGCTATTTATAACAGTACTATGACTGTTTTTTTTTTTTTAACCCATAAAACACAAACCATAATTTTTTGAAAGATGGTAACCAATATGTTTTTTATGGTTCATAGACATAAAATTTCATTAGAGCCGAAATTCATTAGAGCCGATTTAGAGAACATTGTAATTTCTTTTTCTTATCACAGCTACACCCAGATTTTAAGTTTTAAAACAAAAAAAAATATGTTGAAGATGTGTTTACACACAAATTCCACACATTTAGGCTGTAGGACTGCACATAATACAAACACCAGGCAGTCAACTACGTTTTTGGACTAAGGAGAGCTTAAAACAGATAATATTCACAATAAATTAGATTAGATGTTTTTGACCCGCCAAAAAACTTTCTCTATTCTACATTTATCTGAGAAATTAAAAATAGAAATTGATAAAATTCAAAATAGTGGTAGTTTGAAACAGTTTTTTACATGCTCGTCTTCAGATAATATTTTAGCCTATAATAGCTAATTTTGTACATTTTGGTGTTGAGGGCGTTTTGAGGTTAAGATCGTCAATGATCCACATTTATAGACAACATTAGCTGTGTGTAAATTTATTAAAATTGTAATATGTTTAGCTCAAACTATAATTTTTAGTTTTATAACATCCATACTACTGTCACACTTACCAATATATAATTCATCTGAGGACATATTTACAGACGGTGTTGTCATAGAATGTTTAAGTTTTGGTCTAGAACTGTGCAATGCTGGTTTTATAGTGTGACTGGTTTTGTGAGATGATGCATTGTTAATAGTTTCTTTAGAACGAAGGTTATGGTGAGCTGTAGAATGATAACTAGGGTGAGTCATAGTTGTGTGAGCCGTAGTATGATGAGTTGTGTAAGCTGATTTATGAGAAGGTGTTGATGGTTTATGAGATGAAGTATGAATGGTTGCTTTATCAACATGATGAGGATTTAGTGTGGGTTTATGAGAAGACAAACTATGAACAGTAACATTGTCTCTCCCGCTAGTTCCTGAAAGTTTCTCAGATTTCGGAGAAACACTCAAAACATGAAAACATAATTGTGTTAAAACAATAAAATTGAAGTTTTTCCACTGTATTAACATGATTTCACTGAAAGTATATTGTCAAAATTTATTTCATTTTAAAATTATTATAAAAAAAAATTTATTAACACAACACCTAAATTTGTATAAAAAAAATAATAAAAACTATATTGGTAAACTATAATAGAACATTTTGAAAAGATTACAAAAATACATCTTATTTATTAATAATGAATTTGCTTTTATTTTCTTAGATGTGGAGGCAGATTAAATTATGTAATATTTCTATCAACTATAGAGAAATATTAATGAATATTTCATAATCGTTTAATAAATTACCATATTATCGTAGTGTTAATCTTGTAGCCAGTCATTCACTATTCCTCACTTGTAAGTTAGTTAACATTGAGATGTGTGTATACTCTCGATTAAAATGTTAATCTTCCTATTATTAACGCAGATTACAAAGTTACAAAAACTCTCTATAGAGAGTTATTATATTCACATATAAGGATTAAGTAAGTTTAAAACGTAGATTTTATAATCAATCAGCTATGTTTTAACAATTATGAAAACCTAACGTACATACTAAATTTCACTGAAATCAACTAAATTTAGCTATTTAAGCTATTAGGGCTCACTATAATAAGTAGTTATTGACAATCCCGATGGTTCTAACTGGATCAACATCTTTTTTCATGTAGTCTTGGGTTAGATACCTCTCTTTAATCTTTTCTATCAGACTTCTGTTGACTAACTCTTGTTTTGTTCCAACCTTGACGTTATTAAAGTATTTGAGCGCTAGGGTATTTATTTTATACTCTTGTCTTCTAGTTTTTTTTCATAAGGCATTGATGACCGAGAGGTTTTTTGGCTTTAAACAAAAAGAAAACAATAATTACTTATTATCCAATTTTGAGGTTACGTTATATATATATATATATTTAATAGTTATACTTTACACAGTATACTGTCGTTATAATTGTATCTCTCATATTATTTGTTGTAGAACACTCAAAATAAAATATTGTGACCATAAAGCAGTCATTAAATTTAAAAATGGTAACCGATAAAAAAAACTGATAATTTTTCACCAGAATCTGGCGCAACATTTCACAATAGCTTAATTTATGCAGTTTTAAAGTTTCAATCAACTTCATGAGAAATTTGTAAAATACCAAAATCAACCTTAAACTACATTAGGTTCATTTTTTTGTCTAAATTTTCAAGAACCGTAATTTTTTGTTAATTATAATTTTTGGAAACCTTCACCGTTCATAAAAATCTGATTGAATGCTCCCCCCGTTGTTAAAAGGTAAAAAAACCTATTGAAGCCTTCTGAAAAAAAAGAAAGAAATATAAAGTAAAGACATCTATCCCTAAAATACTGTAATATTGCCAGGATCGGATGAGAAAAAAAATAGGTCTAGAGAGACATGATAGGAAAGTTGAAACAGAGGGATCTAACCTAAGGCTATATAAAAAAAGGTATAAATCTAGCTAGATCACTCGGGATTGGTAAGTACTCACTAAAGTGTACCCTTGAGGGGAATATAGTTAAATATAATTGGTTCAAAATGGACTCGAATGATTTTGCTAAAATCTACTTTTTATAAACACCAAACATAATATATTGTTCGCTATCTCTACAAGAATCCCGGTTTGGGAATTATCTGTTATAAAGTAGATATAAACTAAACATAGTAAATGTTCAAATTATTCAAAATTAGCACAATTAATTTTGATAAATTAACCATAACCATTCCTATAAAATCATCATACCACGCTCTATCGAAGCCTTTTCTATGTCCAGAAAGACTGAGCCGGTTGAGTAACTTTTTTGAGACCCTCAGTTGCGTGTTCAACCACCTAAAGCAGTTGAAGTGTTTGGTTCTAAAGCCATACAAAATGTGTGTATGTATGTCTTCATTGATATGATTAAGACTTTCTTATGACCTTCTACGACTTTCTTGAAAACTCTGGTTATAGTGTTCAACAAACTTATTAGTCTGTATGACTATGGCTTGTGTTTATTCTTTCCTGGATTCGGTAAAACTAAAATCTTAGCTTCTTTCCAAGCTACTAGGAAATGTTGTGCCCAAAATGACTTTGTTGAGTTACCCGAACGTATTTTCCGATACATTTAGAGTGTTGCATTCCCGATGGTATCTGGTCAAAAAACTTTCCTGGCCTTTGCGTGTGAAATCCCCCACTGAATTTCTATGAGAGTAGTTTTGTGTATGAGTTGTTAATGTGGAGAATATTTGTTTCTACTGTACACGAGGTCAGAAGGCTGTGAGTTTGGTTGAAATGTAAGTACGAGGATGTTTGCAAAGAGATATTCCTTGTCATCCGTGTCAAGAACTTGTCCATCAGATCCAACTAATGGTGGATACCTGAAAGGCTCATGTATTTAGTGTGTCAGTAGTTCAACTTTAACTAATTTGCCTGGAAACCATCAGCTCTAAAATTTATTATCTCCTGTCTGATTCATATCGTGAAACGATTTATTGCGGTATATGGAACAAATATATTTAAGTCCTGTTGGAGTGACGTTCTTAACCTATGTTATCAGACTTGTTTTGGAATGTAAGTGTGATGTGGGAGCTAACATTTATTAGACATTCAGGCTTCTGTTATAGTTTCATTGCGTTGTCAGTAGAAAGACAGCAGTATCTACGTGTGGTGTTCGAACATCCAAGACTTCTAACTGCTACCCGAAATAATCCCAATCAGTAAGTCTCTAGTTCAATACCCTTCTGGGTTCTTTTGTTTTGGGGTTTCCTGCAACAGCCATAATGACAAGATAGTGATCTGAGTTCAGATTCATATCTCGTGCAAAAAATTAATTAAATCTAAAAGGACTTTGATGAAGTTAATGAAAATACAGACCCCAAAATTAAAATGGTGCAGAAGTAAAAACAAAATCGCTCTCCATTGATTAAAGTTTTAATTTATTTTTTATGTCAAATTTGAACTGAGTGCAGGCGTATTATGGTAATTATATATTTCATAAACAGCTTCTCATATTTAGTTTATAGATATTGTATTTTCAAATAAGTGAATATTATCTGCGTAGGCTATATAATCGTCACGTGACTTCCTAGTCGTATTAAAAGAACGACGAGTTTCGGAACCGTAACTCCATCATCAGATCCTCCGAAGAGATCGTCGCACATTACTACAAAAGTATATACAATACTGTTTACAACAAAATATCACACAAAACACGCGTTCTTCGGAAGGTCAAGTTCGCAGTTATTTTCTTCTACGTCGTCTTGCTTGAAGTACGCAACTTAACGTCGTTCTCCTACGTCGTCTTCCTCGAAGTGCACAACTTAACTCGTTCTACGTCGTCTTCCTCGAAAAGCGCAACGTCTTAAAAATCGTTCTTTCACACTGTTTTCATCTAATTGTGCAACTTAACATCGTTCTCCTACGTCGTATTCCTCAAAGTGGGCAACTTAACGTCGTTCCCCTAGTCGACTTCCTCAAAGTGCGCAACTTAACATAGTTCTCCTACGTCGTTTTATTCGAAATGCGCAACTTATCATAGTTCTCCTATGTCGTTTTATTCAAAGTGCGCAACTTAACGTCGTTCCCATAGTCGTCTTGCCCAAAGTGCGCAACTTAACATAGTTCTCCTACGTCGTTTTATTCGAAGTGCGCAACTTAACATCGTTCTCCTACGTCGTATTCCTCAAAGTGGGCAATTTACGTCGTTCCCCTAGTCGTCTTCCTCAAAGTGCGCAACTTAACATAGTTCTCCTATATCGTTTTATTCGAAATGTGCAACTAAACGTCGTTCCCCTAGTCGTCATCCTCAAAGTGCGCAACTTAACATAGTTCTCCTATGTCGTTTTATTCGAAATGTGCAACTAAACGTCGTTCTTCTACGTCGTATTCCTCAAAGTGGGCAACTTAACGTCGTTCTCCTACGTCGTCTTCCTCGAAAAGCGCAACTTAAAATAGTTCTTTTACGTTGTTTTCATCGAAGTGAGCAACTTAACATAGACTTATTCTCCTACGTCGTTTTATTCGAAATGCGCAACTTAACATTATTCTCCTACGTCGTCTTCCTTTAAGCGCGCAACTTAACGTAGTTCTCCTATGTCGTTTTATTCGTATGCGCAACTTAACATTATTCTCCTACGTCGTCTTCCTTTAAGCGGGCAACTTAACGTAGTTCTCCTATGTCGTTTTATTCGAAGTGCGCAACTTAACGTCGTTCTTCTACGTCGTCTTATCAAAATCAATCAAATTGGTACAGGAAACAATAATAATATCTAAACAAAGATTGTTTTTTATTCTTAAGACTATTATCTCAGTAAACAAAATTTTCTAAATAAAATTAAGTAATTTAAAATTAAATCATATAGAATCATTGTTGTTCGTTTTTACAATTTTAATAAAAAACCTATTTACACTATTTACAATAAACTATATATATATATATATATATATATATATATATATATATATATATATATATATATATTAGAATATATTGATTTATTTAATATATGATAATTTGATATAATACTCTGTACAAATTGGAAACAAATTTATACATTTTGAATATGTAATTAATCTAGAGTTATTGATTTATTAAGTGATAATGATGAATTACGTTCAGTTTACGCCCTATCTCTATGTTATATAGTTTGTATGTATGTGTCCGTTATCCAGGCCTAAATTCGTCACAGTGATTAAGAGATAACGCCGTAAAAATTATTTCAATTACTTTAGTCTAAGGGACGAAAATATGGAATGTTTATGAATCTCTATACTATTAGGTTATGTTTATGATTCTTAAATATAAATTCATTCGTGACTATAGCAACCAATTTCCAAAATTTATTAACAGCTAATTTAAATATTAGAATGTTTATTAGATTATGTTTTTGATTCTTAATTGTATTGTAATCACATAAAAATATTGCTCTAAATAAGTTACATCTTGGTCACACAAATATTGACTACAGAACTCCAAATCCTTAATTACCTAAGGACTACAACAGAGCCAGAATACAGAATGATTCTGGCCATGACTGACTGGAATCCCACCTATATAATTTAAAGTTACCACTATCTCAAGAATACACACTGTGCCGGAAGCCTGAATGAGTGCAGTACATCTGGAGAAATGCGAAAATCTACAATGGACATTCTACAACTCTACTGGGAGACTAGAAGGCGATTGGCGAGGGTACAAGTGCCCTTCACATTAAACTTCTAAACCTAATTAGTTTGATATTACTGAAATTCTAATTTGGTTGCAACACGTACGTACTAATTATAAACTGATCTAGATTCTGTCCATCGACATAATAATATATCCTTGCCCAAGAGAAAGCAGACTGGTCTTCATTGTAAGACGTGTACATCTATCATTTCAGCAAAGGATTCGTTATGTCCATCCAGGTTAGCTGTAGATTGTTTAATACGAGCCATAAGCAGTTCATCTCTTCTGGTCAAGGCTCTACTTCGTTTAGGCTGAAAGAAAAGGAAATATATTAGTAGGACCATACTAATTGTTCGCTTGGAAAAATGCGAGTTTTTCATTTCACATACGAAAATCCTTAAAATAACTAAGGGCAGAACCTAACGGTTTTACACAATTTGTCAAATCATATAAATTCTAAAAAATCTTTTTTAAATTTTTTAATACTAAGCGTAGACAATAATAAGAAGCAGTTGGGCTAAATTTTGAGCCAAGATAAAAAAAAGATCAAGAATGCTATGAACAATGGTTTTGGAATAATGTCTCTCTGTCGTACTGTATATACAGTACTCTACTGCCTAAAAGTGAGCAAAGATTTAATCCAATTTGATACGTTTTCATATTTTGGCATATCTCGGAAAGTTTGTTTTACATTTATACTAACTAACTCAAAATTTGGAGTAACTAATTTTAGGAAAAAGCAAAATTTAGAGTAACTGCTTTAAGGAAAAACACAATTTATAGTAACTACATTAAGGAAAACAAAATTTAGCGAAACTACCAGGTAAAACAAAATTTAGAGTAACTACCTTAAAGAAAAACAAAATTTAGTGTAACTACCTTATGGAAAAACAAAATTGAGAGTAACTATCCTATGGAAAAACAAAATTTAGCGTAACTACCTTAAAGAAAAAACAAAATTAAGAGAAACTATCTTAAGGAAAAACAAAATTTAGCGTACTACCTTAATAAAAAACAAAATTTCGATTTTATCAAAATAAACTATTACGATTTTGATAAAATATTGATCACGTACTCGAGGGAGAAAGGGAAGATTTATTGCAGCACTAAACCTCAAACTCAGGAACAACTTTTTCGGCAGGTTTTGATTCTTAGAGTAGTCTTGAATTAGATCTCTCTCCTTCCTTTTCCTTATCTGGTTACTCTTTATCAACTCTTGTTCTTTTCCGACCCTAGTACTCGAGGGCTAGGGGTCTTTATTTTATACTCTTTCTTTTCTTTTGTTATAAAGAGATTGATGATCGTTGATTGAGATTGGTGAGGGTTTTCACCGTTAACCAACAAGAGTAAAATGAGAGTTGACGTAAGAGGAGGTTTTTATCACCAAACATCAGACTCGGAAATAACTGGAGGAACTTATTCGGCAGCTTCTGACCAAATGTAAGTTTATGTTAAACTTACATAAACAAACAGATTTCACTAAAATGGATCAATATATAGTAAAGATATTAGAAATTTAAATAAGAACGTTATTTTATAAAGACCCGGTAAAATACTTGTAATTGATCTTCATAATTTCCAATCTAGATGTAAGTTAAAATGTTTGTTCTGTATTTATTATACAGTACTTACTTTTACTCCTTTCTGAATAGTACTCATTACTTTGTCCAAAGTCATGTCTTTTCTTATAGGCCTTAAATCATATTCCATCTTTATTTCCCACATCGGTTCTTCGCGATGAGCTGTAAAACATAAATCAATAAAATAAATGTGTCCTAACAGAGTTCATATTCACACATTGTGCCGTGAATACATCTTTAAATTTGTTGTGCATTACAGAAAACCCAGCGATAATGAAATGGGGAGAGATAGTTTTAAGTTGTAGTTTAAGAATTATCGTTTACATCGAAAATCAAATTATACCACAAGATAGTTAAAGAATCAAAGCATTTATTTCATCTAGTGGGGATTTTTACGATAGTGGGGTACACCGCCATATTGTGATCGTTTCCATGACTCGCAGTATAAGTTGAAAGTTCTGTGTCAGTAAAACTACGACGTTGTCTCAATCGACAGTTTGTTACGGTCCTAATTTATAGAGTTTTGAGTTGTTGTTGTGAGGTTTTATTGAGTTGAAAATAAACAAATATCAATGTCGGCTTATAGTAGCGGAAAGTCAAGTCCAAGTATTCAGTTGGAAAGAGAATTTCAACAGCAATTCAGTGGTATGCCTCAAAACCCCTATGAAGTGATGACGTGACGAAAAAAAGCCATGCGCGGCAGTACACGACGTCAGCAATGGGCATGGAAGTAGATTATGAATACGCCTCTACACCAACGTCACAATGTAAAGACATGGATTTTGTGCGATCACCGATCATGGAGAGACACTGGCGGCAACTTTTGTCCGATTTGGACGAACATTGTGCACATATTCATGTTACAAAACTTAAAAGGGTGGATAATATGACTTTAGATGTAAATTATATGGTTTTTGAATCCACCCCCCCCCCAATATTGCATGCTGAAATTATTGATATAGGGACCTTTTTACGAGAGTGATCCAAAATGGAAGAGGTGGAAAAATCCGTACAGGGTGATTCAAAATTGTGCAGAAATATTACGGCAATTGGTTTTACGTTTTAAAATAAAAAAATTATAAACGTATGTCCGAAAAAGAATTATTTTTGTTACTGCTAGCGAATTATTTGAATTGAATTTCTTCTCCAAGAGCGAAGCGAAGCCATTTTTTGAATCCTGTCTGGAAAATTGAATAAAATCTCAGAACCTTATTTTCAATAATTTTTGAGAAAAATAGTTTAAACACAAAATATTACAGTCGAAAAGACTTTTTTAGGTTAGAAGTAAAACAGAAAACTGTATAGAAATTTTATAGTTTTTTTTTAATACACTAAATTTAGATTCAAACCAACCCTGTCAACTTCCACTCAAGCTAACCACCGTTTATTTAGAGCGGGCCTTCCCACTGCCATACCACAGGTTGGAGTGAACCAAACTGCACAGAAAAAACCCTTATATTTTGTGGAATTTGAACCCAAAACCAATCCTTTAGGTGGAATTCGGCACCAACCCTTGATCATAAGTTTGCCTACTTCAGCCCCTCAACCTCTAAGACACTTAGGTATTAACATCATTAAGGTATTGGTTATTTAACATCATTTGAGTTGCCATATTTTATCCTGTAGTCTCACTAACAACTACTAATGTCTCACAAGAAATAAATATAATGATTTTACTAAATTAATAAATCAGGGCTGGGGAAAAAACCCGGAACTCAAAGAGTTAAATAGCTAATAAAAATATACAAGTTTTAAACAGCACTTGTAGATAATTTAATTTTGAGAAAATTGGTATAATTAAAGCCAATGACAAACAGAATTAAATTGCACAATAAAGAATTTTGTTCTATTTGAATTGGTAAAGTATTTCTGGTCAGTTTTGTTTAACAAAAGTTGAATTCACGTTATGAGATGTAATGTGAGGCACTATTTACGTAAGATGTTTATTTTAAAATAAATATTGCAATACTTACTTTTCTTCTATATTGTTGAACTTTACCTGAATACTATAAATGATTTAATTCTGGGAGTTAAATGAAGAGGCAAACATCTTTTTCATAAAAAATTAAAAATCTTGTAAATTATCTTACCCTTTTTTGATCCTGATATCAAGGTAATTGAGATTAGTTGAAAAATTCCTAACATGTACACAAAGTACCTAAGGTACAAGATCATTTTGAACTTGAAAACTTGGTTGGAAATTATTTATGTTTATCATATTTATAGGTTTTAATCTAAAGTCAAATATTGATAATTTATATTTTTGGTTGAAAGTAATTTAAAGTATTTACACAGTTACATAAATGATCCATCACGATATAAAAGATATAAGAGATTGTCAAAAGATTAAATTTATGTAACCAAACAACTTATGTAATGGATATTTAACATTGGTAATATGATACTCATAAATTTATTAATTTTTTTGGTCTTATTTCTGTAGTTATACTAAAGAAAAAACGAAAAACGTAACGTTAGCTTTTATTTAGGCCACATTCATGATGAATGTTTTAGTTTTTTAAACAAAACTTTTAATTAGAGATTTATTTTAAAGAGAATTGATTGATATTTGGGGTTAAAATATGTCCTTTTTATTTGGTTGATTCTGATATTTAGGTTTTTTAAATATATTAAATTATGAAGATTAATAACTAGAGTGCGAAATTGTAAGTAAAGGAATAGGTTTATTTCAATTCAGGAATAATTGGCAAAAAACATAAATGAACTTTTAACAAATACTATTTACCATGAGGACGTGTTTATGGTAATTTATCATTACTGAGACTGGTCTATGTACAGATTTCACTGACATTTTGAATTAATACAACAAACTACTTTTTGTATAATAAATCCTTTAATGTTTATCATAATACTTAACAGCCTCCGGGTAGGTTGAGTGTTTAATATAATTTACATGACGGAAAATTTCGTCAAACATTTCATTGTCTGCGTAAAAACGATTGATTTCCACGATACGGGGGTACTGCCAATGTTGGTAAAGTTGAATGAGTCTGAAACAAATAAAAATTAAAATTTTAGTATAAATATCTGTTTTAATAATAAAAATTAATTTTTTTACATCTCTATATTAATTACAAATTTCTTACTGTACAAATGTAGATTTTATATAAGTTCTCAGAATTAGTTTTACTTACCCAGTATTACGACGTATAGGATTAGTTTGGTAATCGCAAACTGATCTTTAAGTTTCATGGCCGCAGGACGCAGGTAAATTATTTTCGACAAGCTATCGTCCGTTATCGTTGTTGTCACTATATCAACAATATAGCGGTGACAAAAATAATCTATGAATTAGAAATTTGATATTAGGGACAATAATATGGCACTCACATTGTAATTCGGAAAAATCGAATAGAAATGTCAAATTATTAAAAGTTTTCTATCATATCTATTTTGTTTTCAACCTGTTAGACACTATTTAGATACAAAATTGGATATTTGAATACTTTATGTAATGGTACAAACCTAATCTCTATACAATGACAAATAGCGAAGTGATTGTAAAAAATCTAATTTCGAACTCTGACCTCCAAAAAATGTGATATTTGTATAGTTACGAGATTCGCTGCAGCCGGGACACTGATACGAGCGGTGCGATTGGAGGCTCTATCACATATGTAGGCTACAGCTACGATTCCTGTTAGGACCGAGTCACCGAAACAAGCGGTGCGATTGGAGGCTCTATCACATATGTAGGCTACAGCTACGATTCCTGTTAGGACCGAGTCACCGAAACAAGCGGTGCGATTGGAGGCTCTATCACATATGTAGGCTACAGCTACGATTCCTGTTAGGACCGAGTCACCGAAACAAGCGGTGCGATTGGAGGCTCTATCACATATGTAGGCTACAGCTACGATTCCTGTTAGGACCGAGTCACCGAAACAAGCGGTGCGATTGGAGGCTCTATCACATATGTAGTCTACAGCTACGATTCCTGTTAGGACCGAGTCACCGAAATAAGCGGTGCGATTGGAGGCTCTATCACATATGTAGTCTACAGCTACGATTCCTGTTAGGACCGAGTACCGACACCAGCGGTGCGATTGGAAGCTCTATCACAAATGTAAGCAACAGCTACGATTCCTGTTAGGGCCGAGTCACCGACACGAGCGTTGCGATTGGAGGCTCTATCACACATGTAGGCTACAGCTACGATTCATGTTAGGACCGAGTCACCGACACGAGCGGTGCGATTGGAGGCTCTATCACACATGTAGTCTACAGCTACGATTCCTGTTAGGACCGAGTCACCGAAAAAAGCGGTGCGATTGGAGGCTCTATCACATATGTAGGCTACAGCTACGATTCCTGTTAAGACCGAGTCACCGACACGAGCGGTGCGATTGGAGGCTCTATCACATATGTAGGCTACGATTCCTGTTAAGACCGAGTCACCGAAACAAGCGGTGCGATTGGAGGCTCTATCACATATTATGTAGGATACAGCTACGATTCCTGTTAAGACCGAGTCACCGACACGAGCGGTGCGATTGGAGGCTCTATCACATATGTAGGCTACAGCTACGATTCCTGTTAAGACCGAGTCACCGAAACAAGCGGTGCGATTGGAGGCTCTATCACATATTATGTAGGCTACAGCTACGATTCCTGTTAAGACCGAGTCACCGACACGAGCGGTGCGATTGGAGGCTCTATCACATATGTAGGCTACAGCTACGATTCCTGTTAAGACCGAGTCACCGAAACAAGCGGTGCGATTGGAGGCTCTATCACATATTATGTAGGCTACAGCTACGATTCCTGTTAAGACCGAGTCACCGACACGAGCGGTGCGATTGGAGGCTCTATCACATATGTAGGCTACAGCTACGATTCCTGTTAAGACCGAGTCACCGAAACAAGCGGTGCGATTGGAGGCTCTATCACATATTATGTAGGCTACAGCTACGATTCCTGTTAAGACCGAGTCACCGACACGAGCGGTGCGATTGGAGGCTCTATCACATATGTAGGCTACAGCTACGATTCCTGTTAAGACCGAGTCACCGAAACAAGCGGTGCGATTGGAGGCTCTATCACATATTATGTAGGCTACAGCTACGATTCCTGTTAAGACCGAGTCACCGACACGAGCGGTGCGATTGGAGGCTCTATCACATATGTAGGCTACAGCTACGATTCCTGTTAAGACCGAGTCACCGAAACAAGCGGTGCGATTGGAGGCTCTATCACATATTATGTAGGCTACAGCTACGATTCCTGTTAAGACCGAGTCACCGACACGAGCGGTGCGATTGGAGGCTCTATCACATATGTAGGCTACAGCTACGATTCCTGTTAAGACCGAGTCACCGAAACAAGCGGTGCGATTGGAGGCTCTATCACATATTATGTAGGCTACAGCTACGATTCCTGTTAAGACCGAGTCACCGACACGAGCCGTGCGATTGGAGGCTCTATCACATATGTAGGCTACAGCTACGATTCCTGTTAAGACCGAGTCACCGAAACAAGCGGTGCGATTGGAGGCTCTATCACATATGTAGGCTATAGCTACGATTCCTGTTAAGACCGAGTCACCGACACGAGCGGTGCGATTGGAGGCTCTATCACATATGTAGGCTACGATTCCTGTTAAGACCGAGTCACCGAAACAAGCGGTGCGATTGGAGGCTCTATCACATATTATGTAGTCTACAGCTACGATTCCTGTTAGGACCGAGTCACCGACACGAGCGGTGCGATTGGAGGCTCTATCACATATGTAGGCTACAGCTACGATTCCTGTTAAGACCGAGTCACCGAAACAAGCGGTGCGATTGGAGGCTCTATCACATATTATGTAGGCTACAGCTACGATTCCTGTTAAGACCGAGTCACCGAAACAAGCGGTGCGATTGGAGGCTCTATCACATATGTAGGCTATAGCTACGATTCCTGTTAAGACCGAGTCACCGACACGAGCGGTGCGATTGGAGGCTCTATCACATATGTAGGCTACGATTCCTGTTAAGACCGAGTCACCGAAACAAGCGGTGCGATTGGAGGCTCTATCACATATTATGTAGGCTACAGCTACGATTCCTGTTAGGACCGAGTCACCGAAACAAGCGTTGCGATTGGAGGCTCTATCACATATGTAGGCTACAGCTACGATTCCTGTTAAGACCGAGTCACCGAAACAAGCGGTGCGATTGGAGGCTCTATCACATATTATGTAGGCTACAGCTACGATTCCTGTTAGGACCGAGTCACCGAAACAAGCGTTGCGATTGGAGGCTCTATCACATATGTAGGCTACAGCTACGATTCCTGTTAAGACCGAGTCACCGAAACAAGCGGTGCGATTGGAGGCTCTATCACATATTATGTAGGCTACAGCTACGATTCCTGTTAGGACCGAGTCACCGAAACAAGCGTTGCGATTGGAGGCTCTATCACATATGTAGGCTACAGCTACGATTCCTGTTAAGACCGAGTCACCGAAACAAGCGGTGCGATTGGAGGCTCTATCACATATTATGTAGGCTACAGCTACGATTCCTGTTAGGACCGAGTCACCGAAACAAGCGTTGCGATTGGAGGCTCTATCACATATGTAGGCTATAGCTATGATTCCCGTTAGGGATGAGTCACTGACAATAGCGGTGCGATTGGTGGTTCTATCACATATGTAGGCTACAGCTACGATTCCAGTTAAGACCGAGTAACCGACACGAGCGGTGTTATTGGAGGCTCTATCATATATTGTAGGCTACAGATACGATTCATGTTAGGGCTGAGTCACCGACACGAGCGGTGTGATTGGAGGCTCTATCACACATGTAGGCTACAGCTACGATTCGAAATTACTGACACTAGGGAACGTTTTATTCACATCTACGACGTCAAGATATTAATGATATACATAATTACGAGCTTCAGAAAACCCTTTCATTAACAAAATTAGCATTTCCAACGTGACCAAAGAACCCAAATTTTGAGAATTACATTTAGAGGATTTGTGTTTCTATTGCAAGACGGGCTGTGTAAGTAACATGGTGACGTCAGGCTATCAACTGGTTTTTTCTCACTTTTTCAAGAATAACAAAAAGTAACAGCTTGCTATAACTACTAGCCTAATTGTTCTGGCAAAACTGTTTATATATAATTGTTTATCTATCTTTGAAGTAGGAACTCATCTATGGGGAAGTTGAATGAATGCCTTAATTATTTGGGACGAGATTAAGGCTATTTAGTCTTTTCTTTCACTCAACCCCCAACACAATAATGCAAAATAAATATAATTAATTAACTAAACATTTTAAAAAATAGTAAAAAATAAAATACAAAAATACAAAAATAATATAACAATTCACAAGCCAACGATAATATAAAAATAAAATAAAGTTTATATAAATAATTATAAATTCAAAAATAAATTAACATATGAAATAATATTATATATGCACACATATATAGCTAATAAAAAAGGTATAGCTATCAAAAAACAACTTATCATTTCAAAATCAATAAAATTATAAATATATAGTAAACAAATACATAAAGTGACCAAACCATTCATATACATTATTCTAAATACATTTTGATCACATCTCAAGAGGGGATACATGTTTTTCTAATGTCGAGCCATGAAATACGTCTTCACCAGCCATGAAAACTGGACACGTCAACCTTGTGGCCGGAAGTGAATTTCATTAGCGACAAGTGGACACAGTTGTACACAAACTGTTTTGCCAGGTACATACAAAATAATACTCGAGGCTTCGAGAGTATAAATCAAAATACCCTGCAATTTTAGGGTTTGTATTAAAGGGAAATTATGGTCTTAGTTACTCTAAATCGAAAGGCTAGTCCGGAAACATTTTGACCCTACCCATTACACAAACGTGGTCAAAATTCACTTAGTCCCATCTGTCCAATCATCACTTAGCTTCAGGTGAGGTAAATTACACAAATTAAACATAACGGGCTTAATTAATAAACACTAATATTGGACATAACACTGTCACCAATTTCACGTGCAGAAAATCGACGTTTGAATCATTTTCTACATACATAGTTTTATTAATGTTTAACAAACGGTTTGATTCGATTAGTCGGCCTTCCAGAAAACTCGCAATCGCCATTAACTCAATTAGTTAGCTGGACAAGGTAATATTGAAAAATATATAAACGGTAAATTAATAAAATAATCTGAGATCGCGAAAACTGACCACTCAGTTAACCGGACAATACCAGAGTCCCTCTCAGTAGCCCACTCTACAAGTTTTATTAATTAGTTTTTATATGCACAAAATGGTGGCAAACAACACACTAAACTTTATCACTAGTATTATATATCTTAAAAGTGTGTTTGAAATTATTTCAATGTTAATATTTACCTCGGCTTTATGACACTTGGTATACGTGTGGTTCCATCGACTTCATTGGTTTTTGTCGGCGTGTTTATATAAAAAATCAGATCAGGTGCGAGAAGATCATCAGGCCATTTCATTTCCTCAGAGCCCCAAGGTGGGAATTGTTCTGGATACTTTTTAGCCAAACTAAAAGCTGCAATGTCCAACCAATAACTAAAATACAAAACAGTGTGATGTAAATAGTTTTTGCATGGTTTTACACGGAATGAAAGTATTAAATTATATCTATTTAAGTGTAGAAAGCATATTGAGAAAGCAAATGAATTTATTTCGAATGAACAATTTGTTTTGTATTAAACATTAAAACATTGTTAAGTACTGTAGTCATTTTCAGAACAAAAAACGTTTGAAAACTATGTTAGTTTCAGTTTTATTGAATACTTTATGAATCACAATGATCTATTATTGGTTTGATGAACATGATTTTTAGTATCTCACAAAGACGTAGCATAAAGAAAAAGTTTGTTAAAAACATGTCGATGAGTTTTTCTAGGATGTTTTAATTTGTCCCGAGCCCCCAAAAAAGTGGTTTTGCGAATGATGTAGGTCTGCTGTTTATCTATTGATTGTTGTCAGTGCAGTGAGTGTCCTATAGCCATAACGACGACAATCAATTTTTTAGCTGCTAAAACTTAAAATTTTGATTTTCTCAAAAACAGCTTTAACGATTTTTATTTATTTTCGTTATACAAAAATGTTACAAAACTATCTAAAAATGATTATTAGGTTTAAACAAAATGAAATAACAATAAATACTACATGGTTTAAACTAAAATTACATTTAAATAACTTATATATTTTTAATGCTAGACCTTTTTTGAAGCTACCGTTACTTGTAAAAAAACATCTAAGTCAAGAATTCATTATAAATAAGACAAAAAGAACTGTTAAAATAAAAACTCAATAACGATGTCAGTTTCAATTTTACGAAATGTAGCACAAAAAATATAAATCTACGTGAATAGGTAGGAGACTAAATAAACAAATTAATTCTCCATAATTTTTGTATATAAAAAAGAATACACAACGTGTTGTGAGTATAAATCAATTCTCTATATCAAGTGATTAAACCTAGAGCATTAAATTTCGCGGACTAAATATCGTCAGGGTTGTAAAAGAACAAGAGTTGAACAATAGAAGACTGGTGGGAATTTCCCCCTTTTTCAAAAGTCATAGATTTAGTTTTAGTTTCCAACAGGGTCCTAAGGAACTAGGCTATGTTGGAGTGTTTCCCCTTTTCTTAAGTTATAGATTTAGTTTTAGTTTCCATCATGGCCGTAAATAACTAGGATATGTTGGTGTGTTTCTCCCTTTCTTAAGTTATAGATTTAGTTTTAGTTTCTAACTTGGCCCTAACAAACTAGGTTATGTTGGTGTGTTTCCCCTTTTCTTAAGTTATAGATTTAGTATTAGTTTCCACAAGGTCCTAACAAACTAGGCTATGTTGATGTGTTTCCCCTTTTCTTAAGTTATAGATTTAGTATTAGTTTCAACATGGTCCTAACAAACTAGGTTATGTTGGTGTGTTTCCCCTTTTCTTAAGTTATAGATTTAGTATTAGTTACCACATGGTCCTAAGAAACTAGGCTATTTGATGTGTTTCCCCTTTTCTTAAGTTATAGATTTAGTATTAGTTTCCATCATGGCCGTAAATAACTAGGATATGTTGGTGTGTTTCCCCTTTTCTTAAGTTATAGATTTAGTATTAGTTTCAACAAGGTCCTAAGAAACTAGGCTATGTTGGAGTATTTCCCCTTTATTTTCTCTTATACTCCAAGTTAATCACTTCATAACGGAAGTTGATTTATACTCTTGAAAGGTCGTGTATTAATTTTCAACACAAATGATGGCAAATGTTCTATTAAACCAAATTATAGTTTTTAGTTTATTGTAAACTTACCCAGCCATGACAACGGGTCTCCTCTCAAGAAGCACTCGTGCGTATTCGGCGTTTGCGTAGTGTCCTAATGTATAGAAAGCTCGTCTAGCACCAATTGTATTGAAAACATTTTTAAAAGACGCTAAGAACTCCGGAGGGTTGATCAGATTGGCTGCGTATATATACCTGGCCAGCTTCCGAGCTACCACATACTTTCCTTTGAGACAACAAAGAATTTATTAGATATCTGTGATTTTATTCATGTGGTGTACATAATTAATGTACAACTTAAATAGATAGTATTAATAAATAGAATAATAAATCGACTTGGAAAATCTGAGAAGAAAATACGACTTGAGCAATAATTTGTCTGTTTAGTAAATTTTTTTCTTCCTCATGAGACCATTATCGAAAAATGTCCGTGATTTCGAAGTAAAACAACTAAGCTCCTGATTAAGGTAATTGATTTATTTTTTATATAAAATAATGCAGAAAATAATAAAGTTTCTAAACTACTTACTAAGTTTCAATATAAGCATCCTCCGTTGCTCGGAGAATATCTAGACTTTAGTGGATCTCGTCCCGCTAAAAAATGGTATTTGTTTCCTTTTCTATTTCTATGCCATAATTTTGTTTTAATAGAAAGTGTCATCTGTATTTGTTTCCTCAGCAAATATGAACGGAGATACGATTAAAATGGTATTTGTTTTCTTTTCTCTTTTTATGGTATCAATTTGTTTTAATGGAAAGTGTCATCTGTAATTGTTTCCTCAGCAAACAAGAACGGACCTACGATTCAAATGGCATTTTTTCCTTTTCTATTTCTATGCCATCAATTTGTTGTAATACAAAGTACCACCTGTAATGGTTTCCTCAGCAAACATGAACAGACCTACGATTCAAATGGCATTTGTTTTCTTTTTCTATTTCTATGGTACCAATTTGTTGTAATACAAAGTGCACCTGTAATTGTTTCCTCAGCAAACAAGAACGGACCTACAATTCAAATGGCATTTGTTTTCTTTTTCTCTTTCTATGCCATCAATTTGTTGTAATACAAAGTGTCAACTGTAATAATAATTGTTTCCTCAGCAAACAAGAACGGGCCTACGAATCAAATGGCATTTGTTTTCTTTTTCTCTTTCTATGCCATCAATTTGTTGTAATACAAAGTGTTAATTGTAATTGTTTCCTCAGCAAACAAGAACGGGCCTACGAATCAAATGGCATTTGTTTCCTTTTCTCTTTCTATGGTATCAATTTGTTTTATTAGAAAGTGTCATCTGTAATTGTTTCCTCAGCAAACATAAACTGACCTACGATTCAAATGGTATTTGTTTCCTTTTCTATTTCTATGCCATCAATTTGTTGTAATACAAAGTGTCATCTGTAATTGTTTCCTCAGCAAACATGATCTGACCTACGATTCAAATGGTATTTGTTTCCTTTTCTATTTCTATGCCATCAATTTGTTGCAATACAAAGTGTCATCTGTAATTGTTTCCTCAGCAAACATGAACTGACCTACGATTCAAATGGTATTTGTTTCCTTTTCTATTTCTGTGCCATCAATTTGTTGTAATACAAAGTGTCATCTGTAATTGTTTCCTCAGCAAACAAGAACGGACCTACGATTCAAATGGTATTTGTTTCCTTTTCTATTTCTGTGCCATCAATTTGTTGTAATACAAAGTGTCATCGGTAATTGTTTCTTCAGCAAACATGAACGGACCTACGATTCAAATGGTATATGTTTCCTTTTATCTTTCTATGTCATTAATTTGTTGTAATACAAAGTGTCATCTGTAATTGTTTCCTCAGCAAACATGAACGGGCCTACGAATCAAATGGTATTGGTTTTCTTTTTCTATTTCTATACCACCAATTTGTTGTAATACAAAGTGCACCTGTAATTGTTTACTCAGCAAACATGAACGGACCTACGATTCAAATGGTATATGTTTCCTTTTATCTTTCTATGCCATTAATTTGTTGTAATACAAAGTGTCATCTGTAATTGTTTCCTCAGCAAACAAGAACGGGCCTACGAATCAAATGGTATTGGTTTTCTTTTTCTATTTCTATGCCACCGATTTGTTGTAATACAAAGTGCACCTGTAATTGTTTACTCAGCAAACATGAACGGACCTACGATTCAAATGGTATATGTTTCCTTTTATCTTTCTATGCCATTAATTTGTTTTAATAGAAAGTGTCATCTGTAATTGTTTCCTCAGCAAACAAGAACGGGCCTACGACTCAAATGGTATTGGTTTTCTTTTTCTATTTCTATGCCATAATTTTGTTTTAATAGAAAGTGTCATCTGTATTTGTTTCCTCAGCAAATATGAACGGAGATACGATTAAAATGGTATTTGTTTTCTTTTCTCTTTTTATGGTATCAATTTGTTTTAATGGAAAGTGTCATCTGTAATTGTTTCCTCAGCAAACATAAAAGGCCCTCGATTCAAATGGTATTTGTTTCCTTTTCTATTTCTACGCCATCAAATTGTTATAATACAAAGTGTCATCTGTAATTGTTTCCTCAGCAAACAAGAACGGACCTACGATTCAAATGGCATTTGTTTTCTTTTTCTCTTTCTATGCCATCAATTTGTTGTAATACAAAGTGTCAACTGTAATTGTTTCCTCAGCAAACATGAATGGGCCTACGAATCAAATGGCATTTGTTTCCTTTTCTCTTTCTATGGTATCAATTTGTTTTAATAGAAAGTGTCATCTGTAATTGTTTCCTCAGCAAATATGAACGGACCTACGATTCGATCATGCATTATTCAATACCACACGTTTATTTTATTTTGGAAGCATGGAATCATTTGTGTTTATGAACAGTTTTTCATTGAAATCAAAAAGATTAGTTAATGCAATACCATTTATAACTGAAATAACAAACACTTTTTTGATGACTCTTTAATAACGGTTTGAATATTTGGTTAGTTAAAAATTAAAAAAAAACTAATTAGTAGAACAGATAAATCTATTCCAATTATAAACAGGTTAGTATAAAATTAGTTATGTAAATTTTAGTCCTGCTTTGGTATTTACACTTGTTAGACCTAAGAAAATCTGTAACTAGATGTAACAATAGGTACGAAAATCTTTTCTCAAAAATGTACCTAACTTCCAATCTTATGAAAGTTCGAACATTTCCATCTCCTAAACGAGTAGGTTAGGTGAGGTTAGGTTAGGTTAAGGTTAGATTAGGTTAAGTTAGGGTAGGTTTATCAAACAATTCATAATAATAAAAAAGTCTTAAAGTTTTAAATAACAAATGGGGTTTCCGTAAAGCATATTAAAGTTACCTGCAATTATGAAAAATGCCAGACATTTCAAAATTTTCAAAACGGGATTTTAAATTTCATGCAAAAGTAATGAAGGTCTCGCATTTAAAGTTTTTAATACTTTCAATAGTTTACGATACACCAATAGTATCTATTATAAAAGGATCACTGAATAATGAAACCCAAGTAAATATTCTAATAATAAAATTCAGTTTGTTTTACGTTAATTAAACCTTTATCACAGTGAGGCAGTAATATTAAACATGCAGTTCGTGGAAAGCTCCTCCATAATATAATAACTATTTGGAAACTTAATTATAAAAAACATCCCTAAGCCTCCATTTAACTCCTCTGAATCTTTTTATCGAATGTATTTAGTCCCAGATTGCTTGTATATGTTAAAAGTAAAAAATTAAGGTTAAGTTTTGTTAGTTTTATACAACATTGTTTTAGTGCAACATTAGTTGACACTCGTGTACAGTGTATTCTATTAATACTTACTTATTCTATGGTTTCCTTCAACTACAAAGAAAGGAAACTTCCTGATGGTTACGTTGGCGGGAGGTAACGTAGACACGAAATTGTCAAAAGTTGACATCATCTTCTCTCCTGCCCATTTATCGTCTACGTTTGTCTAAAATACATCAGCATTTATAATTATAGTAAAAATAACAATAAAAAAAAAATCAAAAAAATCAAAATAATTTTAAAAGATTTAATTGTATGTTCTCTTTAAAATTATATAGAATAGTAATTCATTAAGTTAAAGGACGCTATAATCTATTTAGGGTGAAGAAAAAATCTGCACTATAATTCCCCCTTCCCCGTTGTCTAACTGACCCAAGACGCTAGAAAGTGTGTTGAAAAGTTTTTGATTAGTTATCTACAAAGTGCATCAGTGTGTGTCAGAATTCATAAACATGTTTTTTTCTGAGTTTTTTCCAATGCAAATATATTATTGATATGCTTCATATTCTTTGTCCTAAACATGACGGACATTTTATTGAAAAATAAAAACAAAATTATTTTCACTTGAGTTAAATATTATAAATTTATAACACGAGTAATATACTTGTCATTGACATTGAATATCATGTGACCTCTCTATGGAAACCTTACCTTGTCTAATTAAGACAAAGTCTGATTAACCGGTTAATAAAGCTCGGCTAAAAGTTTCCAAGAGAATGATGGTTAAAATTACCGATCATGCAACCTATTAATCTCCCAAGAACTTGTTATAGCAGGCAAAGAGAATTGTTATATTCAAGAAATATCCCATATAAACAACAACTTAAGGATTACTTGGATACTCGTACTTGGCGACGAGGACGCATGGATAGAAATATAAATAAGAATAATTAAAATGGGATAATGGAAAAATGAGAAATCATTTGATTAGCAAAGGCATTGATGCAGCTTTCAATAGTACTTCTAATGTATTGTACTCTTCGAAAAGGTGAAAAATATTTCATATTTAGAAATCACATCAATAAGCAAATATTGCTGCTTAACTGCATCACAGGAAATATACCAATCAACACAGTATCTACACAACGAGAGTCACTTTGTCCTGAGAGGTAAAGTAATAAAGTAAGGCAATTTAAAGGATCATATTATAAACTTGTTGGAGAAAATTGTTGACGATCACAAAATTAATAATACAAGTAACTAACAGTTTTAAATTTATAAAACTTATAGTAATATAAAAACTCATTATTCTAACAATAGTGTACCAATTTGAATGATCTGTAAAGAATATGGCACACTAATCTTTTTTAATTTTTATCTATTACTTTATTTAAATTATATTTATAGTCTACTAGTGTATTTTTAATTTTAGTTGGGCTTACATTGTGAATACTCGTTTTCCATTTATCAGTATGATATACGTTTTGGTTTGTATATTTTATATTGTAAACATTTTGTCTTTTCCATTTGCCAAAGTGGCAAACGTTTTAAGTTCCATATTTATTGTAAGCATATTGTTATTTCATCTGTCATCTTCAATAATGTTTTTCATTGTATTTTAATTGATATTGTCAATACTTGTTCTTTATTGTTGATTTTTTCTATCAGAGTAGAGTTTGTTTTTTAAAAATGCTTGAATTTTTTCTATTCTTGTTTGTATAGAGTGAATATTGTATCAATTTGCCAACTTAATGAAAGTTTCAATAATTCATTTATGCTTTTCGTACTTCAAACAAACTCTAACAAGTTCCAATAAAGTAAATCACCAGTTAACCAAACCTAAGCTATACAATGTATTTTACAAAGCTGTAATGAAATGTCAGAGCTTTTCTTACTCCAGACAAACTGTAATAAGCGCCAATCCAGTCAGTTTCTAATTAACCTAACCTAACCTAACTCAGATAATATATTTTACAAAATGTATTCAATCTTAATTTCTATCAAGACATACCTGGCTAGATTCCAAAGCTATTCGTACTTCTGACAAACTATAAGTCTCTCGCCTAACCTAACCTAACCCCGAAAATATATTCTACAAAAGGTAGTCCATTTTAATTTCTATCAACACATACCTCACTAAATTCCAGAGCTTTTCGTACTGCTGACAAACTGTAATAAGCGCCAATCCAGTTCGTCTCGTTTGCTTTTTCTGTACAAACAGAAACTTTGTTAATATTAAAATACCGAAAATTAAACAGCTGGCTCCTGAATAATTTCATTTAACCTAACCAAACTTTACTAGTAATTAAAAAATATATATTAAATAGTCAGGATTTACATAATTTTATACCTTTGTATATAAATAATTGAAAGTGAAGTATTGACTATACAAACAAGTTGATGGACGTCATCGTGTTACTGTGTTACTTTACCCAGCCCCATTTATAATGTAATACAAGCAGATCCTCAAATATATTGCTCAAAACGTGGTCTCTTGTATGTTGTAGGAAATGTTGAATTGTATTGCTAGATAAAGTTTCTTACCCAGTAGGGTAACTTTGTTTAAAACAGCTGTTACATAGGTTTCTCGTAATTGTATATATCACTACTTTCTGGACGTCAACTATGCACTCACGAGCTTCGTAAATTGGAGTACATTTATTAATAAAAAAGTCTATCTTTTTAAGGATAAAATAAAGCAAAAGCTTAAAGTTTCAAATATTTAATAGTATAAATTAGCTACAATTGTTTCGCCTTGCGGCATCGACGGGCTACTCGACGGGCATCGACGGGCATCGACGGGCTACTCGACGGGCATTGACGGGCATCAGTAGCCCGTCGATGCCGCAAGGCGAAACAATTGTAGCTCATTTATACTATTAAATATTTGAAACTTTAAGCTTTTGCTTTATTTTATCCTTGAATATGGAGTTTCAACAAGAAATATCTGCTATTACATTAAAGTCTATCTTTTTATTTATAGATAATTAAATGATTTTTATTTAAACCATCCATCTTCTTGTTGGTTTACAATTTTTCTTTGAAATATGATTTCCACAGTACATAATTAGATAACCTTATCTCGTTTGGACGATTTTGTATACAGAAAATTAAAATTTTATATAACTACATTTCAAAATTGGTTTTATACTGAATTGGTTTTAGAAAAAAATCATCAATTGATAAAATATGTTGTCTGACGATTATGACAAGTATATTTTGTTGAGCTAGGAAAAATAAACAAGATAACGGTGAAACATTATTACTTGGTAATTTTTTAGAACATTAGAACATTTCCCACTGCTTCTAAGGTTTTTGGAATCTTCAACAAAACAAATAAACAATCCAACGCTCAAAATTATCCAAATTGAAAGATTTATATATGCGAATAAATCAAAAAAAATTAAGAAAACAACATCAAAAAAGTAAATGGACACCACCAAGGTACATTATATAGTGTAACACTAGCAGAAGCTCTAAATGTAATATCAGAAAGTTAGTTTCTTAGCCTTAATAGGAAAATACACACAATTTCTGGAAAGGTTAGAGTTCGAATTTACATTTTAACAATAACTTCCTTATTTGTCATTGTAAAGAGGTTAGAACCATTACATCATGCAAAATTGAAATATACAAATCTGTATCTAATTTAGTGAGTTTTAAATTGAATAACAAGCGAGATAAGAACAAAAAACTGTTTAAAATTACTGACTTTTTGATATTTTCAGTTACAATTTTCTGAATTTCAATAACGTTCTCTGTGAACAATTTGAAATTGTTGTTGTTGGTACCATAAACCAAATTTTATTATTTGTAGCCGCTACCATGATGTCTTACAATCAACAACGGCAACACCAACGCAACCCGAAAATAACATTTTCGGTTTCTTGGGGTCGTGAAATGTGAAGATCAGCGAAAAAATACAGTTCTTTTTTACGATTACCAAATTACTCTGTAGGTAGTTAAATAACACTTCAAAATAAACAATACTTTCATGAAGTTAACAACAATGTTATTTTATATATATATATATATATATATATATATATATATATATATATATATATATATATATATCATCGACTGATAGAAAAAATAACGAATTAAATAAAAAATACAGACTCCTACTCCTGGAATAGCTTCAGGGTCGGAAAAGAACAAGTGTTGGTCAAAGAAAGCTTAAAGAGAGGAGTTTAACCCAAGAGTACATGAGAATAGGCATAGATTCAGTTAGGGTATTAGAGTATTTCGTATAAACAAATTCTGGGTATGCTTTGGTATAAAAATATAGTATGTGATGCGAAATGGTTAATTTATATTTATACTGGGTGTCCCACGAAGAGGTCAATATTTTTGAATCAATATGCAGGATATATGGAACATTCTACAAATTTGACATTTCACAGTTATGTTAAATATGTATATAGTACCCTCAAGTTTCATATTTTTATGGGGACTTAAAATAAAACGGCGGAGTAATAAAAATAACATTAATCTTCTGGATAGAACCACTTCCTCCCACAATGCAATGCAATTAAAATGTGCATTGCCATCTATTGAATCTTAATGAGCTGTTATTTCAAACACACAAAAATGAAAGACTTTGGTAGTGGTTTTCAACCAGTTTATGTGTGATATCTAACCTCGAAACAATGATTTTTTTATTTGAACAGACTCTTGGACAGTTGTTTTTGAAAATGAACATGAAGCAATAAGGTGTTTCCAAAGAACCTACCCAAATGTGGTTCCTCCATCAAGAAAATCAATTCATAAATGGAAAACTACTACTAGAAACTGGATCAGTTTTCAAAGAAACACCACAGATGTGTGCTAATACAGAAAATGAAGAGGTTGCTTGTGCTACTTCACTGAAATCTCCAACAGTCTTAATTCACTTAGAAAAGATTCATCCGCTACTGGTATTAACTGATCACATAGTTCCACAACTTACTCAGCCGAAGATGAGGGAAGTGTTTTCCAACAGGATGGAGTTCCTCCTCACTATGCTAATGTGTACAAAGCAGTTTTAGATCGAGATCTTCCCAACTTTTAGATAGCTCGTTGCAGCAAATTCATAGACTGGCTTGCGATTTTTACTTATGGAGCTTTTAGAAAAAAAAAAAAAAATTCTCTATCTGTATCAAAAGAAGAAGAATTAATGAGGCCGATTGAAAAGGAATTACAGTTGATACCTCGGTAGTTTTTTCAAAAGCGCTTATAACTTAAAAAAAAATAATTGCTATCAATGCAAGGCAATTATATATTATTGATGTATATCAATTCGAATAAAGATCAAATTTCGATCATAAACTATTTATTACTGTTATTCTTCTATATTTTTCTTTAAGTTTTACATATTTTCTTGTTATCTGTAATTTAACAATTTGTGATGGTTATGCAAATAAAATCATTTTGGTGAAAACGCACCATTATTTTGTTATTGATGGAACATCCAAAAAGGAAACTCCAGGGAATTGTTTTTACACGTGTATGTAACATAACTGTAAAGTGTCAAGTTTGTAGAGTGTTCTATATGTCCGCCATGTTGATTAAAAAATAACACCTCTTCGAGGGACCTCCTTACATAATGTAAGTAAAAAATTATAACCAATGTTATACTAAAAGAAAATTCATTGTTGTAAAAACTACTAACGTGTAATATTCTATACACCTGAAACTGTGAAAAGATGTTCTTACCTGTTTCAACATTTTGCACAGATACAATAAAACAAACAAGTCCTGTGCAACACAAATAAATTTTTATTGATTTTTTCATACTTGTAAACTTTTTTTTATCGATTTTCTGTATTGAAGTTCACATACAGTTAAATATTTATCTACGACAATAGGTGTCTTATTTACAGTTTTAACCTACATTTTAATGAGGTTAAACATTTAACGACATATCATGTCACCATTATTTCGTTTCATTTGTGTATCTTTAAGATTAGTAAGCTTTAACACTAGTTTATTGCTTCTATTATCATTATTTTAGATCTATATTTTATATAACTGAAGAAGTTTTATCAGCATTTAAATTGTTCTTGATTTAAATTATAGTTTAATACAAAACTTGAAATCCTTGTTTGGTTACACTGTTATCAATTGTGACAATTAACAGTTTATGTGTATTGTTGATTTATTATCAGCAATTTGTTACAGAACTGTAAATTTATTAATGTTTAACTTTCTTATATAGACGTAGTATAGAGGATTATGTGATGAGTTAAAAAATCGATGTCGAGATTTTTACGTTTTGAAAACCTCATCAGTCCAAAAAATAGTTTTTGGAATGATATCTCTCCGGTGTGGTGTAATCTAAATCTCAAAAACGTGGACCAATTTTAATCAATTTTGTTATGTGGGGGATATTTTGCTCATAGCTCGGGATGTTTTTTATTTTTCCGATAACTTAAACTTTGGGGTAACTGTCATATAAATAAAAACTCAAAATGACGATTTTCTCAGAATAGGATCCATCGATTTTCATCAAATTATGCTCGTGTAGCCACTAAGGACCCAAACAAAACGTTTTGAAAAATTTCGTTCTTGAATTATCAGTAAACAACCATAAAATCAGCCCATGGGACTGTTTAAAAGGCGGAATTTCTCAAAATCAGCTTTACCGATAAAGTTAAAATTTTAGTCAATATAAAGATTAATAACTGGAAAACAAAGATTTTAATAGAATATACGATTTACGGGAAGGACGCATATATGGCATTAGCGAAGCAAAATATTAAATAAATATATATTTTTTATCAAAGACAGTGTGTGTGGTTATTTTCATTACTGGTGACACTTTTGGAGAAGGAAAGTTTTCGTTCATTTTTACGGATAGGTTTGTGAGAACTTTTATGCAAGGTTTGTGAAAAGTTTATCCAGGGTTTGTACAATGTTTGCACACTGTTTGTGCAATGTTTTTCCATTATTTGTGAATTGTTTGTTTCAATGTTTGTGCTCTGTATGTCCAATGTCTTTGCACGGTTTGTTCATTTCTGTGCAATGTTTGTCCTCCGTTTGTGCACGGTTTGTGTAATGTTTTGCACTGTTTGTTTCAATGTTTGTGTACTGTATGTCCAATGTTTTTGCACTGTTTTTTCAATTGTGTGCAGTGTTTGTCCTCTGTTTGTGCAATCTTTGTCCACTGTTTATGAATTGTTTGCGCAATGTTTTTAGACTGTCCAATATTTGTGTAATGTTATTGCACTCTTTTTTAAATGTTTTGTGCACTGTATTTGATGACTGTTTGTGTACATTTGTGCATTGTTTATTAGAGATATATCAACGGTTGTATATTTGTTCAAAGAAAAATAATTACCACCATAACTAATGTAGTATTTAAAATATTCATTTAAGCAGAAATCTTTTAGCCCATTATTATGGTGATTTAGAACGATTATTTCAAATTCCAAAGCTGTGAAAAAGTCAGGAGTTCCTAATTACACAGTATAAGGGGAGTTTGCTAATCGTGAAAAAACCGATATCCGTTTTTGACAGATTTTCACATTTCATTGTCTTTATTAAACTTTATGACCTTTATTGGGTTCTATATTAAACTTAGTACACCAAATCAAATAAAAAATTGCAGATTTCTGCATGCAATGTTACAAACTCTACCTTCGAAAAGCGAAAGTATTTCGAATAGTAAATTTCCGAGAAAATGTAATAATTGTATAGGAAGGACATTCGGTATTGATACGAGCGTAGGAAATGGAGACTTCTTCACATGAAACAGGGATATGATAGAAGCACAGTGAGTTGAGGTTGTTTAATATATACATATACACGAGACCCATTAGGCTGACGCCAAGAAAGTAGAAATTTACAAAATTACATGGTTTATAAAACCTCTGTAACAACGGTTTTCAACTAATCCACCCTCTAACGGGAAAACATTTTTGATCTACCAATTAACGTCTCCAACAAGATCCAAAAGACCACCTTTTGTTTAACTACAATTAGACGATCTGTTAGTATTAAATTGTAAGAAAGGGATGGGTAAGAATCATCATTTCGCCCATCAACTAGTCATACTATATCATTTACAGTCTATTAATGTTCGCTAGTTGATTTGCAGGTCAAAACTATTGGAGTGAATGTCTATATGAACGCTTTAAATTGTATTTATAATAGAGGAACCTAAAGTATGTCTGGGCCGGATGGACAGATGTAGCATAGGTTGCACTGTAATTTTATTACTAAAGCGTAGTATGTCGAGCTTTAAACAAACTGAAAGAAGTTGATGGGGCCTCATGGTACTTACTCGACAAAGCAAATCCTCTACATGTAATGCTCAAAAGTTGGTTTCCTGGGCACTATAGAGAATTTTAATATGTATTGATAGATCAAGGGTCTTAACCAGTAGGATAAGTTTGTTGAAAACAGTTGTTTTTCGAACCTCGTAATTGTGTATAACAGGCCTCTTAGTATATATTAAATAAAAGAATTGTTTGCATGGCGACACTATGCGCGATGTAAGTAAATACTTCATCAAGTGTTTTGCTCACCATGCATGTGAGGGAGTGAGAGTGAGAGAGTGAGAGAGTGAGAGAGAGAGAGAGAGAGAGAGAGAGAGAGAGAGAGAGAGAGAGAGAGAGAGAGAGAGAGAGAGAGAGAGAGAGAGAGAGAGAGAGAGGGAATCCAGCACCCGAGACGCTCTAATGAATTCGCTGCACCTCCGAAATCTTACCGTCTTGTAAGAAGTATCCAATTATATACGATTATAGTGACGCTTTACGCGTGGCATGACGATTTCTCGTGACGTGACGCTCCGATGAATTCGCTGCTTCTCCGAAATCTGACTGTCTTGTAAGAAGTACTCATTTCAAAAATCTAACTTGCTGGTCAATGTCTCAGCATAAGCAGGGGTTGAAGCTGAACATAAATAAGAAACCTCCAGTCGTTACTCACTTGTCGGTACAGGCCTTCGTTCCTATAAGATATCACATTTGATTTAATTTAATGTGTTATAAGTTAAAAAGTAAACTAGTTACGAACAAAAAAAAAAACTATTTAAAATTGCCGCCATTTACACATTTTCAAATCCATTTTTTCTGAATTGAATAGGGTTAGATATAAGCACAATGTACTGTGTCCCTTATAACAACTTTAATGCTCCTCTCTTAATTTGTGTGGCCGCTTTCGTACAGATGACAAGGGCAACGGATGAATAGTATAGACAAAATTACTGTTTCGGTTTCCTCAGGCTTTGAAACGTGAAGATCAGTCAAAAAAGTATGTCGAAATGTTTGATGATTCCCAAACTTACCCTATTTCTTATATTAGGTAAGTTTAAAAGATATTACTACTTCTGTTCCTCTTTGTTTTGGACTACACACTCTCAACCCACAACTTATAGTGAGTCAGGTGTGGCAATCCCGAGATACTCAGCTGGATTTACACCTTTCCGATAGGAACTGAACACTATAATAGTTAACGGTAAACTAGACTTCGTGTACTGGGTCAGTAAAAAAGATGTAATAAAATACTGCCATTTACAAAATCTCTGTAGGTTTCATCTCAAATGTACAGACCACAGACGTAAATAATAACATTAGTTGGAATCAAAGACCCACCAAATATCCACAGTAATCTTGGTATAGATATGTTTGCTATTACTGTACTTTCCATAGACTACTTATATTGGATAAAGTGAAACATTTCAATTTACTATTTATTTAGTTCAATAGATTCCGTTTGCATTTGTCTTTTAACATTTCTTACGTCGACCAGTGCAGAAATTATTACAGTCTGTACTTTCAATTTTGAACATACCAACATAGTCTTGGGGATTGATAGCATCATTACAATGCCACTATTGTGATGTGTAATTAAATTAAGTGGTCCTTTTAAACAAAATTATTTTATTTATAGTTTATGTGAAGTGAAAGGACAAAAGGAAAGAGGTATCATTCACCAAATTGCCGAATGTAAGGGGTATAATTGCACAACAGTAATGTAGATGAGAACAGTTGTGAGAGAGGAAATTCATTAAGTAATTGGACCTATATATAGTTTAAAATATCTCTCTTTTAACGACGTTTTTATAATTTGAGAATTTATTTTCAGACAAGTCAGTATATTCATGTATTTGTTTATTAGGTTTTTGAGAAATCATTGTGTGTAAACGAATTTTAAAATAGCATAAATACTTGAAATGTGGTTTAATAGAATGTTTGTCATTGGTGTATATAAAAACTAATACATTATCTTTCAAGAATTTAAATCATTTATAATTATCAAATAATAAAACTAAGATATGAAAGTGAAAACACAAACATAGCTTGGTAACCATGCTGGAGACTAAACCTAAACCTGTAACCTAAATGAGGAACCCTCATAAATACAAACGTGATCAGTAGAAGTCATCAAATTGCACTACGAAAAGAACTGAAAACAACTGACTGATAACTTTGTTGTAGAAAAAGTGTCCTGACTGTTTATTGGGGGTGAAAAACCTTTTGCTCCCTCTTTCAAATATTTCATTCGAGATCGAATCATTATGAACGTCCTTCATTATCAAATAACTTTAAAACTAAACTATATATATATATATATATATATATATATATATAACAACAACATCGAAAAGATAATAAAACACAATTTATTTATTTTGTAATATCCACTTTTAATTAGTCTAGCCGACCAATGGTTTCGCCTGCTAAGGCATTGACGAGGCTGTATTACAAACCATTGGTCGGCTAGACTAATTAAAAGTGGATATTACAAAATATAAATTGTGTTTTATCTTTAAACATAGAATTCCACCAAGAACCATCGGTCTCAACAGTAATGAAAATTAAAGAAGCACGTACAGCACGTTTGACGGTTTTGTTTAAAAGACTAAGAACAACATCGAATTTAAGTTCTGTAAATAAACACATGAAAGTCACCTCAGGGCTCATATCATACATTTCAAACCGATGACCTCACCTAAAACAGTCATGAGCAATAAAATCCATCACAACACACAAAACATACACACACACACACACACACACACATACACACACACGCACGCACACACAAACACACACACTGCCAGGTATCGAACCCCACTTTGGAACGCCACTTACCACTTACCACCTTTTCTTTTAACTTTTTGACCCCTCGTTGGGAGTTCGAGTCGGTTCGATCGCGGACAAGACCAAGTTGCTCACTTTTACAATTTTTCTTTATCAAAGTTATTGCAAAACTTGGCTTTTGTAAGTCTGAGTCTGTTCTCAATGACTTACAATCTGAATTTACTAAAATTTTCTGAATTTTTTTTCTTTGCTCAATGAATTTACTTTTATTACTTTAACACACACACACTCTCTCTCTCTCTCTCTCTCTCTCTCTCTCTCTCTCTCTCTCTCTCTCTCTCTCTCTCTCTCTCTCTCTCTCTCTCTCTCTCTCTCTCTCTCTCTCTCTCTGGGGAAGTGCCTTTTGGAAGAAATTGGCTCCTGAATTCCGATAATAATTTTTATTTATTTTTATTTTATATTATACCACAGCACATTAATAATAATTACTTTTTTAATCTCTAATTATTTAAAAAAGGAAATGTGTAAAACCAGTATGGTGAATAAAAAGAATTAACACTTGAGCATAAAATTTTTATATACTCTTAACCATTAAACAATTTAAAACAATTTATCTTTTATCGAACAACAATCAAAATATTTTTACACAATTAATAGGACACAAAATTCTTATTCAATATACAAAATTTAAAAATGCTAGACGTTTCCAGCTAGGACTAGAAATAGTTTTTTCTGGACTGAAATAGTCGTATTTACGTTTGAACACTTATTCTAGACCAAAGCAGAGTTTACTTGAATCTACTGAAGTTAATATATTTAAAATTTCCCCAATGAATTTTCAATTTAAATGAGTTTACTTTTTTACGAATTATTCTATAGATTTAGTGTACCTTAACAGTTACATGAAGTTCTTGAAGTTGTGAAGTTCCTTGCTGTAGATGGTTAACGGCGTCTTAAAATTATCTCCTTTCCAACTCCTGGTTATGTTGCAGTTGTGGATTGCTGGTAGTAATTACGATTCCTAGATGATTAGTCTTCTATGTATATTTATCTTCTTATTTCTTGATATTCAAAATAGTTGTTTTTTATAAGTTACTTTACTACATAAAAATACTTGGTTTTAAAATTTATTGAAGTTAATTTAGAAAAAATTGTAGAGTGACTAAAGTAACGTCTTCTCTCCTCGGCGACATATACTAGAGTTTCTAAGTTATTTTGGAAAAATTGTAGAGTGACAAAAATAACGTCTTTCCTCCTCGGCGACTGTTACTGTAGTATCGGTCTTACAACCAATAATTTTGGCTCTCCCTTCTTGTGGGAATGTTTCCCGCAAAAGGTAACCACTTTTTCTCCCTTTAGCGAAGAAATGTCTCTTCTGTTAATTTTTAAGTTTTCGGCTGAATTACTCCGTAACTTTTCTGATAAAAGCTGTCCTAGGCTTAGTTTTCTTCTATTGTATTAGTTTTATAAGTTATTTTCTATTAAAACCGGTTTAATTAACATTTTAATCTTTTTAATATTTCGGTTTTCTTTCGTTGACTGTTGGTCATTGGAGTAGGGCTGCTAATTCGTGACGTCACACTACCTGAGCTCAGATTTCCTGTCAAATCTGGAAAACTTTGGATAAGAACACTTTTTCGTTATTTTTACTCTAACTTTTGAACGGTTGGTCCGATCTTCAGTTTTTCATCGGATTCCTCTTCTCCGCATTCTTGAGGGTCTTGACAAACTTGATTCGACGTTTTCGACCACGTATTTCTCGAGTTACCGCACTTTTTTCGATTGTCCATTTTTTCACAAACTAACTTTTTACTTAAGTCTTTTTTCAAAATTATTTTGCACTAAAGTTATTCTCCTGGTCCTATAACGGAAATAACTTTTTATTTTTCGTCGTAGCTTGCTTGGTTCATGAGTTATTGATGCTTAAAGTCATGACTTTTTGATCGTCGTATTTTTCGTATATAAAATTCCCCCCATTATTATTTTTCAACTCTGCTCTGTTATTTTACATACATATTATATACATTTCTTATATATAACCTATTACTTTTTTATCCCTTTAATCTTTAATTTAACCGCCTTTGGGCTTTAACTTTTTAGTTTTTGTTATTGTTATTTCTCCTGCATTTTAACTTTAATTCTATTTCTGACCACATATTATTATTCCCTACTATTGTCTTTTCATTTTCTATTATTAGGTTTATTTAGTTTATTCCCCTTTCACCTTTAAAATCTCAAAAAACTCTCCAAGAATGACTTTTCAGGTCCTTTTCCCCCTTATTATTATTATTACTTCATTTTTATTGTTGATTATTATTATGTCTCCTACGGTTTATGACTCTATTGCTTTTGATTTTTAATTTTACCCTTTTTGCAAATTTTAGGTTTTTTAGCCCATCATATTTCCTTAATAACTTTTTTGTTTTAAGTTCAATTACATTTATTTTATGATATTATTAATCGTCTGCTTCTACTGTATCATTATTTAGTTTCATATTTTACTTTTTTAATAAAATTGGAATCACTATAAACTGTTTCGTCAAGCTCAGACATGCCAGATTTTGGCTTGCCTTGCATGACGTCATCGCCTTTACCGCATTCCAACTTTACGATGTTTTAGCGCGGCAATTTAAATGTTTTGAATTAGCCTTGAAACGACTGATTTTTCCATTCCGTCTCAACAGTCACATTTCATAGCATGCCATTTCAATAATCTAGCTAGTGTAAGAAATAATCTGTTTACTGCAATGAAGTTAGGTGAGTTAAATAAAAAAAAAGAAGATGAAACAATAACAAGGACTCAAGGAGACAAGGAGGTGCAACAATAAAAAATGATCAATTGGAGTTATGACATCACTACAGACAGTTGACATAATTTTATGCTCGAGCTATTTAAATATATCATTCTATTCATTAATAAATAACAAGAGATTTAAAGACAAGAAGAAAAGATTTAAGTGTATAGTAACTATAAGTGTATGGTAACTATGGCGAGTGATTTTTTTCATATTGAATTTATAGCCAAAATCCTTGTGACTATTGATAAATCCTAAAAAAAAAAGAAACTTCTTCAAACATTTTTAATCAACTAATATTTTTGAACTCAAAGACAATGAATTATTTAGAGCAAAAAACAGCCACTTCATATTTTCACCCACCCAAACATACATCTAGCAAGGAGTAAGAATAACAATTATATATTTTAAAATTTGTATCTGCAAAATATTTTCATTCCTTTTGATACTTACGTTGTGAATCTGATAAATTATTTTCATAAAGATAATAAATCTGATTTTGTATCCTTACGTATCGCCTATTTCATCTATTTAATTACACAGCATATTATATACTATGCATACTAACAGAAATTGTATGCTGATGCATATTACACAAACTTTCATGTATGAAGTCAAACGGAACTATTTCCATGTACAGGCTTATGTTGAAGTGAGGATGATTTCATAAATTTGTAAATGTAAATATGTAAACTGTATTTTATCAGGAAATGAACTGATTAAAATTGATATTGAAATTTGAATCAAATTCAATATTAAATTTCACAAAAACTCAGCATAAAATGGTATATTATTACATCAAACTGATTACTATTTTATTTAATACAAGATCCTCAATACTGCGTGTCAAAACAATACCATTAATTATTGTACTTCAGGGTTTCAACTTCACCACCAGGGTTGTTACAATAGTTACATTAATCAAAGGAAATTGTTATAAAATTAAAATCTATGTTATTAGAAAAAATGAAGTTTATTCACAACAGAAATTTTACAATATTTTACATTTGAAGAATATTCATTTGATTTTAAATATAGCATAAAATAGAAGAAGACAGAAAATTCCTGGTATATTAAAAAATTATTAACTTTTACATTTATGGTTAAATTTACAAAGAGTGTAACACTTGTATGGACTATGTCTAAGTAAATGACAAATTTACTTTGTCATTTTAATAATTGAATTTTAAAATCATTGTTTAGAGATTTATGACTTTTATGGTATTTTAAATTAAAAAATGATGTTAGAAAACATCCAATAAGTAAATTTCAAACAAAAAGAGATCTATTTTAATTTAGTAATAACATATATGTGAAATAATAATAATAAAATACAATTAAATAATTCGAAATTTAATAATGATTTATACTTTGACGTTTTCTGTTTTACTTCAACCATTCAAAGGTTAAGTTTAGTTTATCCTTATATCATCTATTAAACATGATTTTATAAGATTTAAAGTTAAATTAAATAAATATAATATTTAATGACATATCATAATGAATTCATATTAAATCAATGAAACACAAAAATTTTAAGTATAATTTATTTTAAAAATAAGAACAATGGCAAAGATCCGAAAAAACAACAAAATTTTAATACAAATCTTTTCATTAATAATCAAACGTAAAATCAAGTGTGGTGTTGAGATGGTTAACTATTATATTCACTATTTCATTGTATACTCTAGTTGTGTTGATTTCGATGACACGGGGTTCACTCCATCGTCGGAAAATATCTGTTTTCCTACACAAAGGAGAAAAGAAAAAAAAAGTTAAACTGTGTGGTATAGAAAATAAACTGGGGCTAAAAAGATGAATAAACCCATACTATATAATTTTCTAAGGTTTAATTATAATAATACACGTGTTTTAAAATATATAAACAGTCAGGAATATTGACGTCTACTATGTTATTAATGTGTTAGTCTTAAGCTGAAATAATAATAATAATATCTTAAACCTGTGTCAAAATGCTATAATGAGTTCATACATTATAAACCTATTTCTTGAAGAAGATACAAGTAAATATAGATCTGTTCGTTATTTTGTATCATTGGTTAAACTACATAATAATAAGGTTATTATTAACAAAGTAACTTTATATTTTATACAATGATTATATTTTAATTGTTCGGATATTTGCCATATTTTATAACTCATTAACAATACCTGGTCTTTAAAAAAAACAGTTGAAAGGTTTTAATTGTTTAAAAAATATATTTTAAACAACATTATAATTTTATTTAAAAGTTATAAGGAATTATATTTATTTCCTACCAGCAGAAAAATTCCTAAAGTTAATAAATATTGAATGCTAAAATCGTATAAACTTGATGTCATTATGCCATAAATTTTAACAATTTTGCTTAAATAAAATACAAAACGTATTTCATATCTATTCTTCAAAAATCTAAAAGAGGAAGTTATCATTCGTATAAATAAAAAAAAGTTATTAAATGTATTATAATAATTAAATTTTATAAAATATTAATAAAAAAAATTATGAAGGAATAATTGTTTTTAAAAATACAAACTAATATTTTATATAAAGGATGTGGAACAATATTTTATTTAGTAACTATTTATTAGTGATTGAATATTGTAATTCTTTGCTTAAATGAAACAACATTTGCTGAACAATTTCATTATATACACGTGTTGTGTTGAGTTCAATGACACGAGGGTTCCTCCATCTTCGTAATAGTTTTATTTCTCTATGATAACAAAGACATAAACATTTATTAAAATAAAAATAAATTACGGAATCATTCGATATTAACTAGAGTTCAATGATTCATCGTTGTTGATATGATAGATATTAATACAAATCATGTATTATTAATATGGTTTATACGGAAATTTGTCATTATTTGTGTTTATAAATAGTATGGAGGGTATAAATGAACTTTCATTATCAAATGACATACACAAAGCTAGTATAGTAGTCATCGGCCATGATGGAAATTAAAATTAAATCTGTAACATAAGGAAGGAACTCATGGCTAAAGCTAAACCTGGACAGTCAAAACTAAGATTAAATACACACAGGACCTTTGAAGGGTGTGGTGCCAAAAGAAAGTGTCCTAACTGTTTATAGAAGTGATACCATGCGTGCCATATCTAACTAGTTATTGGGTTGGGTTCAAGGGATAAGCGAAATAATCGATGGTTTCCATATGTATTTTAGACATATTTTTTATACATTTTAATTATACAAATTATCCGATACAAAATCTGAATGCCGTACTAAAAAAAGGAATGTTCTAATATTCCAAAAGAAAATGTAACTTAATTATTTGTTCCAAAACAATATAATTCAGAGCGAGCTAAGTATCTTTGTGAAAAGAAAAATAACTACTATTTATATTCAAAATACCGAGAATGGAATACAGACGTGGTTTGTTCACCCTTTAAACCAATGGTGAAATAAACCTGCAAAATCCAACACTGGAATCTCGCAAAGAAAGGCTATCCGGTCAATGGTAGCTGGTCTCCTTGCCGCCATTGTCCTTTCTCTCAAACAGCGGCTAAACCCCGTCACGACTCTGACCTGGTTACTACGTCAGTTTAGGCTTTTATAGCTTCCTTTATCTGTGATAGGTATATTGCTTGCGAGTCAGCGATTGCATACTTTTTTGAGTTTTTTCGCGACGATGCTCTATTTTCTGTGTATTGTCTTGGAATTTATAATAAATTGGAAAAACTTAAATTTTCATATAGTTTATAACATAATTCCTAACAGTGAACAACTTTTATCCCCTCATAGCGTGATCTTGTCATTATATACACTTGTGATCTATGCGACTAAATTTAATTTTCATTAAACAGTATAAATTTTATTTTCGACTTTAATTTTGTTTTTATTAATGGAAATCATAATGGTCTTATTTCTACACAGGTTTGACTGATAGCTTTATTATATGAAGGTTAAATCAGAAGAGGATAAATAAATAGATTGGATGAATGGAACTAAAAATATAAAAACAAATTAAGGTTGCCAAGTAAATTGATAAACAGTGTAACAGACCCCGATTAATCTACTGACTAGTGGTCTTAGCTTCACGTGTTTCTGGGTTCAATCTGCGTAAACATTCCAAAATTTACGGTGTTGACTCAAAATCGTGAGGGCTTCGATACTTTGCAAATTCGGGTTGCGAATACAGAAATTAAAACGACGGGAGATTAATGTACTAACATCACATATTACACGACTGAAAAAGTAGTTTAGTTATTCTAGGCTATTTACGATATTAGGAGCCACAAAATAAGGATCGCCAGAGCAAACACAAACCTAGTGATGTATGTAATCATGTGTTCTAGGTCAAATGAATGTTTATTAATTTTTATTCCACTCCACTATAATGGACTACGTTAACATACTATACTATAACATAACCTCAATTTTTTCTCTCCAACTCTTTCTATCTCCGGATTTATCTCTGCCTACTCTTCCGTATTATTTCCTTCGGTTTTTTATGCCACCATATTGTTCACCTCTACTACTTTTTCCCTGAACAATTTTCTATCACCATCTTCTTAGGTCCTGGTGTACTTCTTTTACCGGTATTTGTATCTTACTGTCTTCCTGGTAATTCAACACTTAGTTTAAGTCCATTCTTTGCAGGTGTCCGTAGAAAGTTACACTTTTAGTTTTTATATTTTTGAGTTATCCGGAACATTAGTCTCAAATTGAGATTGTCATAGTTTTATTTATAGAATTAGAAGTTCGATTAAAAGTATTGTTTTGTGATAAAATTAAAGAGGCTCTGCGAAACTGGAATAACGCAGTTTTACAACAGTCTGGCCATCTAATCATAACACCTCATCATCTAGCTAAAAATGTTGTTTCAATTTTATTTTAGAAGTTTAAAGATAGCATTTCTTTGAATAGACAAGAAGGGATATTTCGCGATTCTAAAGCTTGTGATTTCCTTAAATAGTTTGTGATGAATTTCGATGATTCTCTTCATAGAATATTCTAGCTTATAGAGAAGAATATTTTTTGTTCTTTGCTCAAGTTTTGGTATTATGAGTACGTGAGAGAAAATGTACAATTTGGTTTGTTTGTAAGAGAGGGATGCAGGTCTGGTCTCCAGGTCGCTTATCAATTCGATTGGTGATCTTTGTACTCAAACCTCTAGGATTGGCGAGAAGAAAAGAGAGGAAGGTGAAATGAGGAAAAATTGGTTTTATCTCAAAATAAATAAAGAGTACAAAAACATTGCATAAACTTTCCCACTCACCCACCTCCAACCAAATTAAAACGAACAAATAATAATCGTCACAAAAAATATCATTTAGGTAGTTGTAAAAAATAAACCATGGAAGCCATTTTTTATTATACGTAGGTACAACGTGGGCATACGTACAATGTCAAGTAAGCAGAACTAAAGTAGAGACATTCATTTTTCTGTTCTGTTTATTCAATATACCCTCCTTTAGCACTTTCAAGTAACATATCTCTACCCGGCATATACTCTACCTTGGGATTCTTGATAGCAGACACCCTCTGGTATTCAAGAACGCCCCTGAGGGACATTTCTTGGTTTAATTTTATTAATACATCACTACATTAATACTGAGTGTTTCAGGAAGAATCTGCTACCTCACAACTTATTAAAATAACAAAGACAAGTTCATGTGATCGTCTGGAAACGCTTTGTTTTCGAGTTACAACTGTGAAAGATTTGGCCCTTGTTTCAGCTCCAAAAATAAAATGCTGCCATACTGAAATTCTTGGTTTAATATGTAATTTAAACTAAAAATTGGTCTCAGAAATTTTTCTACAGTAGTTTCAAATATTTTAATTCCGTGAAAATGAATGTAAATAAAATCTGAATGTATTATTTTTTTTAACCACTTTTATTGAAAACTATAGGCCTACACAAATAAAAGTTTTGCAAATCAAGCACTGCAAATGATGTTTTCAAATGTAGGCCTACTTCTATCAAAATTCAAAACCAAATATTTATTTAAAAAATCTATTTTAAATTTTAATTGTAAATAGTTTTAATTGGCTTTATTTTCATAAATGTTTCTAGAATTCAAATCTCTATTAACTTTGTTAAAAAATGTTATTAGTTTACTTGCAATTTAACAAAGTTATTGTACGAGAAACCTAAAAATGTATGTTTTTTTATTCCAATTTTGAGTGTTTAACACTAGATTTCCTGTAAACTATTGGAAATACAGGTCTAGAATTCATTTTAAAATTTAAATATAAAACCATAAATTTTTATCGTTGGAGCTGAATTCAGGGCGAAATGTTTCCCTAGCTGTAACGTGGAAACAAAGCGTTTGCAGACTAATGTTTATTTGGACTATTTATGTTTTGGACATTACTTTTGAAACACTCTGTATATTAACACACTTTATACATAAAAACTTACTTAGTTCTGTATTCTGAAGTACCCATATAAGAACTAGTAGTCATTGGAGGGTTGACAAAGAAGATGATGTCTGGAGCAAGTAGATCCAGTGGCCATTGATATATCGGTGAATGAGCTGGAGGTAGATCTTCTGGGTAACTCAGCACAATACTGAAGGCAGTCTGATCTATCCAATATCTGTAGGAAGAAGATAATATAAAATAAATTCAGAATCATTACAGGGGAATAAAAATTTTGGTTGTATCTTCTAGTTTGCCGATCTTGGCTTTGACATTAATATAGTACAGGCAGCTTTACATTTCTTTCAAGTTGGGTAACTAGGGACTTACTGTTATCCTTCAAATTAATGATTTTGTAACTTAAAATGAACGAGACGTTTAAAGACCTATATTTTAGATTCACATGTTCAATATAAATAATACGTCATTAGATATTAGTTTTACATCTAAACATTTAACAACTATAGTTGTTTTGTTTTTATATGCACAGTTAAAGTTTGTTTTACAATTATTTATAAAAAGTCCCATTTTTTTTAAACATTATTATCAATGAATGTCCAGAAAGTAAGAACCGTTTTTTTTTCGCCTCACCGTATTAAAGCTACTCTCCCTAGTTCATTGGCAGACACCATTACAGCATCATTGTGTTATTGACCATATAAAATGTTTTACTCTATGCTAAGGAAAGTAAGCGAGAATAATGCACAAATAATGTCTTCGTGATAGAAAATATGCTAAAAGTAAATTAAGATATAATATTTTTGTAAAAATAAAATAGAATATAAAAAATATTGTATTAAATATTTACAATAATGTAATTATAAGAAATAACCTTCTGCTCGTCCAACAATCCTCTGAACTAATCGCAGATTACTAGTTTCGGTAGTTTAGGCCACCATCTTCAGATCTACTCAAATTGAGTCTCAAACCCAATCAAAAGTCATGAATTATAAATGTTTCCCACTTTGGGATCGATAACAAGCGTAAATTTACTTGTCTTGATGAATAAACACACACAAAAACAGAAACACATATGCAACTTAGACACAAACACACTTAGAACTCAACACTCAGTTGCATACGTGTTTATTTATCATGACTATTAAAACAGCATACGCTTCTTATTGATCCCAAAGTAGGAATTATTTATAATTCATGACGTTTGACTGTATTGAGATTCAATTTGAGTAGATCTGAAGATGGTGACTTAGATCACCGAAACCGGGTAACCTGAGATCACTTCAAAAAATTGTTGGACGGTTACAAGGTAATTTCTTTTAATTACATTATTGTTAATATACAATCCCGGTTGGCTGTTATCTTAAAAATGTTTAAACTAAATATTTTATACCAAAACAGTATTTACTTTGTGGACAGGTCTTGTACAAAGCGTCTCTAAAAATATAACAAAATTATAAATATTATTATAGAAAACCGATTTTTGTGAAAAGATTCTATTTATTTACATATATGAAATATGAAAGAACAGGTATAATACATATTTTTATTGAATAATAATGAAAATATCTATGATCAAATGTTATTTTACCAAATAATATTGTTGTTCGCGATTTGATTGGTTTTTATTTTCGTTGTTTTTGTGTCTTATTTCAATCATAATTTTGTCAATTTTCATTAAAAGAGTTCAAAATAAAGGTAATTTATGAATACTTATTTTTACAATTTTCGATATGGCGTACTGTTGTCGAGTTATTATATAAAAAAAATCATATAAAACACGGATGTGCGACAGGTAGATTAGTTTCAACGTCACATTAAAAAGGTTTATAAAACGGTAAATTTGACCGCATCGATTCTAATGAAAAAAAAAACAAAAAAAAAAACTAATTGTAGAGAATTTTATCGGCTTTAAAAGTTGTATCTATTCGTAAAATTCACGTTTAAAAAGATAATCGTAAAAAAAAAAAGTTAAACCCCTTCACCTCTCCCCTTAAAACGGCTCGTTGGCGTACTTTGAACTCTTAAATTTCTAAAAAAGAAGACTTTTAAAGCAAATTCTGGTAGTTTTTTGACAATTTAATTTTTTTCTTTTCAAATTTTATTCTTATTTTACTATTTAAAGATTGGCAGGTACACAAAATGAACTATTACAAGTTGGTGAAAGTAGATAAGAATGAATTATCGAAGGATTGTTTCAAACGGCTGCCATTTTATACTTTTCCTACTTTTTATTTACTCAGTTTGTAAAAATGGAGTTTGAAATATATAGGAATTTTAAAACATACTACTGAATGAAAAACTCAATTTTAATTCTAAAGCATTATATGACATTCTACTAAAGATAAGCAACCCCTTCCATTGACTAGTTTAGCTGCCAACGTCCGCAGTACGTACCGAAATGTTAGGCCCGGTGGGTCGATCACAACGAATTGAATTGTGATTTTGTGTTTACAGTTCAATCGCGTGGGCAGATTTTAATCAAATTTGGTATGTTGTTATATTTTGATCATTTCTCGGCAAGTTCATTTCTGTCTTTTTATAATTTAAAATTTGGAGGTTGCTGCTGCTGCAAAAAGAAGAAAAATATGATTTTTTTCAATAAATATAAAAATGAAAATCCAATTTCACATCAATTAACTGAGAATTAAATTTTCGTATTGTGTTTTAGACTAATTTTCTCTAAAACTACAAAAAATACGATTCTGAGATCTATTTTTGACAATTTTGCAGGTCACAAAACTTGCAGGACCACCAAATTTGCATCGTACGTAATTCATGCATACCCTGTTGTCACAATGGGTTGTAATTTTATTAGATGTTCAATTTCACAAGCAGTTCCATAAACAGCAAGTGTGAAATAAGCTCTTCTCATTTTGTGTGTTATATTGAAACTTTCCCCAAGCGCAAGCATGAATCCTGGTGGATTGAAGACATGTCTTCCTCTCACTTTCCTTGCCAACTTCTTTGTTACAATATTTCTTGCTGCAACACAAAACAATGTTAGTATTACTTTAGGTAGTATACAGGGTGTCTTTTTTAACGGGACCACCATTGTGATCTCAGACAATAAAATAGTGTATTTGAATTTTTTTAATGGCCAGCTATTTTCGAATGTGGCGCCCAAATTAAATTTTTTTGAGACTATTTTATTCTTTATATATATATATATATATATATATATATATATATATATATATATACACACATACATACTTGCTTACGAGTTATAAGCCAAAAGTTTGCCAAAGTTCCTTTTAAATTACATGGGAGTAAGAAAGAAATTTTTTAAACTTTTGTTTTAATTTCGGTTATGCATGTATTGTTTCATGATTACTGTCGAGTTTTGGATTTTATAACAAACAGGTGATTTTGGGTCTTACAGGTGATGTTCAAAGTGTCCATTCTTGTTGAATATGCAACTATTAGCTTTTAAAAAACAATTTTCGATGGCTTTTAATGGCGTTATGATGAACTTCAAAATACAATCTTTCTATTTTTTTCTATCTATCCTCGAGTGAAGCAAAACTTCTTAAGAGTTAATTTTTTAAGTATACGCTTAAACAAGCAAGAGATATTATGTCTGGGGACCTTGCTAGCCAAGATATTGGCCCTTATATAGGTTACGTATTACTTCCGACGGGTTGTTTCCGGAGGTTTCCAGGAAGAAGGAGTTGACCTGTATCATTTCTGACTATTGTAGGTCCCCCTAATGTTTGATCAACACTTAGTGCAACTACTATTATATATACTATCTGGCAACGTTGCACAACGTAGAACGGGTTTAAATCTTTAAAATATTTTTTTTTCACTTATTAAGTATGAATTATACTATCTATACTAACCTAACCTATCCCTAACAACTAGACACGAGCACAACACATAACTCAATCTGAAAGATTCTATATTTATACTATAGATGGTATTGTTTCGGGTTATAGTGACAAGCTGATGACAAGGTATCTCTTGTAATAATTAATATGTGTCTTATTTACTATGTTTGAAAGTGCAATGTTGCCAAATGTATAACGCCATAAAATCGTCGGAAATAACCCGGTTCCTATGTCCCTAGCTATTTCCCCGGGAAAGTAGTGTTCAAACACTGCACAACTACGTCACTATTATGAGCTCGTTCTTCGTGTTTCTGATACGTTTATTTAATCCTTATATTAAGAGGAAAGTCTTCAATGGAGTTCATCAAAAGGTTTTCTAGGAATCCTAAAAATACCTATAAAGTGATAGCTCCATCCTACAAAATTGTTATTGTAAAACAATACATGTATAACCTAAATTAAAACAAGAGTATTCTTATTCCCGGACATTTTAAAACGGATCTTTAGCTTATATCTCGTAAAAAGAGTAAGAATATAATTATATATAAAACAAAGAATAAAATAGTATTAAATCACGTTTAAAATCTAAATTTACCATAAACGATCGAGTTTCTTTAATAAATTTTAAAGTTGGTCGCCATATTGGAAAACAGCGTCGAATTTAAAAAATTCAAATAGGGTGTACACAATTTTATTACAGAGGAAAACCCAGGTAAGGTTTTTCTGTACCGTATTCAACGACAATTAAAAAGTTTTATAAACTGGTAAACATCGAAACATCGCTGTACCGTATTCAACGACAGTACAAACATTTTATAAATTGGTAAACATCGAAACATCGCTGTATGGTATTCAACGACAATTAATTTTTTTTTATAAATTGGTAAACATCGAAACATCGCTGTACCGTATTCAACGACAGTACAAACATTTCATAAATTGGTAAACATCGAAACATCGCTGTACGGTATTCAACGACAATTAATTTTTTTTATAAATTGGTAAATATGTTTCAGAAGTAAACATTATTTTGACACAGAAGTATTGAATTATTATAAAAATTATAATTTTGGGATCCTGTAATTGTTTATAGTGGATATCCCAGGTGAGAAAATTTTTTATCTAAACATTAAATTGGAATATAGAATAAAACACGAACACGAGATCTCACAAAAACTACGTTTACCTAATCAAACGCGTTTCAACGACAAATCCACCATACTCAGTGATACATTTAGACCGAATAAAAATTATATTTCTAACACAAAGTTACAATAAAACAAGTGTCTGAAAAGTCCTGGTCTCTTACTAAATTTTGAACAAGTATAGATAAAGATTGGGCTAATGGGAAATTTCTTCCCTCAAACTTGGATTTATGTGACTAATTAAAATGTTAATTGGTAATCCCCGACGAGTGAGACAGCAATTTAAACACAACGAGTATAGAAGTGTAAAAACACTACAGTAAGTTTCTCACTCGCCCATCTCTGAAACCAAATAAAAATCAATAAACTTTTTTCGTTACGAAACATGTTATTGTAGTTGTCAATCAAAAATTGAAGATGAACCATGAACGCCGTGTAATAAGGATTAGACATCCTTATCTTAATTCAAAGCGCCCCCTTAAGGTAAATCGTATTGGATTAAAATCAAGTTTTTATGACAGTGCTCAAATTTTACTTTTGGTTTTTTGCCATATATTTCTGAACCGCAATTACTTGCGATTTTTCATCATATTTGATTAACATTTGAACGAAATCGGTAGAGCGAACTTTGAGAATTTTCATCTTTTTCAACATCCCACGGCCGTCTGATAAATTATAAACTAGAATTTTTCGATAGATTGTGATCAATAAGTTTTGTTTGGGTCCTTAGAGGGAAAATTTGATTAAAATCATAATAATTAGAGTTATAGAAAAATGAAAAAAAAAAAAAAAGTTCTGGTGAAAATGCGCCACATAGCAAATTTGATTGAAATACATCGTTTGGGCTGTCGTGAACTGTAGAGACGACAGACAGTGAACAGACGACAAACGATAAACGAAAGACATATTTTTATAAAAACAACTTTTTTTTTTTTTTTTTTTTTTTTTTTTTTAATCTAGTGGACAACAAAACGGATAAAGCCTCAAAAAAAGAAACGATATTGCCACAATCAAGAGCAACTATTTTTAGTGATAAACTTGACAAATACGAAATTAGTATGCGATGTGTCTTAGTAGGCTATATGTGTGGAAAACAAATTTTTTAATACGTATGTGTGGCACCTGATGATGACTCTAGTGAAACCGAAACATTGTAGTGACCAAGAAGTAAACAGAACTATTTTTGTAGACAAAAAAAGTATGTTAATCAATCATTCACAAACTTCTTAACCAAGAATGTAACATTCTTTATGTGTCATTTTCTATTCAAAAATAATGTGTCAGATAATAAAGTTTATCAAATATCCCGTATATTATAGAGTATCTTTTTTTTAAATACAAAAAAATTTATGTCTTGACATTAAACAAACTATTACAAATTTATTTAAACAATTTTAAATTTAATTTCCGCATCTTCTTTCCAAAGTCAACTTAACTGTATACAAATCCAAAAATAAAGTTACCATAAAAATACAAAAAAAAAACCAAAAAAGTACAAAAATTAAAGTAATTTTAATTCAACTTAACTCATGAAATATTAATAGTTTTACTGATTTAAACGTTTAAAACAACAAATAAATAAAATAATTCTTGAAGAGAGGTACACAAAACACATACACATGCATACAAAACATAGTATACTTCTGTAGTGGAAGTACATCCAGGAATTTAACTACTTACTATTTCTTGGTATTCCTTCAACAACAATGAAAGGAAACTTTCTTTTAAGGTTTTTCTGTGACATGGGTATAAATTCATCAAAAGGACAATGCCTCTGGAATGTCTTCAGTAGACCTCGAATTTTTGTATTATTTTCATACTGAAAATAAAATCATTGTTTATAGTCTCATAAAGTTATAATAAAACATACTAAATATAATAAAACACACTAAATATAATACAACGTACTAAATATAATAAAACTTACTAAATGTAATAAAAAAATATAAAAAAATACATACTAAATATATAAAACACACTAAATATAATACAACATACTAAATATAATAAAACACAATAAATATAATACAACTTACTAAATATAATAAAACTTAGTAAATGTAATGAAAAATATAAAATATAATAATACATACTAAATATATAAAACACACTAAATATAATAAAACACTAAATATAATAAAATATATTAAATATAATAAAACATACTAAATATAATAAAACATATTATATATAATAAAACATACTAAATATACTATATATACTAAATATAATAAAACTTATTAAATGTAATAAAAAATACAAAATATAATAAGACATACTAAATTTATAAAACACACTAAATATAATATAACATACTAAATACAATAAAACACACTAAATAAAATAAAATAAATTAAATATAATAAAACATACTAAATATAATAAAACATATTAAATATAATAAAACGTACTAAATATAATATATATACTAAATATAATAAAACTTACTAAATGTAATAAAAAATATAAAATATAATAAGACATACTAAATGTATAAACCACTATATATAATATAACATACAAAATATAATAAAACACACTAAATATAATTAAACATAAAAAATATAATAAAACACACACACTAAATATAATAAAACACACTAAATATAATAAAACATACTAAATATATTAAAACATACAAAATATAATAAAACACACTAAATATAATTAAACACATTAAACATAATAAAACATACTAAATATAATAAAACACACTAAATATAATAAAACACACTAAATATAATGAAACAAACAAAATATAATAAAATTTACTAAATATAATAAAACAAAATTTTTATAACTCTACTTTTTATTTAGCTTGTCAAAATGTAGCCATGAAATAGCTTGATACTCTGTATTACTTACCAAGTACCTTCAAGTTTCAAGGCTTCAGGAAATCAAAAAAGTGGTTTTCGACATGCCGTCCGTCCGTTGTAAGTATGAGAGACTCACGCAAGTGTGATTATGGCAACTCAAATTAATATAGGAACATGAAATGTGCTCTCCTTAAAACCCCAATAAATTCAGAAAAATGGAATTAAAAATATTAAAAAAGGCGGTAATTTTAAACAATTTTTTTGTTCAAATCTCGTATGTTATTAAATTTCAACAAACTAAATTTGATAAAAAGTTGTATATTTCAATTTTGAATTTAATTGTATCAATTAAATGATGTTAATATTTGAAATTTTGAACACTGACCTCACATGAGAATGTGATATTCGTATAGTTACGAAGGTCACCTCACCGAGTAGAGCTTCCAGGGCCGACTGACACAAGCGAAGTAAATGGAGGGCCTAGCTAACGTCATGGAAGCAGTGATATACATATTTAGGGGGTTCAGAACAACTGATTTAAAACAGCTGGACAAGACCCCTTATCTGCCATTACAATTTAACGTTGTCTACAAGTCCCATGAAACCAACTTTTGGACATTACATTTAGATTATCTGCTTGTATTACATTGTACGATGGGGCTGGGTATGTACTATAATGGCCCATCGACTATTTTATTTACGAGTGTAGTTACGTTGTTTTATTGATATTTTATAAATAAACAAAATAAATATTATCTATTTTATTGTAGCAAAACATAATATTAGTTTCCAACAAGTAAATAATTTCATTTCTGCAGGTTTTTTTAAATAATTTTTTTGACTTATATAATTTTTATAAATTATAAGTAGCAACTGTGTATGTGTTTACTTTAACAAAAAAATATCACCAGTTAAAACTTTAATGGTCATTCGTACAACCATAGCTAGCGTATTCTTAGGTTAAGCTATGTTACATTTGATCTATCGTCATTATTTTAATACAATTACTTCAGTATGCATTCAGTAGCACAGTTTAGGCCAGCTTCACACAAACTATCATTTGAGTAATGTGTGATCACTATATTGAATGTTACCGAAATACAAAAATCATAGTTCCCCATCTGATGTCATTATACTGGGGTCAACACCGTAACTTGTAAACCCCCAATGTGATTAAACAAGGTGTCTCTCACCTTAGGAAAGCTTGATCAGTAGAACAACGGAGAATCATCTACAGTGTTGTTCCATTTTACCCTCAGGGTAAAGTACTTTAGTGAGTACGGGCTTACAAAACCAAGGAAACCTAGCTTTCTTCACACAGTCTACGTTTAATTTCTCTGTCTCATTTTTCCAATCACTTCTCTCTTGATCAACTTTTGTTCTCTTCCGACACTGACGCCATTAGAGTATATGACAGCTAGGAGTCTTTATTTTATACTCTTTCTTTTTTTTTAAAAAATTTGATGATGACTGAGAAGTTTAATAATAAACAACAAGGAAAAACAATTACAAGCGCATATATATCCACTATGTTACCGTAAATTGAAATCAATTAAAAGAAAAATTTTTTTGAATAAAATATGCACTGTGAGGTAAAAGAACTGATTTTAAGAAACATAACCATGAAGGAAACAAATGTAGTTGTATTAAACACAAAGCACGTTTAATTTAGAACTACAATCTCTTTGTACAGTACAGCGATCACATGTTAACTATGCCCGGCAACAAATTTAATTTTTCTGAATGGATTAAAGTCAGTCCTATAAGATTATTCTATTACTGCCTATATCAAGATTACCCAAAATATGTTTCAACAATTTTAAATATTTCCAAATCAAACTTTAACGAATTTATCTTCGTTAATAGTTTCAATTATTTTAGGCGTTACAGATGGACAAACGATTAATACTATGGTATTTTAGCTAGCTATAGTAGCCTACCGTATCCCATAAATTTTTTAAAACTTCAAAATACTAGTGATTCAAAAGACCAAGTTTCAAGAAGGCCAGTTCATGTACTGATAGCTTTTTAATTAGCTATCATTGGAGAAGAACCTCAAGTTTATGTTACGAAATAAGTGTTATAATAGGCCGATGCACTATTTGTCATGAATTAGACCGATGTTTACGGGGTTCATTAAATACTCAACCAGTCGATGGTTCAGTTAACTATATGCTTTTAATATAATTATTCCAATTTCTCTCTATTAATACAACAACCTAATAGCTTATTAACACAATAGTGATTCGATCACTTAAAATCAATACAATGGTTAAATCCCTATATTTACATTTGATCATTGGATGGTTTAACTACCCAAATTAATGCATTGGTTTTAACATTCAATGTTGGTTCAATCACTTGAATTAATTACAATGGTTTTATTTTTATCTTTAACACAGAGCGAAAACAATATTACGACAAGAAAGATAATTTACCTTATGTTCTCTTTTCGTATAGGTTAGTCAATGTGAAATAACCATTAGAACAGAATATACACGAAGGTTGCTCACCTTCGTTACTGGAGCTTAACACTGAGATCTTTCGTGGTCTTTGGTTTCCTGGACTGTTCTCCTGAACGACGTCGATAGAACTTTGGCAACGTCCAACGGTCTCGCCTTCTGTCGATAGCATTCTGACAACGTCCAACTGTTTCGCCTGCTCTGGATGCCACTCTAGTAACGTCCGATGGTCTTGCATTCTGTCGATGGCACTCTAACAAAATCCGACGGTCTTACATTTTGTCGATGGCACTCTGCTAACGGCAGTGGGTGTTGCCTTCTGTCTATGGCACTCTGGCAACGGCAGTCAGTCTTTCCTTCTGTCAATGGCACTCTGGCAACGTCCGATGGTCTTGCCTTCTGTCGATGGCACTCTGGAAACTGCAGTCGGTCTTTCCTTCTGTCGATGGCACTCTTACAAAGTCCGATGTCTTGCTTTCTGTCGATGGCACTCTGGCAATGGCAGTCGGTCTTTCCTTCTGTTGATGGCACTATAGCAACTGCCGACGGTCTTGCCTTCTGTCTATGTCACTTTGGCAACGGCAGTCGGTCTTTCCTTCTGTCAATGGCACTCTGGCAACGTCCGATAGTCTTGCCTTCTGTCGATGGCACTCTGGCATCATCCGGTGGTCTCACCTTCTGTCGATGGCACTCTGGCATCATCCGATGATCTCACCTTCTGTCCATGGCACTCTGGCATCATCCGATGGTCTCACCTTCTGTCGATGGCACTCTGGCATCATCCGATGGTCTCACCTTCTGTCGATGGCACTCTGGCCATGTCCGACGGTTTTGTCTTCTGTCTATGGGACTCCGGCAACGTCCGACGGTCTTGGCTTCTGTCCATGGCACTCTGGCATCATCCGATGGTCTCACTTTCTGTCGATGGCACTCTGGCAACGTCCAACGGTCTCGCCTTCTTACGGTAACCTCACTGTAGCCTCCGGTCGCTCGCCGATTGATTTTACCTTAACCTTGGTCTATATATCTATGAGTGACGCGTGACTGGTTTGATGGTTGCAAGTTGAACGGTTTTCCAACCTTTTACATCTTGTCGCAACTAATTGTTTTTACACTGGTATCTGTTTTGGGCCTTAAAATGAAACTTAACTATCCAACCTAATCCTAATATTTTAATCCCAAAGGTTATCATCAATATATATTTTTTAAAAAACAAGAAAAAACACAACATGGAGATCCCTCGAATATTAATTGCGTCTGGATCGGAAGGGAACAAGATCCCATAGGAAAGATGAAAAAGAAGGATCTATACAAGACTCTATACAATATAGTGTAGATTCAACTAGACTCCCCTTGGTATTGCAACACTCGTACTCACTATAGTAAGGCCCTTGAAGTTTGTTAACATTGGTTACTACATACAAAGATTATTATAATTAGATTTCTATTTTATTTTAGTTTTGTTGTTTTTTACTACTTACTTCTTTTTGTGTAAATATATCTAACGTTTCATTGAAAGAGTAAAAGGCTCCAAACTCTTTCACCCTTATCATGTCTGAAATAAATATACATAGTTCTTAGATTTTTTTTCTAAACTAAAGAAAATTTCGAAAACTAAATTACAATTAGTCATTTGAATAAATATATATACAACAATTTAAACATAACACATTTGTTGTTGTTGTTTAAAGGCAAAATCACCATGAAGAAAAAGCGCGGTCATGGTACTTACCTAGCCCCACCACACAACGTAAAGTCCAAATGTTAGTTTTGTGAATCTTGTAAGAAATGTTAAATTATATTAGTAAATCAAAAAGTCTTACCCAGTAAGGTACTTGTAAAATAGTTGTTACAAAGCTTTCCTGTACCTCGTAATTGTGTACGGTATATCACTACTTTTTCTTGACATCGGCTAGGCCTTTAACGGACCTCGTAAACATGTTTATATTAAAAACTTCGACCGATCTCTTCACTGTACGAACATAACATTTTTTTAGGAGGTTATGTTTTGAAAATTAACATTTTTGTCAATAATGTCGCTATTTGGTATCATAAAGAAGTCATGTACATTTACATAAATAATTTAAAACCGCAAATTTTTATATAATTTAGTGTGTTATCACTTAAATAACACATTAGATATGAACATCATTTTTTTTAAATGACGTTTTTACATTTTTATTAAACATTTTGTTCATAACAATAAAGTACTTACTATATGAGCACTCTATAATCCCCTATTGCAAATTAAATGTTCTTATCTTAATTTCGGGGACTGCTACCATGCTTACGATCAGAGTATAAGCTATAATCCCCTATTGCAAATTTAATGTTCTTATCTTAATTTCGGGGACTGCTATCATGCTTACGGACGGCCAGACTATAAGCTTTAATCCCCTATTGCAAATTTAATGTTCTTAACTTAATTTCGGGGGCTGCTACCATGCTTACGATCAGACTCTAAGCTATAATCCCTATTGCAAATTTAATGTTCTTATCTTAATTTTTGGGAATGCTACCATGTTTACGATCAGCCTAAAAGATTTAATCCCTTATTGCAAATTTAGTGTTTTATCCTAATTTTTGGGACTGATACCATGCTTACGATCAGACTATAAGCTATAATCCCTATTGCAAATTTAATGTTCTTATCTTAATTTTTGGGAATGCTACCATGTTTACGATCAGCCTATAAGCTATAATCCCTATAACAAATTTAATGTTCTTATCTTAATTTTTGGGAGTGCTACCATGTTTACGATCAGCCTATAAGCTTTAATCCCTTATTGCAAATTTAGTGTTTTATCCTAATTTTTGGGACTGATACCATGCTTACGATCAGACTATAAGCTATAATCCCTATTGCAAATTTAATGTTCTTATCCTAATTTCTGGGACTGCTACCATGCTTACGATCAGACAATAATGTCGACGGACAGACGGAATGTAGAAAATAACTTTTTCTCTTTCCTAAGGTCATAAAACGTAAATATGATTGAAACCACGGAAGTTGGCATTTTTTGCGAAGACTATACTTCTGGGGAATTAAAAATGGAAAAAAGAGTATAAAATAGCCAACACGAAGAAGTGTAAATACAGCTGAGCTACCTCGGGATTGCCAGACTCGTACCTATTATAAGAGAGCCACTGATGGAAAATTGTACACAAATCTTTACTTAAACCTAAACATTTCTAATTACGTTAGATTCTGGTCATTAAAAATTTTAGCTTAGCCTATATTCCGCCCTGCTCGACAACTACTAATTAGGGCCTACTGCCCGAGTCACCCCACTGTACGTCCAGTATGACACTTTTTTTTTTTTTTTTTTTTTTTTCGTCGCTAAATTAAGCATGAACTATTAGAAAAAGACACTGCCTGCAGAATTACTATATGATATACAGTATGGTAGACAAAATAAGATCTTACACAGAGATCATTGAAGAACTGAAGGTACCTGTATTGAATGTAAGAGCGAATTATACCATAAATGGGAGGATCATGTTAACAGAATGGACGAGAGAAGAATCTAAGAATATATTGGAATGTAAATATTGCAGACAGTGTTATAACTTTTTTCGAGATTTAAAAACAAAAAATGAAGATAGGATGTCGTTGTGGAATAATAAAACACTCACTGAATAGAAGTGTAAAATAGTATGAAAATTGATTTAACTGTTCAGGAGTAACCAATTTTTTGTGACGTTTGGATTTATACAGGTTTTGAACGAAAAGTTATTTATGTTTTCCATCTTGGCAAATTTTATTAACGTACCAGAATATTTTTAAGCATACTCCTATTTAAAATTCATTGAATTCAGAAATTATTAAATCGATTAGCGGAAATCATTTTACACTACTACAGAGTAAAGTAGTATTTCCCCTCCATTCATATATAATATGATTAAGGATAATAAGAATTTGAAATATTTATTTTTTACAAATGACAATTTGAAAGTTTTTGAACAAGTATTCCTCCTATTACATCAGTTTTATTTTACGTTTCTATAAAAACGTGATGAGATTACAGACGTTGCTAGGCAAGCACAGCACAAAACATTCAATCGTAAGCAACATGGCAAAACGCAAGAACAATCTAGGTTATGTTTGTTGCCTAAGAGAACACAATAAAAGTTGTCAACAATGCAATGATCTGAAATAAATAAAACAGCTGTTTGTTTTAAAATAACCAGCTGTTTAATCATTTGGAGCATTTATGTTATGTTCTCCGGCGGAGGCGCTGTCGTTTAAACTGCATTTCTATCAACAGCCGCCATATTATTTCTATTGCAGATTAAAAAATTTTTGATACACTTTTGGATATGTTTCCAATATGTATGAGAGAAATCTTACAATATAGTTGATGCCTATGTACTTTTGTACTTTTGATGTACTGTTTGTACAGCATCGAGGCTAGCTATAGTTGAGACACTGACACGAGCGAAGCGAGTGGAGTATTTTTAATTACAAAGTTATGGAAAGATTTTAGGGACTAGCTAACTTCAAAGGTGTAGCTATATACGTTATTATGAGGTTAAAAAAAACCTGTGTAACAACTGTTTTAACAAACATACACTACTGTGTAAGACTCCTTGATCTACCAATACAATTTAACATTTCCTACAAGACTCAGAAAATTTTTTTTGAGGCATTTAAAGAATCTCCTTTGACTTTATTGAATGATCGGCTTGGGAAGCGACGATGACTGAAATGTTTTATGCCTCTAAACAACAAGGAAAAAAAGATTTCGTTCTTGCACTGTACCTCTTTAAATAATTATGAAATAAAGAATAATTTATTTTTCTTAATTTGTTAAAGTATTCTTGTCTAATATTAAAGAAACACTTATTAAAGAAAATATTGTTAATACTGAAATGTCGTCTAGTTTTTAATGAATTTTGTAAATAAAATAAAGAGATGGACTTTGAAATAATAATGAAGCAATGTAAAGTAAACACAAAAGTAATTCTATTTAATTCTAAACTAATAACGTTCAGGCAATTTAAACAATTACAAATAATTTAACTTTTAATTTACCTGGATCTTCGTTTATATTTTGACATTCTAAATTCCCTGTTACATTCTCATGAGAAACAGACGCTTTTATAATATGCCACGAGACGGTACACACAATTATAATTGTACATTTATTTACTAACATTCCGATAGTTATTTTATTTTTTTCCTACAAAATTTCCTACAAATTATTATTATTAACCTGAAACATTCATGGTGTATGTATGTCATGTTATACATCTTATCAGTAAAACCTATTTCTTTCCACCATTATCATAGTTTGTTTTATCTAATCAGTAAAAGGCATTTATTAAAAAAAAAGGACGTTAACATTCTTCTTTACATAATGAACTGATCTTTGATCTATTTAATGGCGACTGAATATTTTCAATATTGAAATATTTTTAAATTTTTAGATGTACCACCTTCTAGACAATGTTTTGTAAGTATATGGGTTGTGGTTTATTGAAGAATCCAAGAAAGGGAAAAGTAAAAGTACTGGTATTTATGTGGTAAGAGCTAAGATGAATATCAGCATTAATTTAGGCAGCTTTAGTACAGCGTTCCAAGCTGAGATCGTTGCATTTTCGGTATGTATTCAGGATAAGAACATTAACCTTATCCTGCAACCGTGTTGAACTACTAACGATGGATGGATTTTAGTCGCAGCGGGTCTAATATTGTCACGTATACATGCCGCAGTATACCACCGTTGGATTCTCGGTCACCAGAGTTTCACTAGAAACCTAACCTAACCTAACCTAACCTAACCTAACCTGCAACCTTGTTGAACTACTAACGATGGATGGATTTAGTCGCAGCGGGTCTGATATTGTCACGTATACATGCCGCAGTATACCACCGTTGGATTCTCGGTCACCAGAGTTTCACTAGAAACCTAACCTAACCTAACCTGTAACCTTGTTGTACTACTAACGATGGATGGATTTTAGTCGCAGCGGGTCTAATATTGTCACGTATACATGCCGCAGTATACCACCGTTGGATTCTCGGTCACCAGAGTTTCACTAGAAACCTAACCTAACCTGTAACCTTGTTGTACTACTAACGATGGATGGATTTTAGTCGCAGCGGGTCTAATATTGTCACGTATACATGCCGCAGTATACCACCGTTGGATTCTTGGTCACCAGAGTTTCACTAGAAACCTAACCTAACCTAACCTAACCTGTAACCTTGTTGTACTACTAACGATGGATGGATTTTAGTCGCAGCGGGTCTGATATTGTCACGTATACATGCCGCAGTATACCACCGTTGGATTCTCGTTCACCAGAGTTTCACTAGGAACCTAACCTAACCTCTTCCAAAGAATCACTCTTTGGTCCAGAACCGTTTTGTGGGATAACACAAAGTAAAGTCAGAACTTAGGTATTTAAATGGGGAAAAACGGTCTGCGTCAGACCAGACGGTGGAAGTTATACTTCTTTGGCCATTCACTTGTTATTTTATACAACCTTTACTATATTATAACCTTATAGTGTAATATTAATTTACGACAATGTCAGTAGACAATAAATCAGGCGGGCAGTAAAAATCTTAATCAACTTTGTCTAGCCTACGTTTGTTTTGAATAAACTAAACTAGTATCAGTCTATAGCATTTCATGATAACACAAAAATGTAGTCTATAATTGTGCGGTTATAATATTCAAGATTTTTCTTACAATCAATAACAATATACTAAAACACATGGTTAGAAAGTATCATTTACTCGGTTTTGCATCGGCTAATACGAACACCTGTGTCTTTTAGCAGATGGGGATCGTCCGAGCGTTCACGACTGCTGCCGAGTCTACCCGAACGCTCGATTTTTTTTTCAGTTTTAGCGTAACGCGCTTTCTCGACCAACACCCCACCCCAATGAGCGCAAAGAAGTATAACTTAAAAAACAACTAGCTAGACACTGGGCCGTATTTATCAGTCTATGTCATGCAATGAAACCGCTAACGACCTAGATAGCGGAGTTACGAAAAGACGATTCTTGGGGAAAGCTTTATTAAGACAGGTAATATATTTAATTACAGGCGATGTAGGCATAATCATTGAAAATTGTTGGTATCTACAAAGGAGATGTACAGGGACGTCTGCGTGGCATTCAGGAGAAGACTGCCAAACGTCTTTGAATGTAACGCATTAAAGAGAGTCAGAATCAAATTTGATGCCCTATTACTTTCAATAGTCGAATCAATTTTCAGATTAGTTAAACGACTAAAGGTAGATAATACCATAGAAGAAGGAATTAGAATAAGAAAGTCACAGGTATAGGCTCTAGCGTGATACAAAATATCCTTAGTTTGGCTACTGGACAACAGAAAGCGCTAGTAGCCAACAGGGCTTGTGATACAGTAGCCAAGCCTTTTTGACCCGATGCTATTAGCGCTTTCTGTTGTCCAGTAGCCAAACAGGATATTTTGTATCACGCTGTTTAACATGGGCTGTGACTTTCTTATTCTAATTCCTTCTTCTGTGGTATTACTGTCTAACAGCATTCAAGTTAGGGACAGCTATAAGCCCCTGATGGCTTACTAGGAGTACACAATTCTACCCTTCCAAAAAAGAAAAAGAAAATATGGATACGACTGCAAATATGTTTCACCAGCTATTACAGAAGTTTCCAGATCCGGAAGTGTCAAATGTGTGTGGATTCAACTAGAATATTTTCGAATGACTTTTAAAAAAATGCATATAACAGTTGAATGTATGGAAGTTCCTCATAGCATATGATAATAAGAAGCTCAATATGTGGGTTGAAGAGTTTTGTGGGTTCAAGTTCAGAATGCGCTAGCGTGTCCTTGAAGTACCCAGAAGTGGACCGTTAGATGAGAGCCCTAATACAGTACGAGCTTCAAATCATGTCATGGTGATGGGTAATCCATTTAGTATGTAAAATCAATAATATAACATTAATTTTATAAATATATGTGAGGATATATTTGTTGGAAGTGTAGCAATTTGTGCCCTCTTGAACAAGTTCGTTAAGGAACTACATTATTCGTACAGTTTCAAAATGGCTGTTGTTTACTATCTTTTTGCTCATAATGTAGCTAAAAATATATTAAATATGAAAACGGAAAAATTAAAGATTACTTAAACTTTTGTTCACGCGGGTTTAAAAAAATTATCTTTCAGCCCATGCGATTAAATTTTAAGAATTTGTAAATTTTCTAATGACGTCAGCAAATTTACTTAGCAAGTAAAAGACGTAGCCTATATGATAAGTTTGGTAATCATAACAAAATTCAACCTCCCTTTTATGATTCAACGTTTCAAGAATAAATATTCTTGTATTCCATCCGCTTCGTCGATGTAATCTGTACATAAATCACGAAAAATTAAGATCATAACATGAAATTTCGTAACAGATTATAGTGTGCTTATATAGAAAGTTATTGAAACTCAGGAATATTGAATTACAAATTTAAAATTGGCGGCAATTTTATACATTTTTTTTTGTATAAAAACTGATCTCGTTTGTTATTCAACTTATAGCAGAGTAAATTAGATAAAACTCTACATATCCACATCTTTCTACAATGACAAAAATCGAAGTTATTATCACAATTTAATTTTGAAAACATTACCTCCAAAAAAATGTGATATTCGTATAGTTAGAACATCTGCCTGAAGCCAGTGTGTTTTTAATATGGGTGTTTCAAAATGAATAGCGGGGTTTTAACGCCTTATAATTTTTATTACACTACAATTACAGCTATAAATGATACATCAAATGAAACAGCAACTCAAACAGTTTTGTTTGTTGGCACCACGCAATGTTTTCGCTGCCATACGTTAGAAAGCGCTAGTGGCAAAGATGGCGACTAGTGAACAGAAAGCTTTTTGTGTTTTACAGTTTGCAAAGACGGAATCTGTAGTTACTGTGCAGTGCGCGTTCCGTATTAAGTTCGGTTGTGATCCTCCAACTGATAATAACATCCGTAGATGGTGCTATATCCCGGCAGAAAGTTTATGGGACTTTCTTTTTTGGCGAAGCAACTGTAACTGGTACTTCTTATCTTGATACTCTACAGTTATGGCTCTTCCCTCAGTTGAAAGATGATGAACAAGAGAACTTCATTTTCCAACAAGATGGTGCGCCGCCTCACTGGCACAACGAAGTACGCGATTGGTTGAACGTTACTGTACCCGACCGCTGGATTGGCTGCAAAGGGCCCAATGACAGAGTTTGTTTCGCATGGCCTCCACGGTCACCAGATCTGACGCCTTGCGATTTCTACCTTTGGGGGTTCATAAAGGATTGTGTGTATGTGCCTCCACTACCAACTGACCTTCCCGAATTAAGAAACAGGATTGAAGCAGCTGTTACAACAATTACTCAAGAAACAATAATCAAAGTTTGGGAAGAACTCGCATATCGTCTTGACGTGTGCCGTGTGATGAATGGTGCTCACATTGAACACTTGTAGGCTTTTCTGTAAAACTCTTTGAGTTGCTTTTTCTATTGATGTGTCATTTATAGCGGTAAGTTTAATGTAATAAAAGTTATAAAGTGTTAAAACCCCGCTATTCATTTTGAAACACCTTTACACATCTAATAGTTCCGTTAGGGATTTAGCGACGTCAATAAAGTAGTGGTATATAAAATTACGAGACTCATAAGGCCTGTGTGATAACTGTTTTATACAAACTTAACCTAGTGGATAATACCCCTTGATTTACCAATACAATTTAATATTTCCTTACAAGACCTAAGAGTAAAAGAGGATCTGCTCGTATTACATTTTATAATGGGCTGGGTAAGTACCATGAATAGCAAAACTGGATTACTTCTTAAATATAACTACAACTCTGGTCACTAGAGATTTTATTGCGGATGTTTCTTCTGAGATTATTGTATATTTTTAACAATTTTCTTTTTCAGTGATTATTCTCTTCACTTTTATTGAAGGAACACATTTGATCATTAACTGGTAACTTAGCTCCAACTGAGTTTTTGTGACAATTGTTATCAAACAGATGAAAAGTTACTATTTTAAATCCTGTTGAAGAATCGAGAATCGGTTGCAGTTTTCAATGTATTAACTTGTTACATATTATTCATTTAGAAGTATCTAATATTCACCATTACACAGTTGTTCAGGCAACCTGCTTAAATAAAGACAGTGTTATTTGACAATGGTTTTCTCAGTAAACAACTTTGTAGCGTGTTGACATTTTTTTATTTATACGATTATTTTAATAGTTCTGAGTGAAACTAAGGAGAGTTTGGTTTTAAAGATAAAATTGAAAATTATTGTTTGGCTGAAAGTGAATTTGTGATAGGCGTAAATTTTATAAAGACCTGTGTATTTTGTTTGAATAATTTATGTCTTGTTGTTTAAAGACAAAAAACTCTAGGTTAATACTGCTTTGAAAAAGGAAGAAAATAAAATAAAAACCCTACTCCTTGAATAATCTAATAGCTTTAGTGTCGGAAGAGAAAAAGACTTGGTCAAGAGAGAAATGATAGGAAAGGTAAAACATGAATAAAGAGTACATCCAGTGAAGTTTCCTCGAGATTGACAAGCCCCTGAGGGTAAATTGGATTAAATACAATTATTATAAAATATATTAATTTATAATTGTATTTCTTTCTCAATATTATTTATGTTTCTAATATTAATGTTTTGAAACGAGGGTTATTAATGTTGGTTTTATTCTTTCTGACTTTTATTATTGATTAATTTCAAATTGATGATTTTGGACTATTGTGATTCAAGAATAGACAAACAAAAAGAAGGGATTAGAATGGTCGATTTCTTTGTATTTTTTGTGAGGAGTCTCTAGTCCTCGAATACTCTTATAGCCTCTTAGTCGGTAGGGATCAATAGTTGGTCAAAAGAGATCTGAAAGGAAAACCGACAGAAAGGGATAACTGAAGAATACATGAAAATAATACAGTATGTAGATCCAGCTAGGTTTCTCGGGATTGCTACTATAAGTAAACTCCCGAGGGATCGCAAGCAAAGAAGTTTACTACAACAGCCACATCCAAAGGATTCATATTTATTTATACATATATAAACTTGCAAAAAATAAATAAACATCACATCTTTTTGTTTCATCAGAAGCTAAATGGCTCCACAATTGTCCTTATGCAATAACAAAAATAGAAAGGTCTAGCAGAGCACGCTTAAAATAACATAGGGATTTGATAAAATTATTACCTGTCAGATTTGGTGACAATTGATTAAATCTGAGTAGGGTAAGACAAATTTAAAAAAAAATTACGAATCTTCTAAAGGGATATTGTGTTCTCTTTCATCCACATTAAAAATTGATCATCCTATAATATTACTTACTTTATACTATTTATACGTGGGGGAAAGAAAATGTGATTGAATTGAGATTTTGTGTGCAATAAGAAGATGAATAATATGGAAATACAACAATCACTTTCTGTGTTTGTATTAAGCTAGATGCATTGAACTGTTGACGAGAGCTGAGCCGATACCAAAATTAATGATCAAATTACTCCCAATACACATATCTCCTATTCCCGATGCTATTAGAGTATTTGAGGACTAAAGGTTTTTATTTTACACCATTTTCTTTTCTTTTTAAAAGATACCTGAGGAGTTTTTCGCCTTTAAAATGACAAGGAACAAAAAATCGAACAGATTCCGTTACTACGAAAGGGAGGAGGGAATACGGAAAGGTCTTTTGGAGGGTGTAGAGAAAAACAGGGTAGAAGAAGCTATGAATGATCCTGATAGCGATTCTGATACTAGGAAATGGGTAATATGAAGACAGTGTGGAGAGGGTGGAAAATTAACATAACTTTTGGAAATGGATTCAAAATGTCATACTATCCTATCGCAGTAAACGGTTTTCTAAAGATTGGTCTTCTGAAAAAATTATCTTTAATAAAAGTTGAATTAATAAACTGTTATGTTTAGGAAATCCTTATAACTCGGTAACCTAGAGATAGAGGAACGAAATTTTCATCAAAGTTTTACAAATTTTTTGAAGATTCTAATTAAAAAAGTTAAGCAAAATCAAGAGCAAAGCATATTTGGTAGTAAACTTTCGAATCACCCTGTAGATACCAAATGTAGAGTTTTAAAATGACGTGTTACACGTTTTTTTAACTATTTTAAATAAAAGATATGAAGCCGATTGTATATTTCCCCCAAATTATATTCATTCTCAGTTATTTGAACTGTTCAGGCGTAACTCTAGGCATCCGTTCCTTTCTTAGATTGTTAATTTTATTTTTCAACAAGGCCTTGGCTTCTAGATTACATTATCATTTTTATTTTACTATATGAAGAGTAGTGTTAAGTGGTAAAACTGAGTTATGGTTATCTCAGAAAATTTCAATCTCTGTTTTTAGGCGTTTCACAGCCTCATGAAAAAGAAAAGGTGATTTTCAACATGCGTAAGGCCGTTGTCGTTGTCATCGTACGTAAAAACTTAAGATAGAAAAATGATACTAATATAGAACATAGTGAAATTTCAAAAAAACGAATTGAAAATGTCAAAATGGCGGCCATTTTAAAACCTCTTTATTAATGTCTCGCGTGTTGTTTAACCTATAATATGCTAAATTAGAACTCTATTGAAATTCAAAAAAAAATGAATTGAAAATGTCAAAATGGCGGTAATATTTAAATACGTTTTTCATAATATTTCATGTGTTATTCTAACACACTAAGTTTGATCAAAATGTGCAGATTTCAATCCTGGATGTAATGGTATCAACATTCTCTCTCTACGATGATGATTATCGTCAAAAATATCCTTACGCACCCAGAACTCGCAATGTGATATTCTTATAGGTACAAAATCTGGCATGGTCTAATAACCAACACGAACTAAGCGAGTGGAGATACTGAAACGGTTTAATATACAAATGTGTAAAAACTGTTTTATACAAACTCACCCAACTGGGTGAGACCTTTTACTCTATCAATACAATTTCACATTACATACAAACCCCAATAAACTAACTTTGGTACAATACATTTAGTGGATATGCTTGTGATTCATTGTAGGTTTGGGTAATTACCATGAAGGCGCCCAATAATTTGTACTTTATATAATAGGTTTATCACTTGATAACAAGAGTTGATACATTCTGTAGAAACGGCGTGTATTAATTTTTTTTATATAGACAAATGAAGTCATAAGTCTGGTTAAACTATGGAAATAATGTAAAGTCTATATTTTGTACTCGCACGAAAAATAAAATAAAACACAAGCCAACAATTTTGAGAGTTGTATAACACATATAAAACGTAGTTAAAAATTTAATAGCAGTTCAAGGTTGAGATTTGGGAAGCAGATAGATGTGGATGATGTGTCTCCTCGCACATAGGCTCACAGACCTTACAGGTACTGAAGCAGTGGAAAATATGGGGCTGCAGGTCAACCATCAAAATAAATCTTATGGCTGTTAATCCGGCGGAAGAAGTGGATGTAATGGTGGACGGTGTGGTTCTGGTCAGTGTGGACAAGTGTGGTGTCGCTGAGGAGTGGAGGATGTAGAGAAGAGGGAAAAAATGAAGAATTTTAAACAACTATCAAACTAAGGACATTTATATGCATGTAAAACTTGAAAGGTATCAAAGCCCTTAACGAACAATATTTGTAAATGGATGTCTGTGAAGAAACTTGTAGATTTGGTGGCTAGTTAGGATTAGAAATAAATATCTCTGGAGACAGGCAAAACAGAGGTCAATGGAAGAGGAGATAAGTAAATGGCATTGAATTGGGCATGCTGGCAACAGTCGGAGAGCATCAGAAAGAAAAGCCCTTGAATGGTATTCTCAAGGCCAAATAATAAAAGGAAGGTTAAGGATGACGTAGCGAAACACTGTAGAATGAAAGAACTGTCAGGAATTGAAGATGTGTTCGGTTGGTGGAGTTCCCAAGAAAGCGCCTGTTAAGGTCCTTTACTTCAGCAGGGAATACAGGATATAAGTGTCATTTTTCTCTTGCACGAAGACTTCCTAACAAAAAATACTCTCAAATAGCAAAGGTGAAAAGTGAACTTATAACATGAAACCATCAATATTACAGAAAAGAGGATGCAATCACTGTATAATACAGCAGTTTATATATGTTAAAACCTCAATGTGATTTTTTTCCAATTAAGTGTCTTTTTATGTTTTAATTGATGACAATGTGTATAAACGATAATGATTCAGTTGAAAAACTTTAATAGTTTATTAAAAAAACAACTTTTATCTAAAATGTTTGTAAACTAATTCATTATATCTAAATAATATACAAAAAAATTATATCAAAATAGATGGCGAAAAAACATTGTACAAAACTTTCCCACTCACCAATCTTCAATACCTAATATTAAATCCAATCTTAACTAATCGTCCCCAAAAAATGTCAGTTTGATGGAAAAATGTCAATAGAAAAATGGAAATTAATGGAATGGACGGCGTTAAAAAAAAAAAAAAAAAAAAAAAACCTGCTCAACGTAAATTGTATTTGATTAAGCCGAGCTTTTTAAAAAAGCTTTTTAATACATTTAAGATTTATTTTAATTTTTACAGATTATTCATGAACTGTAATATATTTTAACCTGTTATTTTCCACACGGGTTTAGAATGTTAATCTTTAAATTTCATTAAAACATGAACGAAATCGGTGGAGTCGATTTTGAGAAATTCAGTATTTTATAACAGCCACATGGACGTTTTTTTAGCTTTTTAGTAATCATTCACGAACTGGCATTTTGCAGATGTGCCGTTAAAATGTATCGATTGAGAACCTTAAGGGATAAACTTGAGCAAAATTTGATTAAAATAGAGTTCATCGCTATTTTTAAAATAGCAATTTTGTGTTTTATAGCAGATATCTCAAATTTTTTGTTTAATGGCAAAAAACCTCTTGGTCATCATCGCCCTTATAAAATAAAGACTCCTCGAATAATATAATAGCGTCAGGGTCGGAAGAGAACAAGAGTTGGTCAAGAGAGAGATCTGACAAGGAAATGAAAGAGATTGAGTAACACAAGATGACACGAAAAATGTGTAGATCCAACAAGGACCTTCGGGATTCCACTACTGTACTTACTATAAGTGAGTTCAAAAAATTGTTTATAATAGCCGCTATTTTGACTCTTTTAAGTCGATTTTTATGAGGTTATGAGGATACTGGAGCCCCCCTATACAAAATTTGACTTCATGTCGTAATATTTGAAGCCGCTATCATGAAGACTAAACTATAACAGATTATAACGTTTAATGAGGGCATGAAATGTAGATTCAAACAAAAAATTGTGGTCGAATTTTTTGCGATTACCATACTTCCCCTATACTACGTATACTGGGTAAATACAGCAATATTTGAAACGACTACACTTAAAGAAAGATTATTATCTGTAAACTTCGAATAAATTTGTGTGGATTCCGAAAGAAAAAACTATACAATATCTATAAATTTTGAAACTGGATTTATAAATCATCTGGCTATAACAATTACTATTTATGGATTGCGTAAGTTCAACAATTATCTGATCGTAGATGTTATCAATTTGAATTATAAACAATAAAATCGTTTCTTTTCGTATATCCACTCAATTTGTAACAAATATTTAGTAAAATAATTAATGTTTAGTTATGTGAGATATTGTTTAATAAATGTGGGATTTTATTTCAGGGTTAAACATGTATTAGATATCTATCAAAATTCATTAATACAAACAAACAATGTCTAGGTTCAATTGTAAACTGTTTATTTTTATTAATTTATTACTAATTTTTGTTTTATTGTGTAATGATTGTGTTATTGGAAACGAAGAAACTGAAGTTTCAGGTATGAGTTTTTGGATTAATTAAAAAAAAAGTTTTATTGAAATTAATTATTTGTGAAAACTTTTGTTGTTAGCCTGTTAGTTGTTGAAACTGTCCATTTGCTACAACAAGCTACTAACAAGACGACGTTTCAATGACTAAGTCGTCATCTTCAGTCGATTGTCATGGTAATCTTGTTACCATAGTAACAGCTAAATAGATGAGTACGTCATTGAAAATAATTTTGTTGGTGTTCTTGTAAAAATGCATTAATACATTACTATAAAATGGATTTAAAAAAACTCTTTTAGAGTCAGTATGATCTAAAAAAATCAATTTTGGTTTTCTTCAAAAATATATGTTTGAATTTAATATCCGTATACAAGGTGACCTGTAACGTCTTTATATCTCTGGTTCCACTCAAGCTAGAAAAAATTGACCTATCTACAGTGTGGTTTAAAAGTTTTGTGTTTATACAGGGTGTTCCAAAATAAAAAAAAAGAAATTGTGTATATTTGTAAATCCAATGTTGGTTTTACCTTATTATTATAATCTAAAACGCTACAAAGCAAATTTTTTGTTGTTTTTGTTTCTATGTTCAACAAATTTTTTATTATAAAATAATATTAGGGTTAAATCATTTTTGTTATCTAATTGCCAAATCAGTTGACAGGATAGAATCTAAATTAATAACACTAGAAGCAAAAATAACGATATACGAGAGTTCCAATCTCCTTATCTAGACACTATAACCAACAATTCCTCTCAGTTTTGTTCAAATTCTGTTAATCACTAAAAACTAACTACACATAATCTATTCAGCCTCCCGGCAGCTTACAGTGTAAACATTCGCTTGATTCGATAAAAACTAATTTATTTGAACGTTTGTTGGGTTACATATTCTACAAAAACCGATATAATTTTAAGTTAAATTCCACCTTGATAATGAATTTGGAAATTCCACTGTTTCACATTCTGGTGATTTTCATTTTTAGTACTGATATGAACAATGGTTAATTTATTTAACATTATTATAAGAAAAAATATAATAAATTTTGAATTGATTAATCGCAAAGTGTTTTAAGTTTACTGACTAAAGTAAAGTTACTTCATCCCTTAAAAGAGTATAACATTTTACGTAAGAGATTGTATTATCAAATTTTGTATCATTCTGTGTATGGAAAGTTATCTTCCCACAAGTGTTATTAATTAAATTTTATAACCTGTTAACCGATATGAAATCGGTTAAGTCACAGAAATTCGTTAAAACTAATATTATTTTGTAATAATATTTATTATTTAAATACTCATAAATCAAGAGAAAAAAAACATCTTTTTTAATGATTTGTAAACATGTATTGACAATAATCATATTTTTTTTACGGAGGGCAGATTTCGAAATTACATTTTTGAAAATAATATTTGTCATAGTAGAAACGTGGGTTTGGTACCATTACAGGCACAATTGAAATCTACATATTTGTATAATTTAATATGTTAAATAAAAGACGAGATATAAACAAAAATTTCATTAAAATGACCACTATTTTGACATTTTAAATTAGATTGTTTAAAGTGTTAATGATTTTATACGAACACACTATATAGTCTACTTACCACATTTCATGTTCCACTCTTAATATTTGTGGTCGCTATAGTGCCAAAGTCCAGCTGGATGGACTTTACGGTTTCCTAGGACCATAAAACGTGAAGAGCAGACAAAAAGAAGGTCGTAAATTTTGGTACTTACCCATTTTGGTAAAACAAGCAATAAAATACTCACAATGAGTTATGGAGACAACCTTAATTATATTGTAAAAGCCTTAGAAATGTGTCTTACATTGAAGAGATTTGTTTTAAATAATCGCTATAATTTATAAATTTATTTATAATTTCCATGATGTCGACTTATCAGAGGCTCACTTCTAATGAGTACGATGCTAACTAGAACTACAGTATTTTTGACGTAGTTTTGATTTTGACCCCACCTTTTCGTCTTTCCCATCAGGCCTCTTTTGACCAACTTTGGTTTTCTTCCAATTTTGACGCTATTAGAATATTCGACAGCTAGAGGTCTTTATTTTATATTCTTTTTATCCCTTTCTTAAAGACGATGATGAACGAGATGTCAAACAAAATATAAAGAAAAATTCTATTAAATTTCATACTTTCCAAAATGTTTATAAAAAAATATGAATGATTATTTAGAAGTTAATTATAATTATAAATTTGTTTTCAATTTCGATCATTTATATTCACTTAAAAAAAAGAAGAAAAAAGTATTTCTATTTAGTAAAAACGAAAATAGTTCAGATAACTTTTATAAATAAATTGTTAGTTACCTGAGAGCCTTTCTAGTATTTATTTTTGGACACTACGTTTGCTTAAGGTTCTCCTTAGAAGTGAAGTTTTGTTTTTCTTCATTTCTAGTTGAATATCTATGAATATACACGATTTATAGTTTTGTTTACGCATAAAAATGGGAAACTATTTAATAATAATAATAATAAAGAGAGCGTTTTCAGTTTATTTTTAATTTTTAATGTTAACAAACTAAGTGAGATAATTTCTTTCTTTTTTGTTATTTTGTTTTTTGTTGTGGAGTATTTTATTGTTTTGTATTTATATATTTATTTGTATATTGTAAATAAATTTATAATCTTAAGTGAAAGAAGACATTTATCTACGTTTGTCCTTCATTTATATTAAATGAAATTTTTCTTTTATTTTCCAGATGTGGACAAAATTACAAAGTTTGGTGTCTACTATAGTATGGATAATGCAAAAGCAGCATACAGCACTCCGGTATGTAGTTTACTGAACATTTGTGTATTTAGATATAGCTAGATGTCTCCCCCTTTTATTGTTAACTTTGTTTAATTGAAAATTTTGTATAATGAAATAAAGGGATGAAAGGTTTAGTTAGGTTAGGTTAGTGATAATAAAAAAAAAATCCTAGTTTAAGACAGCGGATTAGGTATCCTTGATTTGATTTTTACAAATATTAAAGCTCTTTCTTATCTAAATATATCGAAATTTATCAAAATATTTCGATAGTATAACAAAGTATATTCAGTTCATCATAATATAACGATTAAGTTGAAATATATTAAAATTTATCAAAATATATCGAAGTATAATATCAAAAAATCGTAATGAAACACAAAATATCGAAATATAACAAATATATCGAAATATAACAAATATATCGATATATATAAAAGTAACAACGGAATATTGTCACGTGACTTACGTCAATGGGCAAAATTAAATTTTTCTGTGATGACAAGAAGTGAGTTAAAATTAAGCTTGGAAGATTTGATGACAAACAGGTACTGTAGTGAGTTAAAGAAAAGCATGTAAAAATTAAACGGTGTCAAATAAATTTCACAAATAATCTCTCTCAAAAAGCAAATGAAAACCAACCAAAACTATTCATTATTCAAAGACCATAATTTTGTACTTTTGGTGACGTTTAGTTTTGGTTCTTTTTTATTTATTTTTGGGATAAATGAGTGACAAATTGTTCCAAATTTAGTTTGATTTTTTTTTTTTTTTTAACAATTAATAGACAACTGTTCTTCAATAATTATTATAACTAACTCTAGGACTTTGTAGCTCCTTTATATATTTGATTTCTCTCGACATCATCTTCCCATCAAATATAATAATTAAAATCTTATCAAGTAACCGTTATTTAATATCTAATTTTACAGGAAGCAAAAAATCAGAATGTTGATAGGTTGATTGAAGAGTTTGAAAAACGATGTAAAGAACCACTCAGGGTTACCAACCCCGATAAAGCATATCCATTTATTGTTGTGGAAGGAGTACACAGGACAAGTAAGTGCAATAGGTAAATAATTCCTTTATACATGTGTTTGTTTTTAACAAAATTGTCTTTCTTAGAGTATATAGAGTCTTAAAACGTACCAAAATGGTTTAATATCAATGGTCCTAATTTAGACGGAGATATGGAAAAAATGGAATTTGTACTATTTACACTGTATAAATAAAGAAGATGGGTGAAATATAAATATAACTGATGTTTATTAACAATATAATTTTTTTTGTCATACTGCTTTAAAAACAGTTCTTTTCAATACATGCATTGAGATGCTAAAGTTGTTCTTTTTAGCCCTAGGACCTAAAAACATCAGCTGAATTCGAGGTCATTATTTCGTTTATACGAATTAAATATCAATTGTAAAGAATCTATAAAAACAACCGTTACTCTAGATTGTAAATAACAGATGAAACATCTGTTAACATCGATTTTATAAATAAGCACCACTAACACAAACTACACAACCAGCTGCAAACTTGTGTAACTTGTCCAAACTTTTGAAGGTAAATAGGTTTTAGTTTTTGTGAAATTATTTTCGTGTATTGTTTGCAGTATAACGAAAAAAATAGTTCATCACTTGGACCAAAAGAAGCTTTTCGATCTTCGCCAATTTTCCTTGAAACTTGAGCTTGTATCGAAAAGCTTCACTTTTGGTCCTAGTGATGAAATATACTATTATGGTACGACACAATTATTTTACAAATTCAAATTTATTTGTGGTCATGGGTATTGTATCTTAATTTGCCGCAGTAGGAGTTTATACAGTTATGATTACAATACAAAGTTTATATCTTTTTATAGTCCTAGGGATTCTACACAGATAATAACACAATTGACAAAATCTTACACTAATTTCTTAGATATAAACAACAGATACCTTATTTTAAATAGGTGTCTTTTTGGTGAATATATGAAATGATTATGAGGTGAAATACAAATTGGATGATGGACAATTATTTTATTATTTGATTGATATATTAAAAGTTTATAAAATGTTCACTGTCATTTGATTTAGGAGTTTTGTTATTTATAATTTTGGGCAAGATAGCTATCGATGTTAATTTGATCTTAAAACATGTGAATTCCTGCTGATACTTATAGCTGTTTCTGAAGTAAAATTTATTATGCTCGTCACTCACCAAGATGATGTGAAATTCTTTGACACAGTTTTAATGTTACTTGATTTAAAGTGTTACTGGAACTGAAATGAAATCACTTTTATTTATCTTCTTTTGATATTATTGGTTCAAAAACCTTATATGTCCTCCTGTTTTTTAATTATTTATTTATTTTATTTTTTATTTTTATTATTTTTTTACATTCAAGTGTTCCTTCCTCCTTGGTCCAACCAACAATGATCTCATAAATCTCTCACCTCCTTTTTCTTACCTATTTGTAAGTAACCTATTTTCTTATTTCTTCTTTTTTACTTGTTTATTACATTGTATATTTAGCAATATACTGCAATACGCATATGTACTCTGGAGATTTTCTTAAATTATGTGGGTTAAAATTTCTTGTAGATGTATATAAATATATATGTACTTAAGTTTGATGGATGAAATGGGACATGAATTTAAATGGTCTATGTGATAGGCAGTTTGAGATGTGACTACTATGGTGGCCACGGTTCTTGTCACTATATTGCCGTATACAATTGAAAGGAGCCTCCATTTGCTACCTCTTGTTGAGTCGGTCTTTGTAATTACTCAAATACCACTTTTCCTAGGAGTGGGGGGTCATGGTTGAAAATTAACTTCACTATTTGCTATTGTTGAAATTTACGTTTGGTAAGAACTGTAACGTTCTAACTAAATTAGTGTGTTCTAAGTTGAATTACACACGAGATATAAACATAAAACTGTTTAACTCGTTAAGGTAGTTTCACGAGCTTTACTCGTGGTGGTATTTTTTTTGGACCAAACGCTGAGCCACGGGATGGTATCGTGTTCCAAGTTTATTCTATTACTGTCGTTGTAATTTCGTATAAATCTGGTAGATATTGCTTGTATTGCTTCAACTGGTCTTTTAGAAAACAAATATTAAATTTTCGTGGGTTGCCAGCCTGATTTTAGAGCAATACATATGTTGGATGTCGTCTGATACAACGTTGAATTTTTGCGGCATTGTGTTGTTTGTGTTTCGAGTGAAAATGGAGTGTGAAATATTGCGTGATTCAGAAGTCGAGCTATCTGTTTATTATAACAGGTAAAATAAAAACATCATTTGTATGTTGTGTTGTGGGGTTTTTTTTTTTTTTACTGAAAATAATTACAACTTGCAAAATTGGTGTTTTCTGTAACCAACTCCGTCAATTTCCACTCAAGCCGACCACTATTAAATAAATGGGTCTTTGCAGCCACCATACCACAGGTTGGAGTGAACCAAACACTGCACAGAATAAACCTTGTGTCTTAGTAGGGAATCAAACTCACAACCATCGGTAGCAATCTTTGATCAAGGGACTGACACCTCAAGCCTCTTGACCTCTCAGACACTTAGGCACTATTAGTTATTTAACAACACTTGAGTGATGTCAGATTGCCATCCTACCCTGTAGTTACATTAACAACCTCTAAAAGCTTCATCGGTTCACCACTAGGTATTAATTTTTGTAACCAAAATGGTGCTTACATATAGACAACGACGTCAAAGATGTCATGTCGAAATCACTTCGGCTTCCTGAGGCCATGAAATGTAAAGAATAGTCAAAAAGTAGGTCGAAATATGTATTGATCACTGAACTCACCCTGTACTACGTATAGCAAAACTATTAATAATTACATTTTGTTTTATTTTCAGCACGAAGTATTGTAGGTCACAAGGTGGCAAAGAGGATGGCAGCTCAAGTAGTGCCCAACCCTCCGAAGTACATGGCAGTGCTTAGTGAGAAATTCCCTACTGGAGTCATTTTCAGAAAAGCATTTTTTGCAATTGGAATTTATGGTGCAGGTTGCGAAGCACGTGATGTAGTTTCATCTGCTCCAGTAGTTATTAATGGGTATGATTTTAAATATAATATTACATATGCATATTGTGGTTTTGTTTGGGATTTGTATATGTTCCTATGAATTTAAGAGGCGGAAGGAGGCACTGTTGCCTGTAATGTAATAACCATAAATGAATTTTTGGGGTTGTTCATAAGTTACCCAATCTCATGTCATATTAACTACGGCGCGTGGAGGATCTCTGACTATGTATATTTGGTGAATCCAAAGCATTGTCACCTGGGACCAACTATGATAACTAATCTTAACAGTAAATAACCAGTAAACCTACATTATTAACTGACAAACTTAGTAATAAACACATTTAATCCTAGTCTAACGCTTAGGCTCTCAACCAACATTCAAAAAGTTTAACACTTTACGGACTGCTCCAGTGATATTTCGGCCCCCGGTAATACCAATCGCCTCGTTCACACTTAACAAGCTATGTTTAATTTAACACTTACTACTTAAAAAGCCATTTACGACCGATTATTTTAGAGCAATAATTACGGTTGATAGACGGAAGTAGAGTTACGAGAAGCAATTACGAATGATTCCCACTTTTTGCTTCGTGTGATATCTCCACAGTTTGGTAATCGGTAAAGTTATACGATTCAACAGGAATCCCAACTGTGATTGTGATCCAGTTACATGCTCTCAAATCACAAAAGTTTCTTCTACTCCAACCTGCAGAACAGACGGATGGAAAGGATTTGGCGGTGACATTATTTAAAAAAATGTATTCTCCTACAGTAAAGCAACATATCTAATACAATCCACTTTTATCTTTGATTAAATCTACATTCTTGACTTCAGGAGCCTAGTGGTGCTCCTGACCCCTTACAGATATTTCGCTACATGGTCGAAACTCTATCTCAGAATCCATCTTCGGAGACACCCCCTGTGACTCACAGAATCCTTCAGTGAGAAATTCCCTTCGTGACCTGCACAAAGTAATTACACATTGTCTAGGTGGTATGGATAGCTCTCTAGTTCATATACAGTACAGCAACGGGATAGCTTTCACCAACTCTAAATTTTGATGTAATCAGTACTGATACAAGATCACTGATAAAACCACTGAGGTGAAATTGTTTGTGTAAGTATGAAGTAAAATTGATGAGTTAAATGACAGGGAAAATAACTGATATTATAAAAACATTAATTTTACTTTATAATTTTTAATAAAAAGTACTCTGATGTGAAAAAATTGCGAGCAAAAACTATTACAGTTTAAGAATAATAATAACTATTACTATTGGTAAAAAAATAAATAATAAAATAAAAACTTTTCCGCAATAATATGAAGCTTTATTTTCAAATACAATTTACACTGAAGACGCTTTTATGGCACAAACAAATCACCTTGGGCCTATATACATAATATAGAAAATATTTTTTGAAGACAACGTCGGTTTATGGTTATTTTTCTTACTTTTTTGACCTACAAATAAATTTTTTTACCTAACTGATATTCTTTGCGATGAAGAGTTTCGATATATTTTAATTTAGTTTTATAGATGGGCGAGTGTATAGTTTGTGTAATGTTTTTAAACCGTTTCTTTAACTCTTAACAACAATATTTTTATGAACTTTTTGATTTCAGACATTGGCTGTTCCAAGCATCATTTGCCATTGCCAAAACATTTGATTCTAACCCTCCACCAACAACATCACCTATTTATCAGTGGCCTAAAGATTTGTTTAAACCAGATCTTGTCTTTTTCATTAACTCACCATTGCCATCATTAGTGCCAACACCGAGAACTAACGATTTCAGACCAATGTAAGTAATTTTGCTGTTACTTTTGGATAAATATAAACTAAATTAACATTTAAAAAGTATTATGTAATTTATTATTATGTCGGAAAAGATTAAAAAAATTGTGATAATTAAAAAAAAAGCCAATTATGTACTTAATAAAAGGATTTAGTTTTAAGATTTAAATAAAAATTTAGATTACGATGTTATTTAATTAGCAACTCTCAGGGGCTCATATTAGTTACTACAGGATTGGCAATCCTTATGAAACCACATTTTTTTCATGGTTAGATTCTTTTATCTTTCCTATCAGGTCTCTCTCTCCACCAACTCTTGTTTTCTTCTGATCCTGACGCTATTAGAGTATTCCAGGGTTAGGAGTCTTCATTTTATGTTATTTTCTTTCTTTTTATCATAAGGCGATGATCTAGAATTTTTTTCCTTTAAAGAACTGGGAAAAAATTAGTATACAGTGGGTGATCTTGAAGGAACTGGAAAAAATGTATAGATATATTTGTAAAATAAACAAAATGTTAAAACGTACGTGTGTTCGGAATAGTCTATTTTGGCATCTGTCTAATTATATTTAAAAAAAATTAAATAAAATTTCAAAGGAACTAATTTAGATAATGAGTTTAAAATGTTGTTTAAAGATGTTGCTTGTTTGTATCCCCCACACCTGCAGCTTTGCAGTATGCGATAAAATAATTTTAATTTAAAGATCAATCTAGAAAAGTAAAAAATCAATGATTTTCAGAAATGGAGACATGGAAAGGAAAAACAGCAGTATTGGTGTATAATATTATATATATATATATATATATATATATATATATAGTTAAGTATAGTGTATAATGTATAGTGTATAGTGTATACAGTATAAAGTGTGTTTATAATAATTAAAAGTATTTAGGAGTGGTCCCCTTACAGCACCAATGTCAGCTTAAAAAACTCGCCGTATCATTTTGTCTTTGTTGTTTAAAGTCGAAAAACCCATCGGTGATCATAACCTTAAAGAAAGAATAGAACTTAAAATATAGACCCCTAGCTCTCGAATAGGGTAACGTCAGGCTCGGATGAACATGGGTTGATCAGGAGAAAAGTGAGGGAAAATGATAGATCTAATTCAAAACTACACAAAAAAGATGTAGATTCAGCTAGAGACGCCAATACTACTATAAGCCCCTTAGGATTAGCACCGTTAAAGACTGCTATAAATCATATCGGGTCGTATATAATAGGGAATGGAAGAGTTTCACTATCTGTTAAATTTCAATGTATTAAAGGAGTTTCAAGATCTATTTTATACTACAGAACAACTGCTTCGTTTCTTCATTAAATGGATTGTAGACTTACTATAGAATACTCGAATGTTATATCTAAAAACAAGTAAACACAATTGTTTATGTTTACTTTTCAATTGTTTATATTAAGAGTGTTGAAGATGTAGAAAAGAATGTTGCCTAATAAATTAAGCTATCTTAGCGAAGATGTTACTTGGGGAAAAAATTGTGTAGGGAAAAATATTCAGTATCTTTATGTGAAAGTCCTGTTCGAGTAGGAAGATCAACTGTAACTGTATGAGGACTAGGCAATGTTGTACTCAATCAGCTGTGTCTGGCAGTTAACTCGGAACTTATAGAAACCTTTGTTTAGTATTAAGGGAGATCCAATTAGATCGATTTTTAAATGTTCCGCTCGGCGGGGGGGGGGGAGATAACTTTATATAAATTATAACTCATTCCTAAAAGATCAAAATTATAATTGTTCACTGTGAAATTGAATACGTTTACCATCCTAAGGTACTTGCTAGAACTCCATTGTAAATGTAACACAATATTTATTAAACATTCTATAATTTTCGATTATGTTTTCGACAGTTACGTATCTACAAGGCAGCTTAATTCAGACGGTTTACAATGTTATGAGGACAATAAGAAAGAAATGGTAATCATTAATCCTTTCCTCTTGTGTTGTTATGTTGTCCAGCATGTGTTTGTTCCTTCAAATTAAAAATTCTATTGCTACAAAACAATAAAAAAAAAGAAAACTGCTTAGCTTGTAGTATGTCTAACAAATTTTGTAAGTTGTAAAAAACAAATTTAGTGTTCTTACAATGTTTGTATATTCTTGAAGTATTATTAGAAAACTAAAAACTCATTAAATAGCCTAGGCCTTTTAGTCGACTTGGGTGGTTAGCACTTGTTGCTCTAACTTAGTTAGCTTTCCAATTTTCCTCTCGAAGCTAAGCCAACTTCGTAAAGTTTGAATTCTCACGAGTAGTGAACCAGGAATCTCTCACTCGGTTACTTTATTTCAAATTAAATTGTGATCATGCCCAGAATAAGGACATATACAATTATTACATCAGACAAGCTTGTAACTGTCGTGCTGGACAGCATAAGTTATGTTTATATACTAAACTTCCTTCATAAACGGGTGGAAAAGTATTTAATAAACTTCCTCAAAATAACAAAGATTTAAATGACGTTTAAACTATTGTTTGGATCGTTTTACTTTGTGGGGGAGATTTTGTACAAAAGATTTCGAAGCGTTTTTGTATGACGTCTTCTGTTGCAGGAATTGTTTAACCTTAGTTTGTATTGTGTTTATTAATTTATCGAAATTTTATATTATACTAAGTAAAGATGTGTTACTTATATCTTTTTAAACTAATTTTTAATTGTATTATAATGAATGACATGTCCTGGCAATAAATATGAAATATTGTTCATATTATTTAGTTTTATTGACTATTTATAATTCATTTTTTTTTGGTGTTGCATTTTAATTGATCAATCTATTATATTTTATTTTTTTATAGATTAATTGTTGAATAATATTTGACTAATTAACTTTATGTATTGTTTATATAAATTTTCATAATAAAAATGTCGACACAATTGTATTTTGTTAGATTGATAATTCATAATATGTCTCTCTGGATGTATTAGATATTTGATACATAGTATGTTTTGTTTCAGATTGATTGAAACCTTTCGCCGTTGGAGAGATCCAAAAATCATTGAACTGAACACGACAAAAAGTTACGATGAATTAGCAAAATTAGCAATAGAACATATAAACAAGGAGTTCGGCACTAACTATAACCCGGTTTGTTAAAATATTTCCTTAAATTTGTTTACAATTAAAAAAATAAGAAAAATCATAAGTTAACCTTCTTGTATATATATATATATATATATATATATATATATATATATATATATATACGATCAAAATGGCCACCATTAAGATCTCTAAAACTATAACATATAAAAAAAACTTTAAATGGGGCAGTTTCCCTATTTTTTTTTGGATTTAAAAATACGTTATAAAACATTTTTAAAACTGTGCAATTTTTTCGGTTACTTCAATTTTTCGCGTAGAACATGTAAATTGTCAAATTAATCAACGACCTATGACAGATTGAAAATTTATTCTTTGATCGTTTTTTAGTACATTTTGGGGTAAAATGTAATTTCTTACAGAATATAAGGCAGACAGACATTTTGAATGTGTGGAAGTGTGTTTTATTAAATTATTTTACGTGATCATTACTTTTACATTGTTGTATTCAAACTATTGTCTTGGGCATGGAGAAGACCACTCAATGGATAGTTTTAAGGTAGGACTTACAAATAAAAAAAAATTAATACAATACATTTCCATGTCGTTGACTCCATAATTTCTTATCCACTCGTTCAAGAACCGAAAGAACCCGAACGTTTCCGAGCTCTCCGATAACCGTATGAAGCTTCGTGAATTGGAAATTGGAAAGAAAGCCTTATAATCTACGATTGGGAAATATAACAATGACTTTGTTGTAATAATTATAAAAAAATGTCGTACTCGTTGTTAAAGAAAGTACACTATAACGTATTTTTGTAACTTGTTTTACTTATATTTGTTACAGGAACCAGGGCCCGATGAGCGACAACCAGAACAACAGTATAGATAAGCCATTGTACTGCGAAGGAGTCAAAGAGAAATTTACATTTATGTTTATTGTATACAGAGTGTTGTTGAATTATGTTTCTAAATTTCAGTCGGTTGACTCTTATTTAAAAATAAAGAAAAAATACAAAAAAATGTTTATTTTCCCGTCTATTCTCAATTATGTAAAAAAAAAAAAATTGTGTTATTTAATAAATAGATAAAATATTGAGTTCAGATTTAGTATGTTTTATAAGTGTACCAAAAGCAGAGACTTTTTCTCACATTTTCAAAAAGACGGGGTTTAAATTTTTTAATCTTGAAAACTTTACAACAAACAATAGTTTCCTCTTTTAACGGCAAGAAAAAATATTAAAATATTTTCTGTATTTCAAAAGATAACCGAGTTATCGATGTAAAACTAAAAAACATAATTTATTGGTAATCGTTTATAACACTCTACTTCGTAACGACAGTTATTTCTTGTTTTTTGTTGAATTTAATAACTATTTCACCTTATCAATAAAGAATGTATATTCAAGTCATTTATTTCAAATTGAAGAACATAATTAATTTGTAAATCATTAAATGTTAAACAGGTGATCGATTTAAATTAAATAAATATTAAAACAATGTAAGCTTTAAATTTAGAAAAAAACACAATAATAAAATTAAATTCTGTTTGAATAAAAATGCAACATAATACTAAATAAATTTCAAACAAAACTTGTATCGTAAAAAAGTACACACATTTACAAAGTGACCGTTCTTTAATATTTAAAATAATAACGAGAAAAAACTGGTATAATAAAGTTTCGGGAGTTTTAGACAATTACAATTATGTCGATACCTCGGTTTTCTTTCTTTTTTTAGTATAGTTTTCGAGATATTTAATAAGCCTATTAAAAGTATTTAAAGTAACCGAAAATACGTCTACCAAATCTGAACTCTATGTCCTATGCATTACCAAATTTATATAAATATATTTGTAAACCAAGCGTTTTCAGAAGTATGTTTACAATTTCTTTAATTCGCTTTCTGTATATCGACCCAAAGAATCACCACCTAAATTTTGGAAATATAATTAAGCAACACTCTACATACGTACTTCGGATGTGTCCAAATTTGTAAAATATAAATCATAAATCTATTTTTAAATTGTATTTTATTCTTTTCTGCAGTTTATTGTGTTATTTTTCACAGGATATAAGATCTTAATCCATAATATAGAGTTAACAAAATTCTAAAAATCGTAATTAAGTTTTGTTTACGAAACAACACAAAACAATTAATTAAGAGAGAGAAATAGGTAAATAAAATAAAACTTGGCACCTAGATAATACACTGAGATTATGATGTTCATTATATATCATTGATGATTTCAACATTGTTATTAATATGAGCTGATTAGTAAAATGAGCTATTATGTTAATCTACTGAATAAGTAATGAAATTTTCGGAAATCCGTTTCAAATCAAAGCCATTATGAAACATTACATTCACGGTGGTTTACTAAGCTCTACAAAATGTATTAAAGGAAGAAAAAGTTCAGTAAAAGCATTACAAATATTTCAAGATTTACTGGTCTTTAATTTATAGTAAGCAATATATTCAGGGATAAGTAAAATCCAGGTTAATTCAGACCAAAATTTGAGCTATTAAAGATATTTCTTTTCATGATTTAACTTTTTTATATATGCGGAATATAGAAAAAGTTATGTAATTTGAGGTCCTTTGAGTCCATAAAAGTCGTTTTTGGAATAATAGTTTGTCGTAAGTTATATGTGAACCGATTATAAACAAATTTGCTATAGTTTATGGATATACTTTGCTCAAATCTCAGGACTTACTGATTTTTCTATAACTGAAAATTTGATGATAATCATCACAAAAAAACACTCAAATTTACGATTCTCTCAAAATCGGATTAACTATTTTACTCAAATTTTTAAAGAGAGGACCTAAACAAAAATCATTGGGTGCCATGTCTCCAAAAATGTAAGCTTGTCAAATATCGATATAAAACAGAAAAATCGGCAATAAACCTGTTTTTAAATATGTAATTTCTAAAAATAGGCTCTACCGATTTCGTTCAAATTTTAGTGATTTGTGAAGATAAATTACCCAAACCCCTATGTAAAATTCCAAGTAAAAATATTACGGATCAATAATAACTGGTCAAATATTATAATGGTCAATAATAATAAAATATTTTGACGTCAGTTCAAATGGTTTTTAAGTTCTTGGTAAATCTTGGTTCAAATATAAGCACCGAATCCATCGATTTAATTGTTTTTTCTACCCTTAAAAAGTTCTAATTGTAGAATTTTACGTACACATCCATCTTGATCATGCTTTTATATTAAAAATAATAATAAAAAATAAAATCAGTTAGTAGCACACCTTAGAGGGAGGATAACTTTTTGGAATAAAAATTCATGTTTTTTTGTATTTCTCAAAAATTATTTCTTATTAAATACTTTCAGATACTTTGGATATTCATATAGTACGAAACAAATGTCGAAATAAGTTTCAAATGCTATTTTTATTAAATACAGATTTGTTGGTAATTCTTGGTTAGCCAATGTAACGATTGTATAGTTTTTTAAAGTTTAAACACATCTAAAAAAAATAAAAATTTCCAAAATGGTGTTATGTTCATATTTAACTTGATTATGCATTTTATTAAAAATAATTAACATAAAAATAAAATCAGTTATAGCATTAATTGACTTTTAAGACTACATACTATCATTTGGTATGTACCAATACAATGTAGCATTGATCTACCAATACAATTTAACTACACTACCCAAGAAATCAACTTTTGAGCGTTCCATTATGCTCTTATCGAGTTGTTTTGTTTTGAATTTTTTTTATACAAATAGGTTATATATTTATGTTTTATTATACTAGGTATTCAAACAAGATTTTATTCCATAACTCCACATATTAATACAAACTTTAAACTCAGGTTTTAAAAATGTGGTTAATTTCGACAAGTTACAATTTTTGACAAAAACTGCTTAGAAAATGATATATTTTATTGGAACAAGTTATGTGATAGGTCAATAATATACAGGGTGATTTGTAAGTATGGAAAGTACTTGGAGGCAGAAACAAAGGTGGATCTACATACCGTAGTTTAAAAATGATATATTTTTGTATTTTAAAAGTTTTGTCCGCCACCTTCGTTCCGCCTTATTGAATAATCTTTTTAAAAAGGGAAGTTGACATGTGGAGAATACATTCAATAACAGTTCTAATAAAGTAATAATAAACAATAACTAATAATTAAAAACACAACTACAAATTAAATGTCAAATGTTATTATTCGCTTTAAATATTACAAAATTTAATTAATGTTTTCGATCACACATCAATAATTACAATAAATTTCGAAAGCATACCATTTTACAATAAATATTCAAAGTGCTCCCCCTCTAGAGATTATTAATGCGCTAACCTCAAGTAATATCCGTTTATGAAAATAGGCCTATTTTAAATCACTTGTTAGTTTACATCGGTTGTTCCCATTAAGTTTCAACAATGTAGGTTATTAACTACTCATTTCGCCTGTAAAATTAGGTTGTGGTGGTTAAAAAAAGTTTTATAGGTCGTTATTGGATGTATCCTGCAGGACAACACAATAAAAAAATTTTAAAAGGCTCATTTTACCCTATTTTATTGGTAACGTGATTTTTCCGTCATTACAACTTTGAATGCTTAAAACTCGAAAAAGAACGCATTTATTGAAAAACTGCTTGTTTTAACACCATCGTTTTTCTTGTTAAATTTTACATGATAATCATGAATCATTTTACTGTTTAAAAAAATAAAATTTGTTTCAATATGGTGGAAAAAATTTCAAACCTACAAATAAGTATTGGTAATTATTTAAACTATACAGATCCCCAATTGTTCCTGCCTCCAAGTTCCAAATATACAATATAAAGTCGTTTCAATACTAAAAATCATTCGGTACTATATTGAAAAACAACCAGGAATAATAAATCCTAGTTATTTTATCAAGACAATCAGTATCATATTAAATTCCGAGTATATTGGATAGAAAATATGGAGAGTAAAAAAGCAATATAAAATTAGTTGAGTTTTTCCATTACATAAACTCAGTCAATATCAATTGTACATAGCATAGTCTACTATTATTTTGTTTAATGTAACAGAAATGTAGTGCTTATATAATCAAGCTTTACAATGTAGAGGGGTTTAAATCAGATATGGATCGATAATATCTCGTAGCAATGAAACTTCATTAAATAATATAAAAATTGTTAACTTAGGTAGAATTTTATCTATTACTAGAATGCCAATTATCTTTTAGTTTGAAAATAGTGAAAGAGGTTTATATAATTAGGCTATAGTCCGCTAGCTTTCATTATGATTGTCAAAATATTTACTTTCATTTCGTTTTTACATTTGATTATGTTTTGTTTCATTTTGTGTTCTTCAGAAGAATCAGGTAAGTTAGTGAAGTGCTTATTAGTGTAGATTAGATTTTATTGTTTTATTTTTAGCAAACATAAAGTGCTAAATTGATTAAAATTCCAAAATATATAGCTAATCTTTACTTACTCTGTATAGGAAGTAATTACAAAAAATCAACGTCCGCAAGAAATCGAAACGCTTATTTCGACATGTCCTCCATCCGTCCGTCGTTGTCATTCAGTTTCAAAATGGCGGCCATTTTTAACAGTTTTTGTTCATATCTCATTAGATATTCAACTTATAACACATTAAATTAGATACAAATTTGCAGATATCAATTCTGTCTGTAATGCAATGCTACCAACTGCATTTCTCTACGATGATTGTCAAAAATGTAGAGTTTAGCTAACGTCGAGAAAGCAGTGATATACACAATTATGAGGTTGACAAACCTGTGTAACAATTGTTTCAAACTAACTTACTCTACCCTGAAGATCATTTGATCTACCAATACAGTTTAACATTTCTTAATAGACTCCAGAAATAACCTATAGGCATTATACTTAGAGGAGCATTTTATGTGTGGCTGGACAAGTATCATGATGAGGACCAATAACTTGTTTTTTTATGTTGTAATTTTAAATATATGTAACAATTTAGAAAAAGGGGAGTGGGGTGAATTTACTTTAAATAACAAATTGCCCAACGTTGTGTGACAATTGTAATGATTTACTAAAAGAGGAGAAGCTAATAATGAATGAAAATTAACAAAATATTGGGCGCCATATCAAGTGCATATTTACCAAATTAAAATTTTGAATATAGATATTAATGGGTCGTGAATTCTTTGGAAACAGTGTACTAAATGGAATGTAGAAGTCTTTTATACTTTTAAACAAACATCTTATTTAATTAAACAACACAAGAACATATACATATGAAAATTAAACACGTTGCAAATGACAGAAATTCATAAATTATCAATTACTTAATGCGCACAACACATCAATTTAGCAAACTAAAACTTTCAACCAAAAGACTTTATTATTTCCCTAATGGTTCAGAATAATGAGTTTGAGCCTAGTTGAAGTGAAATACTTCAAACTCATATCCTGTTCAAGCTTGAAAATAAAACAAAAATAAGAATAAAAAATATATAAATTTTAGGCCTGTTTATGACTGTTATTAATATGCTCTCAAATCAATTATTTTAATATTTATGATGTACAAAATCAAATAGAAAACTAGATACACGCATGATCTCATGAAGTATTGCAAATAACAAAAAATATGCAAAATGTTTTTTTTTATATAAATTGACTAACATTGAACATACTGGATATGTCTTGTGTCTTTTATTACATTATGCAGTTATTTCTATTGCATCAACAAAGCACTTATATCGTAGCCATAGAAGCACATGGGAGATGAAGGTCTGAGCCCTCTTACACACACGATTTCAACTCTAGACTTTCTACTCAAACTTTTTTTTTTATAGTCACTATCACCAGTTTAATGTTTTTAACATTGTCTATCAAACAACATACGTCGTTTATACAGAACACTCAGTTTTTTACTCGTCGTTCTAGAACGAAACTAGTCTTACTCTCACCCAACATGTGGTCGTTCATTATAAATTGTTTTTTAAACCGAATTCGTGTCATTTTTCACAAAACAATTACCGTTGGTCGTATGCATTATCTACAGCAATACAATCGTTCACTTCACCTAATATTAGTGCTACATAATTATACTTTTTAGCTCACATTGTCATTAGCCATCATTGGCGACTCGCTTCTAAAGAGTTCTCCTGTAGACTGATGCAATGTCCCTTTACTGCTAAACCTCTCTGGCACAAGTCACATGACTCACACCTTCACTTACAATAGTTCTTTATATTCTATCTATTTCTAAACATCACATATGTTTCTTAGATTGTTTCTGATTAATTACATCTTTAAATATCTTGTCCTTCCTCATGTTATAAAACATTATTGTTCGGACTATATTCTTGCACCCGCACACTAATCCTATATAGCCTACGCACATTTTTACTTATTTCTAATTACAATATACACTTTTCTGATCATTTCTCCTCATTTGTATCTTTTCGGATTTTGTTCTTTCTTATGTTATAAAAGATTATTTTGCGGACTATTTGGTCGTTTCACTCCGCTTGTTGTTACTTCCTTTTTTACATACCTGCGATTTTAATTGTGCTTAATTTTTTTCCCTTATTCAAACTCATGAAACCCAAAATTTACAATGTTACATAATATGTTGTATTTTAGTGATTAAATATTTTTATATGCATATTTTAAAGGTTAGCATAATGAGTTTTTAGGTTAACTTTTAGGTGAAAGCTAGAACATTTTTTGAAATTTCAAAATCTTCGTCATTTATCCAATTATTTGTAAAACCGAATATATATTAAATTTGTAAACAAAATGTGACCAGATTCAGTTAAAAACAACTTTGATAAATTGTTGTGTGAAGATGGGTTGATGTTTTACTTAGTTGATTTAATTTCTTTCCGAAATATAAGGTTTCTCTAGATGAATAGATCGCTAAAACAAAACGTTCGGGTGGATCGGTTTAATTCAGCAGAATCCGTAAATCAAATTCTATTAAAACTTTCAATGACGGTGGACAAAGTTCATTTTCTTCTTTTTTGGCCAATTTATTTCTGAACTGTATTTACTTCCGATTCTGAACACGTGTTTAGGTCATTATATTCACATTTCACTAAAATTTCAACTAAATTGTCGAGCCGATTTTGAGAAATTACAATAAGTTTTTTTTTGTTTTGTTTTTACTGAATAACTCACGAACTAAATGTCAGTAGAGAAGGGGACCAATATTTTTTAAAATACTACACTTCATTAAAATCTTTAGAGCTGAATTTTATAATTTTTCAAGGCCATAGGCCTAGTAAATGGTAATTTTTATTTTTATAGTAATTATCCTCAAATTTAACTTTATCGAGAAGATGAAACGAAAAAATTAAATCTTAAGATGTGGCGAAAATATACATCTATACCAAATTTGAATTATATCTGTCCAGGTGTTTATTAGGTTGTATAGACAGACAGACATAATTCCCCAAAAACATACGTTTTTGACACAGGATATCACAAAACTGATATATCTGCCAAAAACTAGACATACATTTTTTTAATACTTATTGACATTCAAAATTTGTTTTATTATATTTGATGTGATTTAATTGTTATATAATTTAACGTGAAATTTGGTTTAGGCCGGACATTTTTTAAAGGCATGATATTTTTATTTAATCCACTAAATTAGTTTTACCAAAATGGAAATCCAGCTGAATAGTTTTCTCACACTCAAATAAAATCCTGAACATTTTCAATGAAAAATTTACACAGGTATACAAGTTTCTCGTTTATAATATGCTATTACTTTATTTATTATATAATATTATTATATCAAACTCTATATTCACAGCATAAAAGATAAATTAATAATTAATTATATTGTTACAATCTTAATTTATTGTTACAGATCTTGATGGACTTGAAGAGTTTAAAGTTTTCTATTCTTTGAACTATACGTTTAATGAATTAAAAAAATATGTGAGTAATTTATATTTTAAATTATGAATTGTCTTGTTAATATAAGTTGCAATTGTTACAAAAAACAACAGAGCCATTCACAAAACTAATTGACACTTATGTAAGAAGAAGTAAGTAAATCTTCCGAAATTTTAGATTGTGTATGTTGTACCAGATAATAATGAGCTGTATTAATAATATGGAGGAAAAAGTGTAAAATATGGAACAAAGAATTGTAGTGCTATTAATAAAAAAAAAGGCAAATCATTTTACTTTTTTTAAGTAAAAGCAAAACCCTTATCCATTTGAAATTTTACAAGATTGAAGCAAATGGGTATTAATAAAATGTACCTTTTACTTAATTTTAATAGAAAATCCTTTAAAAAATATGGATCTAGTCAGTAGTAGAGTTAGCAGTAAAGTAAAAATAGTGTACTCGTGTTCTTGTGTTGCTATGGAGGAAGTAATGAACTTGAAAAACGTCTAACATTACATGTTAGAACATGTATGCGCCAAAACATGTGTACATGTATACGGTATGCGCCAAAACACGCAGTACTGGAATTCTAACAGCTACTGTCCGCGAGAATAAAGAAGTCCCCTCAGCCAGGACGGTATGCACCAGTGTGTTGATGTAACCGCACGTTATTTGCAGGCGCTCGGTTTGAGGGCTGGACTCCGCGCTGTCCAAACATTTCGTGTCGCAGATAGTTTTATTTCTGCTAATATGGCATCCCTGTATAACGGCTGTTGAGTGACCCATCGCAGATGCAATTATAGTTGTGGAACGGTCGGAGTGAGGCAGAGATTCAGTCAACTGGCACTAATTGGCTTAGCTTGCCCGGGCCCCGAGTCCCATTGTTGGGGCAACCTTACTGACCTGCGGGGAGACAATAGGCACTGACTCATAATATATTTGTCCAGTACAAATATTTAGCTTAGACAATTTTTAATAATTGACAAAAACAAATATCATTACGACTTTTGTCATAAAATGCTGTGAATTTTGATCTAAAATCTCAAATAAATCGGTTTATTATTGCTTATACAAGCATATACAACAAGTATTGTTATTGACAAAACTGAAAAATTATTATTGATTTATGTGTAATTAATAAATGTAGTCTCTCCAACCATAAACGCTTGTTTTGCCAACTTTATGTTAGTTGGTGTCCAAGCCTTTTTTACAGTGTGGCCGGCAGCACACCAAGTTTCATCCAAGTAGAAAATCAAATTTTTTGCTCTCTATACTCCTTTATTTTGAGTAGGTATTGTCTTCTCCGTTGCACTATGTCTTCCCTTTCAATAAAGATCGACCTGCGTTGCTTTTTCACAAACTTAAAGCCTAGATCGTTCTTACGTTTTCTCGTTGTACGAGCACTTACGTTTGGAAGATCGGCATCAGCGTTTATCATTGCAGTGATCTAACACAATTAAATAGATACAATGAAGGAAAATGTCACTTGGCCATTTTACATGGTTTGCGACAGTTAATGTGAGCGCAGAATGTCGTGTGCCACGTGAGCGACGGAACGTGGCGCCGTCTCAAGTAAGCGCCTGCAATTTTCGGATAGGCCAGAGCTCAGGGGACTTCTTTACTCTCGCGGACAGTATGGTGATTTTTCCGATCAACTGATTTTATTGTTGTTACGTTACACTTACTTATTATTAATATTAAGTTTGAGGTTTAGTTTAAGCTATAATGGTTCTTACAACCTAAAAACAACTTTTAATTATAGAGCAGTCTGTTCATATGGAGCAAATGTTTCGGGTGGTCCAAGTTTAGATTTTTTAAAAACAATTTCACAGAACCATCAAGTAATTCTAATGTTGTATGTCGTTGAAAAGTCCAGTCTTACAGAGTAGTGTTTTGACATGTGTACTGGACGTCCCAACCACCCTGACTACAAATGAAAGCCACGGCAGACGTTTTCAGCAAGTTTAACAGTCTCTAAAAACAAGATGTTTAAGAATCTTGATGGATTTGCGTATTAAATTCAAACATTTAAATGGTAGCTACAAACGAACTAAGAGCTGTTTATTGCGCCTCAATATTCGAATTGAAATTCGAAAACCATGAGTTAATATCCAAAGTATGGTTTTCAGATGAAAGTTATGTTCATTTAAACGGTTTCATCAAAAAGCGGACAGCACGTTTTATTGGATTTCAGCTCCTGACATGGTCGTAGAGAGGCCACAACATAATACGTGGATAACACTGTTTGATGTGCTATATCAGCAAGGGGTATATTAGGAAGATGATAATGGGAATGTAATTACTGCAGAACAGGACGTTCCAGAGAGAAAATCGTTCAACCTTTAGTAAGAGATTTTACGAGATTTTGTGGTGGTAGAACCTGGATTTTGGTTCTCAGTGGATCCAGCAAGATGGCGCTACAAGTCAATCAACGTCAAGATTTTCCACCATATTCCTTTGATATCTCGGCAACTGACACCTAACCGACAACTATCATCATCGATCTTTGACAAGGAATAATTCTATGTAAAACCCCTTTTACCAATAAGTTTGAGGATCACCAATCTCTATGATTGTTGCCAAAAAAATAATGGAAGGCATATAGAACATGTGCTTGTATAGCACTAAAAGTCACCGTTCACTCTCACTATTGTACCTTTGTTAAAAATTAAAACATCTTAAGCATATATAATTTCGGTACTGTTTATCTGGCGCATACTGTACAAGCAATTTAAAAACAAAATATTTAGTTTTGAAGTAAATACTGTGGATTGACTAACAAATAACTTTCATAGGCGAAGTTGTAGAATACCAAGGTTTTCTTCATCACCAAAATTGAAGATATCTCACTGATCGGTATCGATATCTGTAAGTGCTGGTTTGAACTGTACAAGTACTGAGGCTGATAACTGGATAAAACTCCCTACTACTGATAATGAAATCATCCAGACAAAGGAATTTTGTCAAAGCAAATATCGCTTTCAATCAACAATTAATGTGATTATTGCACTAATGTAGGGATTCTCAAAGTAAACTGTAAAATAAATACCATTTTTAATATAGGACTTGTCTGAAATGTTTACAAAAATCATTTATCGAGATATTATTTTTAACCTGCCACACGGCGTTCATCAACAAATTTCAGTTCGCTGTTAAACAGATTGAAAACTTGAAAATACACTCGTATAACCACAGAACCAGTGTAGGTTAAAAACTGAACGAAACAGAGGGAGGAAGTTGAATGTTTTGGAATACAAACAGATGATATTCAGATGTCAACAATGTTAAACCATTTACTCATGGACTTGCTAGAAAAAGCCAATCATTATTAATGCGGATTGAAGGATTTGCTTTTATTTCTGTCTCTTACTTTAAACAAAAGTTATTACTTCTACCTTTTCCTTTTCAGCATTTCCTTCTTTGTATGAGTAAGGCTCACTCCCAGTCACAAGAATAGAGTCACGAAACCAGAGTTTCTTAGTTCAGTCTTGAAGCAACCTGGGTTTTTAATAAAAATTGGGCCTGTGTGGGGGTGGATCTATATGAGAGTTTGAGTTCGAGAAGGAAATTAGGGTGGGGAGGGGAAATAACCTGAAACGTGCCCTCCACTTCATACTGCAGCTCAACCAACCATCTTCATGAGCAATTAAAACTGTGTTATAATAATACATAATAAACTAAATTAGTTATGAATAATATTAAGGGAATGACTTTATTTAAAACTAGTGGTTAAAAACACTATTAGACCAAAATGGCCGTTAACTACTTATCACATATTTAATTTTATACGAAATTACTAGACGCACCTATGAAAACCCTGGGTCATCTGACCCATCCCAAACGGGGCTAATTAGCCATTATTTGGTGGGTGAAAAATTTGGGAGGTACCTGAAAAATCGGTTATCCCGAAGATTGAAGACATGAACTTTTTGAACACATCCGGTCTCTTTTGCGGCTGGTATACAACTGTTATCTAGCTTTAAATGAGTGATAAGCATTTTACCGAGGGAGGGGTAAACGGTTTTGTTGGAATAGAATTCCCCTGCAATTTTCCATTCAGGCAACCCGTAAGTTAGGCTGTTAGAGTAGAAGTATCACTGGGGAAAAAGGGAGGTAGGTGAAAGGATTTCACCACAGACACACCCTCAGAAGAAAGGAAAAAAAAGAAAGACCCAACAGCCTCAGTCTTGAAATCTAATTTTATTATTTTTTTAGCAAAATTATGTTCTAAGCACCGAAGAATTAATGTTGGAGCGTTTATATCTCATTTTAGCATAACCACCATACAGGCTCTTCCAAACAGAATGCCCGTATTTGAAAAAAAAATACTATTTCAAGTAGGTTGAACATATTAATGCGATTTTGGTTTAAATTAATAAACAAATTATATTTGTTTTTACATATCCTAATTAATTTCTATATGTACCCCATTAGTGTCTCTGTTAAGTCACATATTTTCTTACTATAAACGATATTCTTAATGTATCCATAGAAATAGAAGTTCTTTGGAATAAGATTTAGGCTTCCAGGTGGCCAGGAAATATCTACTGGATTAAACATTTCCTACAAGACACAAGAAAACAAATTTTGGACATTACATTTGGAGTATCTGCTTGTATTACTATTTTATGGTGGGACTGGGTAAGTACCATGATGGCGCCCATCAACTGGTTTATTAATCATAATGAGAAGAACTGTATCTTTATGTCCAAGGCCTATTAACACGTGTATAGTAGTATGGATGCGGTCCATGTTAGTTGGAATGAAACAAGATACACGCAAAATGATGTCACGTCAAAATGGTGGATATTTTACTAGTTATTTGTTTATATCTCGTTTGTCACTAAGCTTATAACACGCTATATTATACAAAAATTAGCATATTTCAATTCTGCATGTAATGGTAGCAACCGTATATCTCTAGGATGACAAATCGTGAAGTTATTGTCAAAAATGTAATTTCGATCTTCGACGTTTCACGAAAATGTGATAATCGTATAGTTACGATATAAATCAAAGCTGAATCAGCAACATGAGCTTAGAGAATGGAAGCTCCTTCAAATATGTATAAATGAGGCATATTGTTAAAACTCAATACAATTTAACATTCCTACAAGGCCCAAGAAATCAATTTTTAAGCATTTACATTTATAGGATCTGCTTGTATTCTAGCATAGCCTCTAGATCGTAGGCGCTAGTATATTTTACAACAATATCCGTTTTTAGCAAACAATTAAACTTATTGATTAAATTTATTTAGTTCTAATAATTTTCGATATAAATAAAGAGCGATATAAATAAATAATAATTTTCGTAGCGATTAAAGAACGATGCTGGGTAAACATCCATTAGCAAAGTGTAAAGACACGTCCAAAACGAGTGAAAATTGTGTAATGTATTTCCACAAGACCTGGCCTACTTCAAAAAAGTAGCTATATACACAATTAAGAGGTTCAGAATACTTGATTAAACTATTTTAAACAATTAACACAACTAGATAAGACCCCTAGATCTACCAATTGAATTTAACATCCTACAAGGTTTAAGAAACCAACTAAATCTGTTTGTACGATGGGGTAAGGTAAGTACTTGAAAAAAAAGTTAAAAGCTAGGCTAATTCAAATTCTTGTGTTTTCAGTCTGATTCAGGGTACGTGAGAAATATGATGGATACTTTTATTGCACATTGTCCAATAAATCCCATTGATTACAACCCAGTCAAGAGGCATCTTTTTATAGTTATTGACAGCTCTCACAGACGAAGTAAGTAATATTTAATACATTATTTCATAGATAGAAGTTAGATTTCTCAAACGCTAATTCCACATATAATAAATGTTTTGTTAAGTTCGGAATAGAAATTCCACTTGTCTGGTTTAAGAAAAGTTAATAAATGAGCAAAGCTAAAAGTGTATCTATTTAAAAATCCAGGATCCTAATTATCAATTTTATAATCATATTTTTATATCTCTTTAATACAAATAAAACATCGATTCTATTAAATATATTTACATTAAACTATTTATGTTAAGGAACGTAGGTACTTAATAATATAAATTGATAAATAAAACACTTATTTTTTTATGCTAAGAACCGTAGGCACTTTGTAGTAATTCCTTTTAATAAATAAAACACTTTTATTTTTTTATGCTATGTAGGTAGCCTACTTGGTGGTAATCCATTTTAATAAATAAAACACTTTTATTTTTTAGTAAACCACAGATTTTAGGTTAATCTAAGATATAAAATTTGTGGGTTACAAAAAAATAAAAGTATTTTATTTATATATTTCCATTATTTTATATTCTTTTCCTTTAATTTTTTTGACATTCATAAACACATGTAATGAGATAGGAAAACATAGGCTAATCTATTACTAAAATTTCTACGCCTCAATTCAGAACAAGTCTAATTATTATAAACAATTTATGAATTTAAAATGACTTCCAATGACTTACTAAATTTCTTTACACATGAGACTTATTCATGTTCACTTATTTGACCTATCGTGATCCTCTGTAGGTCCTCTTCACTAATCAGCTTGATTCATCATAGTCCCTTTACAATATTTTGTACAGGCTAGTTTGAATCAAATTTTACCTTAAATCCTAAATCCAAACTCTACCATTTATCAAAACTAGACCTCCTGGTCTCCTTACGTTATTAAATTAGAAAACTATTTCTTACTTAATCACTATTCTACCAAATTATTTTGTTACGTCTAACTTACACCTACAATCCTCTCCCCAAGAATCATGTTTACTTATCATTTACAACTTATTTTCATGTACTCAGCTATATTTTTTTCACAAAAATATTTTAACTAAGGAAAAAAAATCATCCTAACAGTCATAAACCAATCATTAACAAAACAATATTGTTCACAGAAGTTATATTATTAACTCCGTGCCTCAACAGCCTGTGTGGGAACTATGCTTGCTAATAGCTTATAACTGATAATGTGTAGTTAGCACATTGAATTTACATCACAGTTCAGAGTTTGGTACTACTTGTAGCTTCAATATTTACCATTACAATGCCGAGGCAAAATTGAATCGTAAAATGGGGGGGGGTTACAATTAGACGAGGGTATTAACCACTAGAACAGCTGGAGGTTTATTCACTCTACTATACCTAATTCTATTAGCAAAACAATCAACTTATATTACAAGTTACAGTTCTTAATATTGTTACCAGGCGATTAAGAATTATAATATATTGGAACCCTTTGGTAAACATGTTTAAAAAAAAAGAAGCAATTTTCAAAAAACAGTGCTGAAATTTATTAAGCCCAAAAGAGAAGAAAAAAAAAATTGACCATTCACAAAAATCAACCAACAATTAACCAATTAACAACATATTGATTTCTAAACAAGTTTCAAAATTAAATTACATGTGCTTGATAAATTTACAATTACTTGTTCCCCCCCCCCCAAATACAACTGTTGCAAAAAACGTTTTATTATTTTTTAAAGATAATATAAATTTATAAAAAAGAATTTAGATATTGACACAAAAAAATTAGCTAGAAAGTGTATATTAAGGTTAACAAAATTTGCATTATCAAATGCTTATAGTTTACTACCATTTATATTATTATATTTACTAAAACTAAGTTGATCAACTAAATATTTTCTATATTATATATATTCTATTTATTATTCCTAAATATATATATATCATATAAAGAAAAATTAAATTTTATTTTATACCATTGACGTCAATGTTTACTCTTTTAATTTTGAAAAATAACCCCTTTGGGGTCGTGGAGGCCGAAATTTGCATATGCTATCCCATCCAATTTTATTTTAATTTTAATTTAGTACACATTGTTCTACAGTAAATAGTCGCTGAGATGAAAACACATTATTACACCATGTTTTGTTTTTTTGATTAAATTTAGTTTTTTTTTTATTATATATATAAAAAAAAAACACAACCAAAGTTCCTTTAGTTAACAGAAGTCATATTTTCAAAAGGTTTTTTTATAAGTTGAGCTGGTGCACTAGGAAATGCTGAGTGTGTGTTTCAGCCTGTCACTACTTGAATCAGCTTTTAGGCAACTTGTTAAAAGAGGTTTAGACAAACTTATACAGGTTGTTTAACAAGTTTTTTTTGTAATGAAGTTAATTTGAAATTTAATTAAAATGAAGAAAAAAAAATTATCAGAATTACAAAATGTCTTGAAAATAAAATTACAAAATAAGTTTTTTTTTATTAATAAAGAAACTAATGTAGCTCAGTCTCTGTCTGAGATAAAGAACTGGCACTAATTGGCAAGGAAATTGAAAAACAAAAGATTTTAATTAAGGAATAGATTAACTAATTAATTCTTTGATTTTATGACTATTTTTAAAGATTATGATTTGATTTTGTAAATTTTTTAAATGAAAGAAGGTTACTCTACTTTTGTAAGACATTATCTTTTTCAAAAGAAATTAATGACAATTCAAAAAGAAATTAATCATAATTAAACTATTTCTAAACAATATATATATCAGCAATTAAAACTTAAAGATATTAACATAGCTAAATTTAATATGGTCAATTTTAATTCTGTTACCTGGGATTTGTTGTAAGGAAGCTTACGAGCTTCTAGCGTCCAGGTAGGTCATCGTAAAAAGAAAAGAACACTCACTGATTTTTTTACAATGTGCACTAACAAGCCTAATTGTATGAGTTGTTGAAAGTATGAAACATAATTTTGAAAAAGAAACAGCATGATTTTGATCATAAATATTACTTTGAAAATCACATTTTGTAAAGAAGAGGCGACTGCTCTATATTGAAGTTAAGAACTCACTTGCATGATTGATGTTGGTCGAGGTCAGGGTACATCGGACAGGTGGTCCGATGTCGTTTCCGATATCGCTCGCCAGGTGGTAGCATCATCCAAGCGCATGACCTGAGTCTTTGTTGGTTGGTTTATTTGATCTGCATTATTGGCAATGTAGATTATTTTACATATAACGGATGTTACAATATAATCAGTCAAAATGTATTAAAGAACACAAGCTGTATAGCAACGTCAAGTTAAAAGATTTTTAACGAAGAATAACAATTAGTTATGTTGTTAATACTTTCGAATCTTACCTTATTCACCTACCGCGATTTCGAACATCCTCAGTGTACAGAAACGTCACAATATAAAACGTTTGACTCCACGTGGAAAACAATATGTGTCACTATTAAACGCGTGCATGTCTGAATGGTGAACATGGCGTATTAGTTGTAACTAAAATTTCACTAATCTGTGAGTTAACAAAAATGGAATAGTTAATATAACTGTTGCGGGTTGAGTTTAAGAAAGGGGAATAACATTGACATTTTTCGGAAAAAAACACTCTGCTTAATAGTAGAGACATATAATTTTAATTAAAAAAGGGGTTGTTTTTGCTTAAGCTAATGATATGTTTAAGTAACATGTTTTCCTATCTTCATCGAATCACATGAAACAGGTTGAATTGGCTAAGTTTGAAAGACGTACGATAATATACGTTGTAGCGTCAACCATCTAATTCAGGCACAAATTGTTAGCAGAGTTCACTGTCTTCATAACGATATATAAGAAATGTAAACAAAAGAAATACTGGTAGCGCGTTATTATTGTTTTAATAAATGAAACTAGTTTTTTTTTCACTTTAAAGCGAATATTAGTGGAAAGTATTAATTAAACGTCCACATTTGGCGTGCGTGGTAACAAGACAGTGATATTGTTAGTGCCATTCTTTTCGGCGAAGATTGACCAATCAGAATACAAACTATAGTGAGAACTTATCAACTTGACAAATTTAGCGAGAAGAAATACAACAATATAAATGTGGAACAATAACAAATAAATAATATAACAAATTATAAAACGATGTAAATAAATAATACAATTATATATATATATATATATATATATATATATATATATATATATATATATGTAATAGTAAACCAATTATAATTTTTATGCCAACTCTTATTACTTATTTTATTATTATTTAAGACTTTAGATTTCCAATTGATTGTAAAATTTTAAAGAACGTATTAGTTTTATATCGCCATAAATGCTCCTTTATTATTATTATTATTCTTTTGTTTTTGTAATGTTAATTGGTTGAGAGTATCGGGGAGAGTGTTATAAAACTTAAGCTATTTTGAAAACTTTTCATTGTTATTTGATAAGGTGAATGGTTATTTTTCAGATGCAGTCCATTTCTAGTCTCATACAGAGAAATTAAATTGAAAGCATACATTATTTTTCGTAACTTAAACATTTCATAAATTGATGAAATTTTCAGCATACCTAGTTGTCTTAACAATGAGACATTGGAACAAATCCGCAGAGGAATCTAACTACCTGTTTTTGTTAATATTAAAAGTCATTTTGCTGTTCTGTCTTTAACTTTAAATAATAGTGTAATATGTCCAATGGCAGTGAATATAACAAAAATAAACTTTCCAGGTCATACCAGTACAAATTTTGTACCATATATATATATTCCCTTTACGATTTAATTCAAATAGAACCTAAGTTATATATTGTTACACACATAACATAGGCTCTATAGTATACCCAACAATTTCAGAGTCCAAAAGTACACCTCCATTATTTTAAACCAATTGATATTAAGGTTTTACCTAAGAGTGGCTTTGACGAACGTTTCATTATCTCCATTATTGGAGTTCCAGCTTGATAAGAATTCTTGAACATGGAGATTCTCACAGCTAACAGTGTTGATATTTTAATAATCTAACTTATAGAATAATGTCACCTATACACAAATATACCAGTTTAAATGACTTATTTGTTTCAGCCAGGTCTATCATTGGTCGTCAGTTAGCAAGACGGATCGGTGGTAAACTGATCTACAATCCTCCTCGTTATATGGTGCGAAGCAAACTGTCCTTCAATTACACAATAAATATGAAACGAGCTTTCTTTTCCCTTGGCGTTTTCGGCGCTTCTTACAAAGCTAAGAAACTTATTTCAGACTCTCCGGTTATTGTCAACGGGTAAGTCTCAATATTAACAATTAACAAGACTTAGTTTATAAGACTTTAACATCTTACCACAGAAAAGTCAGAATAAAGATCTGAATAATAACAACACTTAGTTAGTATATATAAGAATTGAACATCTTACCACAGTAAAGTAGGAATAATGATCTGAATATTAACAATCAACAAGTCTTAGTTATAAGACTTGAACATCTTACCACAGGAAAGTAAAAAATAAAGATGATTTTTTAAAACTATTCATTAAGAATCAATGGATTTACAGTTAAAGCTATAACTTAGCTATCTAAGGCGTGGCTGTAACTTTAACTCTTAGCTAAAATTGTTTCCTGTCCTCTTTCGAGTACAAACTATCGAAGTTAAGCACATCCAAATCTCAACAAAAAGCTAATACCTATTGCTCGGTTTGACTATGATTATTCAGTACTGAGACTATTGACTCACTACATAAATTTCCCTATACTAAATATATGTAATTATTTATCTGGATAAATAATTAACTTTAACAAGCACCTGATGATGCCACTTTGTTCCGAACAACTATTTTGCCACAAATACACAGAAGAATTACCAATTCCATCGCTGACGTAAAATAAAGTAAGTTTAAATTAAAATAGCCTACAGTCACAATATTGAATAGTAATTGTCCTCTTCGGCTATTCAGCCATTATCAAGTTTTGTTGGAATTTGTCTGTTGTCATCAATTATAAATGAGTAAGTGTTGATACATTTAGTTTATTACTCGTATAACATAAAATGTATCCAATTTTAAGTGTTTGTTTCAGTGTTATGTTCTTTAATTTATATTTTATGACAACGGACAAATTCTATCATAACCGATAACGACGGAATACCCCGAAATGGTGATAGTGAAGAGAAAAATCAGTATCGATTATTGTGTCGGTAAGTCATTTTAATTTATTTATTATCAATAGTCGGATTCCTGATAACCAACAATGTATGAAAGTAAGTTCTTTCAGATATTAAATTAGTGGAACGCTAGGCGCAAAATTCATAATGGTCATTATTAACTCAATAATATCGTCCTTAGTTTCATGTTTTCCTACTTCCAAGATGTAATTAATTTAATAAATTTTTCACAGGTATTTCATGGACCAAATCAACTTTGGAATTCATAAGAAATATAAGGAACCACCACCCATGAACTCGTCAATCTATCAGTGGCCAAAGGAGTTGCTAAAACCTGACGTAAACATATACATCAGCACTCCAACTCTTAGTGGAATAACTAACGCTTCCATTGCAAACGATCTACGAACAAAAAGGTATTTCATATTTATACTTTCTTTGTACAAAAAGATAAGTTAAATATTAACTTCTGAAAAAAACAATGAACCTCTGTTATGACTCTGCCAAGATTAGCATATCCATATTTGGTACGATGTTTTATTACTTCTAAGGAGATAAAATTAAATCCACCAAACGGCAAAGTAATTTTATTGCATGGATAAAATGGTAGAACGACGTGGGTTTCAATGTTAAATTTCCTGAAAAATTGCGAGAAAGCACTTAAATCTTACTTCTGCCAACCTTGATTAAAGCGAAAAAAAAAAAAATACAAAGAGTATTTACTCAGTATTTAAAAAAAACGTGTATAATACTCGAACTATGGACTTAAGTAGAATCCGGAAAAACTTGAGTGTTTACTCATGACAGTAGTTGCACATTATGAAACTGAGGAAACTCATTTTCCTGTCGCGATACGATTATTTCTACATTAAATAGAATGAATTAGGTTATAATTGCGCTTCTGTTCATTACAGAGAGTTTTCTTTTCTATGTAAGCTTTCAAGTTCCTTGGAAGTCAATTAAAGTGAGATAAAGTTTTGGATTAGGAAGATCACCGCAGTCGTGGGGTTGTCCAGATCTTCCCCACGGACTTTGAAATCTATGGCCAAGGGGAATGTCCACACGCCGGATCGTACCATTATTCCCAGTAGAACTCCAAGGCTGAGTTTCTAGTCGATAAATTTTTCCTTGACGTTTAAAGGCAAAACCTTCTTCGTTATCATTGCCTTATAAAAAAGGGGGGGAAAAACATAAAATAATGATCCTTATCTCTCGAATATTCTGATCTAGAGTTGATCAAGAAAGAGTTAGTAGGAAAGTTGAAAGACGTAACATGGTCTGCTCAATTTTTTTTTAATACCCAAGTATTTAGAATGATGTTCTTTTTCTATCAAGTTCTATTAGTTATATCCGATTGACAGAAAAGTAAATTGCAATGTCATATATTATTATTTTTGTAACTGTTATTACAGCCAGTTTTAGTTACGAAATTCTAAATAGATTCGTGAACCGTGTGAACTCACATAAGTGTTTTTAGTCACTTGTTTCACTCACTTCAAAGGTGCATTGGTAAATAAGTGAGTTAATGGATATAGTAATAATAACAACCAAGTCATAAATAGTCCTATAGGAAATCTATTATTTCCAAAGAAATGAATTAAGCATCAGTTCTTAAATGTATAATTTTATAATTTACCAACTTAAATTAATAAACTAAAATCTTTATGAGTAAGTCAATTGTACATCAAAAGATCTAATATTTAATAGTTTAAAAGGTTGGTATGCTCTCAACGTAACGTTAGAATCTTTCCTGGCTTAACAATCGTTTAAATAAGTTTCTCTAAACAAAATTAAGTGTTTTTATAATACTCATTAATTAAAACGTAATGCAATCAAAAATTTTAAAAAAACTGTCTCTCCTTTTTCCTTGCCACGAAACATAGAAATTCAAATAATTTTCTGGTAAATTTAATATGTTATTGATTTTTAAAACAAAAAAATCTATTCCTTTAAAAAGAATAGTACTAAAGTATTTGAGATATAATTTGTATGTGTGATATTACAGTAGGAGGGGATGACATGTTTGGTTTTACAGCAAATGTTTTAGAAAAGTTCACCCACCCACACCCTTGCCTTTCAGCTTGCTTTACGGTCCTCATGCAAAGCTACTATGTCCCTTCTGTTACATCTCGTGTCTGCCACTAATATACTAACTGCCTAAGTAAATAATATTATACACATTAGAGTAGAGTTCAGTATTGTATTTTCATTTGTAATTATCTAATGTTACTATTATTCTGTTAAGGATCGTAAACCTGTATCGCTGTTGGAAGGAACCCAAAATGATAGAAATCAACAATGTAACTGCCTATCGTGACATAATAGAATTAATTATTCAAAATTTAAATAAGGAAATGAATACGACCTTCACATTTCCGCCAAGAAAACCAGTGCCTTTATAATTATTTATTAAATAAACTGTATCAGATATGTATTTAAAATACATGTAACTATTTATATAAATTGATTTGTAAGCTTGGAAGTGTTTAAAAATACAGAGCGATCAACTAAAGATGTCAACCATCAGGTTTTTAAAATAAGACGAGATATAAAAAAAAATCCTAAATGGGAAACCTTCCCTAATGAGATTAAAAAAAATTATTGATAGATTTAACAGTTTACAATCTACGACCTATGAAAAAAAAATGAAAATTAACTTTTATTAGGGGTTAGTTATTTTTAAAAACTTAAATTTAGGCTAAGTATATAATTTCCTACCACATACAGTACAGAGCAGACAGGTTATTTGAATGTGTAGAACTGTATTTTGTTACATTATTTCTTCACATGATCATTACTTTTACATTGTAGTATTTAAACTACTATTTCACGCCCAATACAACAGTTTCAGTAAGTGAAATAATTTAATAAAATACACATCCACACATTCAAACAGCCTGGCTGTCTTATAATCTGTAGGAAATTAAGTTTTATTTCAAATTTGAGATAAAAAAATAACTAAAATCAACCACTAAAAATCGAGTAAATGATAAATTTTCCAATCTTTTATAGGCCGTCGAATTTAAACAGATTTAACAGTTAAACAGTGAAAAAATATTTGTTATTAATTAACTAACAGTTAAAGTTGTTATTAGTTAAACAGATTTATTAAAAAAATACTCAACATTACATTTTGTATCTTAAAAAAAAAAAAAAAAAAAACGTTGTTGCTATTTAAAATAAAGTTGACCGCCATATTGGAAAATGAGGACGTAAGATAATATATTTTTAAATATTATAAAAAGAAGGGAAGGTTTCCTATTTAAAGTTCTTATATCTTTTATAGTTTTACAGATCCCAAAGGTGACCATTTTGAGTTGGGTTACTCTGGAACCAGTTTTGTTGTTATCCATATAATTAAATTGTGTTAATTAAAAATTATTGTTTAATTTGTTTAAAAATATTATAAATTTACTGATAATTGGATAAAATCCCTAATTAAATAAGAAGGATCTTTCAAATTTTGTTAATATTTACTTAAATATATTTCTAATAACTTTTTTGGGATTTTGAGTACGGAATAACATTTTGTTATGAATTAATATAAACTATAAAAATAAATTTAGTAATTAGGATTATCTAAAATAAGGTCAAACGAAAACCCTCAGATGTCGAAGCTTGTAAAAAATGTGGTGTATAGTGTTCTCGATCTAAGTTTGTCATGCGAGTAATGGACTCTGTCGGCTTACACAGCCTTCCACCAATGCACGCACACCCACCGAAAGGTCTCTCTACCTTTCGCCGTTGTTTAATGACTCACTCACTGGAGAGTTCACTACGAAATGGCAACATTTTGATTTTACAGTTTTTTACTTTTTGAGGTGGTTATTTTTTGAATGAAAATGTGAATAAAACAAGACCAAATGTCCTTTAATTACAATGGTTTCAAGTGCAATAAAGAAGGTTTGTTTTATTAGAATTAATAAACCATATTATAAATCATGTAACATTTTTCAATTTTTATTATACTTTAAATGAAATAATAAAAAAAATACTTAAAACAATAGGGTTTTTAATGATTGTATTATGATGTATCCTTGTGCCCAAGGGATTAAAAAAAATCAAATCCGTTCTTCAACATAGTTCTACGTTCAATTATTGTTGTAATGATAGTGCAATTATTTTTGTACAGTAAGATATTTTTTGTTTTATAGTACCATAAAAGAATGGTGGTGTTTTGAACATGATTTAAATGAAAACGGAATTACAGCTGATGTTGTTTATTTATATAAATCGTCGTCTGAAACAGTTTTTTTTACTAATACATTTCGATATGTGCACCATTAGTAGCTCGGCAAATGTCCAATCGATAATCTGCCCAAACGTTAGTTATCATGTGTTTGTTGCTTCATTGCTGTTGTCATTGCTTCATTAATCCTGTTCCTTAAGTGATTTAAGTCAAGAATATTTTCTCGATAAACTATGTTTTTGATGTACCTCCACAAGATGAAATTGCAAGGTGTCAGGTCTGGACTCCCTGGAGGCCAGCGGATAGGTCTTTGCAGGCCTATCCATCGACGTCCAAACTTTTCATTTAAAGTGTCTGTGACAAATGTACTAAAGTGCGTGGGTGCGCCATCTAGTTAGAAATGAAGTTGTTGAATGTTTTCGAGTTAATCCAGCTGAGGAAAACAATAATTGATTAACATATCGAGATACACAATTCCATTAATTGCCATTTCAGCAAAGATGAAAGGCCCTATGAGACGATTTTTCATCACACCACACTAAACTTTAACTTTAGGCGAATTGCGTATTTTCTCAAAAATTGTACGTGGGTTTTCAGATCCCCATATGCGTTAATTCTGTTTGTTAACAGACCCATTGTAATGTAGCTTTGTCTGAAAAATATCATATATAAATGATTGGTTTTCATCATTCTTGTTCAACATTTCAACAGCGAAATTAAAACGTTTTGCACCATCATCAGGTTTCAATTCCTGAAATAGCTGGATTTTATATGCGTGTAGTTTCAGTCTTTTGTGTAAAACTTTGTTGTTTTTGGAATACCTAACTTTAGGCTTTGTCGAGGTATTGACTTCTTAGGACTTCTGATTGCAGATTGTCTAATAGGTTCAACCTTTTCGTCTGATAAACTTGACTAGCCATGATTTCTGCCTTTGAACTGACCCAGTTTCTTCGAATTGTTTGTACCAACGTCGTATGTTATTTTCATGTGATGGATCTTTTCTGTATTCGCGTCGAAATGCACGTTGCACTGAAATTACAGACTTGAATTCACCCAGCAACAAAACACACTTTGCTTTTTCTTTATTTGATAACATAATAACACACTCCACACACAACACTCGACTAAACACAAAATACACTACCACAATATTGCAAGAAAGATTTTTGAGATTACAACAGCTGTTAAACAAACTTTTGGCATATAGGCTATCAGCAATACCAATATAACATCACAAAATATCTCTACTGTCTTCGTATTAATTAATGAAACTCCACCATTATTTTATGATAACACTGTATATTAACAATAAATTGTCAAAAAATATTTATTAATATATGTAAAGTTTAAATAATGAAATGTACTTCAATAAATACAACAAGCACTGAAATAAAAATATGATCTAACATCATTGATATTAAATATAGAAATTTAAAAAAAAATAGTTGTATGTATAGTGAAATCATTGTTTACTTATCCAGTATGTCTAAATATAAAATACAATACAACTTTACTTAACTATATACAAAGATTAAAAAAATTTACTTAAAAACATAAATTTAATTCAAAAATAGTATTTAATACTCAGTTTGAGTACAAACTTCTGCCAATCCTAGCATTATCTTATTGCTTATATTTGTCGACGCTTTTCGGAGTTCCTTAATCTTTGAGTAGTGAAGTGAAAAAGGATATTCTACATGAACTTCTTGAGTACAAAGTACAAATCATTAACGTATATTTTTTCATAATGTTTCCTGTTTTTGGATCATGCGACGCGGTTTACGGTTTTAGTGTGTAGTATGGAAATGTTTTAAATATGTACAATCTAATAATGATTTCAAGGCCTGATGAAACTGCTATAAGAAAGGTATAATATGTCATTTGAAAGTTACTTCATTTTTTTTTACAGTATATATAAATGGTTATATTAAAATCAAAATTCTATTTAGCCTGAACATAAAATAAAATTAGGTAATTTAGATATACAATTAATTACTTAAATTGTTAATATAATATTAATGGTATAAATAATGAATAGATTATTGAAAATAATATAACTCTTCATTAAACCAAACATTTTCAGCTGTTGAGTGAGGATGAGTTAAAATACCAATTTCTCGTTACAAGATATTTTTAAAAATCATAATTATATTATTAAGATTTATGCTGACGGTTGTCATTATTTTGTAAAGATGCTAATTTAGTTTTGAAAAATCAGGTATAATATTTCACTAATTGCCCGCTCCTTAGACCTTTTTCTAGAGTTAATGACCATAGTCTCTCTCAAACCCCTTTCTAACCTCAAACTTGAAATTAGTTTTGTATGTAAATTATTCAGAATATATATATACATTATTTGCTTTCTAATATTTTTCCTTAATATTTGTTAAGCCGCCTCGTAAAAAACCTAACTGGTGAAAACCTTAATTAATAAATTGTAATTTACGAAATTTTGTGTTTGTATTTCATTTACATAAAAATGATTTAATATCAATATGGCAACACATTTTATACATTAAATTAGCTAATTGTTTATGATATCCCTATGTTAATCTGAAAATCAGTAGATAAAGTTTAAATATATGTTTTATTTAATGTTTCTATTGTTATTTTATTTCCCAATTATAAAAGTTAAAAATATTGTTTTTAAAATTTATTATCAATACTTTTCTCCAATTATGTTTTAATTACAAAACCTTAAAACTCATTTGGATCTCTATATTAATTTTACTACCATCAACAATTTAGACTTAAGTAATAAAGAAGACTATTTCCTTTCTGACTCTCATTGTTAATTTTTCAACAAAGAAAAAAGGAGGTAAAATTCTTTTTTTTAATATATATATATATATATATATATATATATATATATATATGGATGGGCAAATATTTGTCTTTCAGATTTAGATAGATCGTATCAGAAAAATTATTAAGAGAAAATATCAGATTACAATATGTCCAATACTAAAAATATTAAAAAAAAAGACATTCACAACAATACTAGCATAAAACTAATTAAAAAAAGGAAAATCCGATAAAAATAAAAAAACAAAAATGAAAATAAAATAACATAATACAAGTCAGTAAAATACATTACAACAATGATATCAATTATTTAAAAAAGTTCAGTATTGATTGCCAATACGTTATCATGGGTTAATCGTAATCCTTAAAGATAGCTTGAATTAGGTAACCCAACAGTTCTACACATAGTTTAAACCCCATCACATATAACAATGTGTTTAACTGTTACTACATCACGACAAAATTGGCATTGCAGAGGTCTCCCATATTGCATCATAATCTACATCATGGAATCTCGGATAAGAAGGTGATTATCATATTTTTTCTAAAATACTTAGACAAATAAATGTCGACCTTGAACAGACAACAATAATTTATATAAATATACAATTGTCAATTTACACAGGTAATAAATTTCGTGCTTAGCTACGAATGCAAATTCTGTGAATAGTTGCTGATTACTCAATTCTTTGCTTTAATATCTGTCCGTGACCTTCTCTGTCTAATGTATTAAAATAAATACCTGATAACCTGCTGAGCATATTGGGAGTTGGAATTCACAATGTAGATAGCCACAATGAGGTAGGTCTACTGAAATGCCTTGAATATAGCAAACCTGAGCTTGCTCATAGTGAGTACAGGTGTTGGAAAACCAGAGGGTGTTTGCTAGCTAGATCTACGCTTTCTTTATGTAGTATTATATGTTAGATCTTACTTATCAGATCTATCTTGATCAACTCTTTAATCTTCCGACAAGGGCTGGGGGGGGGGGTGTTTATTCTTCTTCTGTTCTGTACAAGGCGGTGATGCCCGAGAGGTTTTTTGGCTTTATAAAACAACAACAACAATGTATGACAAACATTTCAAAAATCCTAAATGTTGAAATATACTCTTATGTAACAAATATTCAGACAACATATTTGTCCAATTTTGAAATGTGTACATAATCTCACTAGATGGTATTGCATTTAAATTCCTGGTGATAAACAACATCTTGATTATTATGATTCAGGTATTTGGAAAATGAAACAATAATATGCAGCATTTGAATCATCCAGAGACTGGAGTTGTTAGATCAGCATATAATTTGTCTATGGTAGAACATGTAATGGTTCTTTGTTTTTCTTTATTTATAGTCTTTTCGTTTCTGGAAAGAATGTTACATTTTTGTTCATATTGTTAAGTTTGTTTTGTTTTTAAGAAAGTGACATAGTTTCAGTATCATTCCAAAATTATAGGACCGTGATCTGGGAGTTAGGAACTAAAACTTTAGTAATTGGCATTAGTTAAAATTAATTTTCCTGATGATGTTAAACATGCCTGGTTACAATTTGTTTGATGTCGGTGGTTCAACGAAGCGCTGAAAAACAACTACGATTACAAAATAGTTGATAATGATTAAGAAACTTTCATATAGCAAGGGCTAACTTAATCAGTACGGGTTGAGACGGAATGAGAAAATCATTGGTCTCATTGTAAATTTAAAACATTTAAATTGGCGCACTAAACTCGATAAAGTGGAAATGTGATAGTGCGGTGACGTCACGCGAGGCCAAGGCAAAACTTTGCTTGTCCAAGTATGAAAACCAATCTATGGTAGTTCTAATTTTATTAAAAACTAAAATATTAAGTTAAATAATTATTCAGTAGAATCAGTCGACTAATAATATCAACAAATAAATATAAAAGTACTTGAAACAAAAAAGTTATCAAAGAAATTCGAAGGGCACAAAAACCTAAAATTTGCAAAAAGGGGAAATTCAAAAATCAAAAGTAATATAGTCATAAACAATAGGGGACATAATAATAATCAGAAATAAAAAATAAATAATAATAATAATAACAAGGGGAGAATGGACTTAGAAAGTCATTCTTGGAGAGTTTTTTAAGTTTTTAAAGGTGAAAGGGGAATAAAGTAAATAAAAATAATAATAACAATTGAAAAGACAATTGTAGGGAACAATAATATGTGATCAGAATAATAGTTAAAGTTAAAATGGGGGAGATATAATAATAACAAAAGGTAAAAAGTTAAAGCCCAAAAGCGGTAAAAATAAATGTTAAAGGGGAAAAATAAGAAATGGATAATGTATATTAATGATGTAAAAGTGTAAAACAACAGAGCAGAGTTAAAATTTGATAATGGGGGGGGATTTTATAAACAAATAATACGACGCTCAAAAAGCCACGACTTCGAGCACCTATAACTCGAGAGCCAAGCGAGCTACGACGAAAAACTAAGAAGTTATTTCCGTCATAGGACCAGAAGAAGAACTTTTGTGCAAAAGAATTGTGAAAAAGGACTTAAATCAAAAGTTAGATAGTGAAAAAATAGACATTCGGGAAAAGTGCGGTAACTCGAAAACTAAGCGGCCGAAAATGACGAATCGAGTTCGACAAGACCCTCAAGAACGGAAAGAAGAGGAATCCGAAGAGAAATCGAAGATCCGGCCAGCCGTTCAAAAGTTACAGCAAGTTGTACGTAAAAGTGTTCAAAATCACTAATTTCAGGATTTATCATGAAAGTCGCTCAAAGTCGCATGTCGTCACAGATCAGAAGTTGGACTCGCCTGACCAACTGCCAACACAGATAATGCGAAATAAAAGAAAGATTCAAATATCTATTAAAAGGGTTTTAATAGACAATAGTTAATAAAAACAAGACAATAGACAAAAACTAAACCTAGAACAGCTTATTGTATAAAAGTTTAGGAGAAAAGTAGCCAAAAACTAACGAAATATAGAGAAGAGACATTTCTTCGTGAAAGGGAGAAAAATTAGTAACCTTTTGCGGGAACATTCCCACAGAATGGGAGAACCAAAATTGTCGGTCGAAAGACGGATACTCTAGTACCAGACTCCGAGCAGGGAAGACGTAACTTTAGTCACTCTACTAATTTTTTCTAAATTCAACTTAGCAAATTTCAAGATAAATATTTCAAGTAATAGTAAAAGTAACTTATACAAATTTTGTAATAATTTCGAAAATCAATCTGCGAGAAGATCGATCTACATTGAAGGTTACTCAGCAGGGATACGAAATTACTACCAGCAGTAACAACTTTAAAATATCCAGAAATTGGAGAGAAAATAACTTGAAGACATCATAAACCGATTACAACAAATAACTTCAAAACATCGAGATCTTCATGTTAAGTTTGAAGGTACACTAAATCTAAGGAATGATTCGTAAAAAGTAATTTCATTGGGGAAATTTTGAAATATTAACTTCTTTAAATCCAATTCACTCTGCTTTGGTTTAAAATATTTTTCAAACTTAAATACGACTATTTGCAGGAAAAACTATCTGTAGTCCTAGCTGGAATAGTCTAGCGTTTTTCAATTTGTATTAGTAAATAAGGAATTTATATTAGATTAATTTTGTTGTTTATTGTGTTATAAAATTTAAAATTGTTGTAATGTGTTTGAGGATCAATAAGACATAAAATTTTATTTTCAAGTAAGTCTTTTCATTTAACATTCTGGTTTTTTAACATTGCTTTTTTAAATAATTCAAGAGTAAGAAATTCATAAATATAAATGTGCTCTGGTATAATATAAGAAATATAAAGTATTGAAGAATTATTATCAGAATTCAGGAGCCGATTTCTTCCAAAAGGCACTTCCCCAGAAAGAGAGAGAGTGGGTAAAAGTAAGTAGTAAATTCAGTGAGCGATAAAATAAAATTCAGGGAATTTTCGTATAATCAAAAAGTTGTAAGTTATTGAGAACAGACTCATACTTGCAAAGCCAAGCTTTGCAATATCTTTGATTAATAAAAGGGTAAAAGTGAGCAACTTGGTCTTTCCGCGATTGAACAGACACGGCAGGGTGTGGCAATCCCGAGGCCCCTAGCTGGATCTAAACTTTTTATATATTGTATTGTTGAAAGATTCTTTCCCTTTCTTCAGGTATACGTAAGACCTACACCTGGACAAACTGTTCAGACCTAGACGATACACTTGAGGGTTAGGGGGTCTTTATTTTTTACTCGTTCTTATTTCGTACTCTATGAAATATTTATCGCCTTTAAATGACAAGGAACAAATAGACATTGCTTCAATTTTGAAGTATCTGTGAATAGTTCTGAAAGTTTAGTTTAAGTCAATGAGGATGAAGAAAGAGATGTATCCAATATTTCTGTTTTCTTGATTAGCAAGATCATTGCTGTCAAAGCAAGATTTTTCTATTGGCAAATTCCAGATTTAATCTCTTTTGTAGTAGATAACAGCAGCAATAAGCAAAGTTTTTGCTGAACATTTTCAAGGATGTGGAATGGAATCATAACTTCTCGAAGTGTTTTGTGTCTTGCTTCAAGTAGATCTGAAGGACATTAAGAACACTGGGAATATACGTACTAAAAATTACCAAAATAATCCTTCTGGTTCTGTTATCCTAAACTTTGACTTATGTGTCTTAGTCATCACACCAATGGTTTACAGTAAAATATTATGTTCCAAAACTTTTTCTTCGATTCAGATGTCCGTGTAAGGTTTTCTCCATTGATTCTCAGTTGTGTTGACAGTGGAATAAAGGCCATAGTTTGATACAAAAAATAACTCCTATCATGTACAACTCTGATACTAATTATTATGTCTCGTTTTTTATTTGTAGCAAATTTATTGAAAAGAAAAGATAAAATATCTTTTTCTTGTTGTTTAAAGAGAAAATCCTCTCGGTCATTATCACCTTAAAAAAGAGCATCTTGAATACTTTAATAGTGTAAAGAAAAGAACAAGATATGATAGATCAAGAAAAATAGATCAGATTATTAAATGGAAATCTGATGCAAATTTTGATAACCGATATTGATCTTATAGATAACTGAAATGTACTACCTTTTTGAACACACCTTGTACATTTATTTAACTCTACATTGAACATTTAACTTTGTTCTCTACCTATGTCATAAGAATGAATTTAAAAAATCTTTTCATTTAATAAAAACTTATTTAATTATCTTATCTTAATTTACTTCACAAGACCAACTATTTTAGTACAAAGTAAGTTTATTTAACATAATTTGACACTAGTTTAAAACAAATTTCTAATATATTCAAATTTCAACTATTACTTTATCTTTGTACTCATCGCATTACATCTATTAAGAAATGAACTATAGATTTTATCTCCTTTATCAGTTGTTAGTAATGATATCAGAAATTGCTTTGTATTTAATTTTAAAGTATTTTTAGACATTCCAATAACCGACTGATTGAAATTTAACTTTTGAAACTCTTTTCTTTAAAATGACAATGAATTGATTTCTTTTGTCCTCTTCTTACTTTTATCTGACTTTATTCCTATATAATAGTAATTTCATAATGTTGTTTAAACGTTTATCATTTCCCTATGTTAATTATCATATAAGCAGTGTTCATATTGTTTTGACATTTGTTCTAGCTTTATTCACAATACATCAATCTACAGGTCAGTTTATTATTTAATTTTGTATACTTACATAAATATATAAAATTACATTGTTGGTAAAATTATTGTTTAAAAATTGAACTGAAGTTTAAGCAAATTTAACACTATAAAGTAAATTTAAATATTTTTTTTCATTATTTTCTTAGGTTAGCCATTACAGAATATTCCAGAGAATTTAAAAATATTTGCGTTGGTAACATAATAATAAATCTTACAATAGCTGCAGTTTTTATAAAATAAATGTAATTTAAAGAGAATATTAAATTAATTATGTAGAAGGCTAAGAATTGCAGTAACGATTATTAAGAACACAACAATTACCCTTTACTCAAAACATAGATGATATTAAATAAAATATTTTAACTTTTTAACAAGACAGTGAACATTCATAACGTTTGGAAGTAGCTGAATTTAGAGAAGCAATTCAAATTTGATGCATGCAGTATCGGTACCCAATATTGTCACAGTAAGCGCTAACTGTCAAAATTAGTATTCAGATATAAAGAAAGTTAAGTTTGAAAGTTGAGTAGCAGATAGTTGTCATAGCCAAGTTAAGTTCGATGACAGGAAGCATATTACAGAAATATTTGATTGCTTATTCACAGTTAATGTTACAAACAAATTACAGAGTTCAGAAGAGTTTTGTTTGGGCTGAACAATCCATCATGCCAACAACATGTTTCTCGTCGCCACAGTTGGAGAGTTTAGTCAGTATATTAATTTTCTGCAAAGCGAAACTTACGGAAGTAAATAATCTAGCTCGGAAATCCTTACTGATGAAGATGAAACGTTTCACAAGGAATTAAATTTTGTAAAAAAAATAAAATGTTACTAACAATTGTGGATTTTTAGCATCGAGAGCAAGTTACAATGTTTGTCGTAAGGACAGTGAAAACTGTAGAGTTTGGAACAAGAAAATTCACAAGATTGACTTGAAAATATTTGTGATTGCCCAAAGATAAATGTTTTTTACGCCCTCAGGAAGAAAAATGTATGGATTTTAATATTCAAGGAGAATACAGTGATATGTATTGTATAGAGGATAAAAGTACATTTTTCTACAATTGGACGTAAACACCTAAAAGGACATATTCATTGCCTTTCAGTGAAAAACGGTTTAAAGTACTTATAAATCTAAAAAAAAATAATACGTTGTGCAAAATTAGCTTTCTTATGTAGTTTGGCATTTTGTTAGCTGTAAGTAGCAGCCTGTCATTGTGGTTTCTATCACCTCTGGGGGTAATTCTTGTTTCTAGTATCTGATTTTAAAATCGTTTATGTCACTAGATTTGGTCTGATAAAACTGTAAAAAAACACCAAAAATACCCCAAAGAAACAATCAAGGGTGACAGATATTGAGACCTGTCAGGTTATTCAATTCCCCCCCCCTGTAATTAGTGGAAATGCGTTGGTTAATAGTTGCGGAATTGTAGTGCATAGCAAATTGGTACTCTTACTTGTTTAAGCCACAACTCGTTGAAGGTTGATCATACAATATTTTGAATTTGCGTTATTATAATAAGTTATATTAGGTGTTTCCTGTAAAGTTTCTATATATTACGAAAGGTTATTTTTATTAGTACCGACAATTCCTGTCCAAATATTAACGTTTTATTAATGGTGTATGTTCATTCATTTATTGACGATTCTCATCGGCATAATATCGACTGTTATGGCTATATACATTGCCATATCGATTCTTCATCTGTAAATAATGCAAAAATGCTTAGATCCGCAATTTATCCAACCGATATTGCAATACGCCTATCAAAATCAACTCACGAAAGTGATGAATTTTAAATGAAGAACATTTTGTTTAATAGAGAAACAGAGAATGTCATAATAATAAAGACATTTATTGCAATAACAACACAATGATATTCTACAAGGTTCTTAAACGTGTACTACAAAATTGTTACAATATGGTCCCAACAGGTCACGAACCCTGCCTCCATGTTCAACGGTAGTTTTTCTCAGTGACGTGTTGAGAATCACGTTCATAGACATGTCTTCGTTGGTAGATGATTTCCAACTGCTTTAGCCAGATCGGTCCTTTGTACATCTTATTTATAGAAAACGGTGAACTAATTTGAAAACACTAGATTTGATTATTCTGTAGGTACCGAGAAGGTAAGTCGGTCATGGCGAGCAACGCAATCTTCTCAGACACTCAGATGTTCACTTATGTATACTATTGTGGCAAACCCGAGGGATTCAAGCTGGATATACACTTTTTCAAGTAGTGTTGGGTTAAATCCTTTTCTTTCATCCTTCCTGTCAGATTTTTCCTGATCCTAACGCTATTAGAGTGAAAGTTTTATTTTATTTTCTTCCTTTTTTTATAATGCGATAATGACCAAGACATTTTTCGCCATAAAAAAGGAAAATATAAACTTTTCAGTTTCGTTCAACTTCGTTGATCACAAAAAACTAACTATAAATAACTTGATTCTAGTGTCCCGGCAATCTAAATTATAAAGTTATACGTTTACTTGATATGTGGATACACACTAAATCAGTTGATAAAAGTTTATAGACCTAATGCTTCAAATAAAACCAAGGTGCTTTATACTTTTATACCAAAGCTGAAAGACTGTTTGTAAATTCTACTATACAACTCTCTAGAGATTATTATCTTTAGTATTGTTAGGAATAGTTATTTTTTAAAGTGGATAGTAAGTTTTAATTTTACCTACTAAAGTAAAGTTAGTTTACTCTTAAAACACGAATAATAATTTTGTAAACTTTTAAGTACGATATTTCTAACATAAAATTTTGGATCACTCTGTAAATAGAAAGTTATTTTGCACATTGTGTTATTAATGCAGGTTCTAATTATTCATTAAAGATGTCAGTTAGATCACTGAATTTCGTTCAATATAATATTTTTTAAAAAAGGACTTGTTATTTAAAACAATCTTTTCTATTGTAACGTTCTGTATTATTGTAATAATATAATTAAAAACAACATTACATTTAAAACAAATTTTTAAAACCTACTGTAAGATAACTGAGCTCAAGATGTTTGCAATGAGGCGGTCATACGTTTTTCTAACTTGGAAACATAGATGTGGAGCTGTTAAGATACTTTCTTTCTTCCTGTTTAGCCTAAACATACCTTATACAAACTTTATTTCAAAAAGAATATTCAGGCACACGAATATTGACCCGGGTATAGGGGGTCGTTGTAACACAAAGTTATGTCTACGGTGTGGATATAAATTAGGTGATCATTTTTCATTCCATTTACAAATCTTAAATACATTTTCAGTTTTATATTTGCAGGGTATTATGAGCCTAAACCAGGGTTCGTCAACCAGAAAACCACCTACATTAATATTAATAATGTTCATGAATTATTTAACCTGAAGAAACTTCTCAACGAATTCAACAGTCCGCGGGTAAGTATGTCCAGTAGTCATCTTTAATATTAAAATGTTGGTTAATTTTAATAATTAAATTTTCATGATGGGTATGAGTTTATGAAAATAAGATAAAAATATATTTTTATACCATAATAAGTAGCAGAGTGAAGGGGGATTTGCACTGCGAGATCCAGTGTCTATTGTGAACTTATACTTCTTCTAAGACGAGGAACTGCCATCTATATAGAAGCCACTCTTGTGTCAACTTCTTTAGTAAGTGCAGCATATCAAGGGTAGGTATCCCACTACAGCACTTTTGTATCCCTTTAGACTTCTAGCCCATTCATGCATTATACACAGCATTCGATAGTATGAGGTTTCCTCCACCTCTTGGCGGAATTTGCAGGTACCATCATATTCTCTCCCGATCCTTCTAAGATATCTCCTAAATCTACAATGAACCGATAGAAATCCCATCAGCTTTTTCAATTTATACACCTGCTCCGCTCAGATTTTTTATCAGTGGATTATCTATCACGCTAGGTTGTCCTAGTGGCGGGTGGATGATGTTCCCTTTTCCATATTTACGAGGCCTTTTAAGTCTGAACCCCCTTATTCGTTGGGTGCTTCTTCTATCAGAAACGGAAAGCTCCCTCAGTGCTTTATTTTTCAGCACTTTGAGTAGCGGTGACATCCTGCAAAAGCGTGTTATTTTTCACTTCTCTCTCCTTGTATTTCATACGAGCAGCTGTGGATAGTATGGCCTAGCTATGTTGGTACTGTGTGAGGTCACGAAATATCCTACAGACTCCTTATGCGACAACTTTTCCCCGCTGCCCTGCATTCCACCAGCTCAGAACTTTACACTTTAATTAAGGTGCTGTTGAAAACATAAGACACAGAAGAAAAAGGGAGGATGAAGATATAATAGAGTGGAGTTACGGTTAAAAAAGGTCTAACAGATCACCTACAGCTTACAGGGGAATGAAAAGTAAAGCAGGTTACAGGAGAAATCTCAGAACAACACGAAGATTATGAGGCGGCTTGCAATATATGTCTATTGGGTAATGGGTTTGCCAACCACTACACCAAACACCAAAAGGCTATCATTCATTCAATAGAAATTATTTAACTAAATCAGATTTAAAAGTAATAATACCGCTTTTAAAAGACTGGGCAATTTGTACTGTTTTGTTTATTAGTTGTACGTTTTTAAATATTATATCATTCCTGAAATTTATAAAGTGTATAAGGCAATAAAATGACTATTTTATTTAAATTTACATCAACGATTTTGATTTTTAAAAAATCAAGGGTGTGTTGTTTTTAAGAATTCAAAAAAATGTTTGGTTGCCACCTCTCTATCTAGTAAAATGCATGGGTTCGACTGCAAATAATAAAATATCGACCATGAAACATAATCTCTTATAATGATCTATACAGACTGTATTAAAATTGCAATAAATATGAAAATTAATGACCCTAACCCACATGAAAATAGAAAGTTAAAAGATATTACAGTTCAGAAATAATTGGCCAAAAACAAAATGAACCTTGACGCGTCATTAAAAGCTAGATTTTAATAAAATACTATTTATGCTGAGGACGTGTTTATGACATAAGCGAAACTAATTTACCCGCTCGTTAAATTTTGTTTTTCAAAGACTGTGTCCATGGTTCATATTCAGATTTCAATTGACAACCGAAGTGACATGTTTGGTGACGATTACGTTTGTTCCTATTTGTTATTTTGGGGATGAGTCGGTGAGAAAGTTTGTGGAATGTTTTTGTATCATTAAGTATTAAATACTTTCTGATTCTAGAAACGGAATTGGCCAAAAATATATGAAATATTAAGTTTACAAAAGAGACCAAATTTAACAAAATGGCAAAAACCAAAACAAAAGGCATAAAATATGAAATAAAAAGAAACTAAACACAGATGTAAAAATATAATTCCTAGTATTTTAATCATCTTGTGAATGTGAAAAAACACATTACACTTTTCAGTGTAAGTTTTGAAATAAATATACTATATATATTTGTGTTGTTCGTTAATTTAGAACACAGTTTTGATTTGTGGATTTTTAACAGTTAAATAAAATCCCAGGAGTTATTGAGCTGCTAGCCAGATTTAACGAGACTTGTCAGAGGGCTGCTAAAGCGAGAAGAATTGGAGGTCAACGGAATCCATTCATAGTTATTGAATCAGTTTACAATGCAGGTATAGTGAGACAGGAAATGTATAATAGATAAGCCTAAACATAATATGAACTTTAAGATTTTATACATTTAAGATGTTGTTGAGAAACTGTATTTGTTTTTAAATGTCTAAGATTTTTAATTATAAGATAGTAATTAAGAGAGTATTAAAACTAATTGGATATTAAATGTTTACGTTCTAACATGTAGATATATAGGATAGATAAATGTTATAAATTAAGGTCCTGTCTACCACTTAATTTGGCGGGGACACAAAAATGCTATACAAATATTTATAAAATGAAAATAAAATTACAAAATAAATCATTAAAGTAATATAATAATTAGTACAAAACACAATTCTCTGAATAATAATGTATAACAAACAATACAAACAACTAAAAGAGTTATTAATAACAATAATAATTAAGGATAAAAAAATAAAATAAAATAAAAGATATAGAAAAATATAATAATAAATACAAACACAAAATTCTCTGGATAATAATGTACAAATAAAAACGCAATAATAACATAAATAATGAGCGATAAAAAATAAAATAAAGAATAGAGATAAAAATGGAAACAATAATAATAAATACAAAAAAATTCACTGGATAATAATGTATTAAACAACTAAAAAAGTAATAATTTGAATAATAATTACAGATAAAAATTTAAAATTTATAATAAAGAAAAAAGGGATAAAAATAATAATAATACATACAAAAGCATATTTCTCTGGATAATAATGTACAAACAAGTAAAAGAGATAATAATTAGAGATAAATATATTTATAATTAAAAGTTTTCTGATTCTAAAACGACTAAATTTGGCCTAATGCCTAAACCCATTTAATAGTTTATTCCCAGGGTAATAAACAATTCACATCGCTGTATGTCTCATAAGTTCGATGTTTATATTTTGATTTAGATCATTTTATTCGTTTTCACCCATGACCCATTTTAGTGTGAGCTTTGAGATTTTTATTAATGTTAGTTTTCTGAAAATCTTTTCTTTCATAAATGATATCTCGAGAAATAAAGATACGATTACCCTGAAAAAAGAACCTTATTCAAGAGTTACCTAAAACAAACTTCTTGTAAAATGTATTCCCAATCGGTTTTGATTTACTGAAATCCAAATACAGTTTGCAAATAAACCCTATCTGGATTTATATATTTTTCACGTTGTCTTAGGTTAGACCCCAGTTTCTCATCTTTATTATCATGTCTCTCTTAACCATTCCTTTCCTATCCTCATGTTATTAAGGTATTCAAGGGCTAGGTTACCGTTTTAATAAGGTGATAATGACAGAGGTTTTTCGTCTTACACAACAAAGAATAAAATTACTTTGAGGGCGTGTTTATGGTACAAGCGACGCAAGTTTAGATCCTTATGTAAATATATAAATATATTTGCTAAAAGACTGTGTTCATGGCTGGTTTTCCCTTTTTAACTGACAACTAACTAACTGACATTTTAAACGAAGTATAATTTTTTGTTACAAGTTCTTTTGCGAATGGATGTGTGAGAAAGTGTTTGGAGTAATTTTAATTTATTCTGGTTGTTAATTGCAGGCAGAAGAACAGTAACAGAATTAGTGGCTCATGCCCTAGGGGGAGCTTACTGTAATAACCCGCCAAGGATAATGCAAGGACTTGGAACATCATTTGATGGAGTGTTGTTGAGGAGAAAGTATTATGCATTGTCTAAATATGCATCTGCAAATTTGGTCAAGGAAGCACTACCAACCCAAGCTGTAGCGATGGAAAAGTAAGATTTTTAATTCATTGTCTTTTATAAAGCCCTTATTATTGACATAAAAAATAATTTCTACATATGTTCTATTTTGATAGATAGTTACCTACAGAAGTTCACTATAGTGTGTATGGGGGTGGGATAACTGAAGGATCGACCCTAGATGGATCTATAACTTTTATCATGTGATCTTGGGTTAGTTCCTGAGAGTATTAAAGTGTTAAGTTATAATGAGTTCGGGATTGGCAATCCCAAGAGATCCTAGCTAGATATACAGAATTTCATTTAATCTTGGGTTAGATCTCTCTTTTTCATCTTTAATATCAGGTGCCTCGTGAGCAATTATTATTTATTTCCAACCGTGACGCTATTAGAGAATTAGAGGATGGGAGTGGAATGATAATTATTTTCTATTCTTTTTTTTGTTTTATTTTTATAATCGGTTGACCACTAGGCTACCATAAAGTTGAGTATGTTGTGTAATGTGTGTTGTAATGTGAACACGTTTAACGTTTTACACACCTGATGATGAAACATATGTTTCGAAACGCGTAATAAGGTACGCAAGCAACGAAGTAACACTACGAAACATGGTAATATCTATAGTTAAAGTTGTATAGATGCGTTTAATATGCACTACTTCTTCTTTTTTTTGGATAACACAGCCCAAGAAAGTTAGGAATAAACTCTCAAAAATCATGCAAAAGTCTTTAGATATGCAAAAGGACCTAGCGGGCTATGCCTTTAGGGGTACCGGTGTTATTTATTTATTTTATTTTTTTCTCTTCCAGAGTAATGGGGGGGGGGTGGTTCTCTGAATTATTTTATATTTTCTATTCAAGTAAATGTTTTTTTTACACTTTTAGTTTACATATGCAAATGTTATAGTTATAAGCTGTGTATATTAATTTTATATATAGGTGTGTAAGTATGATTGGGAGTAAGTGTATATATTTAAGAATATGGTACAGGTCAATGTACACTTCTTTATGTCTATTGTAGATTAGTTAAATTTGTTTGTTTTTTTTCCCCCTTTTCTTTCTCTTTTTTCTCTTTCACTGATTACTATTGTATAAAATAGCTGTAATAGATGTGTTAATATTTTGTATCTGTATTGATTCTGGTACATACAGGGGAAAAAATTAAATTAATATATGTGTATATATACTGGGCATCTGGTTTGAGAGCAATAACATGGATATAAATACAGATAAAACATTTAATCAAAGATATACAATGAACCACGAAATACCAACTGGATAATAGTAACAAGGCCATTCAGGAGCAGGATAATACAAACTATTTGGGAATGTATCTGAACATAAAAATGTCCTGGAAAAAGCATGTAGAGAAAGTAACAGAATGAAAAGATTGGGTGTATTGAGGAGGCTGTAGATGCACTTACATTAAACCAGTTTACATGATGACTGTGTAACTTTAATTGCTTCTAGTTAAAATAACATTTTAAAATTGATAAAAATAAAAATTGTTTCTTAAGATTATGCACTTGAGCAGTTAAAAACATATCTACGTTGCAAGTACGAACTGAGAATTACCCAGTAGGAAATCATATTCAAAGGTTAGTCTTGTTCAGTATGAGAAACGTTTGAGATTATCATAAAATAATTATTGATCAAAGTGTACAAACAAAAACTCGAAACTTAAAACCCAAACAGGATTCATACACAAAGTTATTCAGATTAAAAACACAATTATTACACAGAACACTTTAGGGGAAATTGTGATACTTCATTTCTCCCCTAAAGAAGCTAAGGATGTAGAACAAAAAATTAATCTCATAGGACAAATTTTCGAGAGTTCCTTTATCAAATCAGAATTGAAAATCCAAACCATGGAACGTAACGTACATGCTATCCAGAGACAGAATGGCAACATGTCTACACTTATGGTTCTTATATGGTTCTTAGATAAAAGAAAATCCAATGATGATGTATATATCACATTCTTTGGTTTTTACATAGGGATATATCAGTTTAACTTTGAAAGGAAAATTGAGGCAATTTACTTGGCGATGATTTATTTGACAGCATGATCTGATAGCTTTTACAGAGTACTAAAGTTATATTTTGCTTGATAACGAGAGTGGATTAACAATATTGAAACGTCGTATATTACCTTTGATATTTACAAATGATAGCAAATGTTGGAATAAAGTATGCAAATAAGATTTCATAACTGCTTTCGACCAATCGTTGTTGTAATTATACCAAAAAACTCAAACCTACAATTTTTAAATTTTTATTTATTACTTGATATTAATTAAATTCAAAATATATCCATTATGTGGATATTGAATTTGATAGCATTTGTTAGTATTTGTTTCTTAAACTCTCTAAGTTTTGAAATAATGTCAGTTGAGATAACACCAAGAATATTCCAGATTCTTTTCTTTGTCTATTTTAATTTCTGTCTTTTTAAAATTCTGTCTGTCTGCCTGATTTGACGTGATTAGACCACAGGCAGACACACAGATCAAGACAGGAATTGGCCTTTGTCCATACCCTGAATAAAATTGTACTGTTATTCAGTTAACAATTTCTACAAGTATTACTGAGTTGACCTTAAACATGTACAAATTTCGAATATCAGTAAATACTAATCAAGGTTAATCTTTTTTAATAATCTGCTCCGGGAACAGATTTCAAATATGTGTTAATCTTCCCTTGTGATAAGTAGGCTATTAGAAACAATGATATTAAATTCTTTCCAAATCTAGTAGTTTGGTTTGAAATAACACAGGTGAAGTGATTTTCTTCAAATGATACAATCTATGGTTCATTTAGACATACAAATGTTCGTATATATATATATATATATATATATATTACATTATTGGAATGCATTCTTGGTTCAAGAACACAGTAGATTTAGTTTTGGCAAGTATAAAACCCTAAGGTATATTTAACATGTAAATGTGAGAGTATAGTGAATTATTTTGTTCATATGTACACTTGTTTGAAACTTGACTAAAATCCCAAGTATTTATTTAGGCAGCCATCTTTAAATGTTGTATTTTATGTAAGTGTACCTTGATATTTGGGTGTTTTGCTCAGCTCATTCTATCTGTTTTATAGCATGAGATAGAAATCTAATAAAAAACCTACAGTCTATGTACTATGTTTTTCTACATTTTCATCTTGTGGTTAAACTTAAATATCTGTAAACTGTCCTTGGGGTTTTCTAGTTAAAGAATGTGATTTGTTTGTGTACTCCTTAAAGAAAGAAACTGTACTTGTTTACTCAATGGGATTAGATTGTAAAAACCACAAAATTTTTTTTTGTCATACTGCTTTAAAAACAGTTGTTGCGTCAAAAACATACACGCATTGAGATGCTAAAGTTGTTCTTTTTAGTCCTAGGACCTAAAAACATCAGCTGAGGTCGAGGTCATCTGCTGTCACTTCGTTTATACGAATTAACTAACGTTTATACTGAATCCATAAAAACTACCAATACTCTCGATTGTAAATAACCGATAAAACAGCTGTTACCATCGTTATAGTTAGGGTACCACTAACACAAACTAAACAGCTGTAATAGCTTCAAACTTGTGCAACTTATGCAGACTTTTGAAAGTAAATAGGTTATGACATTTTAGTTTTTCTGAAATTGTTTTATTTTATTGTTTGCAGTATAACGAAAATATAGTTCATCACTTGGACCAAAAGAACCTTTTCGACCTCGCTCATTTTGCGGCATCGGCTTTGCCTCGGTCGTTAAACTTGAGCTTGAATCGAAAAGCTTCACTTTTGGTCCTAGTGATGAAATATACTATTTTTTAAATAATTGAAATTTGGAGAAAAAGTATATTTTGGAAATTTGCAACTCTTACAGTTTTAGTTCACATCTTTTGTCTTTACCGATATCTTTCTAACGTTAGTTCAAATACCTACTGACAAGTACATTCCTTGTACTAATGTAACACATATATTATAAATACAATCTTTATAGAATGCTACTGTAAAAACGGTAAATTACTTACAATTTAAATGTTTAGTTAAACCTTATATTTCATCCTAAAAAGTTAGAGTATGAATTCTATAAATTAAGTGAATTCACAAAATTTCAAAAATTGTTTCTTTTATTTTTTGGTCAAAATCGTAAATGTATCGTCGGCTATTAGAATTTTTGTTTAGAATCTCGTTTAACATTGCAAGTTTTATATAATTCGAGGTTGTATTATGTATAATAATTTACTTTATGTGAAATTATTATTTTTTAATTTCAAAATTTAGTTTTTCATTAATCTACATAAAACATTGCATTCAACAATTAATGTCCCTCGAAAAATGTTTTCAAAACTCATACTTCGGCTACAATTTATATTTTCAATATAAATAATACAGCAGTTAACAGTCAAGTTAAATGTATGTATCAAAAAAAGTTTAACTCTAGGTCAGAGACTTCAACATTAGTTGTCTTTTTTAAATTCAAACTGTAAGATTATCTCCATATATACTCTTTAGCATTTTGATATTAACCATAAAATTGTAGAATAGTTATTACGCTTAAAGATGGAAACACTCTGCCTCCGGAATGGATTAAAATACTAAATTTAATCACAATATGTAAACATTACGTGTTTTAGTTTAGTAATTATGCTCGAGACTGATAGTGTCACCGTACACCCTACAATGGAACAGTTGAGTTGAAGTCTGAAGGCTCTCCGATAATTTATTTACATCTGTACTATAATATACTTATAAATAAAACTTTATGCTGTAGATAAGTGACTAACATAATTTTTAAAACGTGAACCGACTGTTGAAAACTTAACATCTGGATGTACAAAGAATTTATGACACTCAAAACAAGGGAAGATTAACACGTACACAGCTTTAAGGTTTTAAAGTTAACCTTAAAACTGTACACATACTGATTATTCGAGATTGTATTGTAAAGTAAATCTTAGAAAATCATAAGATGGAATGGACAAAGAAACCAATTCCTGTCTTGGTCTGTCCAATCGTGTCTAATCTTCCAACTGTCCAATTACACAGATAGTAATGATTGAATGATCCCTGAATCTGATTGGAAAGATTAATGATCTAACCCAAGACTATGCGAAAAAAAGGTGTAGATCCAGCTATGATACCTGGGGATTTCCACACCTGAACTTACTATAAGTTTTCACAACTTTCTTGTATTGTATTTTGTTTTTATTGTTATACCAGCTGTACCCGGCCACGCGTTGCTGTGGCTCTGTCTGGTGGTGTAATTGTAAAGATAAATAACAAGTCTTTAGATAAACATCTGTTTACAATATTTTAAGATACTCATCTGTTAAAATGAAAACAAATCTTTCTTCCATAACAATAACATGGTAACTTTTAAGGCTAGTGTCGCGAAGCCCTAACATCCTATGACTTCAATTAATTGTTTAAATCCTTCTTGGGGTTAACCTGAATTACTATGAAAAATTTCAAAGCAATCGGTCTAGCCGTTCTCGAGTTTTGCGTCTAGCAACACATTTAGCTATTCATTTATATATATGGAAATGTTAATAGTAATATGTTCTAAAATATTTTAATAGTTAATAATGAATAATACGAATCGTAAACGAAGTCTGAAGTGAGTAACTGAAGTACAGCCTCAACGAAAAAGGTGTCTGTGATTTCGAAGTAAAATAACTAAAAGGTTCGGGTAAAATATTTATTTTTATACCAGAAGATACAAAAAAAAAATCTTATATTTTTTTTCACATTACTTATCAAGTTTCAAAAATAGCACTTCCGATGTACGTCAAACGTTGACGTAATAGTCAATCTCCCACCACTTACTCTCGATCCTATCATGAGTAACGGCCGTTAGGGTGGCAATGCTTCTCTTTCTTAAGTGACATAGATCCCCAATTTTCTCAGTGTAGACAATGTCCATAATGTAATACAGATGAAAAAAATCCGTAGAAGTCAGATCGGAGCATGTTGGGGGCCAGAAAACAGTACCATACTTTCCAATTCAAAAACTACAAGAAACCTTTTATTGCGAGCTTCTCGTACGTTGAGACTACAATTGGATGCCGTTCCACCAGGTTGAAAAATGTCACTTATTTCCTTTTCTCTTTTGTCCAAGTACCAAGCGACATCTGTAATCGTTTCCATATTATGGTTCAATGTACGTAATCGGTTGGACTTCTTTATATCCATATTTCCAATTTTCTTATACTAATAATACTAAGAAATTCTTGTCCGTAAAAACGTCAAAAATTACGTTATACATATACGTATATGGTTGATTATAACTCACGCCGTTTAAAATCGAAATTACGGGTCTTTTTCAAACCTTGTATTTTACAATATTTTCAATGATTAATTCACAATTTTTGAAACTAGTCATATAGAAATGATTAACAAAAGCCTTTCATAGGTGAAACACAGACCAAACTTTACCAACAACAGTTGAAGATAAATAAGAAAGCCACAATGTTTAAAAAATTTCATGTTTAATTCTTATAAAATAATGATTTAATTATCTCATCTACGTAGATTTAACTTTCACTCACTTCGCTCTTGTTGTATATTATGTACTAAAATATTTGAAATACGTTTTCCTACATGGAAAGAATTGTTCAAAGTTACTTAACTAAACTTAAATAAATGTAATTATTTCAGATACTATTTCGACCAAGCTTGTTTCACAATCGCTAAGAACTACGTCAACAAGGACGACATCCCTCCTGCAGGAGATCGTGTTTACAATTGGCCACCGGATCTTTTACGACCTGACATGATTTTTTTCCTAAATTTCCTTAAGGATCCTACAACGGATGAATTCACACACAGGTATTTTCACTTGGAGTATTTTCTTAGAAAAAGACTATAATATATTTATTTAGTACTTTATGTAAAATTTGTCTTCCAACAATTAGAAAGATGGAAAGTTAATGAGATTAATTGTAATTGTAATACAATTGAAGAGAATGACGTGAAAATAAGTTATATGAAATAAAGTATGGTTGAATGGTAACATACATAGGTTAAACGCGGCATAAACTTAAGACGATTTAGCGAAAACAAAGATATTATAAACATGAAAAGAAGGATTCAAATTTTACACCGCAACTGTTACAAGAAGGGTATATCGCAAAAGAAATGAACATGTTTACTTTACTGTAGCAAGGATATATTATATAATAAAAAAATATTGAGCTTAATTTGTGAGATGATATACTTAATAGAATAAAACTTGAGCACAAACTTCACAATTAGTAACCTCGTTTATTTACTCAAACAAGTTTCAACGACAAAGTCACCATCTTCAGTGATGCACAAGCTACTATAACTGATCTTGCATAATTGAAAATGGTGACTATGTCGTTGAAACGCGTTTGAATAGCTACTATTTGTAAGAATTTGTGTTCAAGCTTTATTTTATCAAGGGTATTCAGTTAAAAATATTTGAAATGTTACTAAAGGTAAAAAACTCTCGGTCATCAGCGCCTTATTAAAAAAAGGAAGGAAAAGAACATAAGACTCTTTCTTAGCCCTCTCTAATAACGTCATAGTCAGAGAAAAAGAAGAGTTGTTCTAAAGAGATCTGATAAGAAATATGAAAGAGAAGGAACTAATCCAAGACTACATGAAACAAGGTTAGATCCACCTCAGGTCCATCGGAATTGACAAACCCGTACTCGTTGTTGGTCTGCCCTGAGGGTAATTTGGAAACATTTAAAGGACAATTAAAAAGGGAATATGTTATAAATGAGAAATTATAAATTAGTCGGAAGTAATGTTTAAAATTTCGATATAAGTTAAATCTTCACTGAAACAGCGAACTCTGAAAACCAACCAATACAAAATAGCAGTGTCAATCCATCATAGAAGAGGAAAGAGACTAGAGGGAGAGAAGGAGGCGATGGCTATAGATAAAAAACAGGGCAAAGGCTATAGGTGGAGAAGAGGGTGGAGCCTATATGGTGAGAAGAGGGATGTTTACTCGGGTTATATAAAACGAAGCAGGATTTAATCGGAATTTGAAAATGAAGGTTATCCGAAACACGTTAACAGAAGTTAGGATAATGTTAGAAGTGGCGGAACAATGTACTCGAATGAATTAAATACGGTATATCAGAAACGTAGATTATAAATGTTCAAAAAAATTTCAGTTTAAAAAAATAAGAAAAATCAAAAATTAACATTGAATGTCGTTATTAAAAACTTGATCAATACAATTTGCGCTAAGGATGTTTTTGTGGCACAAGCGTAGAAAAGTATGCCCTTATTTAAATATACAGGGCGTTGGCCAAACTTCAGGAACTGAAAGTTTCAACATTCCAAAACAAAACAAAAATCTATTTTCAAATTTATAACTTTATTAGTAAAAAAAAGGCGGATAAACGGGAATTAAGCCTAGGACTATATGTTTAAGCCATTTCTTGTATATTTTCTCCTACCCAATCAGTTCCTGGGTTCATATTCATTTTCGATATTCAACTGACATTTTTGGTGACGATTAGATTGATTTAATTTTTATTTGTCTTGGAGATGGATGTGAGAAACTTTGTTAGTTTGTTAATTCTTTTGCCAGTATAAACATTTCTTAGAATAATGATAATTTCTAATTTGGTATTATTTTGTATGAGTGTGAAAAAAAGAAAAATTTTGAAAAAATTTGTATCACATAAAATTGCAACTATCCTCTCCTTAATTTTTTATAAAACAATGTTTTCTATTTTATTCTCTAGGATGATAGAAATCTACAAAAAGATGGAACCATCAATTATCGAAATTGACGCAGCAGATTCTGTTCACGGAATGGCAAACAAAATCATCAGAGAGATTAATCAACGCACAGGTGATAACTACACAGTAATCCCAGAGTTTCTACAGTTTTCATGAAGTCATCGTATACAACAGAATAAATTTAATGTAAATATTTGTGTTTTGTATTTAAGTTATTGTAAATGTGACAGAACAAGACGGAATAAAATCATTTAAAAGGGAATAATAAATTATTAACATTAGCGAATTTCTGTGAAATTATTTTAGCTATTTTATAACTTTACTAGAATTCATCAAAAATCCTTCCTCCTTGAGACACCAACTAGGAACTTTATATGAGGTCGCTTAGCAAACGTAGATCCTACGAAGTACAAAGACCGTAACTCAAGATCCTTAGAAGCCGTTGTGATATTTTAGTGGTGTAGGAGCGAAAATGTTAAACGTCTCGTTTAATTAACCTTATATTTTTTAAGTACCACAACGGGCTGTGTCAAGTTATCAGATATAATACTTTGTAAGCAGACGACTTAACTTTATAACTGGCAGTTAAATCGGTTGCACACGGAAACGATACGATCATTGCATGCACGACTTTATCGTAAGATAATTTTGCTGCACACCAAAGAGATACGATCTATTGGCAGGAGATATTTGTTCGCGGTAGTTTATCAGCTGTAATCATGAGCTCTTTCAGTAAAGATGACGGTTTCGTGATATGTTGGTACTTGAAAAGAAAAGAAAGTATTTGGGGTAGTCGTATAATTAAATGAACGTGAAAGACAGTTTCGCAGTAGTTGTAAGAGTTGTAAGTTGTATCTTAATACGAAAACAATTACAAAATGGACTCAGATAATTTCCATTTCTTATTTTAACTCTTAATTACTTTTTTTGAAAATATTGATTTGTATTTAAGTTTTATAATTATGCTTCAATCGTCGTCCGGATCAAACCTATCACTTTTATCAGTGTACAAAAATAAACATACTGATAAAACACAATAACCACTTGTGTGTGAGGTTGTCTCTCAGTGTATAATTTCATAAGCAGGTGGTATTTTCTACCTATTGATCAACGAAATTAAGAAAACTAAATCTTCAACATTACTTGTACCTCTAGAATCTTTTCACTTTGAATTATTGTACGATACTGAGCGATGCGATAGGCCTAACGTGTCGTACTGGTGTACACCAGATGTCGATGCCGTACTGATTTAGCCACCAAAATATGATTATAAGATAACTGTCGCGTATCGGTGAAAACCTTAAGATATGTATCGTATTTTTCGAGTGTGCAGCTGTCCTTAGAGATACTTATTTGGTTTTATCTCTTTTACTAATACATTGCAAGCCTATGCGGATTTCTGTTGCTCTAATTTTCTGCACTGACGATGCATGGTCATCACACATACACGAATCATAGCATGTATCACAATGTCAATGATCATAAATAAGGTCACTACAGTTATTACCCCTTTGTAAATCACTTCTGATGAGCCAGTAGTCATTCCTATTAAGTAACTTATTCAAACCTCGATGATTCCAAGAATCCTTCCATTGGAGCCCAACAATATTTAAAGAAATAGGTTACTAAAATCTCTCTTATAGGGATCCCATCCTCTTCAACTATCAGATAGGTGTCTCTAGAGCTTCAGAGAATCACCCAGTGAGATTGAGTAGTGTTCTGATCAGCACATTTTAGAATTCCCCTTAAAAGACAGTTGATCGCCGTAACAGGAACGAGAATGTATCAACCAGTTTTAGACGACCTCAGAATATAGAATCACTGACATTTATCAAACGTTGTCTGAACGCTCTCAGACTCACTTATTTAGCAATACTGAAGGACTCTAGCTTGGTCTACAACTTTTTTCAAGTACACGAAACAGATCCCTCTCTTACTTCTTTCAAGTTCTCTCATGACCAACTATTGTTCTTCGTAGACCTTGACACTATTAGAGTATTCAATAGGTAGCCGGAATTATGAGGTTCAGAAAACCTTTGTAGCATGTGTTAAACAACCCTATCCTACTGGGTGAGACTCCTTGATCTAGCAATACAATTTAACATTTCCTTCAAGGTTCAAGAGACCAACTTTTGAACATTACAATTAGCGGATCTGCTTGTATTACTTTGTATGATGGGGCTGGGTAAGTAAAAACAGCTTCAACTTGATTTTTTCTTAATTCAAACTTTACAAAGAAACCTAAGTTTTGGTACAACCTTAGTTAGTTTTTTTTCGTTTAATGCCTTTTTAAATGTCCCTTCTTAGGCTAAAGGGGTGGGGGTAACTGAGTTTTATAATTTTCGAAATTCTGAATACTTCACAATTATTACATCGTAGCTATATCAAAAGTACCATTAACTTGCTACCATTTTTTAAAACTAGTTTAAATAGATCTTTTTATATTTTAATTGGCCACTATTTTGAATTGTTTTAAATTCCTTTTTGTCATTTCTTTCTTGCTATCATGATATTTAAAATATTATACCACACAACCTAGTCACCATTTAAGATATTTCCAATGACCAATGAAATCTCTCCCCCTCCCACAAAGGAGTAGAAAAGAGTTTGATATCCATAACGTAGAGTCTATATATTTAATACATTATTATCAATGTTTAGGAAAAACATTAACGTGTGGGACTATATGACCCTATTGTATTAAAAACCACTCAATAAGTGTTCTAGAGGTCAGGAGCGTATATATTTTACACTCCTCGGTCAGGGACTTACTGTAAGTGTTAACAAACCTCAAATTTTTACTTTCTCAAATACAATATATAATATAGAGAAAGATTCGTGACAGGTCTAAAATCGATGTAGAGTTTTTGGGGATATAATAGTTTGGAGGTCCAAGAAGTCCAAGTAAGTGATTTTTCTAATGTTATCTGTCTGGCGCCTATCGTTTGTTGTTGTGTCAGCTATTCAGTGCTCTGCAGTATTTTGTGACCTATATGCGCAGTGCTTCACAGCCTATCTGTGCAGAGATCTACAGCCTATCTCTGCAGCTCATCTGTTCAGTACTCTACTGCCTATCTGTGCAGTGGGTTACAACATATCTGTGCAGTACTTTGTGGCCTATCTGTGCAGTGCTTTTCAGGTTATCTGTAGAAAACTTTACAGCCTATCTATGCAGTGCTTTACAGCCTATCTGTGCATGTACTCTGCAACCTATCTGTGCAGTGCTTTACAGCCTATCTATGCAGTGCTTTACAGCCTATCTGTGCAGTGCTTTACAGCCTATCTGTGCATGTGCTCTGCAGCCTATCTGTGCAGTGCTTTACAGCCTATCTGTGAAGGGTTTTGCAGCCTATATGTGCATTGTTTTATACCCTATCTGTGCAGAGTTTGTAACCCACCTGTGTAGTAGTTTGCGGCTTATCTGTGGAGTGTTTTACAAAGTATCTTTACATTGTTATGCAGTCTGTCCATGCAGTTCTTTGTGGCCTATATATGCAGTGCTTTATAGTGTATCTGTGCATGTGATCTGCAGCCTTTAGGTGTAGTGCTCTGCAGCCTATCTGTGCAGTTTTTTTATAGCCTATCTGTGCAGTTCTTTATAGCCTATTTGTACAGAGCTTTGCATCCCCTTTGTGCAGTGTTCTGTAGCCTATCTGTATAGTGATATTCAACCCACACGGTTGGCCAGATTTTAATAAAATATTTGATGTTGGCGTATTTTTTTGATGTCTCAAAACAAAAGTTCATTCATTTTCGATAATTTAAATATTTGGGGTAGCAGCCATAAGAAAAATACAAAAGATTACGTTTTTCTTTAATAGAATCTAACGATTTGAAAGTAAAGGCTCCAAGGACTCAATCAAAACTTATTGGACGTCATTTCTCCGAAAATCCTGTTTCATGAGCTACTAGTAAAATAAATAAACAAAATCTGCCGTTGTCGGTAATAATAGACGTAATTTCTCGAAATTGGAGCAACAGATTTAATTCAAATTTTAGCAAAATATAAAGATAATTACCCAAAACTCGTGTTCTTGAATATATAGAAAAAAAAGGAACATTGATTATTGTTATGAAAAGCTCAGTTTTAATTAAATACGATGTTCATTGAGGATTTTTTTATGCCACCTTATTTAAAAAGGCCCTATTTAAAAATATATTTCTAAAGAATATATATAAATATATTTCCAAAAAAAGCGTCCACGGATCACTTACATTTGATAATGAATGTTTGTGATTCGTATTTATTTTGGAGATATATGAGTGAGAAAGTTTGTGCAATATTTTTGCACAATTTATTCATATATAAATTTGATAATAATCACAACATTATAGGCTCTCAATGTATGCTTTATATATTGTTCTACGTTAGTTTCTTAGTTACGTAACAACGATTATCATAAAATTGATTACAACTGTCAAAAATTCCTTGTCTGATTAAATTTAACAGATAACACACGACATTTGTACTAATTAGTTTACCTTACAATGTTAACAATTGGGGAAACTCATTAATTTTCATTAAAAAAAAACATTTTAATTGGAGAATAGTTTTGTTTGTTTTCTGTTTATTTTTATTTTAAAAAACCCCAACATGATAAACATATTGTGGTTATAACAATAGTGTATTTATTTCAGCTCTGAATAACATAATGTGGGTACCACAACACAGAATTTATACACATATATTTCTTGTTTTACTTCTTTGTGTGTTGTATGTATTTGGATATGTGTATGATGACGACGAAATTAGTAAGTAAAGTGTTTTCTTATGTTAAGACAAGTGTCGAACCTAACCTAACAATCTGGAAAATTGTTTTCTTAATGTTACAGATTTCGCTAAAAATCTATATTTCTTCTGTTAGTTCTAATAAAGAAAATGTACAATAGATGGTTTAAATATGAAATTCGGACACGCGTTATCATTTTTAATATTTAATGTTATAGATTTATAGTAACTAACATACACACTAAATAATTCATTCTATGTGAAAACATGTTTAGATTTAACAAAAATTAGTGTTATATTCAAATACAAATCATAATTAATTATTATATTTCTCAAAGCACAGATCCATCAATTAGATGCATAGCTACCATAAATAAAACCTGATATTAAATTAAAATTGTTTTACTTTAAATAACGTACAAATTTGTCCAGTTTATTCACGAAAAGTGTGACCTCTACATCCCCGCCAAACTTCACAAGGGAAAAGAAAAGAAAGTCCACCCCCCGATAAACAGTTAGGTTGTCATTAACTCCTTGTTAGTTGACCATGGTATCATCTTAGTTCAACTTGGATTTTATTAATGCGAGTGTTAATTTCTCCCTCAAGGGCTCATTATAGTGAGTAGGGACTTGGTAATCTCGGGGTCCTACCTGATATTACACCTTTTTTCATGTAGTCTCGGGTTATATACCTCTCATTCATTTTCCTTATCAGGTTTCTCTGTAGCAACTCTTGAATGTTCCAGACAAAGGAATCTTTATTATGTTCTTTTCTTCCTTTTTTTATAAGACGATCTTGAAACATCTCGATCAAATTCTTATATCTATTTTTTAGAACAAATAAAATAAATCTTTTAAACAAATTCCGATCTGTAGAATTTTACACTCCAGACTTTAAACTATTTTAGGCCAACATAATTACACTTTTAGTGAGGTCCTATTTTGGATTTAGCAAATAGTAACTTTTCTATTATTCAAGCTTAATTAACTTGGACTTTATTTAATTTGAATTGATTTTACTAAATCAATAAAATAATGAATTGATACAATAACCATCTTTAAAACAATTTTGATCTGGCCAAATTATTAGCGTATTTATGTTACATGTAGTTGATTAAGTTTTGCAAAACCATTTTTACTAATAACCATAAATTTTTGCTATTTTTACAGTTAGTCTAATTTTTGTTTTGTTTAAGTTTTATAATTTTTACACAAGTTGCAACATTATACGTATTTTCTTCTGAATTTTAGAAATTTTTTACCCTTGTAAATTCAAATTGTGTTAATATTATTGAACGATTTGAGAAGGGAATTCTTATTTGAGAGGGGAGGATTAGAGGGTTGAATCCCTACTTACTACTTTTTTTGGATTCTGGATGGGCTTTAGATTCCCTTCACGTTTTGTCTTCCATTCCTCTCGACACTGTACCTTCTCCCTCCATCTTCCAGTATGCATATTCCTTATGTCTTACTCTATTTGCTGTATCCATATTTTCCTTCAACTTCCACGTGTCCTTCCTTCCATTTTCCAAGTAACAACATTTCGGTAATCGGTCTTCCACCCAAACCACCGCAACGGCACGTAATAACCATGTCCACCGCCGCGACTTAACAAACCTTCCTGTGTCTTTCCTCTGGTGTATATTTACAATTTCTTTGTTTCTTCTTATTCTCTATCTTTCTTCCTCTCTTAAAGGACCATATATCCTTCTCTCGCACAAATGTACGTTATATAATCTCATCAGCAGCTGACATGGTCCACGCTTCTGATTCATAAGTCACAACTGGTAGGCCCTATAATAAAGGTTTTGTACATTTTGACTCTAATTTCTAGACAGATGGGCTGATTTAGAAAGCTTAACATGTTAAAAAGAAGCTCTTTTTCCAGCCATGAAATTTTAACTAATTTCTCCAATGAGTGGTTGAATCTCTCCCGACCGATATTTTCGGGTTGCGTCCCTGCTTAAGAAAACAATTAAACGAATTTATTGGTACATGCAACACCAGAAACTATTAAATAATTCTGTTAGGAGGTTATTAAGAGTATATATTAAAAAAGGACAACTCTATCTATGTAAAACATTTTTCTAGGATGCATTGGATTTGCCAGTTACTTTGGTAATTGTTATACTATAAACACAATATAAATTGATTTTAATTGCTTTGTTTTATTCACAGCTGATCCAATGCAATATGTTAAGGATGATGGTGTCTACTACAGTTTAAACTCAATTTTAGATTTCTTTCATAAAGATGAGGTAAGTTAGTAGCAATATTTTTTTTTTTCGGTGTCCATCATGTAATAAACCCACACAATTTTACTATATGTCTAGTTTCCAACAACAAAATATAAAGTTATTTTGTTAGAAAAGGGACATATGAGGTTTTTACGTGTTTTGTATCAGAAAAAATATCAGACTATAATGACCGACGATTTGGACGATTGGTTTTAATAAACTATTGAAGATATTTTAAATTGATTCTTTTACATTTAGACGAAATTTATTAAGTTTATGCTTTATCAGAGGAGTTATGAGTAGGATGATATTCTTGAAACCTTAACCCAAATTAATATCGTTGTATACTCTCGTTTATGGTGGCGTTTATAACGATTAAAATGCCTTTATAACAAGAGCTTACTAGAACAGATGCTCATGCGTCCTTTCACATCAATTCAACAGGTGATCATATAATATGGTCGTATACACATAGTTAAAGTTTCTGGGATTAACCTTTATTTCAAAGAGCTCTACTGTATGCTTTGCAAAAAAATTCAATAGTGAAGTTGCATACACGTAGTGCAAATCTGGCTTTTTCCCCCTCTACTCCTTATATTTTGTTTAGCTACCTTTTTTAATTTTAATTTTCTTGGTTATTGGGTGTTTAATTGGAAGTATTTTGACGGAATTACTATTGATTTCTATAAATCTGGCCTTGTTTCTGTAAATTTATATAAAGGTCTGATTATATAATTGTGTATTTCTTTACGTTTAGGAAATGTGATTATTTTATTTTATACATAATAGCGCCCCTGTATTTATGACCTGTTGGGGCTGTTTGCAACAATTTTGTATGATTGATGTATGAACAATGTAAAATATCATCGTATTCAATAAATAAATGTTGCAATAAATATTTATAAAATTATTATGTAAATAATTTTACTGTTGCTATTGTTTATTTTGTATAGAATTGTTACCTCAAAAAAAACAAAAAAAAACAACAACAACTCCAAATCTGGACTTTCCTTACACTTTCAGACAATGTTGACTTTACACTTTAATATTTTCTACATTATTTTTCGCAACACTTCTCAGAAACTATTATAGCTTTAATTATTTTTTTGGTTTCTAATATGCTCTTCAAATGTAATCGTACGAGCAGATGTGTGACTAACTGAAATATTAAAAAATTATCAAAAACCGCTTTAAAAAATTTGATAACATTTTGCTTAAATATTAGTGCTTTAACATTGGTATCTTCCCAAACATATTGGAAAATAACAAGAGCAACGGTTTTTGAAACTTATAAAAAAAGGCCTAATGTAACAAATATCGAGTTGAATTCAATAATGTTTTGGTGAGATAAGAAGAGTAATAACCCATCTTGTTTGCATGGGGTTCTGATCTTTGTTTTGGTATAATCTACACCATCTCTTACTTCTCATAGCTCAAACCTTAAAGGTAATAGAATTCAAAGTCAGCCTCACATTTTTTAACTTGTGCCATGTGTTTAGATATATTTAACATTTTAATTTCTATTGTTTAGAACAGTTCTATTTCTGCTTTATAAGGGTGATTTTGTGAAAACCTAGTCTTATTCTCAAGATAGCTGATTGGATTAGTTGTAGTTTCTATGAAGATGTCTGAAAAAGTGGTGCAATTTTCAAATATTAATTGTTTTAAAAGAATGTAGGATATAGTTTGATGTTTGGAGGGGTATAGGTCGCATCTTTTTGTTCTCGAACCTCTAGGACAGCTTCTACGATAATCCCCTGGACAATCTCCATGAGAGTCCAATCTCCAGGACAGCCCCAGGACAACCTGTAGGACAAAATGAAAGAAATGACAAGAAAATGAGATGAAAAAAGAGTCGTTTTATCTCAGAGTAAAGCAGTTCCGAAATAGGAACGTTCATTTTTCTTTTCGATTATTTGGTCACCATTTCCGCCTATTTGGTATGCCCATGATCTGATCATCCGCATCATATCTAATAATCCTCATTATCTTCTTTTCCAGCTTAGAAAATACTCCAAAGATTACATTACCTCTTTCGGTTGTGACTAAGACAAAATGGTTACACATAAAATTATATACTGACTGTAACAACTACTTTCATAATTGTGTTACATTGATATGTAAATTAACATGATTATCCTGCTGGGCAGAGGTTAAGGTTGGATACAGTTAGAAATATATTTATCTTGAAATCTTAAACATTAAATTAGACTACATTTTAAAATTGTTTCTTTTGCAGTTTCGAGAATCTATTGGCATTAAAGAACTGCTGCAGAGGTATCAAGATTCTATAAAACGTTGGGAAGAGAGAGCAAACTCTGGAAAACCACAAAAATTATTTATCGCTGTTGAAGGCATCAATCCTCATAGTAAGTACATTGAAATAGAACATAATTTACATATTTTGAAGATTATTTCTACATGTATAGTGTGGTTTTGAACCCCCCTTCCAATCTTTTACACATTACATATCAGTAAGTTTTTCAACCAATACAACTAATTATAAATGTAAAAAAACACTAACTTTTTAAGTGTTTTAAGTGTTGGGTAATTTAGGGAATAACTCGAGGTCAATATAAGAAAGTCCAGGTCAAAAATCCTAATACGAAGGTGGTCATGCGACATATAGTTTAACAGGGTATTTTGTTGTTGTTAAAAACAGCTGATCAATCAAAACTTAATAGGTATTACCGTTTTCGAGATACCAGTAGGTTTCTTTAGGTTAGGTTAGGATATCTTTTTCACTTTTGATTCCACTACTGTTTATAGAAAAAAAATACTGTGTTAAATGATAACTTATGTCGCATTACCGCCTTCTCATTACAATTTTCAATTCGATTCCTAAATCTTTAACCTACTAATATCTCAAACATCTTAAAACATTTTTCAGTTTTGATTCTAAAATAGTTTTTAGAAAAGAAAGACGGTGTTTAACGATATATTGCATGACATTAGTATTAAGATTTAACTACTGTACCTTGGATTTAGAGTGATTTCCAAAAATATCTGAAACTTAAAAAGTTAGTATTTTTACATATATAATAAGTGACATTGGTTAAAAAAAAATTTAATATGAAACTTGCAAAAAATATGGGAGGAAGGGACTTAAAATTTTTTGAAAGCATTACTTAAAAATCAAAATAACAGGTTTGTCAGATTGTTAAGTTTTACATTGAATTTAACCTAAGAGATGGAATTTCCGTGGCAGACTTTGTTGTGATGATTTAATTTGTGGATCAGTTGTAGTTTTGTGTGTTCAGTTCAGAATTTTCAATAGTGTAACAGGAGTTGGAAGATCCATTACTGCTTGCTGTTCTTAAAGTTACCAGAAGCGACAGTTAGATTGGAATACTAGTACTTATGATTTCTGAACTTCAAACCACACCATGGAAATAAGTGATTTATTTGTGTGTAAATCAATTAATTGTAATGCCAAATCTCATATTGTAAACAATTAGATAAATGTTCCGAAACGTCTGTTGGCATAATTGCTTGATCTCTCACTTGGTATGTGAGAGGCTTCAGGTTTAATCTTGGCAGGTTTAAAAAATTACTGTTGACCCAGCGTTGTGAGAAAAACGGTGGAATTTGATTGATTACAAATGACTACGATGAGAAATAGTTGTTGTGATCACAGAGCCGATGGAAGACTTCTAGCAAACCTAGGCACGTCAAGAACTTCTAGTCATAGGAATATTTTTATGTTATTGGTAAACACAACATATTTATATATAAATTTAAACGGGTGATAAAATATTTATTCTGGTAAATGCTTGTAGATTTATTTATATAGTAGAAGAAGTAGGCCAAATAAAAATTCAACTTGCAAAGGAATTCGCTAAAAAAAAAAAAATTCAATTTCAGTAATTAACTGTGTGAAAGAAACAGGAGTTAATCAAATTGGTTTATCTTACAAAGCTTCTTAGCTTAATTTCACTGTTACAATCACACTAAAAGATTAGTTTTTTGAAATTCCTGTTTTCAGTGGCTTTAAAATAAATAATTAAATACGTGAGGTAACTCGTGACTAGTGTAAGCTAACTAGATGGCTTTTTAGTCAGATGAAGTATGTCAGGACTCAAAAATTCTACCTATCTCAACCAAACTGAAAATTTTAGAAAATTATTTACAATCTTTTCTTCACAATACTAGATCATCGGCTATGGCACAGGTGTTGAAGATCGCCCAGTGGCTTCATGTTCTTCTGAGTTCTTTCTTATCACCCAATCTCTACTTTCTAATCACGTACTGGTGTATCTTTCTTGATCTATCTGTTCAGCCCTTACGCTTTAACTTCCAATACTATGTCTTCTTCCTCCTCCATTTCACCCCAACCCTAAAGTGGAAAGCGACACTCATTCTGATGGGAAAAAGTTATAGTATAAGGATGCTGTAGAATACTTGGTAACTTTTTACAGTATTTAGCTTTACCAGAAAAAGCAGTACTATGCCGGGTGGACCATCCTTTCCTTACCTATCAAGCTTGTGAGAGATGTCACCGTAAATCAACGTGCTGATTAAATGTAGCATCACCTCCATGACTATCAGTATAGGGCGTCCTCCGTTTAATTGAAATGTCCTCAACAATGGGGAGATAGAGAAAGATCAAATAGGCTTCTCAGGAGGAATCAGAATCTTGATAGTAGAATCATCCAAAAAGAGGGGAAGGCGAGACCGAAAGGTTTTAGAAATGGAAAAAGAATAGCCCACTCCCGCCACTAGGAAAATTTGGCGGTATAAATGACCCACTGATTCGGTCTGGACCAAGATGGATTTAAAAATTATGGGACTTGCAGATTCTGCTAAAAGATGGAGGAGGCCCTACATTCTCGAATGCGGTGCAGTAATGCACACAAGAGGTAGACGTCTGATAAGTTGTAGATGTAAAAGAAATTCATACTCTTGACTCCTTCATGTATGTGTTGTACATCCTAAAGGTGTTGGATCTGGAGTTGCTTCTATAAATGGGAGTTCTCAGATTTAGTGAAGGAGAGAGGCATAATAAATCTCCAGAGGTCTATTTCAACCCACATCAAAACATGAATTGAAGGTAGAACGTCTAGCAACTAAAGATAAAGACTCTAGACAAGTTGGAGGCTGTATAGTATCTGCTAATGTATTAAATAATGTTATTCTATTCTAAAATCTCTAGTACAGTACTTAATTTTATATCTTATACATTTATTTTAGATAGAAAGGTGGCTGCACAGTTGCTAACACAAAAAATAGGAGGAAGATTTCTTGTAAACCCTGCAAGATCTGGACTTGGACCTATTCTTGATGAACAAAAAGCACGGAAAGCATATTATGCACTCAGTAAATACGCCACTTCTAATTATGTACGACTAATTTCATTGTATCAACCAGTAGTGATGCAAAGGTAAGTTGTATCTATTATAAAATAATCCTGGTTTTAAAGTTACCCGATAAAGATGGATTGTTCATTTGTTAATAATACACAGTTTATTGGGATATTTGTCCTAATTTGTATATTAAAACTATTACAGGACGTTTCGAAAGTATGTAGCAACTTTAATTATCGAGTGATAAACCTAGAAGACAACTTACATGTACGAGTTGAAAGTTACAATCATGGTACTTAATCAGGTACATCATGAAAGCAGATCCTCTAAACTGTAATATCTAAAAGTTGGTGTCTTATGTCTCTTTGGAAATGTTAAATTTTATTGATAAATTAAGGGGTCCAGTAGGTTAGGTTTGTTTAAAACAGTTAATACACAGATTTTCTGAACCTCGAAAAATTATGTACATTACTCCTTTCTTAATCTCAGCTAGGCCCTTACAAGCCTCGTAGATGTGTATATATTAATGTCTTCACTTGCTTCGCTCGTGTCAGTGCCTCGACCCTGACGGAGTTCGTAACTAAATATATGAAAAGAAGCCTCCACTAGCAAGCCTTGTGTTGGTAACTGGGGTCACCTTTTCTTAAAAATAACTTTGCTATTTGTCCTTTCCTTTCTTTTTCTATTTTCCTTTCTTAAAGATGGAGGATTAGTACCAATAAATGCAAAATTAAAATATGGAAATTTGTGTCAAATTTACTATGTTATAAATTTAATAACACACGAAATATGAACAAAACCCGTTTAAAATGACCGCTATTTTGAAATTTTTGTTTAAATTTTTTAAATTCAATAGGATTCTATATGAGCGTATTGTTTTTACCTACAGACGACAACGACGAGTAACGAATAACATGTCAAAAATCACTTATTCGGTTTCCAGAAAACATGAAACTTGACGATCAGTCTAAAAAGACGGTTTTATTTCTATAATCAGTTAACTTTATGTATACGGGAATTCCATTATTTGTTTTATTGCTTAAAGGCAAAAAACCTCTCGATCATCCTATAAGTAATGGAAGGAAACATCATAAAATAAAGACTATAGCCCTCTAGCCCTCGATTGGGTAATGCCGGGATCGGAAGAGAACAAGAGTTTGTCAAGAGAGATCTGATAGGAAAGCTGATAGAGAGGGATCTAACTTAAGACTACATAAAAACATTGTAGATTCATCTAGAGTCGGTCAGGATTCCCATGCCCTTCTTCACTATAAGAGCGTCTCATTGAAATTCTGAGATCTATTTCTCATCGAAATTTGAATATAAACATACATAGGAATTTGTTTAAACTATCCAAATAATTTTTTTTAAATTATAGCTAATGAAATTTCCAAATGAAATCAAAGATATAACAATACTTTTAACAATATCTGAAAATAATCATTCGTCACATATCTCCCAGGGTCCTCCTCAAGGACCCCTAGGTAGGTAATTACTGACTTAAGTAAAATCCTCTTTTATTAGGTATTCTGATGTAAAACTATGTCATAACTAAATATATCATTATTAAAAGTTTTTAGGAAAAAATCCTGTATGTATACTATATATATCAGAAATCACTATTAATTAGTATATTTAATAAATTGTTACTATGTTACAGGTATTGGTTCGATCATGCTACATTTATTATGGCTAAAAGGTTTACAGATAAAAACCTTCCGCCACCAAACTCGACAATTTATCAGTTCCCGGATGATCTTCTAAAACCAAATATGACCTTTTTCATCAATGACGCCAACTTTGACAGAATGTCAAAAAATCAAGGAGATTTTGCTCATAGGTCAGTTCAATGTTAAATATAATATTTGGGGGTATTAAAGTTTTTATTTTTGTACCAAAAAGTGAGACGTTTATTATTTGTTTAATCTTACTATAAATTTAATTTAAACCACCATTGACATCTTTTAAACTATTGATCTGTCGAAAAACTTTGAATAGACAACCTTCTCTACTTTTTCATGGTAATTAAAAATCCACTTTGAACACTTAAAAAAAATGGCCACCGTTAACTAATATGGCGGCCAACTTTAAAATTAATTTCTAATGGAAATCGTTATATTTTATGGTGTTGTCTGATTTCAAACAAAATTAAATGACTTTTACATTTATTGAAATTTTTGGTTAAAGTTTAGGTGCTTAAAGTTTACAAAAATTGATGTGATGCATTTTCAGTAGACGATTTATTCAATAGTTGAATCAAGTGAAAAAAAAATTAGGAATATTATAGGAAGTGTAAACACCAACGCAAGATTAGACGTAGAATAAACAATTTGTACAACAGATAAAAAATAGTTAAAACCTTCAGTCAGCACACTTCTGTTTGTGCTCACTGTGCCAGTATGCTGTTCTTATGACATGTAAAATAGACTTCTATTATATTTATAGTTTCAATACACAATGGATTGCGCAAAGAAATTAGTGATGAAACAAAAACAAAATAAATATCTTTCATAGTAAACCATGTTTAAATTAAGAAAACAATAACAATAATTATAATACTTAACAATAAATAAAAAGATGTTACGATAATTAAACCTTAAAAGAATTATAAAGAATACTGTTTTGCTTCAACACACACACAAATAGCTATAAGCAACAGTTTCATAGGTTAGGAAACTATGCAGGCCTAATAACGGTTGAATAAATTTGCATACAATACGATTTTTCTGTGTGTATTTAACTCTTGATTTAGCTAGTTTTTATCTCCCCCACAAATGATTTATTTTGCGTTTATGTTCCTTTTTACGTTTCCTATGTTATTATTATATTTTTAACTGGATTCAACAATGGGAAATACGAAAATTGCCTACCAAAAATGTATGGCACATCAATGTTTCTAAACTTTAAACTCCTAAAGAAAAGGGTTTATCAAACTATTATACAGAATAAAAAAATCCTACAATTTTGTGTAAAATTAGAAAATATAGGTAGTTCTATAAGAAATTTTAAAGTTTGAAAAACGGATTTTTAACAACCAAGAAAAAGTAATTTTTTGTAGCTTCCATATTTAAACTTTATGAGAGATTAATAGTTTATGAGATGTTAATAGAGGCAAAGGTACAATGAACTCCCTGTGTTTACTATAAACCTACGATATACCTTTTATAATCTTTCTTTAATTTTTATAAAAAAAAAATATGTAATAAAATGATTAATTGTTATTTTTAAGTTTTTGAGCTTAAGTAATTCATTATTGGCACTCCCTTAACCATTTTCACATAGTGTTTGGTTAGATTCTTCTTTTTAATCTTTTCTATCTCTTGACCAACACCTATTCTCGTTTGATTCTGAAGGTATTAGAGTATTCGAGGGATAGGGTGTATTTATTTTATTTACGTTTCTTCTTTTTTTATAAGGCGATGATAACCGAGAGGTTTTTCGCTTTAAATAACATGAAAAAATAAAATTTTAGATTGGTTACAAACTAGTTCTAAAATACAAAACATAACGTAATTTTATGAAAAAATTTCACAAATTGTCGAAAGATTTGTTTACCTTTTTTTTCTTATAAGAGGAGAAAAACTTTGGACAGTAATATTTTTGTGTGTGTGTGTATTTACCAGTAATATAAAGTGTATACCATAGTGTAAGAATAGCTGTTTTACCAGTATTGATTGCTCTAAATAAATATTTTGTTTTATGTGTTTTTTAAATGTAAACATTCAGCCGTATCATTAATTATCGAACAACGCTCCATTTCAGACCATACTAAAAGCAAATTGTAACCGTAATAATAAAACATGTCAGTCAACACTTTGGAACCTGTATAAACAGAATAATGTTGTTATCTTTGAGCGAAACAAGTTGATGGGTGTAAACATGGTACTTACCCAGCCTCATCGTACAATACAAGCAGATCCTCTAAATGCAATACCGGAAAGTTAATTATTTGTCATCGTTTCTATAAAAGAAACAGGTGAAGACATTCTCCTCTTTTTTTTAAACTAAAAATAGAAGATTGGTGATGGTATGTATTACGAATAACTTTTTATCAGTTTTAATTCCTAAAACATTTTTTGAGAAAATATTGTGTGTGTAAGTTCTTCGATGATCATCTACAATTTGGTCGATAAAATTTTGAAATATTCTTCCTGAAGTAGTACACATTAAAGCCGTTTTGGGGTTGTGTTATAAAACGATTTAAGAATATAGGTTTCACATTAACTAGTCTTCGTTACATTGGGGGTTAAATATTGTTTTATCGATTAGAATATATTAAATGTAATAACTATGCACTTTAAGTTGGTATTAAAAGTAATCAATAATTACAAAATTTTGAATTAATTTGCTTTAAAAACTAATAATAATAATAATAATAATAATTTGCTTTAAAAAAAATAGTCGGTAATAGCTTTAAAATTATTTATCGCAAACCTAAAGATTTTTAATCACATTTGGCCGGTGTGTTTATAGACAATGAACACGATTTTATAACTAGTTTTAAAATTAGTCTAAAGAGTTATTTTGTATAAAACCCCTTTAATATAAAGAGCTGTATTTATTTGTGTGCTAAAATATTTGAATTCCTTAAAATATTTTTCTTATTTGTTTATTCAAACAAACTATACAAAACTTATTTATTCCTACATTAAATATGGCTTTGTGTGTTTAGGCTTATTAAGATCTACAGGAATATCAGAGAGCCGTCTGTGACAGAAATCGAATGCAGAGGACCTCCACGCCTGATTGTACAGAAAATGATGGAGTATGTAAATGAATTTGGACAATAAATCAAAATGTTTAGAACGTTGGAATAAAATCTTTATTACGTTTTTTATAAAATACGTGATCTTAATGTAATGTTTGTAATATGTAATATGCTATAAAGTTTTTTTAATGTATTTTATTCATATTTCACAATTTCACATGATTTAAAACAACATAATAAAATTTTGTATAAAAGCATTAGTTTAAAATACAATAATTAGTGATTAAAATAAAGTTACCTACAGGAGAGTTTTGGGGGACAATAGAAAACAAGATTAAAGATGATATTCGAGAGAACTACGCTTAATAAAATATACAATACATCTTTAGTAGTAAGATTGGACACACAAACCCTCAGAGGTTCACTTTAGTAAGTACGAACTTGTCAATCCCAAGGACTTACAGCTTCTTTTTCATTTAGTTGTAGGTTAGAGTCCTTTCTTTCATCTTTCCTTTCAGTTCACTTTTTTCCAACTCTTGACGCTGTTTGACGTTCTTTTCTTCTTTTTCTATTTGAGGCGATTTTAAGTACTAATAAAACTCACGTCAGACTTTCTCGACCTTGTGTACTTAAAGGTTTTTTAATTTTTTCGTTTAGTTTTGGGTTAAATCCCTCTCTTTCAAGTCTTTCTCTGACCGACTCTTGTTCTCTTCCGAAACGTAATAGATTATTCGAAAGCTAAAGGTATTTAATTTTTGTTCTTTTCTTCCTTTTTTTATAAGGGAATTATGAACGAAACATTTTAGAAGTATAAGAAGTAAAGTGTTTCAAATGTACAACAATATACAGTGCGTAACTTTATTTAATGAATAGTATCTTATATATTGTATTTTAAACATTAAGAAAAGTATGATTTTTATATTTTAAATTTAATTATATTTCAAGTACAATTACAATTACAATAATACACACTATTGTCCATGCTAACATCTTACAATGCTTTCTTGTTTCTCTCCATCATATCTCCCCATCCAAGATATCTAATGTTATCAATCTATTCCTGTCACTGCGATTTTCAGTGGTAGATCCTTTTAGACCAGTAACATTTCTGGTATTCTTAAAATGTGACCACACTACTTCAAATTTCCTTTCTCTCTTGTGTCAACTACTGTTTCCTAACACTAATTCCCATTCAAGCTTAACCATTGTTTACTCTCCTGCTTAGAAGTGTCCATCTCCACCACAAACAATCTTATATCTATCTGAGCTTTTAGTATCAATATATCTGAACCATTAAACAAGACTGTAATTAAAAGAAAACATCCTAATGGTGATATGGTGTTATGGTAATAATCTTTATATTGCTAACAACAAGGAGAGTATAAGATGAACGGATGTGAGAGTTGATGTTGATGTGAAAAAATAAAGAAAGCTCAAAAACGGTGTATGAAGGTCAGGTTCAATTTAACGAAGAATGGATTACGAATCTTTAAAAGTGAGGGTAACATGTATAATGAACTACACTGTACAATATTGCCATACAGTATATACATTTTTCATAGACAACCTGTAGTTTTGTGATTAAGGTGTAGCTAGATCACGATGCACCTTTGTGCTCAATCTACTACGAAAAGATAATATTAATATTGGTATTATCCTTGAGCAAATAAATCCTTGGTTGTTGGTCGCTATCATAGTACTTAGCCAGCCTCATTATACAATAAAATACAAGCAGATCCTTTAAATGTAATGCCCAAAAGTTGGTTTCTTGAGCGTTGTAGAAATATAAAATTGTAATGGGTATTATCCGCTAGGTTAAGAGTTGTTACAAAGGTTTTCTGAAGTTTGTAATTATGTATATCAATAATTTATTGACCTCACCTAGGCTTTAACGGCCCTCGTAGGTAAGTATTCGCTTCGCTCATGTCAGTGTCTCGGCCTTGTCGAGCCCCAAAGATGTACCTTTGTGAAGGGGAGTCAACTCTCCACTCCCATGTTGGTAACTCGAACCTCCACATCTCGTAAGTGTACGATTATATCATTTTCTTGGGAGATCAGGGTTAGAAATAACACTTTTAGAACAACTTCGCAATCTGTCATCATAGGGAGGTGGAGTTAGTACTATTAGATGCAGAATTGATATATTTAGTTTCTTTTCTAGTTTAATGTAAATTGAATTACACATGACATATGCACAAAAAATGTTTAAAATGGCAGCCATTTTGACATTTTAATTATATTTTTCTCAATTTCAATACAGTTATATATGAACACATGTATAACTATATGTAGTCCCCTATACCAAAGTTCACGTATCTTAATTTTTGTAGCCGCAACTGCTTTTAACGGACGGACGGCGTGACGAAAATAATTTTTTCGATTTCCTGAAAAGTAAAGAACCGTTAACTGACAAAGAATCGACACTGTTTGAGATTACCAAACATGTCCTAATCTTATTTTTCTCTCTTGTTGTTTAAAGTTGAAAAACCTTTAACTGATCATCGCCTTATAAATAAAAGATGGAAAGAACATAACAAAATACCCCTAGTTCTCGAATAATCTATTAACAACAGTTGTTTCAAGAGAGACTTACCTGATTGGAAAGATAAAAGAGAGGAATCTACTCAAAACTACGTGAATAAAGATCAAGCCACATCCAAACTCATAGTGGCTAATTAAAAGAGTCATGTAGACAGTAACACTTTTACTGGAGTTTTGTGCAGGATCGTATCCCTACAGTTTGGCATGCCCATAATACAAATCTGTCGTTCCTAACGAAACGCACCCTCCATCAGTCCTAACCCTCACTTTGAATTTGTACATCGTCTGGGTAACAATAATAAATTGCCCAGTATAATATTCCAAATGCTTAATTTTCTCCAGATTTTAAATTTAGATATTGAGACGTTTCGAAACAGATAACGTCCAACGCTCATTTTCATGAATATGAATATAAATGTGCTCAACTCCAAGTAAATTGTAAAACGAGTAGATGAAATTTATCAAACACATTTATTTTTATCATATTATAAATGAGTTTGTTAAAATCCAAAATCATTCAAAATATTTTTAAATGGCATCTTTTTTTTTCATTTTACTCGCTCCATTAGTTATATTTGTTTACTAATTTTTATCAAAGTTGGGTACAAAAAATAAACTAAAAACAACTTTCTAGTTGGAAAACATTCATTTAACGATTATAGTTTTAAAATATTGGACTTTTCCATTCGAAATAACGTTAAAATAAAATCTATTTATAGACGTTTTATTTTTTCAGTATAAGAAGTATAGGACAGGTTGGGTAAACCTAAAATTTCCATTTTCGTTTTAAAACTTTTCTTAACGTTTGACCTCAGGAAACAGAAAAAAGTGATTTTTGATTTGCCGTTTGTCCGTTGTCATTGGCATCTATACAACCATTTAGATAAGATCATGAATTTTGGTATAATCGACTGTATTGTCTTATAGAACCCTATTCAATTTTTTTAAATATATTAAAAAATATTAAAATGGCGGTGATTTTTAAGAGTTTTTGTTCATTTGTATTTTATTTTTCAACTTACAATATACTAAATTAGAATAAAAAAAAAATAATAATACATAATATTTTTATTTCTATTTATGCATATGTAAAATGTGGTATTGTATTTTGTATTTTATAATGGAAGAAATAATAAAGATTTTTCATTTTCAAAAACGTAATGGAATCAAGTCTACCTCCCACGATGACAAATAGGGAAGTTATTGTCAAAATTTATAGAGGGTATCAAGTGGAGGATTCATTACATAACAGCTTCAAGTCCCGTCACACTGAACTTAGCGATGTGAGTAGATACCCACATCCACGAGGTCTCTTAGGGGTTATACGACGTCAAACAATTAGTAATATACACAATTACGAGGTTCACTAAACTGTTTTAAACAAACCTACCCTACTGGATAAGACACCTTGATCTACTATTTTAATATTTCATACGAGACCCAAAAGACTAACTTTTGAGCATTACATTTAGTATGATGGGGCTGGGTAAGTAGCATGATGCCACTGTTCAACTTGTTTTAATAAAATCCTATAATTCTACAAAAACGTTTAAAAAAATTAAAACTCAAATATGTAGATTATCTGAAACTATTATCAACTATTATATTTGTGGGAAGACTTACATCATTAAATTGAATAAACTATTTTGGCATTCCTAACTATAGCTTAATTCAATTCAGAAATGGTGATAGTGTGAAAACAAATTAAACTGTTAGAACATTTTACTTTATATAACTATAAAAAACTGTTGCATATGAGAAATAAACTTCAGCTCATAGACAAATTCCATAAAGTTTATAAAGTCTATAATTTTATTTGAGTTACACAATGGCCAGCAACCATGACGAATACAAATTTTAATATTCAACTGATAAAAATCTTTGAAAGTATTTAACATCCGGTTGAATGCATAACACATTCAAAAGTATTTACATTGATGCAGACAGTAGCAGTAACTGTCTAGCCATTAAAAAAATATGTTATTCTATAAACTAACATTAGTTATTTTGACCAAAAGATAACAAACAAAACTGTCAAACTTGATTTACCATAGAACGATGGTTATAATAACCAAATAACCACATGCGTGTAGAATATTGGTGTTAAAATGTCATCGTACAATTTAGTTTCAATTTCGATTATTATTTTTAGTATTTATAATTGTATTATTTATACATCAGGATATAAACGTCAAGGTGAGTTATTTGTGTAACTTATTTTAAATTTAAATTTAACTTATAAAGATTTCAATTGATAACCCTTGATTTAAATTGTTGAATATATTAAAGCGCTGTTTTGCCAAAAACTTCTGTCTTCTTCAGGCGTAGAACTTTAAACGACCATTGATTAAACGTTCTATTACTTCAGTTTAAGCGAAGAAGTAATAAATTAATTTAGCTATACCAAGGAGGCAAAGGCTATATTGTTTCGTTGTTTTGAAATGTTTGTTGCTGTAGACGGGTCTTATTTTTATAAGCATTTTGTCTGGGGGCGTGGCTATTATTTTTCACTACTGTTACATGATTGACGTTGAGGACGGATCTTAATTGTTATAACCATATGGCTTGGGGGCGTGGTTATTTTTCTTAACTACTGTTACATGATTGACGTTGTGCACGGACCTTATTTGTTATAAGCATTTGGCTTGGGGGCGTGGCTATATTTCTTAACTACTGTTACATGATTGACGTTGAGGACGGATCTTAATTGTTATAAGCATTTGGCTTGGGGGCGTGGCTATATTTCTTAACTACTGTTACATGATTGACGTTGTGCACGGACCTTATTTGTTATAAGCATTTGGCTTGGGGGCGTGGCTATATTTCTTAACTACTGTTACATGATTGACGTTATATATGCTTGGAGCTGTGACCGGCTTTATTTTAGTTTTAATTATTTTACTTGAGGCGTGGCTATATTGCTTCAATGCTTTTATATACCAGAGGCTGTGGCCCTGCTTATTGTTTGTAAGCATTTGATTTGGTGAGTGGTTATATTGTTAAATTGCTGTTACTAGCTTATAACTGTTACCAACAGATTTTTTTGTTATGTGTTAAGATTTTTTTTAAGGGGACACGGTTATATTATTTCAGTATCCATGTAACTGTAACCGGGTTTACTTTTGTATTAAGTTGCGAAGGTAAGGTTTGGGGGGTACGGTTTGGAGGTAAGTGGATCTGCTTTATTACGCGTTGCCGGGTCATCAGTCCGCGTACTAAAATTAATATAAGTACACTGGGCGAATCTCAATCTATTCTAACCATTTTTGACGTTGTAATTCTAAAAACTAACCAATCTACACTAAAACCAATATTAATATTAACTACATTGTATTGCCACAACCTGTCGGACTAACACGAAAGGCCTATCATGGCCGTGTATTAGTTGAACTAATAATGTTATGATTGCAAAAACGCGATGCGCCCAGATATAAATCCCAGGGCCATACCGGCCCTATTCCTTTGGGTTTAGCAAGGCATGCCTATTACGGCACAAAAAAGAAGGCAAAGATGAATGTTGTGCAGACGTCCTCCCTCGCTTGTGGTTCGAACACTACTCTCCTTATCTGGTCCCTCGCGTAAATACAAGATAGCGACGGGGAGGGGGAATGGTGACTATTCACCACAAAGTATTTGATTTGGGGCTTAGTTATATTGCTCCACTTCTGTTATATATGCTTAAATGTGTGACCAGGTAACTTTGGATTAGGCATTTGGTTTGGGACGTGTCTATATTTTTTAACTACTGTTACATGCATGAGGCTGTGACCGGATTTATTTTTGTGCATTTAGCTCGGAGGCATGGTTGTATGGTTTCTATGTTGTCACATGCTTGGATCTGTCGCCGAGATATTTTTGTATTAAGTATTTGATTTTGGGCTTAGTAATATTATTTCAATGGGACTTGAGGTTTAAGCTGTTGTAAGGTTTTTTTTTTTTTTTTTTTTCATTTACATTAATTTAACAACTGAAAGTGATAACGTTGTCATAAGCGTTGTCTTTTTGTAAATAAAGTTATTGTTGTGGACTTTTTTCCAGTTGGGGAAAATTGTATTTATAAAATTATAATAATCACAAAAATAATTATTTATATTACTAATTAAGTATAACACTACTTCATGCTATATATAACTATTAACAGATCATCGTAATCTTCTGGTATACATATATTATCTATTCTATATTAATTATAAATTGATTATAGGGGATATTTCAATTTTTAACATTAAACAACTAAATAATTATAAAAATTTACTGATATCTCTTTAATTTGTATTGTTTAAAATAACATAAATTTCAAATATCTATTATTTTTATAGTTTAAATCATTGTTTTTCACAGCTCAAGCTCCATTGGGAAATGAGGGGTTTGGTGTATACTACAGTGAACAAGATGTGCTGAACATCTTTGAGAGACCAGAGGTATTATAAGTATAAAATATAGAATACAAGTTCCTTAGTGTAAATTTGAATTGAAATGAAAGCTCTCTTTATTATACTGTAATAATACAACGTATAAATGTAGATAAAAGAAAACCAGAATATAATTCCTACATGGATCAGGTAATGAGTTGATTGTACTTATGACTAATTATCCAGTTATACTAACAATTCACTGTCATTGAATAATGTGATGACAGTGATCAAATATAGTACCAATACTTAATATATATATATATATATATATATATATATATATATATATATATAACAAAAACATATACATATACATATCCTAATAATGCATGTTTTTTAAGTAAGCTCCGTTCTGAATAAAAAACAAGTCCGAAAAATATATATTTATGAAACTTTATTACTATAAACACAACATTTATCTATTTTCCTATAAAAGTCCCTTCGACTTCAATACATTTTTTTCACAAAGTTGCCTTCGACCTCAATTCATTTTTTCAAAAGTTGCCTATGAGCTCAACACATTTTTGATAACGTTTCACTAGCTTCTTCATTCCCTTTTTTGAACAATTCTGCCGCCTGTCATTTAAACCACTCACTAACACTATTTTTCAATTCGTTGTCATCTTCAAACTTTTGCAATGCAAGTCAGAGTTTAAGGGGGAAAAAATTTAAAAAATGCTAGAACTAGATCAGGGGTTATAGAGTGGACGATTAATGATTTCCAAACGGGATCGTTTCAATTTACACACTGTAATATTTGCCGGTGTCATGGAAAACAAAATCCCGCTAGACAACATTCAACGTCATTTGTTTTGTATAACTTTTTGTAACACGAACCGGCTGTCACATTAGTTCTGTGATCATAAAATTTGACAAGCGAGACACCCCCTTTGTCCCTAAAACATTCACCATGACCTTCTTTACCGAACGTTGTTATTATCCTGTCTCGGGATGACGAATGCCGTCATTGCATTTCGACTTCATCACCACCTTTATTATCATAACTGTGCAAAAATTCATGCGCTGCAGCAAGATATTTCTGTTTGTATTTGTCGGTTGATCTATTCGGCACCTATCTTCCACAAAATTTTCCAGTCTTCATAAATCACAGATCATGAAATATTAGGAAATATCAAAGACAATTGAGACACGGTGAAGTGACGGTTTACGCGAATTTAGTTTCTGAATTTCGTCAATCCGTGATCAATGATGACGTACTGCTCTTCGAAATAAACACCACTTCTTCTCAACTTTTGCGTCACTCATAATCCCAAATTTGCGGGTGAATTTAGCCCGCCGAAATGATTTGCGTCATCAATAATCGAATTTACTGCTCGTAATTCACACTTGGCGGGTTCAATAATTGTAGCACTCATTATACAAGAATGAATGTGAACAACTAACCTCAAAAAGACTAAGCTATTGTTTCTAACAGCTGATTATTGATTCACATGCTATGTTATCGCCATCTGTTCAATTAGAGGCAGCATATAAAAACTGGACTTTACTTTTCTTTTAAATGCCTCGTACATAATACATAAAATTAAACTATAATAACAAACAAACTATTATTATTAATTTAAAAACTGCAATCCTTTAAAACAATAAAATATAGCTTAGTTATAATCTGTAGGTTTTCAGACGCATCCTTGCCAATACCGAGCAGTCATTGCATCACATTTCTCTAAATATTTGTTTACTTTCACACATGTTTAAACTTACTTTAGAGAGAGTTATGCAATGGTTAAAATAAAAACCCGAGTCGAGTTTTTTGCAGATATATCAATTATGAAGTCCCTTGAATTCTAAATGTGGTTTTTGGAATGATCTTGTCTGTCGTGTGTGCACATTCTTTTTCAGATTTTATTCAAATTTGGTATGTGAATATTTTGGTAGGGACTTTTCTTCATTTGTTCGATAACTACAAAATTAGTGTTAGCCATAAAAAAACAACAACAACAGAATACCATTTTCTCACAATCGGCTTTAACTCACGAACTGGCATTTTTTTAGGAATGACATCGATACGTTTTTAGAGGCTACACTTGACTAAAAGGTGAGAAAACTGCAATTTATTGTGTTTTCTTATAACAGTTAAAATCAAACTGTACCTACATACTTTTACATAACTTTTTCAATTCTACGAAATTATTCAGTAATTAAAAAAAACATTTTTCATATACAAACACTTTTAGATATACATTAAATATTATGTGGGGATGATCTGCTCATCAATTGTTTCAACTGTTGTTCTATAAAAAAATAAAGTATTATATCAAGTGCCCTAGGTTTGATTCTACATGTTTAATTGATATGGTACTTTCGGCATGTTTTATGGTTTCCTGAGTCCAAAAAAGTCGCTTTTTTTAATGATATCTGTCTGTTGTCAATGCAGTGCTCTACAACTCAATCTTGTAGAGGAATTTCAATCAAATTTTGGAAGAGAGCATATTTTGGCAATTTGATTATCTCTTGTACCAGGTAGCATCAATGGGGTAAAATTTCACGTATTGAATGACATTCTGCAAAAATCTCGGTTCGTGAGATAAAGCCGATTTTAAGAAAATTATGATTTTTAATTTTTTAATGGGAGTTGTTCCATAATAATTATTGATCAAGCAAATGATGAAAATCCCGAAATATGAAACAAATATTACCCACATACCATCATCCATACGTTTGGACTGCACGTACGGCAGACAGACATACATCATCACTCTACAAAAAATAATGATATCCTACCTATCTGTTGGAAAGTACACAAGAACTGGAAGAACATGAAGTATCAATGTATACGCTGCGAAACTAACCTAAGATAATTTGATTTTACAGTTTCGAGAATTGCCAGCAGTAAGAGCTACTCTATCCACTTACAAAGAATTATGTGGAAATAAATCGTTCAACTTAAAACATATAAACATGGAAGACCATGAAATACCAATGTATGTGTTGCGAAACTAACCTAACATAATTTGACTTTACAGTTTCGAGAATTGCCAGCAGTAAGAGCTACTCTATCCACTTACAAAGAATTGTGTGGAAATAAGTCGTTCAACTTAAAACATATAAACATGGAAGACCATGAAGTACCAATGTATGCATTGAGTAACTAACCTAACATAATTTGACTTTACAGTTTCGAGAATTGCCAGCAGTGAGAGCTACTCTATTCACTTGCAAAGAATTGTGCGGAAATAAGTCGTTCAACTTAAAACATATAGACATGGAAGACCATGAAATACCAATGTATGTGTTGGGAAACTAACCTAACATAATTTGATTTTACAGTTTCAAGAATTGCCAGCAGTAAGAGCTACTCTATCCACTTACAAAGAATTAAGTGGAAATAAATCGTTCAACTTAAAACATATAAACATGGAATAACATGAAGTATCAATGTATGTGTTGCGAAACTAACCTAACATAATTTGACTTTACAGTTTCGAGAATTGCCAGCAGTAAGAGCTACTCTATCCACTTACAAAGAATTGTGTGGAAATATATCGTTCAACTTAAAACATATAAACATGGAAGACCATGAAATACCAATGTATGTGTTGCGAAACTAACCTAACATAATTTGACTTTACAGTTTCGAGAATTGCCAGCAGTAAGAGCTACTCTATCCACTTACAAAGAATTGTGTGGAAATAAATCGTTCAACTTAAAACATATAAACATGGAAGACCATGAAATACCAATGTATGTGTTGCGAAACTAACCTAACATAATTTAACTTCACAGTTTCGAGAATTGCCAGCAGTAAGAGCTACTCTATCCACTTACAAAGAATTGTGTGGAAATAAGTCGTTCAACTTAAAACATATAAACATGGAATACCATGAAGTATCAATGTATGTGTTGCGAAACTAACCTAAGATAATTTGATTTTACAGTTTCGAGAATTGCCAGCAGTAAGAGCTACTCTATCCACTTACAAAGAATTATGTGGAAATAAATCGTTCAACTTAAAACATATAAACATGAAAGACCATGAAATACCAATGTATGTGTTGCGAAACTAACCTAACATAATTTGACTTTACAGTTTCGAGAATTGCCAGCAGTAAGAGCTACTCTATCCACTTACAAAGAATTATGTGGAAATAAATCGTTCAACTTAAAACATATAAACATGGAATACCATGCAGTATCAATGTATGTGTTGCGAAACTAACCTAACATAATTTGACTTTACAGTTTCGAGAATTGCCAGCAGTAAGAGCTACTCTATTCACTTACAAAGAATTATATGGAAATAAATCGTTCAACTTAAAACATATAAACATGTAATACCATGCAGTATCAATGTATGTGTTGCGAAACTAACCTAACATAATTTGACTTTACAGTTTCGAGAATTGCCAGCAGTAAGAGCTACTCTATTCACTTACAAAGAATTATGTGGAAATAAATCGTTCAACTTAAAACATATAAACATGGAAGACCATGAAATACCAATGTATGTGTTGCGAAACTAACCTAACATAATTTGACTTTACAGTTTCGAGAATTGCCAGCAGTAAGAGCTACTCTATCCACTTACAAAGAATTGTGTGGAAATAAATCGTTCAACTTAAAACATATAGGCTAAACATGGAATACCATGCAGTATCAATGTATGTGTTGCGAAACTAACCTAACATAATTTGACTTTACAGTTTCGAGAATTGCCAGCAGTAAGAGCTACTCTATTCACTTACAAAGAATTATGTGGAAATAAATCGTTCAACTTAAAACATATAAACATGGAAGACCATGAAATACCAATGTATGTGTTGCGAAACTAACCTAACATAATTTGACTTTACAGTTTCGAGAATTGCCAGCAGTAAGAGCTACTCTATCCACTTACAAAGAATTGTTTGGAAATAAATCGTTCAACTTAAAACATATAAACATTAAATACCATGCAGTATCAATGTATGTGTTGCGAAACTAACCTAACATAATTTGACTTTACAGTTTCGAGAATGGCCAGCAGTAAGAGCTACTCTATCCACTTACAAAGAATTGTGTGGAAATAAATCGTTCAACTTAAAACATATAAACATGGAAGACTATGAAATACCAATGTATGTGTTGCGAAACTAACCTAACATAATTTGACTTTACAGTTTCGAGAATTGCCAGCAGTAAGAGCTACTCTATCCACTTACAAAGAATTGTGTGGAAATATATCGTTCAACTTACACCATATAAACATGGAATACCATGCAGTATCATTGTATGTGTTGCGAAACTAACCTAACATAATTTGACTTTACAGTTTCGAGAATTGCCAGCAGTAAGAGCTACTCTATCCACTTACAAAGAATTGTGTGGAAATAAATCGTTCAACTTAAAACATATAAACATGGAAGACCATGAAATACCAATGTATGTGTTGCGAAACTAACCTAACATAATTTGACTTTACAGTTTCGAGAATTGCCAGCAGTAAGAGCTACTCTATTCACTTACAAAGAATTATGTGGAAATAAATCGTTCAACTTACAACATATAAACATGGAAGACCATGAAATACCAATGTATGTGTTGCGAAACTAACCTAACATAATTTGACTTTACAGTTTCGAGAATTGCCAGCAGTAAGAGCTACTCTATTCACTTACAAAGAATTATGTGGAAATAAATCGTTCAACTTAAAACATATAAACATGGAAGACCATGAAATACCAATGTATCTGTTGCGAAACTAACCTAACATAATTTGACTTTACAGTTTCGAGAATTGCCAGCAGTAAGAGCTACTCTATTCACTTACAAAGAATTATGTGGAAATAAATCGTTCAACTTACAACATATAAACATGGAAGACCATGAAATACCAATGTATGTGTTGCGAAACTAACCTAACATAATTTGACTTTACAGTTTCGAGAATTGCCAGCAGTAAGAGCTACTCTATCCACTTACAAAGAATTGTGTGGAAATAAGTCGTTCAACTTAAAACATATAAACATGGAATACCATGAAGTTTAGTATCAATGTATGTGTTGCGAAACTAACCTAAGATAATTTGATTTTACAGTTTCGAGAATTGCCAGCAGTAAGAGCTACTCTATCCACTTACAAAGAATTATGTGGAAATAAATCGTTCAACTTAAAACATATAAACATGGAAGACCATGAAATACCAATGTATGTGTTGCGAAACTAACCTAACATAATTTGACTTTACAGTTTCGAGAATTGCCAGCAGTAAGAGCTACTCTATCCACTTACAAAGAATTGTGTGGAAATAAGTCGTTCAACTTAAAACATATAAACATGGAATACCATGAAGTTTAGTATCAATGTATGTGTTGCGAAACTAACCTAAGATAATTTGATTTTACAGTTTCGAGAATTGCCAGCAGTAAGAGCTACTCTATCCACTTACAAAGAATTATGTGGAAATAAATCGTTCAACTTAAAACATATAAACATGGAAGACCATGAAATACCAATGTATGTGTTGCGAAACTAACCTAACATAATTTGACTTTACAGTTTCGAGAATTGCCAGCAGTAAGAGCTACTCTATCCACTTACAAAGAATTGTGTGGAAATAAGTCGTTCAACTTAAAACATATAAACATGGAATACCATGAAGTATCAATGTATGTGTTGCGAAACTAACCTAAGATAATTTGATTTTACAGTTTCGAGAATTGCCAGCAGTAAGAGCTACTCTATCCACTTACAAAGAATTATGTGGAAATAAATCGTTCAACTTAAAACATATAAACATGAAAGACCATGAAATACCAATGTATGTGTTGCGAAACTAACCTAACATAATTTGACTTTACAGTTTCGAGAATTGCCAGCAGTAAGAGCTACTCTATCCACTTACAAAGAATTGTTTGGAAATAAATCGTTCAACTTAAAACATATAAACATTAAATACCATGCAGTATCAATGTATGTGTTGCGAAACTAACCTAACATAATTTGACTTTACAGTTTCGAGAATGGCCAGCAGTAAGAGCTACTCTATCCACTTACAAAGAATTATGTGGAAATAAATCGTTCAACTTAAAACATATAAACATGGAAGACCATGAAATACCAATGTATGTGTTGCGAAACTAACCTAACATAATTTGACTTTACAGTTTCGAGAATTGCCAGCAGTAAGAGCTACTCTATCCACTTACAAAGAATTGTGTGGAAATAAGTCGTTCAACTTAAAACATATAAACATGGAATACCATGAAGTTTAGTATCAATGTATGTGTTGCGAAACTAACCTAAGATAATTTGATTTTACAGTTTCGAGAATTGCCAGCAGTAAGAGCTACTCTATCCACTTACAAAGAATTGTGTGGAAATAAGTCGTTCAACTTAAAACATATAAACATGGAATACCATGAAGTTTAGTATCAATGTATGTGTTGCGAAACTAACCTAAGATAATTTGATTTTACAGTTTCGAGAATTGCCAGCAGTAAGAGCTACTCTATCCACTTACAAAGAATTATGTGGAAATAAATCGTTCAACTTAAAACATATAAACATGGAAGAACTTCAATTACCCCTTGTGAACCGGCAACCATTTATACTTGTTGAAGGAACTCATAGAAATAGTAAGTACTTAATCATTTATGTGATGAGGCAATACTTAATGTCTAATTTTTTGTGGATATATCGGTTTTGGGGCCCCTCTGAAAACAAAATGATTTTGGAATAAAGTTCGTTAAACAATAGGTCTACGGGTATATACGGATTTTAATCATACTTTGTACACGGGGATATTTTGGAGTAAATATTGGGGTAGCTGCCGTAAGAAAAAAACCACAAAATTATGATTTTATTGAAATCGGCACTAAAGATTTAAAGTAAAATTTTCTCAAGTGTCGTAATATAGTTTAGTTGTTGTAGCTCATGTATCACTGAGGATGGCGACTTTGTCGTTGAAACGCGTTTGATTAAGTAAACGTAATTTTAGTGAGATCTTGTGTTCGAGTTTTATTCTATCTAATATTATCTCACAAGTCAAGCTCAATATTAATTTTGAAAAAAAATATTTACTATAATAATTATTAGTTTCTGATATTTTAGAATACTGCACGTCTTTTTCATAGAACGTAATAAATTTTATCCATGTACCACTTGATCCATACACTAGACTGAACATAAAAACAATATAATATATAACAAATAAAAATAACACTGTGTACAATATTTCACCCCTAAACCACACCACTACAACGAAAAGTAATTTTTGAAAAATGTTTTATTGTTTACGCTTGTTGCTTGTGGTGTTCATTTCCGGAAGAAATGGAGCCTGTTTATTGTAGTGACATGTTTTCATATTTGCTAAATTCAACCCTATCGGCCAATATGTGTGTTGACTTTGAGACGTGAATCCTACCTAATCTAACCATTTATTAGAATCATGCCATAATTCTGATCCAATTGATAATGTCAAAATGTTACATGTTGAATAAAAAAAGCAGAATATTAAATAATTTAGAAGTTTAGGAAATTAATAGAACTATTCAAAAAACCACATTCTAATCTTAGAAACAAGTGATTCATAACCAATTTACTCTACTTAACCTATTGTCCCCAATACACCCTGATAGGTCATTCCTCACTCACTTAATTTTTTCCCCAGGTCATTGTCCCTACTGTAAACCACACTATCTCTTCTCGGTGTTGTTGATAGGATATAAGATTTTGATTTTAACTTTTTGAAGATGCCTTACGTGGAAACAGTTGTCAAATAAAAAGTTGGTTTTATGTGAAATTTATTTTAGGTTTATTTTTACATTTTAATTATTTATTATAATTAACTAGCTTTGTCTTACATATTTTTATATCGGAGTTAAGTGGCACAGAAGACTTGACACTCCTATCCCCTCACAAAAGACTTTCATTAATTCATTTTAAACTAATCTCATTATACAAATCAAATGTGCTCGTAAACTAAATATGGATGAAAAACCATTGTTTTATTAAGTCATAACCAACTTGTTTGTTCTTTCAGGTAGAATAATAATTGCCAAAGAGCTTGCAAACTATCTTCGTGGTGTATACCTAGGGAATCCTCCTCGGTCAATGGTGACTCTAAGGAAGATGTTTGACAGAAGTGGAGGTGTTTTAAGAAAAGCATACTTTTCTTTGTGTATGTATGTTGGAGGTCATCATGTGGTAGAAAATTGGAAAACTCAACCTGTTATATCTTCAGGGTAATTAAATATTTTTTTATTTGTCGTATATAAGTAAACTGTTCATAATAACTGCACTAATGTTTTCACACAATCCCAAAGAATAACTGCATTAATGTTTCGCAGAAATCCAAAGAATAACTGCACTAATGTTTTCACAGAAATCCAAAGGAATAACTGCACTAATGTTTCATAGAAATCCAAAGAATAACTGCACTAATGTTTTTACAGAAATTCAAAGAATAATCGCACTTATGTTTCACATAAATCCAAAGAATAACTGCACTAATGTTTTCATAGAAATCCAAAGAATAACTGCACTAATGTTTCACAGAAATCCAAAGAATAATTGCACTAATGTTTAAACAGAAATTTAAAGAATAACTACACTTAAAATAACTGCACTTAAAATAACTGCACTTAAAATAACTACACTAATATTTTTACAGAAATCCATAGAATAACTGCACTATTGTTTTCACAGAAGTCCATAGAATAATTGCACTTATGTTTTCACAGAAATTCAAAGAATTACTGCTCTAATGTTTTCACAGAAATACAAAGAATAAGCAAAATAATTGGTAATAAAAAATTGTACACAATTTGTCACTCGTCCATTCACAATCACAATATTAACCAAACAAAACTATTCATAGAAAAAAATTTTGGTTGTTAGTAAGAAAGTCAAAATGTACCATAAATGCTGTTTACGAAAAACCATTTATACATTTAAATAGGGCCTAAACTTGTTTACCTTGTGCCGGAAATGCGTTTTCACCGTAAATCGTATTTGATTAAAATAAAGAATTTAAAACAATATTGCACAGCTTCAATTCTTTTAACTGCTTACTACGGGTTAATATATCCCGTGGAATCCTACAATGGGAATTCATCTGTTCATAACTTAGTGAGAATAATTATTGACCTGCAGAAGAAAGCTATTAGTCTTGTAGCAGGACTAAGGAAATTCCAGTAGTGTGAAAATGCTTTCAGGGAACTTGTATATACTTGAAGTGATTCTCTATTTCAAGTTCAAGTGTGATCAAGGACACAATTATATCACAACAGACAAGTTGGAAATTATAGTACTATCAGCACATATTAAGCTTATACAGTAAACATCCTTCATAAGCTGGTAGATTTTTGATTGATTAGCTGCAGGTCAATATTGAAATTATACAAAATTACAAGACTTTTAAAACGGCCTTAGACAACTACTGATGTCGGGATCGTTTTATTAGGTGATGGAAATTGTGCACCATATGTCTCTTAAACCTGGTTCAATAGAGGTGATCTCTTGTAGCAGACACCAGTGTTGTTGTATCTCAAAATTAAGGTTAAAAAAATATTTTTATCAATTAAATTACTAATTATAGTTGATTTTTAGATTGAAGAGGGTATATATTGAAGTTTATTAATTGAACAGAGAAAAGAAAAAGATTTATATGGTAATAAGTGTACTGTACTTGTCTCTGCTTTTGTTTTATTGCATTGTGTAATGGCACTGTATTTTAGATTATTGTATAATAATTTGTGGTTAAATATTATTGATTGTTTGTAATTTATTGTTATGTTTGTGTTTAAATTTTACTTGTTTATTGACTTATCTTATGCAATAATGTATAATTGTCTACAAGAGAGAATAAATTAAATTAAATATTAAACGGCGAACAAAGTATTTTTTTAAATATGTTTTTCTTGCCATTTTGTACACGGATTTGGATCATAATTTTCACATTTCACCAAAATTTGCACGATATCATTAGAGCCAATTTTAAGAAATTAAGTGTTTTATAACAACTTCATGGTCTATATTATTCTTCTTCTTTTTTTTACTGGTAACCAACTCCCCACACCCTGTCATACTTCGCTGTAGCTTCACAAACTTGTATCTCGCCAAGGTTAATGTTCACACAATTCATTTAAAAAGAACTCTTTACTTACTTCTTCAAATTGTGTGGGCTTCACCAGATTTTAGCACCTAGAACCAACTCACTCAGATTGAAAGGGTAATCATTAATTATTTAAAGTTAATAAAAACAGAGACAAATTGTTAGAAGTACCTTAATAATGTTTAAATTTAAAACAATTACTACAATGAAATATATTATTTTATAATAACAAATAGATTTCATTCGCTCACACATATAGTTTATTTGTCATTTACCCTTATTAGTTAACTAATTACAAAATCTGTTTAGTACTAATATTCACAATATAATATATATTTTTAGAATGAGAGCCTCTGAAATTATATCGGGTACTCCTTATAAATCCCTTTTAATAATTTTCCATTAATACTCTCTATGAAAACAAAATTCCAAATTGTTAATATGATTTAGTTATTTAATTTATTTTAATTACTTTTAACTTGTTTTACTAAGTTAAATTACTTTGAAATAACTAAGAAGATTTAATATGGACATTTTACTAACAATAATTTTAATAATCATAAGTTCATTTCACAACACTATCGTTCCACTTATGAGATTTGTTTGTGTTGTAGATTACTGCACACTGCACTTTATTCAAAATGTTCAACTTTATTTAATTAATGTTTAAGTTTAACTTTGGTTAAAAAGATAAAATTTTAATATATGATAAATTCAATACTAGGTTTTGGCTGGACCAAGCGGCCTTCTCGATAGCTCACAGATTTACTTTAGAAACAATGCCACCTAAAGACTCACCATTATTTGAATGGCCTCGGGATCTCATCAGACCTGATCTTGCATTCTTCATCAACATTCCAAAAATAAAATACGGAGATGGTCCAATAAATGTATTTAAGCCCAGGTAGAGTAAAATATGTTTTTATCATGAACAAGTTTTTTTTATTAGATACATTATGAAATAACTTTGTGAGAAACATGTTGGCGGAGAATTGGACTAGGCAATGGTTCTCGGTCTAGATTATGTAGACACTCAAATTCCGCTAAAAGATAGATCTCTCTATAACCTTCACCACATACTGGATGATAAATATATACATATTCTGGGATGATTATATATATATTTCTTTTTTAATTTCGCAGGATAGGTGGATAATCTTCAAAAAACAAAGTGAAAAATCCATTCTTTCCAATAGTTTGAGATTTTTTCTCACTAAAAACCACCTTCCTTCCTGTCAGTACCCCTATCGCATGGGACAAGGAAACAGGAATGGTTTTCCATTCACCTAGCTGAGAAGCTCTTTCCATGTGCATATCGTGATTCTAAATGTTGAAAAAACAGAACTTTATGTATCAGCGTGAAGGACGAGATAAAGAAATGGTTGGGACACAGAGTCCAGTCAGGTAAAATCTCGCGACAGATCATGCAGGAGCCCAGGTTTGGTAGATGTGGCGTGCAAGATGAAGGTTGGGAGTTACCTTACAAATACCTTGTTAGTGAATTATTGAAGGAGCTACAAGCTACATCTTCTTCTGCTGCCTACTCGATACTGAAATAAGCGTGCATGATTAGATTGCATGCAACTGCGTCCTGGTGCCAACAGCTTGGCTCATGCCGCTGCAAAGAGGTGAAATTCGGGTGTATATATATATTTGGCTATACACATGGCTTTATGGGCCAAAATTAGAGATCAAGGTTGGTCGTGTGAATAAGGACAGCGGTCTGTGTTTGTCAAATGGTCTGTCGTATCTACCTAGTGAAGAGATTAGTGTTGATGTTGGGTGTGTATGGGCCCCTTGTAGAGATTAGCTGATAATCGTTGAATGTGTTGTTTGATGAACGGCACATTTAAGTCTCTATGTAAGGTCTTAACTCTGGGGCACATTGGTAGTTTAGTGATTTTTCTCAAAACCTTGTTTTGGAATATCTGTAGTCTGTGTATATGTGTGTCCCCAGACGGGCGCAGCATAGGTGATGACGCTTTTACGTACAAATAAATAAATTGTGAACTTGTTTTATTGAGCAATGGACACAGTTGTGACAGTGTCATGTTTGATCTTTTAATTGTGTCGTATATGTGCCCAGACCAAGTGAATTTCCTGTCTATGATGACCCCGAGATACTTGAACTGACCCTGCCAGTGTATGTCTTCGTTGAATAAGCGTAAGGGCTTATTAATGTTGTGTGAGTTTCTTTTAGAGAGCAAAAGCGCCTGACACTTGGACACATTTACCTTTACTCTCCAGGCTCTAAGCCATGGCTCTATATTGTTTAGTGAAGTTTTTAAACTACTGTAGATCATACATGGTTGCCATGACTGTGCGGATATCGCGGTGTCGTCAGCATATATAGCCACATTGGTGTTATCAAGTGTGGAAATGTAGATATTGAAGAACACGGGCCCGATGAGCGAACCTTGACGATCGCCAGCTTGTATTGTCCTCTGTGTGGATGTTGTTTGGTCTACATCAACCCTGACCTTGTGGTATGCTAGGTAAGATCCAATGGTGTGATCAGCCTGTTTGGGAAGTTGTATTGCCTAAGTTTGTCTATGAGACCACTGTGCTAAACCCTATCAAAGGCATTTTCAATATCCAGGAAGACTGACCCGATCGATTGATTATCATTGAAACCCCTGGTATCATATTCAACAACTCTCAGCAGTTTAAGTGTTTGGTTCTGAAACCGAATTGCTCAGGCCTCACGATGTTGTGTGCGTGTATATGTTTCGTTGGTACCTTAGAGCAGGATCTTCTCAAAGACCTTGCTCATTGTATTCAACAAACTAATGGTTCTGTAGGATTCGGGCCTATGCTTGTCCTTCCCCAGCTTGGGAAAAACTAATATTTTAGCTTCTTTCCAAGCAGCAGGGAAATGTTGAGAATTGCATTACATATGTTTGTAAAGAACCCGAGCGCTTTCTCCGATAACTTATAGCAACAGCCAAGTCAAGGATGTCCTCTGTGTTGTGAGTGCTAAGGTGTGTTGGTTCAGTGGGAGCCAGTAGTATAGCATTGTTTGATTCGATGTATCGGTAAAGGATTTCCCCACTTGAATTTGTATGTCTGCAGCCCCAGCGCGTGTATTTTGAATTTATGACAACTTTGTTAGAAGTTAACAAGAGTTTATCTATATCACAGGTGTCAATATTACCCGGGGGGGAGGGGGGATTGTACTCTGAAATGTTTTAATCGCATAGCATTTATAAATCTTGTTCTAGGTGGCAGCACCTTACTGTACCTTATAATTTTTGCACCAGGTAGCAGGACATTACGGTATTTGATTTTCAAAAGGTATACAATTAAAAACTAAATCTTTTATAATAATACCGACATTTTTTTTTTCAATGAGGCGGGACAAATTGTGTATTATTTGTGTTGGCTCACTGAGGGAAAGTCGGTAATAATATTGCAGATTTAATTTTTGAATAGTCAACCTATAATTATATATCTTCATTTCCCTATAGTTCTGCTATCTGGAATTTTTTTTACTAACCTTAAGTAAATATGAAAATTGAGTACTTTCAAATGCTTGGTAGGTGCTGTTATCTGGTGTGAAAACAAGTGAAACCATGACAATGAATTTTTACGTAGTTACCGGCATAGTCTGTAAGGTGTTGCTTATCTGGCAGAATTTAATTAAAAGTTACTGTACTTGGAATTTTGGAATGATAACAGCTCTGAGCTGTAAAATATTAATGTAAATAAAATAATTTTTAATGCAGTAGTTTAAAAATAATTTGTGATTGAAATACTAGTTCAATTCAAATTGTTATGGATTTAAGCCTATTTTAGTCTATTTGAATACTCATCAGCGTAACCAGGAATAAATTTGTTATGCCTAATTGAGGTTAAAATGTTTAATATAATACAAATGCTTGTAAACAAAAACAATTCCTCCTAAACAACAATAAAATAAATATTTAATTAGATTTTGGGCCTCGTTTGAACTTAAAACAATGTACAATAACGATAGTTAGAAATATATAAATATTGCTTGGTGAAAAATTAATACCGTCTATTACAATCTTGTTACCAGGGGACTTAAATTTAAGAAAAGGCGGAACCAAATGGTAACAATGTTTGAAAAATAAAAATAAAAAAAGACAAAGACAAATTTAGTAATTAACAAGGCTCAAGTTTATTGAACAAAAAAAAAGAAATTTCGACGGTTCAGATTTTATCATTTACAAATTAAAAGACATCCTGAGACAAATCATCATAAACACAGCTTATGATTAACAAGATTATAATTAATCAAAAGTTATACGCCCTTAATGTAACATATAATCATTAAAAAAGAAATTGATCAATAGATTCTGAAAATTTATCCCCCCCTTTTTAGTTTATATGTACAGTTACAAAATTTAACAATAAAAAAAAAATAATGAGCACAGCTTAATAATTAACAGGATTATAATTAATCCTAAAATAAAAAAAAGGTTATACGCCCTTAATATAAAATTACAATATAAAAAGATGAAAAGATTCTGATATTTATTCCCCCCTTTTACTTTATGAGATGATAGTTTTTAAAACAGTTACAGAATTTAACAATGAAAAGATTTATAAATGAGTTTGATGTTTTAAATTCAAAAATTTATATCAATTGTAAACAGGTTCATCACTAGACTAAATGTTACATAATATTACTTGTTTGTTAAATTTCTTAAATACTAAATTGGCCAATAAACTTATATATTTTAAATAAAAGAATTTGTTATAAAATGAGAAGTTTGTAAGAAAAAGAAAATTTTGAATATTGAAGTTTTATTAATTGACGTCAATTTTTGTTAATTTAGAAAATAACCTCTTGGAGGTTGTTAGGACCGAAAGTTTGCATGCAGGCTCCACCCAATGATTTTTTATATAATTTATAAATAACTACACAAGACTACATTTAAATGACAGCTTTAAGAAACACACATTCGCTGAAGCAATTTAGGCACATGTACAATATAAGTTTAGACAAAGTTCTGTAGAGTCAGTTTTAAGGAAAACATCACTTTTGTGCACTTGAAAGTTTGTAGATCTATTATACGAAACGTGTTTTGTAAACAGGCAGAAACATGTTATGAGCTTTTGCTGGTGTATGCAATATGAAACAAGATTTGCTAGATTTCTCCAACCAGCGTATTAGCTAAAGCAAAAAACACGTTTTTTAGCGTCTGTGCAAAATCAGACATGTTGTAGCATTAATGTTCTTTATTAAAAATATCTGGTTATTTGTCAAAATTAGAGAATATTGATTGTATCACAGAAATTCATTAAGATTATAATTAAAAGCTTCTTAGATGATTATAAAGCTATTTATATATACTTAGTTTTGTTTAAAACAAAGCTTGTATGAAACTTGCAAAAATCTGCAAAAATCTGTAAAACGAATTTTCTGATCTAGAAGAGATTTCTCTAATAGTTTTATATTTGACATGTTCAATAAGATATTCTGATTGTTTAATGTTCAACATTAGTTTGCACTAATTTCACATAATTGCTCAAAACTTAAAATGTGACTGCTCAAGGTTTTGAAAAGTAGGTTTTAAGAAATGAAGATTTTTATAATTATTTAGTTTCAAAAAAAAGAACATTGAATATTAAATAAAACATGAAATACATATTTTAATGAATAAATGATAATTAACAAATTATTTTAAAACATTAACAAAAATTTATGATATGACAAAATCTGTAAATTTGAATACCTGGAAAATCCTGTCGCAGTTCACGTGAGCTTGTGCCGTGAAAATAAAAATTTATTCAACATTTTTGAACACTAAAGAAACACATTAATTTGTAGACTAACATATTATCTATGAAACTGAAATATGAATTTTTTGTGACGAAGAAAAAAAAAAACTAGCGGAGCTATGAAGCTTTGTAGTACATGGTGAGTAATTACAGGTGGACTGACAACGGGTTGTAGATCGGATCGCCCGACCAGTGGTTGGACTTTGCGCTAGCATATGTCACGCGATGCTTACTTTTGGAGAAAGTCGCTAGGTGCCGGCACCTGTCAAGGCACGGAATGTTGAAGCTATGGAAGACGAGTGGATAATTTGTCTGCAGATTCAATTATGAAATTTGGATGTTACAATCTTATAAGTTTAATTGATTCAAAATCTTATTGTTTTTTATTGATTAAAAAGATATCTTTATATTACTATCAAAAGGGTTGGGTGGGATCAGAAAAGGGTCAAAATGGGTTAGACGGGTTCAAAAAGGAGGGTTTTTTGTCAAAATGATTTGGGTGGTTTTAGAAACTTCTTTGGACACGGATCAAAATTTGAAGGGAGCATTATTTTTTTTAAATAGGTTGTGTGAGCTTAGAAACTTTTTTGAAAAGGGTCAAAATTTGGGGGGATATATTTTTTTTATTTATTATTTTATTTTTTTTAATGGCGCTTAGATACTTCACTAACATTTATTTTTTATGGTATGACCGACGAATCATTTTTGGTCAAAATCTTAACTTAAAAGAAGTCCGTTGTTTCGGTTACTCTTTTGAGTATTTTTATATCATGCATTTTTCTAATTACGATTCAAGAGCTTTTTATATCACAGTAATTGTATTTTTTGTGTGATCTATTTGAAAACGATTTTATCTTATAATGTCAAATATGATATATACAATTAAATTTGGTCAAATGTAAGATATTAACTAATAAAGAAGCTTTGTAAAAATTTCTTTTTTATCTTAGAATGCCAAACACGACACTTGCAATTATATTTGGTCAAATGTAAGAAACTAAGAAAAAAGTTTTTGTTTCTATGACGAAAGTGTCTCGAAAAGTGAGTTTTACAAAATTAAAGTGATAGCCAGTTGCGTGATAACGTCATTAAAATGGTTGCCGAACTATTTTATATTTGCAACATTTAAACGTTTATAACTCTTCACCCTTTCATGATACAACAATGATGTTTCCATAAATATTGTAAATTTCACACATTACAATTTTTTGTTTCAATTACCAGAATACAAAGTATAGGGTAACTTAGGTAATCGCAAAAAATTCGACCTCTGTTTTTTGAGTGATCGTCTGTATGTAAGTCTTATTGGGCACAAATATTAATATAGGAACATTAAATATCGTACAGAGGACTATAGTGTGCTCCTGTATAACCCTGTGTATATATATATATATATATATATATATATATATATATATATATATATATTAAATGTTAAAAAGGCGGGAATTTTAATCAGTTTTTTGTTCATATCTAGTGTTATTCAACTTATACTATATTTTTTTTTCTTGGGGACATCGGCAATGAGTCTATTGTGCTCCCCTTTCTTGTTTACCTTACACCAACCTCTGTCTTTCTAACAAACTCCAGGATCTTGTGCAGGGTGTTTTTGTCAAAATTTATGCCTGGTTGTTGGGGTGCAAAGATTCTACTTTTTTGGGCTCCAGGACCTCACAATCAAACAAAATGTTTATTGGAGTCTCAGGTACGAGACAGCAAAGACGACAGTAAGTTGAGACTTGTAGTTGTTGCACCTTATTTAGATGTCTCTGGATATGGCTATGTCCGTTAATCATGGCGACGATCTGTCTCAAGGACTTCCCGTCATACTGAAGCAGCACCTTTGTCAGCGCAGGATCTAGTCTCAAAAAGACGTTACTCAATCTCTGGCCAGGAAAATGTCTCCATAGTTCGATGTGATCTTCCTTGGCCTATTTTCTTACCACTCGTTTTGCCGCTGAATGACTGATCCCGCAAGCGGGTTCTGGTCCCACAGGGCAGCCAGTAGATCCGCGCTCTCATTACTCTCGATCCCTCAATGCCCAGGTACCCATCCCAAGTGCACCATATTGATAATCGACTGTACGCATAGAGAACGGAGAGAAATCCACACCAATTTGGATGAGATTTCTACAGAGCTGATGGTTTTAATGCCGCTTGGCTATCTGAGAGAATTAAAATGTCCTTACCTCTTTGGCCGTCTTCTAATCCTGTGATATACACATGCTGTGATTGCACAAATCTCAGCTTGGAATACTGTACAATACCTTCCTTGTCTAGCTTCGAAAGTTTCCCTAGTGGTTTGACAGTATTTTCCGTGTCGAGACTGTTGATCACGTAGTGATCCGTCTGTTACCTAACAAGCTGCCTTGGATAGCTTGCTATCCTTCCACTGGATATGCCAGTAGCTCTTCATCCTTCCAGTCCGCACTTGTATTTGAGAGAACGTTGAAGGGTCGAGTGAAGACGAACTTGGTTTGCATACCATCAGTTGGTACTTCCAACAGTTAAGGCCTAGGCCTACAGCCTATAATTAGGTTTTTTGTTTTTGTTTAAAGGCGAAAAACCTCTCGGTTATCATCCCCTTGGAAAAAAAGGAAATATTAACATAAAATAACGACCCCCATAGCCCTTGAATACTCTAATAGTCAATTCGGGAAAATAACAAAAATTGGTCAAGAAAGATGGAAGATTGGGATCTAATTAAAGACTATACGGGAAAAATGCGTATATTCAGCTAGGTCCACTTGCGACGATCTTCCTTCCTTCCCAAAGCGTGGTTTGGTCTATGTATTTATAATTTATATTTTAAAGACTTCTCTTTTTAGAGTGTATCTGTATACTATTTAGTTTTTAATCTACTAATTCCTTCGCCGGCTTTAGCTCTGATGGATTTATCCACCCTTTACCGGAGACAAGATCGCACGCAAGAAATTGTTCTGAATACCTCGGTTTTAAGAGATGTATTCCACAAAATCTTACTTTTTAAATGTGTAGGAATTTTTATTAATTTAATTTAATTTATGGCTTTAATTTTGTAGTGAGCAGATTTATTACTCTCCTCGGGTCGTGCCATTTGGAGAACTTTCATCCCTGAATTTAGTTTTAGTTTTTATACAACAATTAACTTATTAACACAATTTTGTAACAGAAGTAGATAAGGAATAATTTCAAAATAATAGAATAAATTGTTTTATAACAAATATATCAAAATGTATCTGTTAAACTTTGTTTATAAACTAGACATGTCCCAAGCAATGTAAAATACATATGAGATAGATATAGAACATTACCTTAGACTCTGACGTTATATAGACAATTAATTATAAAAACAAAATACAATGACTCTAATAACCCAATTAGAAATAACTATCATTTTAATTATTTTGAATTTAATATTTATTCTTAAGATTAAAGCCCTTGGCTTTAAAATCTTTATTGAAAACAACTGAAAATTTACTGATTTAAATTTTCCTTGATTTTATTATGTATTAGTTTCAATATTTTGGCACCTTGACAAAGTGATGATTAAATTCTGGTTTCTTCTATCTAGAGTCCTCCAAATCGCAGGGTCCTCGGCTCCAATAGAAACTTTGGTCTGTACCGTTGTTTGATGAAGATCTAGGTGACACTGATGTTATAGTTACTTGTTGTATCTACTAGTGTTCTCAAAATTGTGCTAATTTGTCTGTTTTGTAGACTTTACATTTGTGATTTTAATATGCTTTACAAAGAATTTTTAAGAACATAATGCGTAGTGTAGTTTACTTTAGAAGAATGTTATTAGCGGATCATAATAATAAAAGTGAAGTTGCTATAGTAGAGTACCCCTCCTGGCTCCAGGAATCCAGTTTTATATCTTCTGATTTGCCTTTCTCCCACCAAACACTTTTACCAATTGTTAAAAACTTTCTCACTTTTGTAATTTAATTTAATTTTGAATACAGAATTTTTCTCCCCTTTGGATTCCCCCGTAATCCCCTTTGGATTCTCTAACGGTTTCATTTTTAAAACTCCATTTTTAATTATCTATTGTCTTTCGTCCTAACTAATTGAACTTGAAATATTGTTGGTTATACTGATTTGGGAACGGGATGTATAAGCTAACGGTATTTCTCGACCTAGATTTCGCATACCGTGCTGGTGAAAGTTCTCCCTTTAAAATATTTTCAATTTTATATAAAAATCGTTTTGACTGTTTATTAATTATTACTTACTTGTTTATGATACATATTTCTTACGATTATTGTTTATATAATGAATATTGTTTATGATATATAAAGTCATTAGTTTTTAATTTATATAATATATTTATACTATAAAAAAAATCTAGAAAGTTCAATATTTATTTATAGAAATTCACTAATAAAATAAACTAATACAAATAATAATATAAGTTGATATTTTACTAATAGTGATTTATTATTCTCAGGTTGATTGAAGCTTACAGACGAATGACGGGAGTGCCTATTATAGAAATCAACAGCACGGGGTTGTACGATAAAATCTTCGTACAAGTACGAAAACATTTATGTAGAATTTTCGGTATTTCTGAACCTGAGACCACACCATTACCATCACATAATCAAGATGACATCGATGATTATTAGCTTTATAAGTGTAAATATTTTATATACAGTATGGATTAAATATACTTAAAATTAGTTTCGTGTTTTAATTTAATTTTTTAACTGTTTTAAACAAACTTCCTTTTTCGGGCAAGATACCCCGACCTACTAATACAATTAATTTAACATATCCTACAATGCTCAGGAAACCAACCTTTGGGTACAACATTTAGAGAATCTGCTTGTATTTCATTTTGTAATAGGGACTGAGTAAGTACAATGATGGCGTCATCAACTTGTTTCTGTTTTTATTTATATGAATTAAGACATTTTAGTGTTCACACATTCATAGGTTTACAACAATATCAAATAAATCATTATTTACATTATTTCACGCTGTTTTGTTGTTTGTGATAAAATAATTTTAAATTTTAATTTTTCCCTTAAAATTTGATATTATTCTTATCTAACTAATTTAGAAATTAAAGTAAAAATAAACTGTAATTTGATTGTTTATGTTTCGGAAGAGGAACGAGGTCTAGGTCCTTGGCTAAGGGTTGGCGAACCCATCGCTTATCTCTATATCATTCTTGATCTATTATGTCAGCTCTATTCACTTTAACTCTCCCCCTACTATATTTTCGTCCCACTCATTTTCCTATATTTCAGATTAACCATATAGTTGATAGGGTGAATGGCACAGGGCAAAACGTGTCTCGTATGGGCTACTTAGGTATCTCTTACAATATTTAGCTTTTTGCCATCATTAAGCGTATCTCTGGCATGGTGGACCATCGTTTTCCTAATTGCAACTCAATGTACTGATAAAAATGACGGCGTGGTGATTATCATCAAAGGGAATCCTCCGCTTTGTCAAGACTTGCTAGATCATGTGAAACTAATAAATATAATAGAGGAAGGTCAAACAAGCCACTAAGAAAGAATCACACCCTTGATAGAAGAAGCACCCAACAAAAAAGGGAAGCAGGTCATAAAGGCCTCAGAAATATGGAAGAAGGAACATCTCCATTCGTCAAGACCTCCTATACCACGTGGAAATAATAAATATAATAGAGGAAGGTCAAACAAGCCACTAAGAAGGAATCTCTCTCATGATAGAAGAAGTAGCTAACGAAGAAGGGAAGCAGGTCTGGAGGACCTCAGAAATATGGAAAATAGAAACTTCACACTTTGGGAAAGAAGACCCACTGACAACAGATCTGATTGGAGCAGAAATAAGATGGTATCTGCGATCACTAGATTAAGGCAAATCACCAAAAGACGCTAGCGAAAAAACATTGGAGCGTAATAGCCCCAAGAGGTCACGAGTGTTTCTAAAAGGAAAATTGTAGATTTAAGGAGCATCTTAGAAGGATCGGAATTGAAAATGTTGGGATCTGCAGATTTCGTCAAAAGAGGGAGATTAACCCATATTATCTATTAGTAGAATGGGGCGCAGTAAAGTACAAAAGTGTTTAAGTCTGGGAGGGTACCAGATTGATGTAGAGAAGATACCTATCTTTGACCCCTTCCCTAAAGGAGTTAGAACTGTGAGGCTTATATAGGCGAGAGATCCTCGTTTAATAAGATGTAGGGGCCACTAAGAATCTATAGAAATCACAGCTTATATCACCAACACTTCACTAATACTACTACTAAGTCTAGGTCACACAATAATAATGAATACGTTGGAAATGTTGGATAAATGATACATAAAACACTCATTATATACTTCACACTCAATGTATTTCACTTATAAATATATAACATTTATACAAACATAAATGTGTTGAAGAAATTATAAATTACAATTTGTAAAAGAAACATTATTTCAGTTTCCACACTGTCACCTATTTGTTCAAAATAATTTTTATGATCGTTATCTAAATTTGGCTGTTGAATTTTTCGTCATGTAAATGATTGGACCAAAGTATTTTATTTTAAACTAAGAAAACTGTTTTTAATATTCCATATCTCTATCTCTATCCCTATCTCTGTTGTCATTATTGGAAACGATGTCCTTGTATAAAACTCTTTCGAAGTTCAATTTTCCTGTCAAATATCTGTCCAGATGTGTTTGTATCCGTAACAACATTTCATCATACAGATATGTATCGTTGATTTCAAGTACTGGCATTCCATGCATTCTTCGCATCACCTCGATTAATCTGTAACAAAAAAATTACAAAGTGAACACTGAAAAATTACAAACTCAACTTTGTTGCAATTAAAATTTCGATTTCTTCGAACTCTAAGATGTAAGAATCAGGAGTTTTCTACAGTGAGTGCGGCTAGGTAATTCTGAGGGACCCCAACTAATCTAAACTTATTTATGTATTTTTTTTTGTTAAAACCCTCTCTTTAATCTCTTCTATTCGGTCTTTATTGACCAACTCTTGTTCTTTTCCGACCCTTATACTATTAGAGTATTCGAGGGCTAGAGGTCTTTATTTTATAATCATTTCTTACCTTTTTAAAGCGACGACGAACGGGAGGTTTTCGTCTTTAAACAACACGACAAACAATTTCACCCTAAGACACCCAAATAAAACATATTGGTTGTCATTTCTCAAATAATTCTCAGTTCAGGAGATATGAAAATTAACCATTTACCCCCTCTTTAAATGCCCAACTACCCTGAATCTATTGATGCCATTTTTGTATTACATTTTTTAAATGTGAAGATTTATGATTTAACATTTAACCACTCTGGTAAACCGAATGTAAAATAAAACAAGCTTTCTCGTTTCAAGGTTTTGGCCCTGTTCATAATTAATTCTACTCGCTACGCTAAATCGGTGTCTCGGCCATACCGAAACTCGAAACTATAAGCACATAAGGTTTTCTTAGGAAGTCAGGAATCGATATACATTTTTGACAATAACGTATTTGTCAACGTAGAGATGTAGGGTTGCTAACATTACACGCAGATTGAAATTTGAATAATTTGTATTTAATTTATTATGTTATACGTTGAATAACACATGAAATAAAAAACTGTTAAAAATGGTAGTAATTTAAACACTTTCAATGAATTTCAATAGAAGTTTATATGAACATATAAACCTGTACCAAATTTCGTGTTCCTATTTTAATTATTGCAGCCGCTATCGTGTTTATTTAGAACGGCGATGGACGGACAGTGTGTTGAAGGTAACCCTTTCAGTTTTGGCGATAAGGTAAAGATCATCAGAAAACGGAGGTGGGTAAAATCATTTGAGAGTAATTTGTCGAAAACTAAAATGAAACAGTAGGCTACTCGCTTTTGTTTTATTTACTCTGTAATTCTATTTTACCGTGTGTGGCTTTTCACTTTTCATAAAATGTTAATACAAATTGGTTGTGTCGATTTTGAGATATCCGACTTTTTAAGACAACGTCAATGGTTCTTTCTTAGTTTCTGACAATAATTACTATACCAGAGTTAGCGGTGGGATAGTTGAGGGGGGGGGCTACTTAAGAAGATTTTATCAAAATCGATAGAGATGTATGTAGTCATGATCTTATGACAGATACCCCCAATTTTAATTTTGTTTTTGTTTTTTAATGCTCTGATAAAAACGTTATCGGAATCTATTAAGCTCCATGGGATTTTATGAATGGCAGAATTTATTACAAAATTATTGTAAAATGAAAAGTATATTTAAATAAAAATCTCAACGCAGTTGTAGTTTTATCAAAATTAAATCTAGTTAGGCTATTTTTAATTCTGGTATATTCTTTTTATTTTTTTGAAGTTAAAATTAAGTTTAAAAAAAATGTTCATATTGATTATTATTATTACATCACAGAAAACGTACCTGACTGACAATTAAGAGATGAATATTTTTCATTTTATATAGCAACTAAATCTAAAATGCTTTTTAAAGGAAATTTAAACCAAAGTGCTTACTACAGACAATTTTGAAATTTAAAACCAGTTTCATTGGCCGACAAATTTTAATAATCGATTATACTTTTAATGAATCGGGTCCTCTTCTACCCTGGAGATTTGAGGATACACAAAAAGATAACACTATTAACTCTGGAGAGCAAGTCCTCTTGGCAAATTCCAGAGAGTCTCTCTGAGTCAACGATCCAAACTTTTTACCTGTTACAGTTTTCTTGGAAGTCTATTGTCACCCACTCTCTGTTCATACCTAAACCATCTCATTTAGGATTTATTAATCACCTGTGATATGTGTCTTACTTTTAGCACTATTCTGATTGTGACATTTGTCATTCGGGTCCATGTGAATATTAACTTCAACTCGTTTTAAGTACCTCATTTTTTTACTTTGACTTGTATTTCGTCCCAGGTGTCACTGGCGTTGTTAAGCATTGGACGAGTGTTCTTGACGCTACTGTTTTTGTTTCTTTAGAAATCTCGATTTTGGAGATGAGTTTCTTGATGGTATCATGAGTTTTCCTGTAATAGAGCCGAGATATTTGAAATTTACCTGTTCGAGTAGTCTTCCATGACAGCTGATCCAATGATTTTTATGGGCGGAGCAAGAAGTTCTTGAAATTACCATCCTATATGTCTTATTACTTTCTATTATCATATTGTTTCTCTTGTAGTTCACCGATCTAAATGTCTAGTTGAATTGCAGATCCCTCTTTGAACTAGCTAGTAGAACAAAGTCATTTTGTGAATGATACAGTACTGTGAGTGACTGGTCTCCAGTTTTTTACATTATACCTTTTAGTTCTCTCCTGGCATCTCTTAATAATACTATAAACAGTAGTGGGCTCTGCACAGACACGATTATTAAAATGTATAATTGCTACTAATTGGAAGACAAAATAATAAAAGATTCATCCTCTAGAGCACTTATAAGATAATCTTTTCAATATACAAAATATTGACGTACATTTTTCACACACTAAAAACATGGGTTATCTCACCAAAATTGCAACATTATTAAACGGTTTTTCATATTTTGAAAGAAGTTAATAAGTTAGGTTAGGTTAGGTTTGAAATATTAACATACTTTGGTTTGAAGTAGTTTGGCTTAGGTGTAGCTTTCCATCCTTCTTGTACTCTGTCAGGAGCGTTGATAAAGAAAACCAAATCAGGTTTAAGTAAATCTGCAGGCCAACGGTAGACAGGATCACCTGCAGGAGGTAAGTCTTCTAGATCCGGATACTCCTTGGCTATAGCAAATGCCGCTTGATCATGCCAGTATCTGAAATATTAAAGAAATGTTTAAAGATAGACTTAAAATAAGAAGTAGGCCTACATTGTTTTTATGGAATAGAGTCAAAATTGGTGAAAGTGATGTGAGGAGTGTCCTGGAATCCAGAAACTCATTTCAAAAAATAATATGGTCAGTATATGACTTTATATAAAACATTCATGTTAAATCTGAATTCAGTGTCCAAAACATATACAATTTTAAAGTTTCGTCAAAATAAGACAAACGTTTGGTTTATTTTGGAGGTAAACGGAGGCTACACAAAGTATAAAATTTTAAATAGCTCTTCATGAGAAGTATCTTAAGGCTTTAAAAAGCCAACCAATAGTGCCATTAAAATTTTGATAAAATCTATCTAATTTATGGGGCGTTACCCATCCCAAAATTGTTATATTCTGCAGTAACACTTGACAATTATTTTTCATTTTTATTCTATTTTCAACAACAAAATTTCCATGATTCGCCCTGCAATCAAACCATTATGACAGTTAGCTCACAAGAAACTAAAATTTCGAGTCTTACACAATAAACTTTAGTAAGATAGTGTTTACCGGTAAATTTTTACTATTGTACAAATTTCACGATCAACGCTTGTACAATTTACCCCAAAAACTGAATCCATTCCTTATTACTTGGAACACAAACTCCACATCAAACTTGAAAATTGTGTGTCACTTTAGTCGACCCTGAACTAACTCCACCCTCTTAAGTTATTTATAGACCGGCATGAATCCGAAGTTTCTTTAATATGTTCCCAGAGATTGAATACACAAAGCTATACATTTTTTAATATGTAAAATTGGCAAATAAAAACCCTTGGAATTTTTAACCACTACGTTGGAAGTTATAATAGTAGTCAACTATTCTTATAAAAATGTTTAAATTGATTAAAATTACATGGTGTACTTATATATTATTACAAACTGAGTGGAGGGAGGAAGAATATTATTTTATACTATATAATCGATAAGGTAATTTTTTACTTTTTTAAACACAAATAATGACTTTTTAAACGTAAATATCTACGTAGTTGCAAATATGTTTAGTATAAAAAGTGTTTTAACAACAAGTCTCTGGTTGTGTGAAATATTTTTATCAATCATGGAAAGGGAGCTATGGTAAATAACACCTTCAAAATAATTTGGTGGTATAATATAATTATAATTAGTTAGCATCATAAAAAAGTATTAAATACAATTAGCCGAAGACTGGCATTCAAAAATCAAACGTAAACATGTTAAAAAATATTTGTCCACACATACAACGCAACGCAAATTAGAAAATAGCGTAATATAGAACTGGAATGCTCTAATAACATTACTCAAGAGAGACTTAATAGGAAAGATAAAAGAGACGAATTTAACCAATACAAGAAGAAGAAAGGTTTAAATCCAGCTAGAAATCTTGGGATTGTCTCACCCGTGTTCACTATAAGCCATGGTCCTGAGGGGTCGAATACTTTAATAGCGTTAGAACTAGAAGAAAATAAGATTACTTCAGGAGTGATTTAGTAGTCAATGAAAGAAAGGAAACTAACCTAACACAAGATGAAATAGTGTGCATCCAGCTAGAATACCTCGGCATTGCCACATCCGTACTTGCTGTAAGTGAGCCCCTGAGGGCAACCGTTTGTAAGCATTCCGCCAAGCGTGATATATTTGACCGTTCGGAGGAGTGTAGCGATCTTACATACCCTAGTATCCTTTCAGTTCAGTCTTAATAAAGAGGAAGGATTTTTCTAATCTTTAACCTCCTCAGTCCTACTTACAAATTCCTCTACCACACTCTTTAAAAAGATCATGCTTGTACTTCCACGCTGGTTTCACTGCTTACTTTTCTTTCTTGTATTTCCTATCAAGTAACTCTGTCAAAAATATATTTTAGTGTCATCTTCATGGGTTCTTCCAACTGTCCCTACAGACGGACGACTGAAAAGTACACAATAAGGAAGGTGACGCTCGCGGACTTTCCTCTCAACCCAAATCAAACTCCTGTAGGTGTGTTTATAGAATTAACCGAAAAGTCAAAACATGTCTCTATTTCTGTTTTGCTTTGTCTGGGATAAAACAACTATTGCTTAATCTCACCTCCTAAAAACAGCCATCATGACTAATCGGTGACGAACTCACTTGTTATTCCACTTGAATTACTGAGCTTATCCTTCCACCAGTTGCCAATCTGTGGCATACGGATATCATGCTCAACTCAAGTATTCATCTTCAATGGCGAAGAAACAGTCAATTGTGTTTTTTAAGTTGTGTGTTCTAAATTTATTATGGCAGGTTAAGTTTGGTAAGCGTGGAGACTGGTATTCCCGGGGGCCGATATGAGCAGTTTATTGTTAAATTTGAGGATTAAAAGTAAAACGACACACCAGGCCCAGGTACAATTTGAATAGGATTTTAATGTTTCTATTGTTAATGTATGGTTAATATTGCAATCTCCCTAATTGTTCATTATTAAATTATCAAAGCTAATGGTGGTGTTGGTTGATGAGATATTGTTTGATGGCCATTCATTAAGTATCATTGTCGGAAATCCACGGAATGTACTCAAATTTTGTATGGTCGTCTAAATAGGTTAACCGCATTGTATAGCTAAAGTCCATAAAGTTACAGGTACAACAGGATAATCTGACCTCCTCATACCTCTTACAAATAAGCAATTAATGAACAATACTTTACCCTGACATAACTACGGGATATCGGTACATAACTTCCAATACATCATGAGCTGCAGCGTACATACTGATTGAGAAAAATGCTCTTCTTAGTAGACCACCGTATTCATCAAATAGTTCCCTCAAAGGTACTAAACTTCTTGGTGGATTGCTCATGTACCTTGATCCTGTACTTCTAGCTAACATCCATCCAACTGATCTTCTACCTAAACACAAACATTTTATATATTTAGAATTAAAAAACACGTAAATTTATTACTTTGATACGTAGAATAGAGAACTCAGTAAGGAATGGAACGCTACCGTGTTCCTTAATAACCATCCTTGCTTGTACAGAAGGAATCGATCAAAACATCGATGTTAAGTTTTTGGGGTATGTATGTGTTTGATGTCCTCTGACAACAAACAAGTGTTTTTGGAATAATATCTGTGTGTTTATGTAGTAGGTGCACTACTCTAGAGCTCAAACGCTTAGACCGATTTAATTCAAATTTTATAAAAATATGTGTTTGTCAAATCAGTTGTCATTGTGGTAATTGTCGTTGTCATCTGTGCGTAACAACAATAGCGGCAACAAAAATAAGATAGGAACCTGAAATTTAGTACATGGAACTTTATTGTGCTGAAATGGAACCATATTGAAATTCATCAAAATCAAATTGCTTACGTCAAATAGGAAATCAATTTAAAGAGTTTTTTTTAATATCTAGGGTGTTTTTTCAACATATACCTTAAATTTCAGATTTGAATTCTGCATGTAACTGAATTTAAAAAAAAAAATGCAATTATGCAAACTGACCTCCCAAGAAATGTAACAGACGTATAGTTACGAAATAAATCAGGACAGAGCAACCGACACGAGTGTAAGCGAGTGGTGGCTCCTTCACATATGTACAGATTCGAGGCCTGTCAAAGTCGAGACGTTTAGACGAGCGAAGCGAGTGGAGACATTATAATATACACATCTACGTTGTACGTTAGTGCCTAGCCGACGTCAAGAAAGTAGTGATTTATAAAATTATCAGGTTCAGATAACCTGTGTAACAACTGTTTTAAACAAACTTACCTTACTGAGGAAGACTCCTTGATCTATCAATACAAATTAACATTACCCTCATAGCACAAGGAATCAACTTCAGAGTTATATTTAGGTGTGATTGTATTTACATTGTTATAATGTTGCTGGTTAAAACCACGATGGCGTCTATCATTTTTTTTTAGTGTTGTGTTATCACTAATTTCATTTTATTAAAATAACGAATTTATACTATATTGGTTTCTTAAAACCCTTTCAATAAAATTGGTTACCGTTATCTATTAGGTTCTTCTGCAGTATTATGTTTTAGAAGTTTTTTATCCTGATTAAAACTGAGAGTGACTAATTATGTAATGTTTATTGTGGATATTAAAATGTTTGTCAATTGTTGATTTAAGTTTCGTTTTATTTGTTTCTTTAGAGCATCAACGTAATACGCATTGTTTTAACATCGTTTAATCAAAGATTTGCCATTATTTGTCTATACAAAAAGTTATACACGATGTTTCGGATTGAATACCGGGTGGGAATTATGACGTCATATCGGATTAAACTTTTGAAAGAGGGGATAAAATTTTGTTACACCGAAAAGAGTTAGAAAATTTCTTTTACCACGACCCTTTAATGTTCAATTGTTTGGCGCCATTTCTGTAGTCTAGTCATGTTTTTTTTCTGATGTACTAGTTTTGATTGTCCAGGGCTAGATTCCTTTTTGAAGTTGTAAATTTAATTTTAGTTTCTAAAGCTACGGAATTATGTTTTTTATACTCAAGATGTATTACTTGATAAGGGCAGTTGATGTATCCTTCTAAAACGTCGTGAATGGGTTTTATATACACAAAATATGGTTAACTCCTGATTAAACTATATTTATATCAACAATGACTTGTTATCGATTAATTTAAAACCAGAAAATAATGTTTCCTTACTGTCTCGCCTTGTGCTCTCTACAACTATGAAAGGTTTGCGTCGCCCATAGCGACGTCGAGGGTCGTAAGGATAAGTCTCTTGATAAGTCTTCATCAGCTGTTGGACTGCTGTTGTATTGAAATACTGTAACAGAAACCATTATAGTAAAACAAACATTCCCTTGGTAGTTAAAGGCGAATAAGCGAATAACTTCTAGGCCATCATCGCTTTAATAATAATAATAATAAATAAAAACGAGAAAAGAACATACAATTAAAATACTTTAATTGCGTCAAGAACAAGAGAGTCCTGATAGGAAAGATGGAAGAAAGTGATCTAACCTAAGTGTAGATCCAGCTGGGATATCCCCTGGAATATTATACCTGTGCTAACTACAAATGAACGATTATGGTACAAACTATTTCACTCATCCATCTCCAACATAAATTAAAAAGAATCAAAACTATAATAATTTCAAGTAAAGGTGTTTATCAATCAAAAAGTAAAAATTAACTATGGACTTCTTTGAAATAATAAAAAAAAAATTACAATAGGAATATAATGAACTTGCTTCGTTTTTACGTCATCAGCGAAAAGTAAATATACAGTATCATAAAATCGATATTTTAACAATGTCTGTGAAGATGCATTCTCATTTGATAATTATGCCTGAACCATAATATTTTGTTACTTGGGTTTTTGCACACAGGATTAGGTCAATTATCTTTAAATTTCACTAAAATTTTAAAGAAATCATTATTTAGAGAAATTACGTATTTTACAGCCCTACGGCTGATTTTTTATTTTTTTTTTACCGTTAATTAACTAACCGGAATTTTTGCAGTTATGGCAACCAATAAGTTTTATTTGTGTTTTTTGTGACTACACATGTGTGTAATTTGAGGTTCGTAATTTTTTTTATGGCAGTTAAATGATCAGATAAATGGCGAACATGCTCACATACCAAACAAATTAGTCCATGCGTTCGGACTGTATAGCACTGCAATAAGAGACGTTATTTCAAAAACTGGGTTTTTTTATTCAGGAGTCCTCAAAACGGATATATGCACACAACAACATCACATCGATCTTTAACTCTACAAATGTAACAGTCTATTACCAATTTGTAACTGGTAGAGTTACGTTTAGGCCTAGTCTAGTCTCTATAAATTGGTGTGCAATACCGCTTTTTGTCCACGCCCATTTCAAGGTCTAAAGACTTACCCCAGGTCTGCCCTTGTACAATAGGGTACCCAGCTTTGAAGAGGTAATATAATTTAACAAATCCAATGAAAAACGAAATATTACACTCACATAAAACTGCCACTAATTAAGACATGAGCTGAAATTGGTCGTTGGCCATTGTCAATCAATATGTTTCTTTTAAATTCAAAATATTAGTGATGGGCCTCCGGTAAAACCCTGAACTTAATTGCCCCAATTAATTAAACGGGCATGGTGATATATAGAAAATATATCTTAAACACAAGCAGTGGATGCCATAACGGCCGGATGACTTATCCGCCTTTGTCTCGCGTCGTCTGCTCAACATAGCTACCCATCAAGTTTCGATCAGCTGTCTGCTTTCATAAGGCAAAACGTACCTTGCTCAAGTAGGTCCAACTGCAACTTATGGTCTCGAGTCGAGTAACACAGTCACGGATATAACTTTCTCTATACTACGTATAAGTGAAAAAATAAAAAGTGGAAATAGTTAATATTATTTTCTTAACTTTACAATAAGTATGTCCATTAAAGAGCCGACGGAGTACGTGACGAGAAATCCCAACGTTACAAAATAAACTAACGTAAGCGAGCTAGATGTGTTTTAACTTAATGAGCTCATAACTTAAAACTACACAATATACTGAGGCAATTGTATTAAAATATTTTACCTTCGGATCATTAAAAATTTCCATAACGCCGTCGAACGAGTAGAAAACGCCATAGTCTGGACTTCTTTCAATAGATGCTATAAAACAAAATTAATTATTTTAAAAACTAATATTATTGACATTGTTAATACAAAGGAATAAGTTCAATATAAATTTTATAAATAGATAGACATAAATAAATCACAATTTTCATTACAAATTTGTATTTCGTGATAAGTGTATTTTCCTATTTTTAAATTAACATTCATTGCTATATAATATTTATTTCACTTTTATCTCAGTGTAAATCTAAATAGGCTAGATTTGCTTCGCGATAGTTATTAAAAACTGGTTCAATATTAATATATTACGTCATAAATAAAATATATATAATTAATTATTAGGTTTGGAATTTGAATGTAAAGTATAGCTTATTGTTATTAAAAATAAGAGACTATATTTAAAACTTAAAAAATAATAATACAAATAAATTGTTAAAAAATTCTGCACAACTTTCTAATCCACTCATCCCTCCCCCCCCCAAAAAACGAGTCAAAACTAATCGTTACCAAAAATTTCTTAATCAAAGATTGAAAATGTATCATGGACGCTGTATTAGAGATCAAAATTATGTACCAGAGCTTTATTTATGTATGGTAGCTTTCTATGAATACCTGAAAAATAAGACTACAGAAAACGATCATCTGCTATCAATAAAACAAAACTACATAAGAGGATATACGAATTATAATAACTCTCGAATGATCGAGGTGATGGAGAAAGAAGATGACGACACACATTGCGGAGGTAAAGGACTTCACAACAGAAAAACCTAAAAGACCCAAGAAAGTATTTTGGAAGTCAGAGAATTACTGTATAAGAAGAGGGGTGAAGCTACGTAACAGTTGGACAATGAACCATACTGCTTCTGAAAAACATTTAATAAGGATATATATTTATTTAATGTGAATAACAACAGCGATATCAAAAGAAGGCTAACTTTTTATGGATACCTGATAAGGACGGACAGAAAAATATGAAAAAAAAATCCTCTGTTACCAAGAACACAAATAGATACAAGTACAGTGGATAAAAAAAGTTCCTAAAATCTCGAACAGATTGGAGTGAAGGAAGAAGTATCTGAAGACAGAGACTGTGGATATAAAGAATTTGACAAACTGTAATGACCCAAGAAGGTATTTCCAGAAGAGGAAAGAAAGAAGAGAAAATAGAAAATGAAAGATTACTGGTGTAAGAAAAAAGGTGAACTTGTATAACGTTATCATTAGGCTGTAATACTACAAAAGGGGGCAATATAAAATAATATAATTGTTATTAAAAATATTATCGTTGAAAGAGGATTTAACTGCATACTCAGGTATGAGCGTTGCTAAAAACTAAAGTTTCTATAAACATGACAGACATTTATTGGGGAAATGCGTTTCTTTTAACCGGAATTTATTATTTTGTTTACTTGTTGTTTAAAAGTAAAACACCTCTCAGTCATCATAGCCTTATAAACAAAAAAGAAGAAAAGATCATAAAAATAAGATCCACTAGACCTTGAATAGTGTAAGGATAGGTAGAGAACAAGAGTTCGTCAAGAGAAACCTGATAAGAAAGATTAAAGAGAGGGATCTAACCCAAGACTATATGTAAAACGTGCTAGGGTTCTCATTATTGCCACACTCGTACTCACTATAGTGAGCCCCTTAGGGTAGAATTTATTAAAATTATATATGTAAATTTTGTTTTTAAAATTTATTTTTTAAAAAATTAAACATTTAAGTGAAAAATTTTTATCAATGAACAACCATTGTACAAACTACTTCATTCAAAAAGAAAAATATGATTGTTAGGTTCATTGGTAATTAAAACATAGTAACCAAGTTCTCTATACTTAATTAGTCTCTACTAACTTTGTTCTTGATATAAATTTGTTTAAGAATACTTTGATAATAATTAAAACCGCTATATTATATTTAGAATTATAATATGTGATGCGGAAAACTAATAGCGATTATTTGTCAAGATTTTTAAAAATTGGGTTTTTAGTATAGTATTGTGAATATTTTAAGACAAAAATCTTCGAAATAGCTTAAAGTTTGGCTGAGTTATAATTGTTCGATTGGTACTTACGGAAAAGAGAAGTTTGAGGAAAACGCTGTTAAAATTAGCTAAACTTGATTTTTCATATTTTAACATATTTAAGTAATTAAATTTATAAATTGCACTTGACTGTGCGGGAAAGTTCAGCATCACATCGTAGGCTCAGGATCTTGGGAGTAAATTCTTTTAAATAATGCTATTCAATTTAAAAAGTGATCAATGTTATCAATTAAAAGGATCATTTTGTCTGTGAAATTTACACTAGTTTTTTTCTGCAAAAGAATAGGTACCAAATCTCGGAGAAGGGTTTCTTTACAGCAGACAACATTTTACTTTTTGACTTAACTAATCGTCGTGCTTAAAAAACACACTATAGTTCAAGAGAACCCATTTTATGAAGCTATTTTTTCACTAGGAAAAGATACTGAAATGTTATAACTCCATAACGCCCTTTCTTTAACATGAAGGACCTTGACAAAAACTAAGTTTTAATACTTTAAATTCTTATTTATGGCATTTTTAAAATACATTTATGGCAGAGGAGGAGTTTATTAATGGAAATACGCCAAGAACTAAAAACGATCAGGTTTTTTGTCTCTCCTGAAAAATTTTGTTTTTCGACAATGGTCACTTTTAGTTTTCCGTATCAGATATATTATAAAAGTCCATAATATCCCTGAGTTAATGTAAAAAAAGTTTTTGATAACATCACAGTAGACTCTGACTATGAGTCTTTTTAAAATGGAAGCAAACAATACATCTCGTTTAGAAACTTAAAGGGTACCTTTAAATCAAAATTAGATCGAAACCTTTAGTCTACATTTAGAAAATCGGATTTTTACACATTTAAAAACTAAAGTTGTTTTAAACATTTTTAAAAACTGTTAAAACACACCTGTTTATATATTAAAAAAGATAACCAATTTTTGTAGCTTTAAAGGTATGTAAATAATGAAAATGTGTTTAGTTATAATAGAGTTATATAAGACCTTGCCGAATACTTTATTTTAGTGAAATAATATTATTTTTAGAATAGTTTTTTTGTAAAAATTCACTTTTTCACAATTCACTTACTTGTGGTACTAGCTGGAGTAGATATAATATGCAAACATAGAATAATTTCTGCTAAGCCGATAAAGGTAGGGCTTGTTAACTCTAAAGCTCCCAAAATTTCCATTTTTTTTTCACTTACAAAAAAGCTAAGAAAAAACTACAATAAAATATGGTATACGATCAAATGAATCAATTACATGACTGAATGAAAAATGTCATTATGCTGTAAACTGTATTGAACTTTTAGAGAAAAGAAATTTTGTTAGGCTTAGCCGATAATTCCATAAAATTGTATATTATCTAATCGAATAATTTTATTACAATGATGTCATTATCAAATATTGGACAGATAGGAAATCACATTAATATTTTTATATAATGAAAACATTTGTAACAGTGAACTTTAAAGAAAATCTATAGTCATGAATTATGCCATCTATATATATTTTCTTCCATTTATAATTGCTAAAGATATACATTAATTAAAATATATATTTTTGAAAAACGAAATAAGCAAACATACGCTGGGGCTTTATCAGTTACTTTGCAAGCTTTCATCTCGGAATTATTAAAGAGTGTATTTCATAAAGAAACTTTCAGAACAAAGAAAACAGTTCATAGGTCCCGTTTACTCGTCTTTTTGTATTTTTGCAAAAAAATACATTTTAATTTTAGAACTCAATAAGATAAAGAGTTCATTTTGGTAGACGCACTTCTTATATTACAAGTCTAACGACTTGTATATTTTCGAAATAGCTACTGTTTAAAATATTTATCGTTTAATATCTTTAAAACCGTTAACTTTACAAAAAAACGTACACGAGGTAAAATATTTTTTCTATTTTTACGTCAAACAAAATGATTTTTAAAGTTTTATTTTCTGTAGGGCAAACGATATCTAAGTTATCAACAAAAAACTTTAAAAAAAAATCTTGGCTATTTTCTAAATAGCCAAAGATATCCTCAAAACCAAATATTTCGAATTTTGTAATTTTATCTCAGAATTTATTTAATTTGAACTTTATAAATAAATTGTATTACAGTCAAGTTTGAAAAATCAAACTAAAAATTGCCTAATACTGGAAAAATAATTTTACCTTCATTAAATGTGTTGTCATTTTTAATAACTTGGTTATCCTTTATCCGAAGAACAATTTATTTTTGAGTTTTGTTTGTCGTTAAAATTTTAAAAAAATTGCCACTCTACATTTTTTTGAAGTAAATCGTTGTCAAAGTTTTGTTTAATATCACAGAAAACTAGTTTGGAAATCGATGGATGACGATTTTAGGGACAACTGTGGAGAATTTTCGGGGGAAAATTTTAAAATACTATTCTACGTTTATAAATAATCGCGAAAAAAGATAAATAGTTGGGTTGTCGATTTTGTACAAAGATTCGTAAAACCAAGCCTAAGTAACTAGTGTCAAGAAATATGATACTGTTTACCTCTAGAGCGTTTATATTTTATACACAGAGGGTGATATAAAAGTCTCAAGCATTTCTTCTCTATTTTGATTAATAACCTGAACAGAAAATGGTTCTACAATTTGGTATTATATTTTTCGACCCCAATTTGAAGGGGTTCAACTTCGACATCTTAAATAGTAAAAAAATTGTGAATAATTAATGCCCTGGTTTTAGTAGCTACCCTTGGTGTATTAAATACATGACATAATATATCTTTTGTACTTAACAAACATACTGGTTTAAAGTTATTTGATAACGATAGATTGTTCATTTTAATCACACAATAGCTATAATCGTCTATGTATAAAGTAATGGATAAGTAAAAAATAACTTCATGTTATCAAGTGATAAACTTAGAAGATGAAAAACACGTTAAGGCAAAAAGTTAGCGTGCTTCACTTTTTGTATACACTAGGCTTATCACATGATAACTAGAGTTGATTTATACTTTCAAAACGTCGTAAATTATTTTTATAAGGACAAATGATGGAGAAAGTCCGATCGAAACTATTAATAATAATCATTATTATATAAAATATAACAAATATTTGTTCATTTCACAGACTTAAATAAATAAATTAAAAAAATTCCACAAAACTTTTTCTTTCAATAATAATTCTTTCTTTCTTAACTAAGCAGCTTTTCAATTCCTAACTGTTTATATCACTATTGTTGACGTTGCCTACTTGACGTTGTAGATATGTATTGATTAAAAATTCTCTACTTTCACTTAAGTCAGTACCTCAGCCACGAGGGGCCTCGAAACTATAAATATGTGAAGGAGCCGCCATTATCTAAAGTCATGTCTGCCATTCGGCTCTGCCAGATCTCATAACTATACGAATATTACATTTCCTTGGGACGGCAGATTTCGAAATTACATTTTAAAATATAACTTCTATATTTGTCATCGTAGAGAGATTGGGGTTATTACAATTAAATGCATAGGTGAAATCTGAAAATTTGTAGCTAATTTGATGTGTTAAACAGCTCACAAGATATGAACAAAAACTGTTTTAAATTGCAATCATTTTAGTATTTTAAATTCAATTTAAAAACGATTCTAAATGAACACGCTATAATTCCTAATGACAAATTGTAGAAATAACTAAAGAAATTAGAAATTAGAATTTTATTATTTAACTAACTTCATTCTAAAAAAAAGAAAAAGTAATTTATATATTTTATTATAGAAGTTATGTTTTTACAATTTTTTAAATAATAGCGCATAACGCGGTGATAAACTTTTACCAAGCTTCCAAACGCCAACACCACATATTTGTGCTCTATTTGACTTCCATATTCTGATGGCTGTGGCTTTATCTACTTCCTTCTAGCAGACGAACAGCTGTGCTGAATTACATTGTTTGTTTTTCCTATAAAGTAGTTCGTTTTGGTTATGTTGGGGTTGTGAATTTATTTTCATCAGTTATCTAGAGACGAGTAGTCTCAGCACGCTTTATTTCCGAAAGGCGAAAAATCTTGATGTGGGTACAATAAGTCTTGTCAGCAAAGAAAAGTTTAAACATAAAAATACCCTCCAAACTGGAGTTCCGTAAGAAATTATTTAGATTTTTATTTATCTTTCAGATCAAAACCTTTTGAAAAATGCACACACGGAAATACACAAAACGTAAATGAGAGCTTGAACAACTTGATTTGGAGTCGCATCCCTAAAAAAAACTTTCATAGATATTAAAACGTTACAACTTGGAGTGTATGATGCAATTGCATCATTTAATAAAGGGCTTATACAAAATGCCAAGTTCTGGAGAGACTGAACATAAAACTGAACTGGGTATCATACCTGGGTCAACGCTGAAATCCTTAGATGCGGAGGGAGTGTATGCGGCTGAAAAAGCAATCAGTAAATATGAAAGAAAAATGTGAGAACGTTAAAAAGATTGCAGAAAAAGGATCTACTAGACCAGTTTAAGAAAATAAGGAGAATTAGGGAGAGATGTTTTAGATGATGGACCTATGTGGCAGGTTTATTAAGTTTGTTTGGTTATTTTCAATTCGCTGTTATAAGCAACATTAAAAGAAACGAATAAAGATATCTTAATGAAATTTTCAAGAATGGTTTATTATAGTAAAACACAAAATTAGACACAGACAAATCTTGATTTAACTGCTCAAAATGTTTTTACATTTCAATAAATCTAAATTCTGTTTCATAAAGAAGTCATGTTTTAATTCTTAATTTGAATGTCATGATTATTGACATTAATTGTGATAATAACTGAGAAAATGTTCCTTATCTTACTATAGCAGATAAATACCGTTCGACACTATCCTCTTACTCAGGATACAAGTATGGGGTAAGTTTGGCAATCCTCAAAAGTTTACTTCCGTTTCTTAACTGATCGTCACGTCTCGTGGTCTCAGGAAATTGAAAAATTATTTTCAACAAACAGTAACTTATGTCTATCGTCATCGTCGTTGTGGTCTGTAAATAAGCACGACAGCGGCCATAAAAATTAAGGAACTTTTTTATGAAGATCATATAAAATCCTATTGAAATTCAGAAAAACAGAAATGAATATCTCGAAATGGCGGTCATTTATTCAATGGCAGTTTACATTTCTTGTGTTTTATTGAACCTATAACATGCAATATTAGAGGGAAATTTTCAAAGTTCAGTTCTACATATGACGACAAAAAAATATTGTCGAAAAATCTCATTTCTAACGTGACCTCGTCAGGAAAACTGATGTTTGTATAGTTACGAGATCCTGCAGGACCAGGTCACCGACACTATGGAGGCTCTGTCATATGTGTACAGCATAGAGTCGAGACTTTACAAGAGCAAAGCGAGTGAAGTATTTTAATACATACACATCTACAAAACTCAGTTGTCCTAGCCAATGTCAAGAAAGTAGTGATGCAGACAATTACAAGGTTCAGATAATCTGTGCAACAATTCTTTAAACAAATTTACACTACTTGATAAGACACTTTAATCTACCAAAAAGAATTTAGCATTTCTCACAAAGAGCAAGAAACCAACTTTTGGGAGTTACAGTTGTTTTAAAGTGTAACATTCGATAAATCGTATATTTTATAGACGAAAGCCTCTACAAAATAATTTAATACGCTAAAGACAAACGAAAAATGGAAAACATCACTTTTTATATTTATTGTGTAGATTTGAAAAGGTTAGACATTATCTAAAAATGGTATACTTATTATATACAATATAATAATCCATGCTCAACTAATACGAGACATTGTAGAATTGTGTTGCTATTCGATAGCAGACGTAGATTTTGGATTTAATATAGGCGAAATAAATATCTCAACTATAATTAATTAATTAAGGTTCATTCGTGACCTTTATAAACAAGTTCGGCGCCATCATGATACTTACCCAACTCCAGCATACAATGGAAAGTACCACTAAATATAACGCTTAAATTTGGTTTCTTGGACTTACTGGGATATGTTAAATTGGATTGGTAGGTCAAGTTAATAAATAACATACGGTGCAAAAAAATTGCACAACATTTCTCTCACACACATTATTAATCATAGTACAAAAGATGTCAGTAAAAAAATGAAAATGACGCATGGGCGCCGTCTTTTTAGAAAATGTTTCTAATATAAATATAGTTTAAATTTGTTTTGCTTTAAATAATAAAAGGTATTTTATTAAAATTGAGCTTTTAATAAAAGCAATTAAGGTTATATTTGTTTTTCGCCAATTATACCTAAACCATAGTATTTATTACTAGTGATTTTTAACATGGGCTAGATCATTAATTTTCACATTAATGTAAAGTTTAAACAAAATTTGTAGAGTCAATTTTGAGAAAATACGTACTTTATAATAGCCACATGGCGATATTTAGGATTTTACCGATAACTCACTAACCAGTATTTTTGTACCAATACGTTTTGTTTTGGTTTTTATAGCCTTCACTTGAGTAAATTTAACCCCCAGATTTTGAATAACGAGAAAAACAATGTCCAGATATGTGACTAAAATATGCCATATTGTATACATTTGGTGGACGCTTTTGTACAGATGCAAGCTGACAGATAGACAGACAAAATAACTTTTTTTTTTGAACTCTGGAGATCTCTAAACTGATGTATCCGTGATATTGCCTACATAACTTGCTCTCTTCTACTTATGTACTCATTATGGGTTCTGCTTTCCTCTGTGATAAGGCAATGTTTGTCTAATATATAAACTTACACCTTTTCCTAAATTTTTACTTTAATTACAAGTATAATGCCCATTTATAGTTGAGGTGATAACATTCCCCCGTTTAATACACAAACTCAAATCTTAAATATTTCTTCATCAAACCTCCTCCTAATTTTTTCTACTCGTACATTGTTGCTGGGAATCCGCCTCCTTTAAAACTGTAATATTTTTCAAAAAATGTAATTTTATGCATATACATTAAATTATTCATGTTTATGTGTGGTTTTCAGTAATTGATATAATTTTTTTCTATTTTTTGTCCATATTTCACTAAGTACAGTATGTTACTTTCGGGGAGAACCAATGAGCGTTAGCTGTTGTTAATGATAATACGGGGTAGCATAGGCAATCCGGCTACATCACTACATTGCCTAGCTGGAACCCAAGCAGTTGAGAGACAGCAATCCCCAATGACAGTGTACATGAGTGCAATTTGCCTAAAACTAGAAATTTTAGAGTTCGGGTCACAAGTTTGAATAAATTGAGAACCAATATTGACAGATAATTGACATTTTTACCCTTAATTTTAATATTGTTTGAAAACTTTTTGGGTGTATGGATCCTGTACGAGCTAAATTAAAATAATGAAAAAATGTATTTTAATTCTAAAATTTGTTAAATTAAAATTGTTTAAATGAAGTTCAGTAATTCTGGTTTTGATATCGTGATTACTCAGAAATATTTGTTTGGTAATTAAGCATGCCACTTTTAAATATTGATTAAAAAGTAAACAAATTTATTTAATAATTTTTGAATCTACAAAAATGGAAATGTATTTAAAAAATGTATATATTTCATTACACATGATATCTTTTTAATAACATGTAATAGGAGAGAAATTGATGATAAAATGTGAGATTTTATCTTCAATTATAAAAAAAATATATATATATATATATATTTTTTTTTACAACTAATAAGACACATATTAGCCAGTTAAAGAAGTACTAATGTAGCATGTTTTAAAGTATTTATTTATATAAAATTAAGTATAATTTCATAAACTTAAAACAGTAAATATAATCTCAAAGAGATTTATAAATCTATTTCTTTGTATCTCTCCTGCAACTCAGTTCTTATAATTTTCCTGACATGTCTCATGTGTACTCTATTCATATTAGAGTACGTATCATTTAATTCTATAACGGACGGGTCTTGAAATCTCAAATAAGCTTGAGATATCCTGCAACAATAAAAATACAAATGTTAATAATCATTAATGAAAGGAAACATTATGTGAGATAAAAACAAACAATCATCTGCGATATGTGGAAAATAAATGTTGCGGAAATAATACACAAAACTTCCAAATATAACCAAAACTAATATCACCAAAACCAAATATAACCAAAACTAATCGTCACCAAAAATGTCAATTAGGTAGATGTCAATCGAAAAGTGAGCATTAACCATAAAACAATGCCTTAAAAAAATACTAATATATTAAAAAAAAAAAAAAAAGGCCCTAACATATTCTTAAGAATTATCTTTATAACTTCAGATTTGTTTCTAGGTTTAAAAAATATTTATTTAGATAATTTATTTTTATTTAGAATAAAAGGTACAGGAAACTGATATTCATCATCCTTAATATTTACATTGACTAAAATACATGCGATTTTTTGGATTAATTAGTTTAATTCCATTTAGTTAATTTCCACGGATAAATTTACTATAATTTCAAACATTTATACTAGCTTCAAACTGGCAATACGGCTGAACGAAGGGTCGCTTCACTCACACAAGCGCAGAGGATTAGAGTGTCTGGTGACCTAACCCCTCAAGCCACAGTATGAGTCACCTACTGGGCTTCACTTTATAAAACTTTAATTTATTTTATTTGATATCTGAAAATTTAATCTATAATATATTTTTATTCAACACAAAATTACAAGAAAAATGAGACCGACAAACGTATAACTTACTGAATCAACAATGTTTTTATATACAATATTTAAAGAGTACTGTAAATGTTTATTTAATGCATAAGTTATCACAATGTTTATAGAATGATAGAAGTGTATGTTTTGCATTAGAAAATATATATTTGTTACATTTTCAATATTAGTAGGGAATGTTTTGCTGTTTTCGACATTATTCTTTGTATTAATGTTGCTTTATTTAGCAAATGTTAAATTTATAAAAAATAAATGTTATAAACACCAGTTTACCGTTTTAATACATATTCATTCATACACAACTTATCACAATGTAAATAATAAAGTACAAATTATGTTTTATACTATTTTTATTATAATATTGAGGTCCTTTGTTTCATTAAAATCGAAAAGTACATATTTTTCGATAGAGATATACAATAATGTTGTTTATTCACACTTATTAGACACCATACTGTGATTAATTTTGTAGCAAACATTGTTGATTTTGGACTCTATTATACATTGTGTGATCTCATTTTTCTTATAATAAAATGTAAAATAAAAATGTATCACAGATTATATTTTAAAATATCAAATTAAACCAATGAAAGTTTGACAAGTGAAGTTCATGTGTTTCGGCAGGTACCGGCCAGTCATAATACTCTGTGCGCCTTTGCGCGATGACGGGTGTGTTTTAGTGAGGTGACCAATCGTTCAGCTGCATTCCCCGTTTGATAATAGTATAGTTTTATTGTGTTCCTTATTTAAAACATACCAGATAGCAACTGATTTATTATCAGGGACTATAATGTATCTGTTATGTGGTGTGCCTTTTGATTTATATTTTTTTGTACGAATTTTTTAATTTGTTTGTAATACTTAGAAATAATTTTGAATAAAAGTTGAGTTATTTCGAGATATTAAAATGCTTTTACTTATTCACTATAAAAAATACAATTTTAAATTAATTAATAAGTCAAATCAAAATACGATTTTAAAATGTTTATAAATTTGTTCAGTTTTATATCTGTACTTTGCTCGCTATACTGTGTATCACAATCAACGACTTGCCATTCAGCAATGTACTTCCCTAATCCCTTTTCTTACAATACACCTATCTCTGTTTCTTTTTAGGGTTTTTACTTACATTATATAATTTAACATCCTGTCCTAAGTAATGCTGTTTTATTATAATTGCATCGTAATTTCAAATACACTTACTAATATGTATTATCCATCAGGATAATTGAATGTAGAGTTAAAATAGTAGCTGATTTTATTATTGCTTATATATTGCATACTTTCAAAAAAATCTAAAATCTTTGGTAGTGAATTAATATTAAAATGTCCACGTGTACTTGTGCTGTGATTTTTAAATAGATTTTGTAAATCAATAACATGGTGGAAATGGTTGAAAAATACATTTACATCACGTGAAGGAACTCCATAAATTTCCAGAATAATATACTTCAATTTTTCTTGTTCCAACTTGCAACCGTCAATTCAAAATATGTTAAATTTGTCCATTTATTTTGGATGTTTAACCTTGCCATGCAATGTAATGATACAGAGGGTTGCTACACCTCTAAATTTACAACTGCTCCTAAAATAACTACTTATTATGTTGAAATTAGTGACGTTAATATTTGAAATAGTTTCAGCTTTAAGCTCAAAATACAAATGTCGGAGTTTTACTTAAACAAAATTACCTCGTGTGTACTACCTTATTGGTAATATATGGATGTTTTAACAACAATTCTACTATCTTATCCTATAATAGATAAACAAAATCATAATTTACAGACTTTATCACAAACATTCTATACAAAATGCATTATTTCTTCGCTCACACAATTCATGTGGAATCTGTAGAACTTTAAACAACTCCTAGGGAAGTGTTAAACTTAGAAGCTGGGCGTTATTAATGCCACTAAATAAAGTTTAAGATTGTGCTTGTTGGTCAAATTATTTAAACACTATGGAACAGATGGTAACAAAACATTAGTGTTACAAGTGCCTTCCTGGGGCTCTGTCACTCATCTTAAGATCTCAGATTATTATTATTGAAAGATCCGTTAAAAAAAGTTTTTTAAACTTCCCAATACAACCACATAATCTTCTTTGGAAAATTTGGCTGGACTATTTTAAAAATATTTTTAACACATCTTATCTTGCATCTGGCTTAAAGATGTAAGTCAATATGAAGTTCTAGTATTACCACACTGTTCTTTGAAAAGCTGCCATAACTGTCATCAAGAACAAGAATTCCTTTACTTTTTATTGTCTTTTGTTTTTAATTTGTTTTATTTTATTAAAGTATTTTTTAACAACACATGGGCCTATCTTTACGTATTTTTTAATTGGATTCTATCTTTACGCATATCTAATGTCTTATTCCCTGTTGCAGAACACATCGGCAGCCATATTCAATTTCTTAGAGCCTATTATTTTATTTTCTGGAGTGTTTGTTAGTAATTTTTAATCATTGCATTTTTCTTTTCTAATTTATATTTATAAACTTCATTTTTTAAACTCTACTTTCATCACTAAGTTCCTCTTCTAAAACTATAACTTCTGTCACAATGCAAGCGTTTTTCTACGCCATTTTTCTAATATGCAGTCGTGCATCTGATCATCTAAACGTTAACACAATAAAAACAAACAATAACAATTTTGAATTTGATTCCTCATTTGCATTCGCCAAAAACCTCTAATTTCACTTCACATATTTGCGGTTAATACGTCCAGATCATTGTTTACAAACCTTAATTTCCCAATACATTTTGTGCTGGTCTTAAGTTTAAACTATTTAAATACACTCAGAGAAGAATTTATTTTATTCTATAGAAACAATAGGCGATAAAAGTATTAGCAAATGTGAATCATACACTACTAATAAAACAAGGTAAAAGTTTATAAAACCAATTACTACACATTTCTATAAGCATAGATAATTAATGTAGACGCTATACAAACACATACAGTACAACATTTATTATACTTTTAGCAATAATAACAAATGTCACGGTCTCAGAATATAATACTAATAATAAAACGTGGATTAAGTTATGTTGATAAATTTAATTTTCAAAGAATTCAACACAAAAACGTAGAATAATATAAAGTCAACACTGCTATCCTACTTAATTGTTAATACAGCCCTTAAATAACAAGTCCCATGACCATAAATGAGTCAAAGTTAATTAAATTTATTATGTACTTAATTAGCAGAAGCTAAAATATGTGAACCAATTAATTTATTCCAATAAAGAGCGACATATATTTTGGCGTTAGGATATTCAAGCTACCAAATTGAAAACAATACAAGTCCAAGTAACCAAAACAAAGGAGAAGGTAGAGTGAGAAGGGTTGAGAAATTTAAAGGCACGTATTTTGGACAGATAGCACACGTAAGTTTAGACATAAGACTGCAATAAGTGTGATGACTTAAGATATATTTGTTGAAAGTATGATTTTTAAATTTATCATTTGATTTCCAAACATTCTACGCTACTGAATTTCCCACTTTTTTGTTCTATGTCCATAAATTAAACGTTTGAGATAGGTTCAAAATTGTGCCTCGTGTGTAACAAATTATTGAGAAAATTTGAATTAGATTTATCACTATTTCAACTTTACATGTTCTTTAATTTTGTTCTTATATGATCTACAGGATTGACCAATGTATTCAAAATTAATTGCAATTGTTACATGAAATCTTATATCCGCCACTATTTTCTAAGTTTTCTCTTTTAGTCTTAAGAATTAATTTTCCTATATTTTTATATCAGTAAAAAGCAGATTTATAATGACATCTATTAGATATTAAATTTCCAACTTTATAACTAATATTTCCAATGAAATAACTCTACAATATTTGACCATTTTCATTACACTTAGTATTATATAAGAAATCACATATTTTACGTTTTACTTATTTATTAAAAAGATTATCAATTAATTTGACAATGTACATGTTATTGACTGCAATTTGTTTGATAGTATTAAACTCATTCTGGAAATTTATGTCAATAAAATCAACTGTCAAATTAGTTTATAATATTATTAATAAAAAACTTAAACCTAAAATGTAAAATCCTTATATAACACTAAGTACAATGACAAAAAAATTGTAGAGTTAATTTCTTTGGAAATATTAATTATAAAATTGGAAATTTAATATCTAATAGATACCATTATAAACCTGCTTTTACTGCAATACAAATATAAGAAATTTAGTTGTTAAGAATAAAAGAGATAGCTTAGAAAATAGTGACTTATATAAGATTTCTTGTAGTGATTGCAATTGATTGTGAAGACATAGGTCAATCCGGTAGGTCAGTTAAGAATAGAATAGAACATGTATACAGTTGAAAGTATGACAAATCCAATTCATATTTTGTCAATCATTTATTAGATACAGAACAGAATTTTGATCCTAAGTCATATATTAAAATTCTCTACGTGGAATAAAAAAGTAAGACATTTAATAACTTGGAATCTTTGGAAAAAAAATAGATAAATTTAAAACTGTACTTCCAAGTTATGTGAACAAATATATCTTAACTCATCACCCCTATTGGAGTCAATTCTTATCTTTACTTTCTTACCCATTACCTTCTGTCCTAAATACTTTCCTTTATAATTTCTCAACCCCTCCAACTCTACTTTCTCCTTTGTCTTGGAGTTTTGGTTACTTAAAGTTGTGTTGTTTTTAATTTAGGAGTTTGAAAATAACAGTGAAACATAGGTCACATAATAAAGTTCTTTTGAGTAAATAAATAATTGTTCCATAATTATGAGTTCCATCAAGCACCTACTGTTGATTCATTAAATTATGGATACTTGCTTTTTCAACTACCATATGATCTTGGTTGCTAATATTACCTTGGTTTTAACTTGTATATAAAATGTTTTTGTTCATAAAAACACCAATTTCCCCTCCAAATCAACCAATACTTACCAATTTGAATATACTTCTATTAACATAAACTACACTTAAAACTGTCAATAATTCAATTAATCTCAGAATCAACACAACATATTTATATATGTCTATTATTAAAAATTATTATAATTTCTAAAAAAAAGATAAAATGTATTAAACTTTTTTTTAAATTACCTTCGTAAAAGCGCTTCATTTTCTGGTTTCCTAGTCGGTGATTCTCTAATTACATTGTGAAAGAAAATTATATCAGGCTTCTCCAAGTCTTTGGGCCATTTAAAAATGGCAGAACCATTTGGTGGAAATTCATCTACGTACTTTTTAGCCACATATAGGGCAGCTTGGTTCATCCAAAAACTGAAATCATATAATTATGCAGTGAGAGACTGATACACTGCCGTCAAAATCATAATATTCATTGCGTTGTAACTTAAAATAATCAAATATAGTTTAGAATATTATTGAGAAAATGTTATGAGTTAGAGGCAAGTTAATACTGATTAATGTATGAACTTTATTATAAACGGTGCAAAAACATTGCACAATCTTTCTCACTCATACATTCACAAAACCAAATAAAAATGGACAAAACCTAATCCTTCGCAAATATGGTATTAAGTAGCTGTCATTCAAAACATGAAAATGTTCATGGACGTAGCCTTTGAAATAATATTTAATTATTCAAATAAGGGCTTAAACTTAGTCAGCATTTGTCACAAACGCATAAACACGTGCTGATCGTAAGTCGTATTTGATTAAAATCGATCTTTTGATGACAGCAGTCAACCTTTCCCGCAACGTAATATATTTTTACATACGGGTCTGTGTTATTGCTCTTTACATTTCTCTACGAATTAATATAAAACATTTTATCTGATTTTGAGAACGTAAGTGTTTTTGAACAGCCTTTTGAACAGATTGTTTTGTCTTTCCCCAATAACAGCCAAACATACGTTTTTATATAGATGGCGACCAATACGATTTCTTTGGGATACATCAAAAATCCAAAATAGATATAATAAACAATATACATTTTAACATTAAATTTGGTGTAGGAGGTTGTAGTGTATAGAACCCTATTGAAATTCAGACAAATCTAAATGAAAATATCAAAATGGCGGTCTTTTAAACAGTTTTGTTCTATATCTCGTATGATATACATATCTTAACAATAAAATTACATAAATATTTGCAGATTTTAATTCTGCATGGGATGGTACAACATTGATGATTAATTGGTACCTTTATATGATGACATAGCAAAAATGTAATCCAAACTCTAACCTTCTAAGAAAATGTGAAATTCGCATAATTACGATATCCGGCAGGTCCTAGTCATGTGGAGTCTTCCTCACATGTGTACAATCGATCGACAGAGAGATTGGGCCAGAGGACCTACTACAGATAATTACAACGCAGGGTTACGATAGGTCAAATAATAGAAGGTGAGAAAGCCTCATGTGTAAAGAAATTTAGTAAATCTTTTGGGGGAAGTCATTTTAAATTTATAAATTCATTCATCATGGATCTGGATTGAAGGCTTAGTATATTTTATGGACAGAATACCTTACGATTTCTTATCTCATTACATATGTTTATGAATGTCGAAATATAAGGGGGGAAATAAAGGAGAACTACATAACATAATACAAATTATATATATAATTTCCCGCCATTTTTGACAACTAAAAGGGGGCGTAACAGGCAACTAATTTCCAACTAAATGTGGGTGTGACTGACACTACTAATTTCCCGCCATTTTTTACAACTAAAAGGTGTGTAACTGGTAACTAATTTCCCACCAAATATAGATGTGACTAACTCTACTAATTTCTCAAGAAACATATGGGATTTTTTCATTTAAATATTTCTATTGAAATTAAAATTTTTTACTACTCTTAATAACTAATAATATGTTTGCCATGGCAACGCAATATTGCGCCCATATACGAATATATATTAGAATTAGTGTTTTGCTTGTCTTATATAAAATAAAATTAACACTGTAAAAATTGATAACATTAAAACAATGGATTTTTGAATACATACATTTTTAGCACTGAAAATGTTTTTTGCTAAGCTCATTTACTAATTTTTCTTCAATTTGAAAACTGGAATTTTTATTCCTAATAAAGGTATAATATAAAAATTGCAACCAACTATATTTTTAAAATTCATTTTTTTTAAAGTCAAAGTTTCTGATGTAATGGTATTTAAAAACTTAAAACTAGGCGATTTTGAAATAACTATTGTAAAAAATAATTCAATTTTCTATGAAGTTTTACCTCAATGATTTAAATTAAATCATTCGTTTCTAAATTTATTTTTGATTTAAATGTATTTTGATCATACTTACCCAGCCATAACAACAGGCCTTTCTTCCAACTCATATTTAAGTTTCAATGATGTTACGTAGTTACCCAAAGCTACGTAAGCTCTTTTTAATTCCATATTACCCTCGAACTTACGGCGGAATCGATAAAATGATCTCGGAATATTCCTAATGTACTTGGCACCCATGCTCTTTGCTAGTTCTCTACAAAACGCTCGACGTACTGGAACATTAGGTTTATAATTTAAGAACTTTTAAAAATAGAATACACAAGAAATTTAATAGGCCTTTTAAATTATGTATACAAACTTATGGTGGTAAGGTTAAATTTATATTCAATAAAACAAAACATAGAATACAGTAATATTTAAAAAAAAATAGACAAAAACCTTTCTTTGAAATATTAATTGTCACAAGAAAGAGGTTTTAAAATATAATCATTCAATCAAATAACAATTATAAAAAATAAAAAAAGATTATGGGTGATATTAGAGTACTTACTCAGTCACATTGTACAATATTACACAAGGAAGTACTAAAACGTAACTCTTAAAAGTTGATTTCTTGAGCCGTGTAGAAAATACTAAATTGCATTGGTTTAAAAATAGTATATTTCATCACTAGGACCAAAAGTGAAACTTATCAATACAAACTCAAGTTTAAAGGCCGAGGTGGAAAAATGAGCAAGAATCGAAAAGCTTCTTTTGGTCCAAGTGATGAACTATATTTTTCGTTACACTGCAAATAATATAAGAAAATAATTTCACAAAAACTAAAATGTTATAACCTATTTACCTTCAAATCGATGGTAACAGCTGTTTTAACGGTTATTTACAATCGAAAGTATCGGTTTTTATAGATGCTTACAATCGTTAATTAATTCGTATAAACGAAGTAACAGCTGATGACCTCGACTTCAGCTGATGTTTTTAGGTCCTAGGACTAAAAATAACAACCTTAGCATCTCAATGCATGTATTGAAAACAACTGTTTTGAAGCAGTATGACGAAAATACTTTTAAGGTTATTTAAAAAAAAGTTTTATTTATGTTTTCAGAACTTCGTATATTAATACTTTTTTGGAGTCACCCAAACACTTCTTAGAGATGACTATATTAAATAAATTTACTCTAGCTTCACTTGTGTCAGGGTCTCTATCTTAGGGGGCCTTAAGCCTGAATATATCGCTACGCTTTAGCCTGTGACTCGACTCTCCCGGATCTCAGAACTTTAGAAATGTCACATTTAGAAGTCCGTTTTAGAAATAACATTTGTGACGTTGCTATCATAAACTGGTGTGATTGGTATCATAACATGCAGAATTCAAATCTGCAAATTTCTATTAAATTTACCTTGAATAACACACGAATATGAACAAAAAAACTGTTTATAATTTTTACATTTTCTATTAGATTTTTCTGAAATTCAATAGGGGTTGAGGACACTAGAGGATACCAAACTACATGTTCCTATTAACACGTTTTTTAAATTCACTTCCTTGTCTGTTTGTCTGTTCGGTACAAATTTTGCAATATAGCCTATTTTAAACTAACTTCCCGACGAGCTAGAGACTTGAAAATTTAAACATAGATCAGAACTGGATGTCAATGCAATATGAAATAGTTTTACTTTCTGATATTGTAAGAGAACAGTTAAAGTTGTCACATTGACCGTTGCAGTGGGACGACTTGTTGGAAGAACGCTGAACACATTATTTAAATTAACAGTGGAAATGGATGGAAAAATGGTAGGAAATTTGGGACCAATCACTGGTAATTATTTAGAAACTCATCTCACGCAGGGTAAATAATAATTTCGCGATCCCTTCTAACATCAAGATATACTTCCCTTTCAATGCATTTCATAGTTTATGCTACTTCTAATCTGTAATACGTTACTTCTCTTTTTCAATTTTTCTGTTAACTTTGTAGATTTCTGTTAATGTTTATTTTTTATGTAAGAAACTATTATATTATTGTTAAAATCAAAATGGGTATTGTAATTAATACTGATGTAAAGTACTGATTATTAAAACTAATTAATTCTATAAAATATTTCAATAATTATGTAGGAAATTCTATAACGAGTATAAAATTATTTTACAAAGTTTAATTTAATTAACATACAATTCCTCTGCGTCCCTTCTATTTGTATGTATGGAAACTGCCTTTGATCTGAGACTGGTGATCTTATTTTTTTCGGATTTATCTCTGATTCCCATACATCCAGTAGTTTTGTAACCATAGTCCAATTTTTGTACTGAAATCAGTTTTTAAATTGTAAATATATTGCACTATTTTAAATAAATATTAGAACTTATGAATAAAAACTCTAAAAAGAACTTTCCAAAAATATTGTACACATCACCCAAACCAAATAAAACCAACCAACAGTTCGGTAGTTGTCAGTCAGTCAGTCAAAAGGTGAAAATTAATCATCGACATCTCAAGAAAATTATGTAAGTAGCACTAAACTTGTTTCGTGTTTGTTATAAACGGGTCCTCAGCATAGGTCGTTTTTATTAAAATCAAGCTTTAACTTTTATTTTTTGTTTTTAAAAGAAAACTTAATATAAACATACAACTATTTTTTTTATTTTACTTGCAATTTTACACTTGTCTTTGGGTCATTATTCTTCATAAACTAAAATGTACAATAACCGATTTGGAGAAATTACTTTTTTTTTATAACAGCCTCATGACAATTTTTTTGGATTTGTACCGATAACTCAAAAATAGCTATTTTGAAGATATGGCAACACGTTTTGTTCATTAGATATGTTATTAGAGGCTACACGTGAATAAAATTGAAAATAGTAATTTTTTTACCGCAGTTAACTCGAAATTCACAGTTACCAAAAATATTTTCTCAAAATATGCCAAAATACATGCACAGACTTTCTCACTTACCATTCCAAAACCAAATAAAAAGAAACCAAAACTAATTACCATCTAAAATGTCAGTTTGGTAGTTGTCGATCAAAATATAAAACTGAACTATGGTTGACTTATATATTTAAATATAATCTAAACTTGTGTTTAAACACGTTGTAATATTATAAAATACTTTTAATGAGGGCGACCCTTTTCCTGAACCAAAATATATTTTTTTATTTACCTTTAAAATTTTTATTATATCGATGGAGCTAATTTTTATAAATTACTTTTTTATAAGTTCCATAGCCGGTTTATACTTTTTTTAAGGATCGTTTACGAAGTATTTTTTGGAAAGATGAGGACCAATATATTTTGTTTGTGTTCTAAGAGGGTACAATTCCTCAAATTTTTGAATGATTAACAAAATGAATAAAACAAGTCGCTAGATATGGCCAAAATATGTCCACTTACCAAAATCTGATTAAAATTGCTTGATCCGTTTGAACTGTAGAGACATACACTATAGATGTCATGAAGATATTATTCTAAAAATCTTTTCTTTTTTTTTTTACTTAGGGTACCTCAAAACGTATATATTTACAAAAAACTCGACATCGATTTTTTGACCAATCACAGAACTTTATCCTACGTATATGTGAGAAAGTAAAAAGTGAAATTATTTATTTATTTTTATTTTTTTAATATTTTTATTTTATCCTCATTTGTCTAATAGAAACCAAATAGAGATTTGTTCTGTTTGACGCTTTACAGGTACAAAATGCAAAAATGTAAACTTTTCAAAATAACCTTTTTTGAACGCAGGCTCAAACCGTTACATCCCAAAAAATATAGAAATAAATTTTAATTATAATTAAATAAATTTTCAAAGTTTATATCATTCAAAGTTTGAATGTACAAAGGGTAAAAATTTTGGGGTTTGATATAATCTGGGTAAAATCATCAGTTAAATAGGCTAAATTATAAATAAGTACAATTCTTTACATAAATATAATTCTTAATCAGAAAAATAATGTATCACTTAATAATAAACAAAACTAACCTTTGGATCTTCTAATACAGCTAATACATCTTCTAGTCTATGATATACTTTATACTGCAGAACATCTAATGGTTGTTGAATTTCTGAAAGTACTTAAGCAAAAAAAAAAAAAAAACACAAATCGATTAAATATAGCATACATTTGAGTTGGTTAAAAATAAATAAAGATTTAGTTGTTAGGGTAAATATTGATATCATAGTATATTTTGTTATGGCTCATCATACCTTTAAAGACAAAAAGACGATAAAATACAGTCTCCTCCTTGCCCTCGAATAATCTAGTAGCATCAGGTCAGAAGAGAGCAAGAGTTGGAGAGAGACCTGATAGGAAAATGAATGTAAATAAAGAATAGAGAAGCAAGCCATAGAAGCAGCAACATTACCTAAGGATTACCGTTCTTGTACTCATTATAAGTGAGCTCCTGAGGGGGATATTTAAAAGAGTTATTTTGTAATAAGACACCGCGATTTGAAATATTCTATGGCCGATCAGTCGCTCGTTAACACGACACACATAAGTTACCCAGCGAACCCGACTCACCTCTTCTTGGCACACCGTCTGAATCACACAGTTGATATTCCAGTACCAAAATTATATATATATATATATATATATATATATATATATATATATATATTCATTTTTACACTAACAAATATTAAATCATCAAAATTCGGATGTCAAGTAAAATTTACTTTTTTAAGATAAAATTACAAATTCTATTTCGCAACCAAAGTTCAACAGATCTTAAATATCTAAAATTGTTTATTTAAAAGACAATATTTTTACAGTTTTTATACTTTTACTTTAATTGTTTTATACTTTTTAATGTTATACATTAACATTTACTTTTTAGTGCCTCTGTTAATTTTTTTAAAATTATTTCACAAAACCTTTATACAAAAACAGAATTATCAGAATTGGGAAATTTCCTGATAACTCAATTTCAAGAAAAGTTTACCAATTTCATGTAGGTTTTTGAAAATAAACATCGTAACCTTTGTATCAATTCTTATTTTAACGTGACCAAAGAAGTTAAGGTTTTATTGTTCTTTTATAATAACATATCTTCCGTTTTGTTTTCTAGTAGTAATTTTTAATTATTTTTTTACTTTGTTGTACATGTAAAGTTTTAGAGATTACACATTTTTAAAATTTAGTAAATTTTTCAATAATAAATTATTTAATTACATTATGATGTCAAAAATTTAAATACTGCAAACAATTTTATGATGAAATTACAAATAATTATGAACTGCGAATTAATTAATTAATTTGGACATTGTAATTGTCCTATCAAATGATATTTTTATAATATTACAAAAAATAAAACCTTTATATACTTATACATATTTTCAAACAACACTTGTCATTTCGGGGACGTGTTAAACGTTCATATTAAACTGTAATATTTTTTGCTTTATCGAAGTATGTTCGAGTTTTTACGTTCATTTTTCATACCGATTAAAGTAGAATCAAACAATGTAATTGGAAGAAAGAAATGTCATTAATTAAATCCCCCCCCCCAATTAATTGAACACTCTTTGGAAACCTTTTAGCGAGACCTATTGTACCCTATCAAATGGAGGATTCATTAATGTTATTAAAAGTTGTGCGTGAAAGAATACATTTTGTTTTCGTAAGATTGATTAAAAATAAAATTAGGATTAAACAAACAGGTTAAAATCATTTCAGCCGCTCCAGCTACACTCAAAACGATGTAGGCAGTCTAGGCTCACAACTATGCCTCTCCTATGTCCTGGAAAAGGTAGAAGGTCCCCACGAAGAATGCAGGAAGCTACGTATATCTCTGCCTGGTGGTTAATTGCTCTTCGTCGCTATTAGCATCAATCGGTATGCTCAAGTCCACTAGTGGACCGTTAGATGACAGCACTAGAGCTACTAATTTCTAAGCTTCAAATCATAACACAGAGATAGGGAGTCTATTTAGCATGTAAATTGAATTATATTACATATCCAATATACAAACATGACGTAACACCTGGTGTTTATGTTAAACTATATACTGTAGTTAACGTGTACTTGTAACAAATTGGAATTGTTTCAAATAATGAATTTTAACATATTTGTCTTTCAACCTAAAATAAATGGTGCAAAAATATTGCACAAACTTTCTCAATTACCCAAAAACCAAATTAAAAGAAACCAAAACTTATTGTCACCAAACAATGTCAGTTTGGTTAAAATCAATCAAAACGTGAAAATGAACTATGAGCGCCACCTTTGAAAAATAATTATAAACTTGCTTCAGTTGTATCATAAACACTTTCTCATCTTAAATCGTACTTTTAATGGCGGCATCGAGTTTCATTCAGTTCTTTGTGAATTATTCATGTGTCGTAATATTTGTTTTTTTACTTGTAAAATTTGAACTAAATAGATAGAGCTTATTTCTAGAAATTAATAATTTTATATCTCCCCATAGCTGATTTTTACATTTATTACTGGTAATTTACGAGGCTATTTTGGATAGATTTCAACCAATACATTCATTTTATTTGTTTTCTTAAAGGCTACAAATGATCGAAATTTGATTAAAATCGTTAGAGTAAATTTGCTCTTTTTATTTTTAGACACCTCCCCCAAAATTTTGAATGATCAAAAGATAAATAAATAACATCACAAGATATGGTCAAAATAAACCCAAACACCAAATTGTATTTAAAGCAGTCTAATCTTTTGGGTTGTAGAGGATTTACACCTACGGCAAACGAGAGGCAGAAGTCAAAAATTCACTTATCTGGACTCAGAGGACGTCAAAATGATATATCCACAATAACTCGATCCAATCACATGATTTCACACTACGTGTTTGCATTAAAGTAAAATAGAGCATACAATATCACTGCCTCTAGAATATTGTAATAGCATCAGGCTTGGAAGAGAACAAAAGTTGCTCAAGGGAAACACGATAGAAAGTAATCTAATTCAATTCTAGATAAATAAAAGTCTAGATTCAGATTGGATACCCCGGAATCGCTACACCCGTATTGCTGTCCCCATTAGTGAACCTCATAAGTTTCAGAAAATGAAAAATTTCAAAAGAGACAGAGATTTTGTTTATCTATCACAAAACTTTGCCTATACTATGTACAATTGAGAAAATAAAAATATAAAATTAATCTGCTAGGTAGTAAATGTGAGTCTTCTTACTTCCATTGGTGCCATCATAACTACTGTCTGTTGATGCAAAAAATATACAAACTATAAGAACAATAACGCACACCGAATCCACAACACAAGAATTGAAGAATCTACAGACGTCAGTCATTTTATTATTTAGGTTAATAAACTTTATGAAATAATTATATGTACATTTATAATTAAAAATGCGTAGAATTTAAACTTGATATTCTGTAAGAAAATATTGTCATTATCTTGTGTTTGATATCTTATCAAAGTATTTGATATAATTGTTTCGTAAATGTTTATGTAAGCATTACTTTAGACTGTGAATTCAGATACTTTTTTAATAGTTGGAAACAATTTAATTTGGTGTACTAAAGGTTGCGCTTTTCCAGGATGTCTATTTCTTTATTGTTGATTTTGTTAATTTTTTATTTCCTCTTAGTTTTGAGCATAAAAAAAGTGAATTGATGAATTATGTCTGTCTGTCGTGTAGTGTTATATAGACCAAAATTATGGTTCAATTTTAGTCATTTAGTATGAGGGGATATTTGACAATATCTCGGGTTAACTCATAATTTGGGGCTGGTTGCCATAAGAAGAAATACAAAACGACGATTTTCTAAAATAATGTCTCTAATTTTTCTAAAAAAAAAGTTTTTATTAAAATCTTTACAAAAATTGTCAGATCATCGTAAAAAAAAAATCGCTCATGGTATAAAATTACTAAACATTGTAAATTAGGTTATATTGATTTCAAGGATAAAATAAAGCAATAAAGCTTAAAGTTTCAAAATATTTTAATAATATAAACGTGCTACAATTGTTTCACCTTGCGGCATCATCGGTACACTGATAATTAACAGGTGTAGACAACTATATATACATACACAAGTAACAGGAAACTGAAATACAATAGAGAAATGGGAAAAGGTAGGGGGAATGACCTAGCAGGTAGATGAAGGTTAATGAACTATGTTAAGGATGGGTTTTAGAAGGGGTGACGAATTTAATTCAATTTGGTCATTTAAGTTGAGAATAGGCTTAAGTGACATAGATCTATTTATTTCTAAACATTCTAAATTATTTAATCAATTGCTTTTATTTTCTATATGTAATAGTTTAATATTTAATTTCGGATCAAAACTATGACCTGAGTCCTAAAGGTAGTTAGCAAAGTTAGAGCTTCTATAGGCATTTTTCCAGCTATTTACATGTTCTTTAATTCTAACTTTTATAGATCTTCCTGATTGACCTATGTACTGTACTCAGAATCACAATCTTGACATGATATTTTATGAACTCCACTATTTTCTAACATTTCTTTTTATCTTTATTATTGACCAACATTTTCCCTAGATTTTTTGTACAATAAAAGGCAACTATACGATTACATTTAGTTGAAATAAGGTTACTGATTTTATAACTAGTTCTGTTGATATAAGATAATTTACAATATTCAACTATTTCAATGCTATCATTATGGCAAGAGTAGACTAAATTTTCAGCTGTTCGCTTTAACTTCATTCTTAAAATATTATCTGTTAAACTAACATCATACTTATTATTCAGTTCATCATTGAAGTCATTAGGTGAGAGAGGTACAATAATAAGTCTATGTATCTTACTGTGAAAAGCAGCATGTTAAAGGATGATAGGATGGTTAGAATCAGCAGGTATTACTGTATCTGTATAAGTTGGTTTTCTGAAAAATTTTAATGTAAGATAACTATCAGTAATATTAATGTTAAGAACCAATATTATTGATTTCGTTAAATTTTGAGTAAAATATGAACACTTACATACATGTGTATTACCACAAATAAAAAATATTTTGGTTCAGGAATAGTTGGCGGTCTTATTAAAAGCCCTAACCTAATCAAATAACGCTAAGGACATATTCATGGCCAAACCAAATAGATTTAGTCCCATATTAAACATATCAAACATTTTTAAAGCGGTATTTTTACTGATTCATGTTTACTTTCCAAACTGATATTTTTTGGTGACGATTTTTATTTGGTTTTGAGGATGAGTCGGGGAAAAAATGTGAATAATGATTTAAATATGTAATTTTTGTTGTTAAATTATGCCATACTGTAGTGTTACTTTATATCTCTCTGAGGATGGTAGCTATTTTACAGAAACGTATGTAAGGGTTATAATGATACATTAATTCAGGTTATAAATAAACTATATCATATACCTCAGGGTAACATATCATCAACCACAAGACACTGACCGCCACCAAAATAGTCACGCACCTCAAACTGCCATTTCAATTCATGTCCCATTACATAACCTAACCTAACCTAACCTAACCTAACCATTAAACCTAATTATTCAATAAATTGTAACTCGTATAATTTAAGAAAATATCCACTACATAGGCCTATATGTAAATTAAAGGGTAGTCCTAAATACACAATATAAAAAAACAGGTGAGGAAGAAGAAATAAGAAAAGAGTTTGCTACAAAAAAAGGAAGAAGAAGAACGTGAGAGGATTATGAGATCATTGTTGGTTGAAGCTAGAAGGAGGAAGGAACATTTGGATTGGAACACTAAAAGCAGGAGAACATATAAGGTTTGGATCCATTATTATCAAAAAGGAGAGAAATAAAAGTGATTTCATTTCAGTTTCAGTAACACTTTAAATCAAGTATGATTAAAACTGTGTCAAAGAATTTCACATCATCTTGGTGAGTGACGAGCATAATAAATTTTACTTCAGAAACAGCTATACGTATCAGCAGGAATTCACATGTTTTAAGATCAAATTAACATCGGTGCTTTCTTGCCCAAAATTATAAATAATAAAACGTTTAAATCAAATAACAGTGAACTTTTCATAAACTTTAAATACATCAATAAAATAATTGCCTATCATCCAATTTTACACCATAATCATCCCAGCTATAGTGACTACAAGCGTGGCAATCCTAGAGATCTACAACTTTTTTCAGGTAGTCTTGAGGTAAATCCCTCTCTTTTACCTTTCCTATAATGTCTCTTTTGAACAATTCTTGTTGTATTTCGACCCTGATAAATGTTAGAGTATTCAAGGGCGAAAGGTCTTTATTGTATGTTCTCTTGTTCATTTTCTTATAAAGTGATGATGACCTTTATACATCTTTCACATATGGGGGGGGGGTAAATTTACATCTTTCACATATGGGGGGGGGGTAAATTTACATCTTTCACATATGGGGGGGGGTAAATTTACATCTTTCACATATGATCATTTGTATGGGGTAGCCGAATATGTCAACTGTACCAAAATACTAAATAATTATTTAACTATTTCATGATTTCGTGACCACTTCTACAATCAATATGAGAAATAGTACCTTCATTACTCCTAAGATATGGTATTTTTTCAGCTTAAGTTGGTCTTAAGCTATTACAATTTCAATATAATTAGAGCACTATTTTGTATCGTATTTAAAATCGAACTTTAATTTAATTGGTGTTCAACTACTGCCAATCTCTGCTACTAATAACAATGTGCATGCAGTTGACTTTTTAGACATTTTGCTTTGCTTTTTTTAGGGTGGACATCTTCAGCTATGTTTGGTAGGCATAATATTTAGAACCCCCCCCCCCAATGAATTGAAAATCTAACTAAACCAAAATTTAAGTTTTATTTTGTTAACAATTGTCACATGTTTCAGAATTTACCCAATGATAGACTAATAAACAATTACTAAATTTCTGTCACTAATTAAACGTAATCTTGCAGTATCAAAAGAGTGACAAGCATCAACTGACGTTGACCAACGTTTCCCTCAGTTGCTCACTATAGTCAGTTTGAGCTTGGAAATACCAAGGGTATTTAACTCGATCTACACACTTTTGCAGGTCGTCTTGGATTAAATCCCTCTCTTACATCAATCCTATCTCTTTATCAACTCTTGTTGCCATAGTGGCATTTAGCACCACCATACAATGAAATACAAATAGATCTTATAAAAGTTACTTTCTTGGGTCATGTAAGTTACTTTCTAGATGTCGGCTAGGCCCTAACAAGCCTCTTAAATGTGTCTATATTAAAACGTCTCCCCTCGCTTCACTCGTATCAACGTCTCGGCCTTATCGAAGCTGTACTTGTGTGAAGTAATCAGTGACTAGGTCCTGCAGGATCTCGTAACTATACAAATATTAAATTTACTTTAAAGGTCAGGTTTCGAAATTATAATAACTTTGCTATATGTCATCGTAGAGAGCTGGGATTGGTAATATTCGATGAAGAATTGAAATCTGAAAACACACCTAGATATTTAAAAATAACAGCCATTTTGTCATTTTCGAGTCTTTTTTTGTACTTCAATAGGGTTCAATTTAAACACATTATAGTCACTTTAAAAAGGGGGGAACGTAGATATATATTTTTACTTTGTAAATATGAAACATTGTAAACAAATAACTGAAATAAAACTCTATATCATTTAACACTAAACTTGCGTTTCGTGTAATTTAATTATCGCCTGAGACGCCATCCTGACAGATTTCGGCCAACGTGGATGCATTCTCCAGTCAGCTGAGGACTTCAGATTTTTGACAGGGGTTTTCCGCTGCCAAAAAGCGAGCGGAGGTCATAGATATGTCGCTTTTGTTTACCCATCGCACAACATTCCTTATACTACATACATGCGGGAAAGTAAAAGACACACTTGAAAGACTTTAAATTACATTTGAATTCATAATTATTTGAGATACCTACATTTAAATAAATACTGAACACAATATCAACTTTTCTATAAAATAAATAATGAAAAATTTGGAACATAATGAAAATAAATAATACAGGACATTTATTTACAGATTTAAATGATCAAACTTGGATGCAAGTTGTTTCTTGATTTCACGTCTAAGCTCTAAAACAACAGGCTCTGAAATTACTGGTGCATTCAGTTCATAGACACCCGGGTTCCTCATATGACGATATACATCAACAACCCTAGAATTCATAAAAAAACATTAATCGTCATTTACAATAAATGCAATACTGTAAAGTTTAAACACTGCAGTTCAATTTATTTAAATTCATTTAATAGTTGGACTTATAACAAACAAAAATTGTACTAAATTATTACACACAGTAGTAAAATAAAGGTCCAAAAATATTGTACAACCTTTCTCACGTACCCATCCCCAAAACTAATTTAAATCGAATCGTTTCTAACAATGTTATTACGGTAGTTTTTAATAACAAGTTGGAGATAATGCTAGGACACATTTATATATTAATCATGGCGAATGCTAGAAAGGCAAGCTGAAATTCTGAAAAACCTCACTCCTGGTTAATGACAAAATTACGAGAATAATCGACCACCTGATCCAGCTAATGAGTACCGATAAGATAGACAATAGATAGGCATTTTCGAAACTCTTAAAAGTCTACTTGACCTATGGGAGAGTAAGATCGTGTATTACCTAATACAGAGGACTTGCTGTGATGCCCCGATGGTTCCAAAACTAAGAAACACACTGGTGTTGAGGGATATGCGATGAAACCGATGTTGAATCGTTCATTGTCCTTGGAACAGCATCCCACGGTATTTCAGGCTGAGGTAATGCCCATAAATAACTGTGTTCAAGAGAACATGAAGGGGCTTTTCCAAAAAAACCCGCATTTATATCCACACTGAGAGTGAGGCACCAATTAAAGCACTTTCAAGTACTAATATAGAATCCATTTTCGTCTGGAAATCCTGATAACTTTGCATTGGGTATCGGGGCATAAAACAGTTGATGGAACGAGGAGGCAGATACAATGGTTAAACACGGTTCTACGTCCCAGTAAGTAGGACCTTACACGGTAGTATCTGGGCAAGATGGCCATAAATAGGTGGGTTCAGTGAAATCATGAGCAAAGATGGGATAGTTGTAGGGGGCAACTAATACTAAGAGAAGTAAGTACCTTTTAGGTAGACCCAGAGAGGCAGTACTGACTTTGAGTAGAGGTCAACTCACACAAATCACGGGACTTATTACGAAACACTTTTGTCTGCGGATTCACTTGCATAGGATAGGAGCACACTGCGATGAAACTATGTGTAGAATGTGCGGAACGAATGAGAATACCGCAGATCAAATTATCTTTGATTTTGAAGCTTTTAAAAGTAAGAGGTTTAGGGTTTTTGGCTTCCAAACTACTGGTGAACAATTGAACGACATAGTGAGTGAACTACTAAAATTCGTGAGGGGAATAATCTACTGGACTAGAGTTTTATTTGTACAAAAGGTCGTTATAGCCAGTTCCGTTTTAACCACTTAACCTTTCGTTTAATCTAATCTAATCAAATATTTTTAAATCGGGGCTGAAGGGACATTATGTTGGTTATGTAAGATGATTGCTTTGAGGGAAGAAGCAATAGGACGTAGCTTTTTCAAATAAGAGTTGATGCGAACCGCGTCAATAGAAATTATGAAAATGATAGGAATGCAGAAGAATGTACTTAAGGGCTTCCTCTGTAATGAGTCTTGAAGGTACCTTGAGGATCATCTTAGAATGTACATTACCTTCGGTCTTCTAGGACCTCCTCTGACGTTTTTTCTAGACCCATTGGTTGACACACCTATATACCAAAGTACGAGGATACTTCAAACGCAGTTTCTGGGCCGATGAAGGGAGAGAAGGCGCTTTAAAACATATGTCTGCCTACACATTCCCGCTAATGCCTTTATGTCTCGTGACTCATAACCATTTTGCATCGGAGGGGATAGATAGCAATGCCATAGAATAGATTGCTGGGATATCTTGGAGAAAGAAAGGTGAGCGTTTTGCTCTAGTGAGTCTGTACCTGACATTGTTTATATGTTTTACAACTTGATTATAAATATCTATATAGGGGCAATTTATTTAGAGAGTTTTCAGACGATTATTTTCCCCGTGATAGTTATATTTGCACGATTGATAGAGTTTTTGGATATCCCAGTTAAACACAAATGACCGAGCTCTGGAGAATATCAAGTTTGTGGCATATAGTGACAGATTTTATTTGAGGTGTGGGAAGCACTAATGGAAATTTTAAAAAATATGTGTTGTTACACATCAATGGAATGTTCATTTCATGTGGTCAATCGAAGTTCGACCCAGTTAGTGAGTGATAACTAGTATTGATCATTTCACACTGTAATTAAAATAATTACCCTTCAATCAATATATTATTCTTTAAACGAGCCTACCTTGTTAAAAATACTACATGTTGAAAACTAACCTGTTGTTGAACTCCACTACTTCTGGAGTAAGTTTATACTCTTCTTTGCGTGAATTGAGGTAGAATATTAAATCTGGTACCAGTAAATCAGGAGGGAATTGATAAAGAATGGATTGTTTCGGAGGTAAATCCTGTGGAAACTCTTTGGCTAGATTAAAAGTGGCTTGATCCATCCAATATCTGAAATGACCACCAATGAATTTTATTACTTTCGCAAATATAAACATAAAAACCTTTATTAATGAGTTAAAGTTAGGAATATTGCGTCCTCTCTTCCACGTAAAAACGGGAAACATAATTTTTTTTTTAATACTATGTAATTACAAAATAAAAATACAACAGAAATATACCAACAAAAATTCATACATACGGAATAAAAATAATACCTAAAACAAAAAGAATACATTATAAATACTAAATACAATAACAAAAAGAATAAATATGTAGTGATAATAAATGAAATGAAAATAACGAATATAACATAATTAATTGTGATAAAACTAAACTCCTCACGCTCTCAAACACACACTCACTTAAAATAGCCCAGGAAACATCAAAAACCGTTCAAACGCAGAAACTACTCAAAAGACACGCTAAACTAACAACCTAAAGTCTTTTTGAACTGTAAACAATCTTTGATGCTTTTAATGCGTTCCGACAATGAATTCCAAAGTCTGCACCCTGTTACAGTAAATTTTCTTGGTTTTCTAATATTTTTTTTCTTTGAAGACATTTCCCTTAGAAGTTTATTGAGCGACTGCATTGTTACCGCTCTACGTTTTGTTTATATTCAGACCCAAACATAATAGGTTAGGTTAGGTTAGGTTAGGTTAGGTTAGGTTAGGTTAGGTTTATTGAGCGACTGCATTGTTACCGCTCTACGTTTTGTTTATATTCAGACCCAAACATAATAGGTTAGGTTAGGTTAGGTTAGGTTAGGTTAGGTTTATTGAGCGACTGCATTGTTACCGCTCTACGTTTTGTTTATATTCAGACACAAACATAATAGAATCCATTTTCACATCGGCGTTACGTTTTAAATTCCCTGTAAGATCCTTCTCTCGTGACTGGAAGGCATTTTTAGGATCCCCTGTATGCACAATATCAAATAACATTTCGATACCAGATTTAATCGTTCTAACTCCAGATTTAATTAATGGTGTGACAATTCGAAACAACCGCCTGTAATATTACCAATTCCATGTCCTTTTTGATACGGAATATTGCTGTACACAACACTAATTCCGGTTCCTAGTTGATTTTTGTAATACGCTAAATAAGGGTCTTCCAAGTTAATTCGACTCATTGTGTTTCAATCTAAAATGTAGTTTAACACACGAAGTTCCAAACTTAAATGGTATTGGTTTTCCACTATCGTCTCTTGTATCTATCTCTAAATTTTCAAAACATGAGCGCAAAACAGGTACCTAATGTGTCTTAGAAAACATAAACGTTTTACATGATACGAAACTGTAATTAGTAGTATCAATATTAATTATTCTTAGTAAAGGTGCAACTATATCACTGATAAGTTGAGCCTCATTGACGTCACACTATACATTTGTGCTGGAATAACTAGTTGTACGCCTACGGGAAGATTTGTCTAAATAGTCATCGTAACTATTGGGGTCAAAACCAAGTTGGAGTGCTAATTTAGGGGATAGTTCTATAATTTTAACGTTTTTATCAGATTGATGGTAACATGCCGTGTTTTATGACAATAGATAAATCTCACATATTTTCCCAACAACTGAATATTTTTTTAACGATTTAATTGTGTGAATTTTAAATCATGCTTACCAGTTTCCATTTTATGCGTGTATATAAATCATTGATTATCTCCTTCTGTGACTGTGAGGAATGTATATCTCTACAAGTCCAACTTCCCATTCTTTTTTAAGAGTAATTTGTTTTGGTATTTGAGTAGAATATTTAGTTGTCTTATTGGTGGAAAGATACGTCATTGAACTGTTACTTGGGAAAGTTAATAAAACGACTTGTTCATTTTTTAATACTTACACGATTCGAAGCTGAAACCCAAGCATTGAATGTATCTTACTTACAATGTATCTGACTTTAAATTTCAGTATTGTTGTATTTTGTACTTTAATGTACATATTGTTCCAAACGGATAATATATTGGAGTCGTTTACATCAAGGTGTTATTTTTAATGTTTAACATTATTGTACACTGTCATAAAATCTGGAAGAACATTTATGTATCAATAGGTGTTATTAAAAGTCAGATAACGCCACATTCTACATTTAATTGTTCGATTAAAACGTTCAACAAGTGCAGCTTTTATGTCTAAGTTTCTGCTTGTCGAGTAAATTATACCATTGTCTTAAAAATATTTTAAAACTATTTTTGAAATAAATTCAGTCCCCTTGTCTATTTGTATACGTTGTAATGATTCTTTAACAGAAGGACCGGTTTTGTTTCAACGGATATACGAATGCATATTTACTAAAGACATCAATCACTGTTAGTACATAATGAAATTCATTATTATATTTCGCTATTCCACACATATCATTTAAGTCGGCCTGCCATAACTGATCTTATTGTTATTTCTGAGGAAATTATTTCGTACTTGTTTATGAAGAGTATATGTATCTTGCGATTGCAACTATTCTTTAATTTTATTCGGTTTGTACTTGTGTTTTAAGGCTTTTATCAAAGAGATAGCACCAGAGTATCCAGCAGGATAAGATGGGTTGTAGTAGACTTTTCGAAGCTTTTTGTACATATAACGGTGAAAATGTTTTCCACTTAAATGATAAAATACGTGGTGACAAAGATTATTATTATAGTAGGAATATCGGAAGTAATTATCGGAAGTGGTAAATATCTTGTGGGTGTTCTGTGTTCTCTATTCTGAGGATTATTATATATATATAGGATTTCGCTTCCTAAAATCGATGTATTTTATATACTCTTTATCAAAATGTCGTGATGGTCTAGATTCTAGACCTATGTATCATCTCGGAACATTATTTCTTTTTAATGTCACTCTAAACTGACTCTTACCTGGAGGATTTGTTGATTTTCTCGGCCTCATAACATCATTGAAAAGGTCTATAATATTAGACCTAGGGCTCGGGACACCGTCAATATTGACAATACCCAAGGAATTCCTATAGAGCTGTCTTGGAAAATATGATTTAAAGGATTTTCAGCATTTTTACGAAATAGTTTAGGCATAGATTCTAAAATTTCCGTCCGATTTGGTGATTCATTTTCCATTATCTCTACTTCATCCTGTTTTGTACAGTATAACCACTGTTTTCATTTATTGTAAGTTCTATGGGTTTTCTGTGTTGTTCAGTGAAATGTAAAAAGCGTTGTAAGACCTACTGATATTTTAACAATTTATTCCTATCGTTAATTTTCGAATGGTATAATATTTGTTTCATTTCTGTTATGTAAATCTCTTAGTACAGCCGCAATTTAATTTTCATTTAGTTTTTATACAAAGTCTTGAGGCAATAGAACCAATTTCTTAGCATGCTCCATATAATGCAGTAAATGTTGCAGTACGGTACTTAAAATTGGACGAATTAATAATAGAAATAATAAACCTCCTTTCTGTATTGTTAAATTCTTCTCTTTCTGTCAATTCTTGCCTTGCTTTACAAGATTCCTTAGGATGTGTTTATATCGCGACAGAGACTTTGTTAACGGTACATTTAATTTTGATGCATTGTACGCACAATCTCATATTGATTGAATTAAATTTACATCACCTGATTTCAAAAATTGTTTTCTCCTATTCCAATTTATTTTGCAAAAAACAAAGAGTAACTACACATAATTTATCAATGAACGAGACATTGTGAAAATGATAACTAAAGTATACAGATATTGGTTTTTATTCTATTTTTGGGAGATATACAAAATTTTATTTATCCTAAAGAAATACCAACTCCTAATTCTGAATTCTTCGATGTAGGTGGTTTCATATCAAACAATATATAACCATGGGTTGTTTAGTACCATCAATGTAAGCATCATGTATAAATTTTGGCTTTTCTGAGTATGTCTGTTGGGCGATGTGTTTTATTTGACTTTTATCTCAAGGATTCTTAAAATAAACAATATAATATGCATTCAGTGAAATAACTCTTTGACCTTTGCCATGATGAAATAAATTTTGTGTAATGAAGGGCACTCTAATGTTTCTGTGATAACACACTTTCGTAAATATATCTACAACACTACAATTTGATTCTCGCATTAAATCATCAATTAATATCAAACTAGGCAATGTCGGGTCCACGGAATTCATGTCTGGTAAGCCATCTTGAAAAGTAATTGGTATATCACTAATATTATATAATGGTTGCCATACCGCATAATGCCAAAATATATTTTAACTAGACGTTATGCATAGATATATGCCACAACCGGAGGGCCCCGCCAGAACACATGCAAATTGATGATTAAACAAAGGAACCATTATTGCGACTGACACTCTGTAATTAGATAATATATGTATTAGAATGTTTTAGAATATAACTGATTAAGACTTTCAACTTTTTAACTCTTACCACTATAATTTATTTTAATGCTGAACACTTCTTATTACACGTCTTTACATAAGTAACTTATTATTGATTATCTTTATTTACATACATTAACTCTACTTGTTATCTCTTATCTTTGTTTAGTTAGCGGCGCCAGACTATTATCCTTGTTTACTAAATAGCATCCACAACATTCTTGAAGTCGTACATCTCTTATCATTGACCTTTAACTGGAGGAGGGATCCTATAGCCCCATTTCCTGGGGACATACAACTGACATGACGGTATGCATACCAGCAGAAACTTAAACGTGTCAGTCCAGTTTAGATTATTGTTGATAGTGAGTCCCAATTTTAACTTCAGAGCAATAAGGCAAAACAATGCCATTCATTGTTTTGTGTACTATTTAGCTCTATTTTACTTACGAGACTTTTAAAGAATACATGTGATTTATCCAATATAAATAAAGAGACACTGAAGAGAAGTACATAACCTAACCTCAATAGTTATGGTGTGAGGGTTGGCTATCCACCGCAATCAGCTTATCGTTCTCTTAGATTGAAGCAACTGATAAGGTCAAGAATGCATAGATAAGGAACTGGATGACATGGGACAGGGAGAGGTTCCATGTATCTCGGAACGAGAGGACGAACTTCTGAAAAATCTGAAAACACCGGGCTTCACTGGTTCACTTGACGATGCTACTAGGCAACTAGCTTGTCTTACTAGTAGGTCCTTGGAGTGTACAATAAACTTAGATTGACGTACAAGGATTTTGAGTTATCATACCCCATTAATGTTATCAGTTAAATTTATCAACAGAAGAAATGCATTAATACTTACCCAGCTAGTACAACTGGCATTTCTTCCAACATGTGCCTGATATTGAATGCTGTGATGTACATACTAAGAGAGAAAAACATCCTTTTCAACTCAACATCATCATCAAATTTATGTCTCAAATGTAACAAACATCTTGGTGTGATATTCACCAGTTTGGCACCCAGACTCTTGGCCAGCATTCTAGAAAGTATTCGTCTGCCTAAAATTACACTTTAATCATTTACTTCATTACCATTTACACATTAAATCATTTAAACTTGTCTTATATTGTTTACTCTGTTGTTTAAATGCAAGAAACCTTACCATTTACCTTAAAATTAAAACATAATTAGGTAATAAAAATAAAAAACCTACTTATGTTCTAAGCTTATCACATAATAACGGTAGTTGATTTATACTCTCGAAACGTCGTCTATTAGTATTTATATACACTAATGATGACAAACTTCCGATTAAACCATATGAATTATTCGAACAAAATCAATATCAAATAACATAAAACCAGATAAAAAGTATTTAGATTAGGTTAGGTAAGAAAATAACCCGGACCTTAGCAGTCAAAATAGACTAAATTAAAACTTGATTAATCAATAAAAATAAAAACCTAGTTGGGTTCTAAGTTTATCACATGACAAAGAGAGTTGATTTATAATTTATACTCTCGAAACGTCGCGTCGTGTACTAATTTTTATATGCACAAATGTTGCTAAACGTTAAATTAAACCATATCATTAACCTAACCTAACCTAATCCAGATATATTTATATTTAACAACAATAATCCTCACTAGTTCTCTGACTGCCTTCCACAACAATGAATGGATATTGTCTTTTTTTCCTCAGAGGTCTCGCTCCTTCTCTTGGTCTGCAGTGGTTGTCAAATGTAGTTAACAGGGATTGTACAGTGGGATTGTCTTGGTACTGGAAACATTTGTAAAACAAAAGAAATCTTCAGATAAATTAAATATAAGTTGTAAAGAAAATATAAAGAAGTGTCGTATATTCCTTGATTTCCTACAGAGAATTTTAATTTTGAAATTGTATTTTTTCGTGTAAATTAATAAAAAACTTATTTTGTATTTACCTTAATGCCCTGTCTAAAATAACCCTAACTGGAATGTTTACCTTTATTTAATGTAAAACCTTCTTGATTATGAAAAAGTGACAAATTTTGGTAAATTTTAAAATGTGTATTGTGTTTAAATGTTCGTGTATTTATTGTATGTAATTTTATAATTGTGACAAGTGCGAAGCCTGATAATGTCTCTTTGCAGACAAAACGGACGTAGCTAAATAACATTCCAGTAAGGATTATTTTAGACAGACCAATTAAGGTAAACACAAAATATAAAAAACACATATTCGTTGTAATATAATGTGTACATATTTTCACTAAATAAGTTATACAGTTCAATCATTTTATGGAGGCATTGATAATGTCTCATAAACTGTTGATCCTATCAAAAACTCTAAATTTGGGACCTTCTTAATGTTTCATGTAACTTAGAAATCCTATAGGCAACTTTTGAAAATGTTCCCTATTCATGTTTTGATTTTACATCTGACTTTTTCTTTCTCTGTATTTTATCATAAACCTACTCATTTGGGAAATCCTCCAAACTAAAGGAAGTGAAAATTTGAAGGTTCTGCATTTTTGGGAGGTGATTTTCCGTACTTCCTTGTTGCAATAAGTTAAAATTTTAACTGGGTGATAGTCTAGAAAATGTAAATACCACTGCAGGACTAAAATAACTTGTGGAACAGATAAAAAGTAACTCAACTCTTCAAGAATTACAAGGTTTTCATCTGTTCCATAAATTTGTAAAACACTGTCTTGCCTCGAAGCTGTACTGGCCCCTCTCCGATCTTGTCATAGAAATATCACATTTTCTTCAGAGATCAAGGTACGAAATTAGTTACAATAACTTCGTTATTTGTCATCCAAGAAAGGCAGAGTTGGTATTATTACAGACAGAATTTAATCTACAAATTTTTATCTAATTTAGTGTGTTATAAGTTACGTAACAAACAAGAAATGAATAAAAAATAACAGCCATTTTGATGTTTTAAATTAGATTTGTCTGATTTTCAATAGGGTTATTAACACACTATAACCACTTATACCAAATTTAACATACCTATCTTAATTTTTGTTGCTACTTTTGTAGACGACAGCATGTAGAAAATCACTATTTCGGTTTTCTGAGGTAATAAAATTATTGTGAAGATCAGTCAAAATTGAGTGTTGAAATGTTTGCGATTACCAAACGTACCCGAGTAACCGAAATCAACAGTACAAGATGATTTGCGCCCTTCTATATCATCTTAGCATATTTAGTGGCATGCAGGTGTTATTTATATTGAATAAATTTGTGTTTTAATTTTTATTTTACAACATTTTTAGTCTTAGTACATATTAAAAAATGCTGTGCTTGAGAAGAAGATGTAGGTACATTCCCTGGAGAGGTTGCACCTGTAGGGTATATTATAAGAGGTGTAGTTTTCTTGTTTAAAACCGGCATTGCTGTGGTGCCACCTAATTCTGAAGATGGAGTTACATTTTTGAATCCAGAAGGCGGTGTAGTTTTAGAATTGTATACATTTGGAGGGATTGTTGGTATAAGAGCAGGAGGGCTTTCTGAAATACGAGTATGATTGTTCAAATTAGCCATAGTGTAGGACGGAAGTGATGACATATTCATGTCCAACTGTTCAGCTTCAAATATTGCCTTCTGAATATTTAATTTCGCGCTTGATTTAGCGTAATTATTTTTCAGATTCCTCAGCTGTGAAGCAATACTTGCCCCGAATAGATCCCATTCATCTTTACACGCTTGTGTTCTCTGCAAGTTTATGTCCTTAATCACTTTTAACAAGTTAGTTGTTTCATTAAAGAATTCTCTATCGTACGCCTTTACACTTCCTGTAGCTGTCCTCTTCTTCTTTCTTTTTGTTTTGTCAGAACATGGTGGAATGAGCGGCGTATCAACTTCGTCAGAGCTTTGTATCTCGTAGTCAATGATTTGCGAAGCCTCACAAGAATCATCTTCTTCCTGGAAGATACAAAATGTTTATTAGGATGAGTAATTTATATTAACTAATTTATCTTTAAAGTGAAAAAACTCACGGATATCATCGCCTTATAAAAAAAAAAAAACTTAAAATAAATTCCCAATGTATACTTCAGGATTGGGAGAGATAAAGAGTAAGTAAAAAGACACCTGATTGGAAAGATGAAAGAAATAGATCAACTAAAGACTACACGAATAAAGGTGTAGATCCAGTTAGTCCCTCAGGATTGCCACGCCCGTAATATAGTAAGCCTCTGATGGTTATTAACTAATTATTTAGCTTGAACTTGACCTGTGAGATTGTATACTTGATAGAATAAAAACATAAATTCTCACAAATAGTACGTTCATTTATTCAAACCCGTTTCAATAAGAACCTCGCCATCTTCAGTGATCTATGAGCTAGATACTAAACTATAACTCATAATTGTAAACTTTTTGGGATGCGTTTTGAAGTCACCTGAATCCCAAAAAGTAGTTTTAGGAATGATGTCTATCTGGCATCATGTTCTGTGTATGAGGATATTTTAGAACACCAATCTTTCCATCTTGGCTGAAATTTGATTGAAATCGTTGGAGAAGATTTTGAGAAAAGGTGTATAAAGATATTTTAAATCGATAATTCCCGAAACGTATTTTAGAGAGATTAAGGCTAATACGTGTGGTTTAGAACTAACTATGATTAATTTAAACAAAATTTAATCAAAATATTTAGAGAGATTATTTTATCTAACGGCTTCAATGTACAGAGTGTAGTGTCCCTACGAAGAGATACGTGCTTTTGATTTTCTATTAATTTCTTGTTCCTCAACCGATACTTTTTAATAAATAATATTTTGTTAAAAATACAGCACAATGGTTTTATACAAACAAAATGGCGGCAACACAAAAAACCACTTTTATAACTTTTACTCTTGCAGGTTTGATTGTTAAACAGCTGTTCGATTAACAGCAATTATTAATTAACAATAATTATTACGTTTAAACAGAAACTTGTAACCTAATCCTTTTAAATACAATTTTATTGTCCTTTGAAGCTGCAAAATGTTTTATACAGTTGAGCAAAATGTAAAGTGTTGTGCGTAGGTCATTGCTTTTTAAAATGTTGCAGAAATATTTATACAATTTGAGGTTGCCTTCAGGTGTTAATCCACCAACCACTCACTCAATAATAAGTGGAAAGATTTGTTGTTGACACGAGAAGCGTAGTGAAAAATATACCCCATCTCCTTACAAGGGAAGAGAAGAACTACTATGCGCTTCATTACTCCGATTTTCAGGTAAACCAAATTCACTTTGAAAACTAGAACTTGAAACTGAAGTGACCAAATCTTCAGTTCAGAGAATCATAAAGAAATACTAAATTAAATTATACAAAAGCCTAATCAATAGTCTACGTGAAGATGATCCGGACAGAAAAATGGAGTTCTGTTCCTGCATCATTGAGTTTAATGAGACAGATCCTTATTAGCATACTCGTTTTATTTTATCAGAGTCGACATCCTACAGCAGTGGTATTCTATTTAAACAAACTTCTAATTATTACAACACCCAAAACCCTCACGTTGTTGATCAGAAACTTCTTAAATTAAAAGGAATTATTGTCTGGATGGCTTGATTGCTAATGACGTGATATCATGACATTCAGACAACACCATGACAGAATATAGGTATGAACAAGTTTTAAATTAACTGATACTCTCCCATTCACACTTCCGGAAATGATTCAAACGGTTTTTCAACAAGATGGTGCTTCGTCCCATTATGAAAATTCAGCAAAACAACTACTAAATAACAACCCACAAGGGTGTTTGGGTTGGTCGTGGAAATCAGTTTTTAGATTGGCCTCCCCAGTCTCCTGATTTAGTTGTGTGTGATTTGTTTCTTATGGTGTAATTTATAGGGGCTATTGTAAACCCTTGGTTTCAACAATTCTGAAGATTTGAAGAGCGTTATGAAAGAGAAACTTCTTCGGAGCCCCCATAATTTGTTTATAAGTTTCAGTTTGACTAAGTAAATAAAACTTTCAATCGTTTTAATTAAAATTATAATAATTTAATTATAATGAAAATTGTCTTTGATTCAAATTAGGTTTGTAGCAATAAAAGGGGTTTTTTTTTCCAAACGTAACAAAAGCTGTGTTTTATTTCAACGGCCATTTTGTTTCTATGGCACCAATGTGTTGAAATTTGCACACAACATTTCTTGTATCATTATTAAAATGTATGTAAGGATTCAAAAGAATCGGTTAAGGAATAAGTAAATAGAGGAAAATCAAAAGGGTGAACCTTTTTTTTTTTGAAAGCGTGAAGGATATTTTTTGAAAAAGATATCCCTTTAATTTTGCTAAGATATCTTTTTGATGTTGTTCAACGTAGTGAAATCTCAGTACATAGTAAATAATATACAGGAAATATATCATACAACTATGTTTAGGCTTTTCCGTGATATACATTGCTAATTATATTTCTAGATTAATTTTACACATAGATTTATCTTCGTATATTTATTCTATATTTCACACATCTTTATATAATTTTGTTAATAAGAGATTACAGTAGGATAAACATTTGAAATTAGATTTTCCAGTTTGAAAATGAATTAGAATTTGATAAATGATATTGTATTCTACATATCAACTTTCTTAAGAATGATAAACTTATTCAGTTAAATAAAATAGAATTTGAAGTAGTTTGAAGATACAATACTTGATTTGTGTGACAGAAAATATTATATTGTTGTGGGCTTTGCGAAATATATCCAAAATGTTTATGTCTTAGGAATAAATATGAGAAATATTAATACATCTGAAAATCATTTAAATACATTTCTTTAAGATCAACAGAATTTGGAACTGTTACATATTTGTTGTTACAAAACCCACAGATTCAACGTGTATAGTGTAGTACAGATACAGTTTATTCGAATGGTTAAAAATCGATGTCAAGTTTGTGTGAATATATTCGTTTTGAAGTAAACCAAATCCCATCGCCTCCCTCTCTTCTCTACACATCTCCTTTTCTTTACCGCGCCTTTTCTCCCTTTCCTCCCATTTATTCTCTCTCTCTCTCTCTCTCTCTCTCTCTCTCTCTCTCTCTCTCTCTCTCTCTCTCTCTCTCTCTCTCTCTCTCTCTCTCTCTCTCTCTCTCTCTCTCTCTCTCTCTCTCTCTCTCTCTCTCTCTCTCTCTCTCTCTCTCTCTCTCTCTCTCTCTCTCTCTCTCTCTTTCATTCTTTCCCCCTTTATTGTGTCCCTTCATTCTCCCCTTCTCCACTCCTTTTCTATTCACTCCATTGCTAACCATTTTTTCTAGATATCTTTCTCCCATCAGTGGCTCACTATAGTGAATACGCGCGAAGCAATCCCGAGGGGTCAAACTAGATCTATGCCTTTTTCCTTGTAGACTTGGGTAAGACACCTCTCTTTTTATTTTCTGCTGAAAGTTAGTCTATTTTTTGTTATATTAAAACAAAGTTTTCCAAAACTAATGACAAATTCGTCTTGTTGTACTCTGATCAATTGCTAGCTGACGGTACAACAGCAACTGAAGATGTGACAACTCTTCTCAAAGGCCACAAACGAAAGAAAATCTGGGTTAAGGAAAGCTTAATTTTATCCACAACAGTTTTAGTCTCTTTTTTCAACGTGAGTTTGCCTCCATTGTTGGTCATAAGTCGTTTAATTACACTCTACATTAGTAGTGTATTACGTTTAGTGGAAAATAAGTTGTTTCCACTGAAATAGAGTTTTTTATTGTTATTGTGTTCAATAACATTGTGTATTAAAAACAGAACTCGTATATTAAATGTTTGTTATTGCAAAACAATTTATAGTGTTTTTTTATTATATCTATTACAATTTTAATAGCAATGGAATGCTAATTATTTTACAATAAATAACCTCTCATTAATATTTTACTTCACTTTTATTTTGTTTATTATCCGATTGCGAATAAAATTTATGGAATTAAATTTTTAATCAGGCTTCACACTGCTGGGAGATGTGGCATCGCTGCTCTCCATTTAATCAACACTGAAAAATGACAAGCTTATTGTACAGTCGGAATCGTAGATAGGAAGAAATGATGGAATTACCATACAAATACAATAATTATCGTACATCTGGCAACACTGTTTCTCTATCATGTTCGCAAACTTGTTTCTACTGAGCATGCTCAAGATTGAAATCAATTGGTTGTTACATCACAGCTCTGTCAGTCACGTATTTGAAGCTGGAATATGGCGCAGCTAAAGTTTTGTTGTTCTCCTTGTTGTTCAAAATCCAAAACACCTTGCGGTCAACTTCGCTTTATAAGAAAAGAAGAGCGTAAAAGGAAGCGCTACCCTGGAATACCCTAATGACGTCAGAGATCAAAGAGAACAAGATTTGATCAGGAGAGACCTGATTCGAAAGATGGAAGTCAGGAAACTAATCCATGATAGATAAAAAATGTGTAAATCTAGCTAGGGTACTTCGGGAGTGACACACACCCATACTCAGTATAAGTGAGGCCCTGTGAGTTTTTAAACTTTTTTAACTTCAGTAAAAAAACTTCAGTCAACATCGCCTAATAAAAAAAGGAAAACAGAGCATAAAATTAAGACCCTTTAGCCCTTGAATACTCCAATAGCGAGACTTTATAGAAATGAAGAAAGAGAGGGATCTAACCCAATTACTACATGATATAAGATGTAGGTCAGGTTAGGTACCTTCGGGATTGTAAAGTACTTTTTTCAGCTCCATGTTCCATTTTTATTTTTATTCATAATTCACGAACCGGCAGTTTTGAATACCAATGTGTTTTGTTTGGCTATGTGGCAAAATATGATTGCAAAGGTTAGAGATGATTTTGAGAAACTCGGAATTTTTGTGTTTATCTTATGACTGATATCTCCAAATTTTGAGTTATCGGATAAATTAAAACTTCCCGAGTTATGGCCAAAATATGGGCACAATAAATTTGATTAAAATCATTTGACGCGTTTGAACTGTAAAGCACTCCACAGATATAATCACTCCAAAAAGCGCTTGTTTGGATTGGAGACCTAAAAATCGATAAATATGCAAAAAAAAATCTCAAGATTGTTTTTTAACCTTTCACAAACTATATCTGGGAAAATAAAAACATAACCACCGATATTAAAATCTAGCTTATGACCCCAGACTTCTGGTTAATATTTTCCCTTTAATTTTTAGGTTATGTTGTCTCAACATACTTTACGTTTTATTAATAATATCTCTCTTAATATGTGTTCAAGAAACATAATAGGATATTTCAAACAACTTAAAATTGCCGCATTTTAAAATTTATTAATCATTTTGTTAAATAACGAAATTCTTCTAGTTAATGCCTAAAGGTATTGCTAATTGGTTTTAAAGCTATTTTATAATCTTGGATTGTTCATATTATTAATTTTTTTTTTTCGTAAAAGAACTAAATGTTGGATATACTGATAAATGAAGCGGAATTCGACTGTATGCTATCTGACATTTTTTTGTAGGTTTTGTTGTATATAATCCGAAAATAATAGCCAATCTACCCTTTTTCGGGACACCTTGTATATAGTGTGTCTCAAAAATTCGGGAAGCGATTCAGTTCATCGAAAAAAATCTGTAAACACTTGACCAAAAACGCCTCGTGATCTGTCTGACGACCATTTTGTTTTTTACGAAAAATTATGTTAACTTTAAAAATTGTTAACTTTTCCAGAAAAAAAAATGTTAACACATTTTCTATGTAACATTCTACCATTGAATAACAACATTGTATAATATTTTTTTTAAATGCGTAAATATATTTTTTTAAGCGGCCGTTTACATTTTTTAAAGATATTCTATATTAAAACTTTCAAAGGGCTACCATTTTAACAATTTATGTTTTGATTCTTGGTATACTAGTAAACCGTAGCATGAAAAATGTAGTAACGAAATTTCGACTGAAAATATTAATAATTTATAAAATTATTATTAAAAAAAATAACACAAAATGGCTGATAGACTGATAAAGAAGCGTTATCAGTTTATTATAATTCCATGAAACACTTCCCCGGCATATTTTTGGAACACTGTAAATTTATTTTCAAACACATGGAAGTGTAGAATAACGTTAAACAATATAGTTTGAAAACATATTTATAAATTTAAATAAGGGTCTAAACCTACTTTTCTTGTGTTATAAACTCGTCCATAGCGAGTAAACATAGGAAACATAAAATCAAGCTTGTAAATGACAGCAGTTCATTTTGATGCTAATTATTACTGAAATGTATTTTTTTAATTTTTCTAATGTGTTGAACAATATAAAAACGTATAAAAAATTTCCAACAGAAGATAATTCTCTAATGGATATGTTTTTTTTAAGTTTTCGAGATATTTAAGGTTAACCATCTTAAACGGCCACCACTTTGAAAATTAAGAAAATAAGTCTCTGTTACACTTCTAAAACGTAACATAAAAATTGCTTATACAAAATCTGAATTCAATATGTTATTTACTTTTGGAAGGTATGTTTTTTTAATAAAAAAACAACATGAGATAATGAATGCGAATGTTACTATGTTATTTGACATTTTTAGTTCAGTTTAATGTATAGCCCTATAATTTGAAAATGAATAGTCAGTCCACCATTTTCGGAACACTGTATGTATAAATATTCCCTTTCTAAGGGATAATATTATTGTTAAAATGTATAATGTACCAATTTGAGTTATCTGACAAAAATCTTCCGTTCTAGACGGTGTAAGGGGGGGGGTGCGTGTTCTTTGTTCATTTATGATACATGATCCTAAATTTATCATTCGAATACAATAGCTACATTTTTTAAGAAAATTCACTTTTACGAATTATCCTAAAAAGGTTAATTTAAAAAATATATATAATACTTTAACTAAATAATTTTCTAAAATATACAATTTCTCACTCACCTCATCTGGATTTCTTTTCAGGTTAAATTTACAGTTGTCAGGATGAAGAAAGGCCATGTGTTTGTAGTAAAACCACCTAGTTTCATAAGAATCGAGTCCGGCTGCTTTGGCGGCCATTTCTTTTTTCAATTCCCTACGATATCCAGCCCGCAAAACTGCTATTTTTCTCTCAATGTCATCCTTACTGCACTCGAATGTGTAGGCTAGTTCAAGGTAACTTTGACATTTCTTTTGCTTGTTTTTATGGTCTTCTGAACTCATGTCCCAAATACACGGATATTTTTTAAGAGCGTTTAGTAATTCTATTATTTGTTTTCTGCTCCATTCTTTTTCTCTGTCCATTATCACAAGTTTTAACACATCAACAACTCGTCTTGTAAATAGAAACAAAATGTTGAAATTACGTCGAACTTGTACGTCACTGAAAACCTGGCGTCACTGCAACTCGCGCACATTCGCACTCATTTCCCACTTAGTACAGCGCATGTGTAAACACAACTTGTATCCACTTATCATTGCGCATGCGTAAACATGAGCAAATCGTTGTGTAATCATTCCGAACAAAATAGACAGTCAAGAACAAAACGTTGTGAAACAACGTAGGCCTGCAGTTGAAAATAATCTAATTTTAACTTTAAAACGAACTTCTAGCTTTTTTTTATTGTAGTAAATTACGAACAATTGAATTTAGTGTTGTGGACCCTTGTGATGGGTCGAAAATTCAAAAAAGTTTATCGTGGATATATCCGTTTAAGTCCAAAAAAGTACTTTCTGGAATCATGTCTGTCTGTCGTATAGGTAAACAGATCAATTGTGTCTCTACAGATTAAATGCGTAATCTTATTTTAATTAAATTTGGTATTTGGGCATATTTTGACTATACCTCGGGAATGTTTTATTATTTTTTTAATAATTCAAAATTTAGGGTAGCTGTCATAACGAAACAGAAAATTACGATGATCTGTGACTGTTCGCCTTCAGTTAAAAGTGTCCCAGTAGTGTTAGTTACTATCATAACTTCTTCAAATTTTTGGTAATATTACAAAATACTATTAAGTATTTATTGAAAGTCATAAACACTGTGAAATTTTTAGTTTGATATACGTTTGTAACTGAAAATGATTTTTTTAAATTTGTTTCAAATTTTTCCATAATTTTCATCAACAAATTATGTTATATTTTTTAACAAAATTTATATTAACACTATTATATAATTAAAAAAATTAAATTCTATTTATCCATGTTATAATATGTTAAATATGTAATAATATGTTAAATAAAATCCATGTTAATTTATTTTATTTTTTTACTCTGGCCCTTCTCAGATACATTTTTATTCCACGGCCTCTTTTTCGTCTTTTCGGTTATACGCTTCACGACATGTTTTCAGTTATACGCCCTACACAACATGTAATTTTGGTTACGACATCAGGTTGTTCTTAAAATATTCTTGAGTAAGTAAAAGGAACTAATTAACAAAAACAACACACATAAGAAAAACACTTCAGATTGCAATTAAACTGATAAGGTATGTATGCTTCAAAAACAATAATTTAACCTAACCTAACCTAACACAAACTAACTAATCTTTTTTGACAAATATAGTTTAAGTAGGCTGTAAAAGTTAAATCTGTAATACATCTGTTATATAGATGAAATAATATTTTTCATACAAAAATACTGTAAATAGGTATTTTTGGTGTGGGATCGTATAACCGAAAGGCTCCCTTTTTTAAATCGATGTAATTTTTCTAAAGGTTAAGAATTAATAAATAATTTTTTTTTTATGTGTAAAGTTTACTCTTTATTATAATTGTACCAATACTTGAAACCATTAAAAAAAACTCCAAAAAATGTTTTAGCACTAATGATATCTAGTTTTTAAAGTTTTCATCTAAATGATTGTGATTTCCAAAAAAAAAATCACAAAATGTACCGATCGAAAATCTGTTTTTGTTGCACGTTGGTTTTTGAAACATCTCTCTGTGCTTGCAAACTCCCTCCCTCGCCAGTGTGAAAGCATTTTTTTATTTTAGCCTATATCATTTTGTACATTTTTTGTTTAGTTATTAACTTAGACAGTATACGAAGTTTGGTATTGCAAAATATTTTCTCATAAGCTTTTTTGACTGATCTTCGAGTTTCATGTAATCAGAAAACCTGAAAAGGTGATTTTCGACGTCCCGTCAATCTGTCGTCACTTTGATGTTGTCTGTACGTAAGCATTATAACGGCCACTTGCTATAGGGGATTATAGTGTGCTCATAAAACCCCTATGAAATTCAAAAAAATGGAATCGCAAATGTTCAAATGGAAGCCAATTTAAACGTCCTTTTCATTTTTTTTTTTTTTTTTTTTTTTTTTAAATCTTGTGCGTTATTCAACTTATAACGCACTAAATTGGACAAGAAAATAGCATTTAAATTCTGCATGTCATTATATCCTACCCCACATATCTACGATGACAAATATGGAAGTTATTGGCAAAAATACAATGTATAATATCGAACCCTACATAAGGAAATGTGTTTCATATAGTTACTGAATACGGCAGTGACGAGTAACCGATAAGAGTGTAACGAGTTGATACTTTGAAATTAATACACTTTGGGCCCGTTAGGGCGTAACCGACGTTAAAAAAAGTAGTTGTGTACACAATCACTTGTGTAACAACTGTTTTAATCAAACTCATCCTACATGACAAGATCACTTGATCCACCAATAAAATTTAACATTTCCTATTAGTCACTAGAAACCATCTTTTTGCATTACATTAGAGTATCTGTTTGCATTGTATTAGAGTATCTGTTTACATTACATTAGAGTATTTGTTTGCATTACATTAGAGTATCTGTTTGCATTACATTAGAGTATCTGTTTGCATTACATTAGAGTATCTGTTTGCATTACATTAGAGTATCTGTTTGCATTACATTAGAGTATCTGTTTGTATTACATTAGAGTATCTGTTTGCACTACATTAGAGTATTTGTTTGCATTACATTAGAGTATCTGTTTGCATTACATTAGAGTATCTGTTTGCATTACATTAGAGTATATGTTTGTATTAAATTAGAGTATCTGTTTGTATTACATTAGAGTATCTGTTTGCATTACTTTAGAGTATCTGTTTGTATTGCCTATATGTCGGACTGAGTAAGTACCACGATGGTGCCATCAACGTGTTCACAATGCAAGAACACATCAATTAATTATAAAATTTCTAAGTGATAGTTTTTGTCATTTAATAAATTGATAAGGATTATTATAAAATAACACATACCTTTTCTTGCTCCAAAGAGTCCAATAAAGTTTGTAATGAATAGAAGACTCCAAATTTGGCACAATTTCTATAAACAACCCCTGAAAAAGTAAGGGTTAATTGTTTATAATAATCGGTCAAAACCGTAAACTTACTCAGACACTCATTATCAATTAATTAATATACTAATCAAACAAAAAAGGTTAGAAACTAAGGTAGGCTAGACAAGCACCTTATAGAGACCGATAAAAATTGAAGGGAGAGGAGAAAGGGTGTGATCAACCTTTGACGGCAATGTCGTTGAAATGTGTTTGATTTAATTATTTTAATATTAAAACATCTAAAGTAAAGCTCAATATTGATTTATACTTAAAAATTAATTATAGATTACACATTTTTAACAATATTAATGCGGCTATTTAAGTAAATGGATAGTAATTTAATACCTTCAGGAAATCCTTTTGAAGTTGTGAAGAAACTGCTCAGAAAAAGGAAAAACACACTAAATATTTGAAAAAATCGTAATTGTAAAATAAAACTTAAAACTCCCATTTTTATAACCTCAAAAATAAACTATCGTTTTTAATTATAAGTTAACTATTTCTAATAATCATTATGTAGTAAACTTTCAATGTCTTCTTTTAACTTTGAAATAACATGAACATCTTCTCTTCAAATGGGCCATAACTTTAATTTTATTTAACATTTTTGTTATCTGTAAGTGATAAGCAAGGGATCTAGTAGTTCATTAAGCATTGTTACATAGCTTCTATGTCCATGAGCTATACAACGCTATTATATTATAAAACTATTTATTGTCCAGCATTTCATTATTATTATGTCAGTTGATAACTCAAATTTTATCAGTACATATGTTACCATTTGAATAACTACTATATAAAATATTAACTCTTCATACGTTTTAAAATTAACTGTAGGACTTGTTTCCACAGAAAGATTGGAAGTGTAATATTTCTAAAAATAAATGTCTTAATTTATTTATGTTTTATATAATAATCATTCACCTTTGAAACATTTATTTACATTTTAAATAGTTCATTAAAGTCAATCTAATTTTTGTAATAAAAATAAAGTGCTGTTTGTATTAATAATAAGACCATATTAATAGTTTCTTATTAAAGTTATTTAATGTTCGATCAAATAATTTGTCCCCAAGACATTAATCCAGGTTTTGTTAATTATTTTTTTTACCATCTGAAATTAAATTTGAAGGTGAAAATATTTTAGACATAATACAGTTTATTGATTGACAATTCTTAATAAATTCTAGTTTGTTATCGGTAAAAACAAAAATTTGCCATGGCATTGTTATAAAAACGTAATTTCTTAAAATCAGGTCTACCGATTTCGTTAAATTGTTGTGAACTGTGAAGATTTAGATCCTAACAAGTGTGAAAAATTGAAATTTTAGTGTGCTTATATTTGGGTGTTAATCAGGGCAAATTACTAACAAATAACTTTATCTTATGGATGGAGGTGATCTCGTTGGCTTCTGCACTATAACTGTGGCTGGGGAAAGGACTAAACAGAGTAGGACCTGTAACCTGGTATGCGGCAACCAGCAATGCAACGTAACCCCAAAATCTATTGCAATCGGGATTAAAGGGGCAAACGGTGGTGTAGAAAACACCACAGCACTCTTGTTAAATTATCCAGGGGGGGGGCAAAATAAATTTTTATATTTTTTACATTTTTATTTTACATTCCTTTCATTACACTGAGAAAAAGAAAACAAGCCGAAACAGTATTTAGACAAAAGGGAAAAAAAAGAAAGAAAATATCACACTTTAGGATATAAAAAAACTAATCAACAAACATACAAATTGAAATATGAAATTACTATACAATAGTTGAACTAGAATACACATGATCGACTAACAAAGACTAAAAACGAACCAATAAATTTACGAAATTATAATAAAATACTTAAAAAACAGCAATATCATGTTTAAATCCTAATTGCTTAAAATAAACAAGACAAACAAAAATATACAATAAATGACAATATTAAAGGAATTGGAAAAAAAAGGATTGAAATAATGAAGCTTCCATGGGTCTACCTGTTTTGAGGCTGCATACTTCGGAAGATTTAAGTAAAAGGAAATAACAACAAAACAGAGATCTAAGGGTCATTGGGAGATATATTGTACATCTATATGCCTCTGAAATCTGCCTTGTTTTAAAGCTTTTTGTTGACTCCACACAATTATGGTCTAAATATAATTTAACCACTTGGACTTAGAAATAAATATTAGTAAGAAAACATACATAGTGGTTAGGGATAACAAAAAGAGATAGTATTATATTTTAAGAATGTATTTTAATAGTATCATGATTTGCAGAAATAGTACCTATCGTTATAAATATTATAGAATAGTAGCTATCGTTATAAATGTTATAGTATACTAGCTATCGTTATAAATATTAAAGGGCAATTTCTTTTCCTGTTTTAAAGCTATAAATCTACACTCTCACATCTATATTATTTCATTGAGTGTTTTTACAAGTTTCTCAATTTTATCTTTCTCTATCTATGAATCACCTTGTCAGTAGTGTCTGAAGGTAGTTATCATTTAAAGGAAATCCTAACTATAACCGGCATCGGTTACCCTAGTCTTAAGATCATAGGCTCTTGATGGTGATAAAAGGTCTTTTAAATAGAAAATGAGATAGTTTCGGGTTGATCATCACAACCTACAACAAAGGTTGGAACTGTTAGAGACACCAATTTTGTAATGCAGTGGTGGAGGAAATAGTAATAGATTGGAGATATTTACAGGCAAGTGGTAAACCTTCTGCATACGTCTGTATGGTCTGTAATGTTGACACGAGGAACAACTTCATCGTCGTACCCGTGACGGTTTCCAATCCCTTTAAAATAGAGAGGACAAAATCCAAGAGTATAAGCACACCCAACAGGTACATTCATCATCAGTTCAGTGAATGATATTTTGCGTTATTAAAAAATATCCAATCAATTTACTTTTAAACAATATCGGAAATGGCCATGTTCAAAAACACATAATCTGGTTTCTTTTTGTAATTATTTAACAAATACAGCCATACATAAAATGTATAACGTGGTATTAAATTATTAGTAATCCACATTTGTAACAATTTAAAAATCATATTGCAACGATACTTGCCGTTTAAATGCAAAAACCCTCATGACATCATCATATTATAAAATAAGGGGGGAAAATTATAAAATAAAGATCCCAAGCCCTCGAATACTCTCCAGGTCGGAAGAGAAGAAGAATTAGTCAAGAGAGACAGATAGGAAAGATGAGAGAGATGGATGTAACCTAAGTCTACATGAAAATAGGTGGAGATCCAACTAACTAGTCTCCCTCGATATTACCAAGCCAATGCTCACACACAGGCGAGGACCCTAAGAATAAACATATTACAATATATAATTATTAAACAATATTAAAACAGTACACAATGTTTGGTAAGTTTGGGACGTATTCTCAAATAAATAAATGATGTTTTTCTTACTGTTAGTCTAATCACATGACTCCTATTAAATTTATTCATTATTATTTTTGTTTGCTTCTAGTTTTAAAAGTGGTTCTTTTTCTTTATACTTTTGAAACAAAAGAAATTATAAATGTAGGAGATAAAAATTTATATGACGGAACAGTTTTTTGAGGATATATTCGTTTCCGAATGGACCGATTTGAACCAAATTTGATATATAGGAATATTTTGACCATATCTTACGACTTTATTCATTCTTTTAAAACTCAAAAGTTGGGGGAAACTACCATTTATAAAACACAAAATTATGATTTTCTAACAATCGCCTCCAACAATTTATTCAAATTTGGTATATAAAAATATTTTGGCCATAATTTAGTACTTTATCCATTCCTTTAATAAAGCAGGAATCTGTGTAAATTACCTTTTATAAAATACAAAATATAGATTTTATAACAATCGCCTCCAACAATTTATTCAAATTTGGTATATAGAAATATTTTGGCCATAATTTAGTACTTTATTCATTCCTTTAATAAAGCAGGAATCGGTGTAAATTACCTTTTATAAAATACAAAATATAGATTTTATAACAATCGCCTCCAACAATTTATTCAAATTTGGTATATAGAAATATTTTATTACTTTATTTATTCCTTTAATACCTCAAATATTGGTGTAAATTACCATATATAAAAAAATATAATTATGAGTTTCTAACAGTCGCTTCCAACGATTTGATCAAATTTGGTATTTAGAAATATCTTGGACATATCTTAGTACTTTATTCATTCTCTTAATAACTCAAAAATTGGTGGAATTTACTCTTTATATAACACAAAATTTTGATTTTATAACAATCACTTCCAACAATTTGATCAAATTTGGTATTTAGAAATATCTTGGACATATCTTAGTACTTTATTCATTCTCTTAATAACTCAAAAATTGGTGGAATTTACCCTTTATATAACGCAAAATTTTGATTTTATAACAATCACTTCCAACAATTTGATCAAATTTGGTAGAAAGGCATATTTTAGGACTTTATTTATTCCTTTAATAACTATAAAATTGGTGTAAATTAACATTTATAAAAACACAAAATTACGATTTTCTAACAATCGCCAACGTATTGGCCATATCTTAGGACTTCGACCGCTAATTACCCATACTAAACGTATTGGTCGCTAGTTCTCCAAAAATGCTTGATCGTGAGTTAAGGTAAAAAACAAAAAAAAGTTCTTAAATGGGGCTTTTTAAAAAAAACTTAATTTCTAAAAATGAACACCTCCTTTTTCATTCAAGTTTTAGTGTAATGTGTAGTTTAATGACCCAAATCTTTGTGCAAGTAAATAAATAATACTCTTCAAGAATAATTGATATAAAATAAAACAGAATTTTGACTGTTGTCATTAAAACGACTAACATTACGCTCTCTTGGAATCAAATACGACTTTTCTCTGAGGATGTGTTTATTTCACAAGCGTAGTGTATTTAGGATAATATATGTATATATATATATATATATATATATATATATATATATATATATATATATATATTACAAAGACAGTGTTCATTGTCACTTTGATAGACAGATACTGAAATGATAATTTTGGTGACAATAGGTTTTTTTTTTTTTTTTGATTTTTCGAGTCACATGATGTTTGCAATGTTTCTCACAGTTTATCTTCTCTTTTGGTCTTCGTTTAAAGTTTATTAAATTATTCATAAAAACTTCCACTGTAGCTTATATTCTCTCAAACACATTCGTCAAGTCTATCATAAACCTACCAATTTCAGCAGTCGTTTTCCATAAACTCTATAACATTGAAATGTTTTAATGAAGTTATATTTTTAATTTTTGTACAATACAATAAAAGGCTACAACGTATCAATGACTATATCTTCATGGATACAAACCCTCCTACCTATTGATATGTTGACCATATTGTGATTATATTGATTATGGTATATAATCAGTATGAAGCCTTAACACTTAAAACTTACGTAGAACCCTTAGTCATTGAAACTTTACCTCTATTATGTTGTACAAATAAAGTGTTTATCTTTGAAAATTGAGTTTTTTTTCTTTTCATTTTTTGATCGAAATTTCAATGCTGCTCATTATAGTTAATAAATAAGTAAAAAGTTAAATACTTTTCAATAAATGTTTTTCACCTTTACCACAATGGATTGTAAATAAGGTTTCCCTTATACCTCTGCTATTCTTTACCATATAATAAACAAGTTAATCATGGTACTAACACAGCCCTATCAAACAATGTAAAGAAGTAGATCCTCTAAATGTAGTCCCAAAAAGTTGATTTCTTGGGCCTTTAGCAAATGTAAATTTGGATCAGGAGAGAGGAGTCTTAAACAGTTTATTATAATCAGTTATACAGATTCTGTGAACGTCATACTTTTGACTCCGCTAGACACTAATTTCGTAGTAGAGTATATATGTAAAATTCTCCACTAGAGATGTAGCGTGTCTCAAGGCTGTACCTCCACTCGCTACACACGTGTCAGTGACTCGTCTCTTCCAAATCGTAACTATACGACGAATATCACATTTCTTGGGAGGTTCCAAATACGAAATTACAATTTTTGACTAATACTCCGCTATTTATCACAGTAGAGAGATGAGGTGTTACTATTATGGTAAATAGAAATCTGTAAATTTTTATCTAATTTAATGTATTATAATTAGTTTGAATAACACACGAGTTCTGAAATAAAACTGTTTAAAATTGCAGCCATTTTGTAATTTTTAAATTACATTTAAAAAACTTTCAACAGGTTCCTTTATGGGTAACTTCCTGTACCAAATTTCATCTTCCTATCTTAATTATTGCAACCATTATTCTACTTACGTACATAAGACAACAACATCGGACGGACGTTCTGTCGATAATCACTTTTATCCATTGCTATTTAAAGGCTAAAACCCTCCCAGTCATTATCGCCTTCAAAAAAATAAGAAGGAAACCATATGAGATATAAAGGCCCCTAGCTCTCGAATACTATAGTAGCTTTGGGCTCAGAAGCGCACAAGAATTGCTCAAAAGAGCTGATGTGAAAGGTGAAGAAGAGGGTTCTAACTCAAGTCTTAAATGAAGAAAGATGTAGATCCATCGATGGTACTTTGGGATTGTCTCACTCGTTCTCATTATAGGTGAGCACCTAATATGGATTTGTCTTTGAAATGTCATACATATTGATACTCCTATTGTTATACTATTTTTTATATTAAGTTCCAACTTACAAATTTGGTCAAATTTAAACAAAATACCTTAACTAATTCCCATTAAAATTTAGTTTTCTCTTAGGAGATCACTCATATAGCAAGCCCGTGGGACGCTACTTGGATCTACAACTTCTTCATATAGCCTTGGGTGTGATCTATGCCTTTCATCTTTCTTATCAGGTCTCCCATGATCCACTCTTGTTCTTCTCGGACATTGGTCGAATCTGAGGGATCCTAGCTGGATCTACCCCTTTTTATTGTAGTCTTGTTAGATCTATCTTGTTCACCTTGTCTATCAAATCTCTCGTGATCCACTCTTGTTCTTCTCGGACATTGGTCGAATCTGAGGGATCCTAGCTGGATCTACCCCTTTTTATTGTAGTCTTGTTAGATCTATCTTGTTCACCTTGTCTATCAAATCTCTCGTGATCCACTCTTGTTCTTCTCAGTCATTGGTCGAATCTGAGGGATCCTAGCTGGATCTACCCCTTTTTATTGTAGTCTTGTTAGATCTATCTTGTTCATCTTGTCTATCAAATCTCTCGTGATCCACTCTTGTTCTTCTCGGACATTGGTCGAATCTGAGGGATCCTAGCTGGATCTACCCCCTTTTTATTGTAGTCTTGTTAGATCTATCTTGTTCATCTTGTCTATCAAATCTCTCGTGATCCACTCTTGTTCTTCTCGGACATTGGTCGAATCTGAGGGATCCTAGCTGGATCTACCCCCTTTTTATTGTAGTCTTGTTAGATCTATCTTGTTCATCTTGTCTATCAAATCTCTCGTGATCCACTCTTGTTCTTCTCAGACATTGGTCGAATCTGAGGGATCCTAGCTGGATCTACCCCCTTTTTATTGTAGTCTTGTTAGATCTATCTTGTTCATCTTGTCTATCAAATCTCTCGTGATCCACTCTTGTTCTTCTCAGACATTGGTCGAATCTGAGGGATCCTAGCTGGATCTACCCCTTTTTATTGTAGTCTTGTTAGATCTATCTTGTTCATCTTGTCTATCAAATCTCTCTTGACCTACTCTTGTTCTCTTCCGACCTTGACGTTATTAAAGCGTTCGATTTCTAAGGATCTTTATTTTCGTTCTTTTTTTAAGTCCATGATGACCAAGAGGATTTCGTCTTTGGGAAAATACCTTAATTAGTTCTTATTAATTCAAGAAGGACACGAAGAGAAGGATAATGAAACGAGATATGTCATTTGTTCATTTATTTTTATACCCTGAATCTGTTCCCTAAGTTTGTACTTGAAGAATCTTTAAAATAACAGTTTGCAAATTTTATTAAAAATATATTTCAAGTAAGATAGTTTTAAATCGTTATATTTATAATTTTCAGGTATAAAATGGGTGAGTTATAGTCTAAGAGACGAGTGAGTGGGATGACGGTTGGTTTTTGTACGGTTTACGATGATCATATTTTTAAATTCTGCATCCGACCTGTCTTCAATATATTTTATGATTTCCTGTATAATGACGTTAGAGTTTCTGTTAGGATTGATTTCTACAATAGTTACATCTTTCATTCGACGCAGTACTGTTGTGAACCTGAAAAATATAAAATTACGACATTTTAAATATATTTATACGTAATAAATAGATATTATAGGTTCAAGTACAGATATAAAATAAAAATAAACGTCGCAAAAATATTGCACACCCTTTCCCATCCGCAAAACCAAATACAAACGAAATGAGTTGTCATTAAAAATATCAATTATCAAACAAAAAGTGGAAATGAACAATGGATGGTCTCTTAGAAAAAAAGTTTTTAAATTTAAATTAAGAGCGTACAGTCATTTTTAAATTTCAAATTTACAGTCAAAATCAAATTTAAAAAGTCATTTAAAATCAGGTATCACTCAATAGGGGTTGCTATTTAAAATTCTTGACTAACCCCCAAACTACCCCATTTCGGGGGTAAGGGTTGAAAATTTTGATACTTCAAAAAACTCCTCCTTTGGTTATCTAAACTTTCCCTAAAACAAATCTGTCTATTTCCATTAATAAAAAAAATAAGAGCGGGGGTGGGACTTTTTGGAAACATGGTATATTTTAAAAAAAAAGTTCTTAAATAAAATTCTTGTTAGTTTTTAAAGTTTTCTAAAAATAGACAAAGTCTGTAATCAAACTAGTTGTGTAATCAGTATTTATCAATTGTACTGTCGGTCAGTCATTATCTACACGATACCGCCCCAAACGAGTTCTTATCTAAATCAAGACTGCTTCTAAAACTATAATTCTGAATCGTAGAGTTTGTTTCAACTTTCTACACAATGCACATGTAGCTCGAAGAGTAAATCATGCTGTAGGAGCATCTTTTCTGCCGACATTAGCTATCCTTAACATTCAAAAATATTGTGTAATAAATTAAGCGTTTCTCATTGTAATGTCGTGTAACGATTGCAAATTTTGAAGGAAGTACTTCGCTATAGCTTCCCTACAAGTTTTTACGAGGTAAAACTTTCTTTCTTTCTAATTTATTTAATTTTTTTTTAAGTAAAAGAAAATTAGAAACCTGTTCGATTACAATACAAAGTTATAAAACGATTTTCTATTTAACTCAATTCTTTAAATTTTTTCTTATCTTTCACGTGGCTAAAATAAGTTTATTTCTTTAAAAATTTATATTTTAACATATTCTGTAGGAAAAAAATAGGATATATAAGTAATCAAAATTAAAATATCCGTTTACCGTGACAAATAAACACTACGTCTCTAGATATTAAATTTTTCTGTGCAAAATATTTGTGTTAGTGTACTATATTTGTTTATTAACAAATTAGATTAACAACTAATTTTCTTGAAAAGGCAGTGTAAAGGTGGAGTAAGGTAAGCTCCAGGTAAGTAAGATAAGAGTTGTAATTGAAATTTTAAACACTTACTTTCATTTTCAGTATTTTAAAAATTAATTTTGAATATGGGTGCACCTCCTTTATTTTAGATTTTTTGTAAAGGTTTCCAAGCACGTCTAGCACCCGTCCCCTTAAGATGCGTTACAGGGAATTTATAAAAGTAGTAACTTCTCAAAATCGGCTACACTGATTTCTTTCAAATTTTAATGAATAAGAACATTAATGATCCAAACAAGTGTACAAAATCGCAAGTAAATAATATTACTATTTATACTATTAAGAATAATTGGTCATTAAAAGCTCTTAAATATATAAATATTTTGTCAAACATGGTATTCATTTTAACGTTTTGATTGATAACTACTCAACTGATATTTTTGATGACAATTACTTTTGGTTCGTCTTTATTTGGTTTTGGGTTGGGTGTGAGAGAAAATTTGTACAATGTACTATTTATTAGATTAATATCATTTATGTTATATTTTAACCCAGTAAAGTTGAGCTATGGTGTATATTGTTTTACTGCTAGTTAATGAAAACTCACAATTGTCTTTCTTAGACAATTATTTGAAGTTGACTAAACTTATGATCGTCTTTACTATTAAAAATTATTTAGTTGTTGGTTTTTAAACGTAAATCTAAATTAATATAATATAAAATATTTACTTGTCAGTGAAATTGTTGTATTCATAACCTACATCCTCCATTGAACGAGAACCATTGATGAAAAAGATAACATTAGGTTTTAAAAGATCAATTGGCCAGTTGTAGATTGTAGAGTCAGCTGAAGGCAATGATGAGTTTTCGTACTTCTTAGCTATTAGGAACGTTGCATGGTCCAGCCAGTACCTTGAGGAATATAAAAATGTTCATGTTAACCCGTTATCAAGTGTTAAACTTAGAAAGTGAAAATATCAATAGAGAGGTATGGTGGAAAATAAAACAAAACTAATAATATTTATTTTTAAACCAGGATTAATGTTAGGTTTGAGCAGTCAAAAATAAAACTAAGGGTGAAAATATCAGTTTTTAGAAATAATTTTAAGAAAATACATTAAAAGTATATTTAAAAGGATATCAAATTCAATACATTTGGTTTTTTATTAGTTTTGGTGCTATTGGCCAAGTTTTAAAAGTGGCTCGCTACTAGCCTGATAGTTACGCTCTTTTCATAAATCAAATAACCATTAAAAAAAAACCTCTGTTAAAGTAATTTCCAATAGTTTTGACAAATTAATTTTATTCATTTTTATAAATCTATGTTTACTTTATTATAGGCCTAAAGGACTCAGTATAGCTAAGTTTAAATACCAATGTTTTTAGAAAACTAAAACTCACCAAACTACTCGTACATAAAGAAAAAAGACAAACAAAATAAATAGGGGTTATATGCCAAGGGAGTGTTGACATTCAGAGCTTAACCTAACCAGACTAGAATTGTAGAGAGACCATGATTTCTTAACGTAAATTATTAAATATATTAATTTTCTTTCTACCACTAAAGTTTCAAATAGTTTTTTATAAAAAATTAAATACAAAAAAAGTACAATAGATTTCGTCCTTCAAAACAAAACAAACAAGCAAACAAAATCAAAAGATAATAAAATAACAAATAAATGAAAAAATTATTATCAACTATAAAAATAACAAAGTAAATAAACAATTAATTGATTAAAAAAACATAGATAACAACATACCACAAATATGAACATATCACCGCTTAAAATCACCTAAATATTTATATAAACAAAACATATTGTTAAATAAACAAAGGTCAAATTTTTACAGTAATATAAAAAAAAAAAAGTCACTGAAACGACGACATATTAGGCGCGAATAATTTTAATATTATGTATCAGCGAATGGTGTACCTTAAATTTAATTTTTATCGCTATGTGGTGATTGAAAAGCTACAGGAAAAGACCTTTTTAGGATACTGTATCACTTACCCATAAAGTGTTGATTGGTAATCTACAATGAAAGAACTATTTATGCTGCCGGATGACCTACAGGTAAGATGTTGATTGAAAACCTACAAGGAAAGCGGTATTTAGAGTACTGTTTCATCTACAAGTATAATGCTGATAGAGAAGCTAAAAAAACAGAGCTATTGAGTCTACTTATTTGTTGATTGAGAAGCTTCAATAAAAAGTGATTTAGGTTAATGAAGAATATACTGGTGAGAAGTTGATTGGGAAGCTGCCAAAAAATAGCTATTTAGGCTACTGTGTAATCTAAGGTAAGGTGTTGATTGAGAAGTTAAAAGAAAATAGATATTTATGTTACTGTATTATTTACATAAAATATTATGTTAATTGAGAGGCTATAAAAGGATAGCTATTTAAGCTACTGTATAATCTACAGGTAAGGTGTTGATTCAGAAGGTAAAAGAAAAAAGATATTTATGTTACTGTATTATTTACATAAAATATTATGTTAATTGAGAGGCTATAAAAGGATAGCTATTTAAGCTACTGTATAATCTACAGGTAAGGTGTTGATTGAGAACCTAAAAGAAAAGAGTTATTTAGGTTACTGTATAATGTACAGGTAAGGAGTTGATTAATCAGCTACAAGAAAAGAGTTATTTAGGCTACTGTATCATCTACAGGTAAGGTGTTGATTGTGAAGCTAAAAGAAAAGAGTTATTTAGGTTACTGTATAATCTACAGGTAAGGAGTTGATTAATCAGCTACAAGAAAAGAGTTATTTAGGCTACTGTATCGTCTACAGGTAAGGTTTTGATTGAGAAGCTAAAAGAAAAGAGTTATTTAGGTTACTGTATAATCTACAGGTAAGGTGTTGATTGAGAAGCTAAAAGAAAAGAGTTATTTAGGTTACTGTATAATCTACAGGTAAGGTGTTGATTGAGAAGCTAAAAGAAAAGAGTTATTTAGGTTACTGTATAATCTACAGGTAAGGTGTTGATTGAGAAGCTAAAAGAAAAGAGTTATTTAGGTTACTGTATAATCTACAGGTAAGGTGTTGATTATAAATATATAAGAAATTAGTTCTTTAAACTACTGTATCACCTATACGTTAAGTGTAGATTGATATAATACAAGAACAGAACTACATAGGCAACTTTGTCATCTACAGGTAAAGTGTTGATTGAGAATCTACAAAAAAAGAGTTATTGAGATTATAGTATCATTAACAGGTATAGTGTTGATTATGATGCTGCAACAAAACAGTTATTCAAGATACTGTAGCATCTACAGGTAAGGTGTTGATTGAGAAGTTACAAGAAAATAACATTTAAACTATTGAATCATCTGCAGGTAACATGGTTATTGAGAATCTACAAGAAAATAACTATTAAAATACTGTGTCATCGGCAGGTAACGTTTTATTGAGAATCTACAATAATATATGTATTAAACTACTGTGTCATCGACAGGTAAAGTATTTATTGAGAATCTACAATAAAATATGTATTAAACTACTGTGTCATCGACAGGTAAGGTGTTTATTGAGAATCTACAAGAAAATAACTATTAAAATACTGTGTCATCGGCAGGTAACGTTTTATTGAGAATCTACAATAATATATGTATTAAACTACTGTGTCATCGACAGGTAAAGTGTTTAATGAGAATCTACAAGAAAATAACTCTTAAACTACTGTGTCATCGACAGGTAAGGTGTTTATTGAGAATCTACAAGAAAATAACTATTAAACTACTGTGTCATCGACAGGTAACCTCTTTGTTGAGAATCTATAAGAAAATATGTATTAAACTACTGTGCCATCGACAGGTAAGGTGTTTATTGAGAATCTACAAGAAAATTTTCTTTTCTCTACACAATTTAAACCTAACCAAATTGACAATCGCACACAAGTTCAAGTTGGACTTCAAGTTCAAGTTCAAGTTGGAAATCGCACACAATTATTTCGATCTACGTTTTTAGACTAATCAGAACGTTTCTTGGAATCAGGAAACCGAAAAAATGATTTTGACGTGACGTCCATCCTTCTTCATTGTCATCTATACGTAAACACGATAGTTTGCATACAAATTTAGATGGAAAGATTAGTATAGTGTCATCATAAAGTGTGCAGTTCAGAATAATCATAATATAAATGTCAAAATGGAGACCATTTTCACCAGTTATTTGTTTGTATCTTGTGTTTTATTCAATAATAAATTAGATAAACATTTACTGATTTAAATTCTGCATTTTATTTTATAATAAATAGCAAAGTTATTGTCAAAAATGTAATTTCGAAACCTGACCTACCATTAAAATGTGGTAATCATATAGCTGGATTTAATTTAAGACTGGTTATTTATACAATTTAACATTTCTTATAATACCAAGAAACCAACTATTGCCATTAAATTTAGAAGATCTCTCTGTATTACTTTATACGATAAGTAATTTTCAACTTCTTTATATTCATTGTTATTACTAGATAATAATATTATTCTGTAAATAATTTAGGTTTAGTATATATAGTGGCTGAAAAGAAAGTGCAACGCTCTCATATTAAAAAAAAAGAAAAAGAAAAAGATATTTGAATTCTATTTGCGGCAACTTAAAAAAGCAAAGGTTTAGGTTATTTTAATTGAGGAGTGGCGGTGGCTCAAAATTTCAAATAGTACTTAGGGCTTGAGATACTTCATTTTAAACTTTTCTGGGAGTAAATTAAAATTACATAAACAAAATAAAATTCTTACCACACAGAACAAAATGGTGGTCAATAGGGTTAGTTTATTACGAAGCTAGATTGGTACGGCACTTCCCTTTGTATGACATTAAAGTGTTTTTACCTTAAATTAAATTCAAAATTGTTCTCCCTTTACCTACATGCAGTAGTACAGTCTTTGTTGAAACATGTTAAAAGTTTAATAAGATTAGGTAACGATTTTAGAGATTCTCTACAAAACCATCAGGTTTTGTATTTGTAGTAGTAAAGCAATATTTAGAAAAATCTATTTTCTTGCTTTCCGTACCAACTTCTGCAAATAAAATTAACCTTTCAGTAGTCTTTTGTTTTAGATAGTCAGAATTTAACTTTCCCTGTCATTTTTCTTGGCCAACAAGAGACTTTTAAAATGAAGTACCCCTATCACAAATCTATGCGTAACATTTAAAATGTTTCAGCAACCACCTCATCACAATAGAAATAATTTAAATCATTAGGCCTACCTATCTAGATTGCCTCTCTCATCTAAAGAGAGTGCCGCAAACAGAATTCAAATGTCACAAATATTTAAATATTAAAAAAAAAAAAAAAAAAAATAGATTAGGTGGTAGTTTCTTTTCACCCTCCCTGTATGTCACATTATTTCTTAATAATGGTATTACATTACTAACCTTTCTAAAACAACTGGTCTCGTACCTAACAGGCCTTTAACATGAAATGATGAAGAATATTTCGACAATGAATAGTACAATCGTTTAGGTATACGTTCAGTATACCGCTTTCTTTCCTCAAGCATAAATTTAGGAGGCGACAGAAAATATTTTGCATAAAAATGTCTAGCCACCCTCTTGCAAATATATGTTCTCTCTGAAACAAAATCATCGAAATACATAAAATCTGAGGTTTAAAGTCTGACGGACATTTGTGAGAAGAAAGTTTTTAATGATGACTTTTGGTAGATTAAAAGGTAATGTTAAGGAATGTTCGGTTTCCACATATATTTGACTATTATAGATTTATCTTGTACACAAAATTCCCAGATACAACCTGATGTTCTAATATAAAAGTACCTTAATCTTCAACATCATGCTCTAATATTTCAACAAATATCACTACTTATTATTTATCTTAATACATTTAACTTAATTATTCGTTCCCAGGACAATATAATTCAGAGCGTGCTAAATATGGTTGCAAAATTTACATTTAAAAATGAAATACACATCATTTAAGCCAATAGAGAAATACCGCACAGTAAAATCTTTGGAATCTCTCAAAGATAAGCTGTCTCTGATCAAACTGTCTCCGTCGACCTCTAACAACACTTCTGTCTCATAATAAAGATTGACCAATCCCGTCGATCGCTTCAACAACAATTTACACCATTTCCTTTCCTCTGTGTTGAGCATATTGCTTGCTGGTCAGCGATTGTACCACTTTTTGAGTTCTTTCGCAACCGTGTTCTATTTTTTGGGCTTTGTTTTGGTTCTAAATTTTATTATTGTCAAATTCCAAACCGTTATAGCAATTAGAATTTTTATTTGCATAGCACCTTTAAGTAAACAGTTTAAAAACATGGCACAATTTTTATAAAAACTATATAAAAAACCAAACAATACTTATCGTCACCATAAATGTCATTTATTTTAATAGTTGTCAAACAAACAGTGAAAACAAACCGTGGCACCACATTTTAAAAATAAAAAGTTAAGTCGTAAGAAAAAAAAAAAAAAAAAAAACGTACTTTTACCAATAGAATTTTTTTTCACCCGTAACGCACCGCTAATTTTGGACCAATGTGCGCCCAATAAGTTTTGTTCGGGTTTTTAGAAATTACATTTCAGAGGCTCAGAGCTAATTTGAAGACAATTTTAAGTTATCAAAAAATGAAAAGTTCGTTACGTATCAAATTTTATTGAATCGGACCGCCAATTTTGGAGCAATTTGAGCCCAATACCTTTTATTCGGGTTGTTATGGGCTACACTTTAGAGGCTCAGAGCTAATTTTAAGACAATTTTAAGTGTATATTTTCCTTTTCAAATTTTCAGTTTTCAAAAAATAAAAAGTTCCTGACGTGTAAAATTTTATTGAAATCTGACCACTTTGCGCTTTCACATATGACACGCGAAAGACACAGATTTTTCTTTCAGGACACTTAAATATATTCGCAGACAAGTAACTTCAAGTTCAAACTCTGCCACAGCAAGCTTCATTTTAAATGATCCGATATTTGTGACACAAGTGCACGTGTGTGTCTTTGATTTTTATTATTATTATAAATTACATAATACTGTGAATAAATCCAATGTGTACTCCCTGATGATGAACATTGATACAGTGAAACATGTAAGCTACTTGTGCGGAAAGACGTACGTAATACATAACATAGATATTAACTATATCCATAAACAATTACATCAAGTATTAAAGTTAGTTTTACTTACTAGAACTATAAACAGATTCAATGTTAATGAATAGTTTTGGTAGTACGTTCATAGCTTTCGCGATCCTCATTCTATGCCTCGCAGCAAGCCTTGATACGTTAAAGATATTCATAAGGTATTGAATATCTTTATCAGTCCTATACTGAAAAAAACAGATCATTAACAGCACTTATAAAAATGTACAGGAGCAAATAACCATAATTTTGAACTTGAATACAGAATTTACAATAAAACAAAACATTTAGGCCTATATGTGAAAGGAAAACAAATTATGTATTGCTAACAGTATCAGTTTACTTTTGAAAAGAAGAAACAAAAATGTAATTTAGTGAGTTTCGCTATTGCAGACGCCACTACAGCTGAAACGGTCGTAAAGATCAGCACTCTAACAGTCAAAAAATTAGGATTGAAACATGAAGTTTTGTGTAGGAACTATAGTGTGCTCCCTATATTGAACCCTATTAGAACTCAGAAAACTCTAATAAAAAATGTCATAATTGAAGTCATTTCAAAAAGTTTTTCTCATTGCTCGTGTATTATTCAACTAAATTAAATAATAATTTTCAGATTTAAATTCTACATGTAACCAACCCCACCTTTTAAGTTATTGTAATAAATATAATTTCGAAATCAGCCGTATATGTGATACGTTTTTGTATGATTACGAGATCTGACAAGGCCGAGTCACCGACAGAATCATAGAGAGTGGAGCATCCTTCACAGATGTCAACACACACAGATGTCCACACACACAGATCCGCCAGGGCAATGCCATTGACACAAGGGAAGTGAGTGGAGACCTTTTAATACATATACATCTGTAAAGCTCGCTAAAATATATTCCAAAATAAAAAAAATTTAAAATAGTGATGAACACATTTACGAGGTACAGAACACATGTGTACCAACTGTTTTAAACAAATTTACCCTGCTGGGTAAGAAGCCTTGGTCTACCAAAACAATTTAACATTTCCTACAAGACTAAAAAAAACATGTTTTTAGTTTTACATCTAAAGTATCTGCTTGTATTACATTGAATGATGGGGCTTGGTAATTACCGTGATGGCGACCATCAACTTGTTTATGTGATTTTGGTGATTGATGACAGAGTAAGTTTGTGCACTTTGTAATTTTGGTGATTGGTGACAGAGTAAGTTTGTGAACTTTGTAATTTTGGTGATTGGTGACAGAGTAAGTTTGTGCACTTTGTAATTTTGGTGATTGGTGACAGAGTAAGTTTGTGCACTTTGTAATTTTGGTGATTGGTGACAGAGTAAGTTTGTGCACTTTGTAATTTTGGTGATTGATGACAGAGTAAGTTTGTGCACTTTGTAATTTTGGTGATTGGTGACAGAGTAAGTTTGCGCACTTTGTAATTTTGGTGATTGATGACAGAGTAAGTTTGTGCACTTTTTGCACGATTTGTTTATATGATTCACATACCGTAGAACTAGAGCAGTGCTATTGTAATGTAATTAAGTAAAATAAACATAACTATACAGTCTTTGTGTTGTTAGTGTTTTATTGGGGTTTTGGGGAATTTTCTCTCATTACGATTTATTTAGTTTTATAAAGTGTTACAGGTATGCGCTATTTTTCATTAATTTGTTAAAAATTTAGAATGGCGTCGAAATTTGAGAAACCTGTTTTAGATTGTATAATTGTTTTTAAAAGTGTGATGAATTTAATATCTACACACTAAATTGAATGAAGTACTCACATTTTCGTTGCATACTTTCTTAATATGATTCAAACAATAGTAAACACCATTTTCTTCAAGCTCCTTTTGCTCTTCTGTAGATAAAAAAGAAAAACAATAATTAAAATTAATAATAATGATGCGTATAAAAATAATCGTATAAAAATACAATAGTTTACAAGATTTACAAAGGCATTAAGCTACTGAAAACTGTTGGAAAAACCTAACATACCTCTTTGAATTATGTTTCGAAATAAAAACAATGAACAAAAATTTAATTAAATTTGTTTGTACCAGAAAAGATAGTTACCAAATCCAATTCTATTACTCTTTCAACTTTAAAACATAAACCACTTCAAAAACGGTCATGGGGTTGTTTTCCTCGACTGTTTCGAATACAATGCAAATTTACTGAAATGTCAAAACGACCAAAACCCTAGTGCAAATTTGCATGGAAAAATAAATACAATACATGAATAAACAAAATTGAACCTAGACCGTCGTCATGAAAAGCTCGATTTTAATCAAACATATGTACACAGTTGAGGTGTTTATATCACAAGGAAATATACCTAATGTTATTATAATATACGGAAATGAGTTAATTTTTATGGCTGCTAAAAATATTCTAGGCCTACACTAAATTGTAAAACTAACTTTAAAATAAATAACTTGTAATGACAGCCTTACCTGTCTGTTGACACATAGATTCCAATAATTCATTAGCACATATTCTACCATGACTGAACAAAAGTACAATGAAAATGACAATAAATCCTCTATTCATAATTTTATTTAGAATTTATTGTTAGATAATTTTTCAATTCTTCATTTTATTGGTGGATTTTCTTTTCGTATGTTGGTTGCTCTGTTTTTTACGACATCATTTTCGTTATCTAAAAATATCAAATATTATAAGCGATTATTTTTGTTATCTTTAACACTGTGTTTCTGTTTTGTTTTTTATTCCTCAATGAAATTTTACTTAACATTATATGATCTGTGAATTAATTACGTCATTTCATTTTAATTTGAAATGATTTAATTAATGGCATTGTTTAAAACAATTAAACATAAACTTTTAAATTTGTTTAACGGATAATTGTGGATAGTTCATATTATTAGTAGGATAGTTTATTTTACGTTTGTTTTTATTTGTGTTTACACTATTTTTCTCTTGTGGTTTAAAGGCGGAAAACCACATAATCATCACCGCAAGAAAAAAATACGTTGATGAGGGTCATCACTGTACTTACCCAGGCTCACCATACAATTTAAATCAAGCAATCCTCTAAATGTAATGCCCAAAAGTTGGTTACTTGAACCTTTCAGAAAATGTTAAATTCTATTGGTAAAAAAAATAGGATTTATCCAGTAAGGTAAGTTTGTTTAAACAGGTTTTCTGAACCTCGTAATTCTGTATGTCACTACTTTCTTCAGATTGGTTAAGATCTAACGGGCCGCGAAGATTTGTATATATTTGTTAGTCTCCCTTGCTTAAGACTCGTAACTATATCTTATTTCTTGGGAGAAAAAGTTTGGAAATTACATTTTTGACAATAATTTTCCTATTTGTCAGCATAGAGAGCTGGGGTTGTAACCATTACATGGAGAATTGTAATCTGTAAATTTTTATCTGAGTACGGGTTTGGCAATCCCGAGGGAACCTAGCTGAATCTACACATTTTCCTAGTAATTTTGGGTTAGATTAGTCTCTTTCATCTTTTCTATCAAGTCATTTTCTTTCCCTACCCGGATGATTTTAGAGCATTCGAGGGCTGTCTTTAACTTAACAGATTTTCTTTATTTTTTTTAATGAGGTGATCATGACCGAGAGGTTTTATCCCATTAAACAATAAGTTGAATAACGTACGAGATATGAACAAAAAGATGTTTTGATATGACACCAATTTTCATTTTCATTTTTCTGAATTACAAAGTCAATATGAGCCTACTAGAGGAGACCCTTATTCCAAAATTGTATTCTCCTACCTTAACTGCTGCAGTTGCTATCATGCTTACGTAATGATGACAACGACTACGCCAAAGACAAGTGACGGACGTCATTTCGAAAATAAATTCTGAGGCCATGAAGCATAAAGGTCAGTCAACACACAGAGGTCGAAATGTTTTGCTATTATCAAACCTTACCCTATACTTCGTAAACTGGGTTAGTCACTCTTACCTCCTCTAATATTCTAATAAGCATTAAGTTGGTCAAGTGAGATCTGATAACAACACGTGAGAGATTTATCTTCAGACTAGATGAAGAAAGATCTAGATCAAGCTGGAGTACTATAATCTATCTCTAAAATAACACCATACTCGACGTGTGGAAAGTAGGGATCAATTCTCTTTATCAAATAATTGTAGGACTGGAACATAAAAAGTATAAAATTAGCAGCTTAGAATACTCTAAGTTATTTGATCCGTCAATCAATAATAAATTTAGTTAGATGTCAATATGTTAGGGAAACACAGAAAACGAAACATAATAAAATTAATCTAACTGACTATCCTGTTTAAACGAGGGTTAAAATACCTAACGAGAGTTTAAATTAATTTTAAAAAAGTCATCTTCTTAAGTCTAGTTAATTCCCCCGAGAGTGTGACTAAGAGATCACGAAGGAAAAACTTTTAACAACAATTTATTGTTTTTCAAAATTAATAATACAACGTTGAAACGGCATGAGCACTAGGTCTCATAGGAAGAAAACAAAACCTAACCTATAACTGAAAAACCAATTTAACAAATACCGGCTGGTGTAGTAACAATACCGTCCCCACAAAAACCTTGACCCCCATTTCTCCATGACTTCTACTATATCAATGTATTAGATGCAATACTACACAACAGAAATAACGGACGGAGTGGAAAAGGCAAGTGAGAAATTAGAAAGCAATTTCGGTGAACAATTCTTACATAGTGTTTTGTTGTAGATCTCCCAACGGCGACTTGCTCTAGATTCCTCCTGAATCCCAATCTTGATCGTGAGCATGTCAAAACACAATTTCTTACAAAATAAATGTAAATATCAATCGTGTTTCAACGATAATCCTCAGTTATACATTACCTAGAACAAACTAATTATAACTGTTTTCGTAGCTAACATATCACTGAAGATGGCGACATTTTGATTAAAACACTTTAAAATTTATTTTGTGAGAATGGATGTCCAATTTAATAAATGTTATAAGATAGTTTATAGGTTCACACAAGTCCAGCTGTATTTTTAATAGTTGTCTTCTCCTCGTTTATTGGCAGACCCCTCTGTCCTGTTTTCTTAACCTAAATACTTAGATCAATTTAATTGATCTGTGATTCCCTGACATCATACCAAATGAAAGAAAATACAATAAATATTTTATTTGTACAATGCAAAACAAATTTTCAATGACTAATTTATCACTATGAGTTGTACCTACACAAACCTTCATTTCACTAAATCACATTGACAAACTAATGCTTCACATGTAGATAAAAACAGAAAAACAATACGGTCATGCCTAGAAATCCATTACAATATACCATCACAAGATAAACTTTAAACATGATGAGCAAGGCCGCTATATTGTGATGGCAATGGATTTAGAGGCCTGGTCATATTGTGATGATAGTGGACTTGAAGGCGTGGCTATATTGTAATGGTAGTGGATTTAGAGGCCTGGTCATATTGTGATGACAGTGTACTTAAAAGCATGGCTATATTGTGATGGTAGTGGATTTAGAGGTTTGGTCATATTGTGATGATAGTGGACTTGAAGGCGTGGCTATATTGTGATGATAGTGGAATTAGAGGCGTGGCCATATTGTGATTGCAGTGGATTTAGAGGCCTGGTCATATTGTGATGATAGTGGACTTGAAGGCGTGGCTATATTGTAATGGTAGTGGATTTACAGGCCTGGTCATATTGTGATAATAGTGGACTTAAAGGCGTGGCTATATTGTGATGATAGTGGACTTAAAAGCATAGCTATATTGTGATGGTAGTGGATTTAGAGGCCTGGTCATATTGTGATGATAGTGGACTTGAAGGCGTGGCTATATTGTAATGGTGGTGGATTTAGAAGCCTGGCCATATTGTGATGATAGTGGACTTGAAGGCGTGGCTATATTGTATTGGTGGTGGATTTAGAGGCCTGGTCATATTGTGATGATAGTGGACTTGAAGGCGTGGCTATATTGTAATGGTGGTGGATTTAGAGGCCTGGCCATATTGTGATGATAGTGGACTTGAAGGCGTGGCTATATTGTAATAGTGGTGGATTTAGAGGCCTGGCCATATTGTGATGATAGTGGACTTGAAAGCATAGCCATATTGTAATGGTGGTGGATTTAGAGGCCTGGCCATATTGTGATGATAGTGGACTTGAAGGCGTGGCTATATTGTAATGGTGGTGGATTTAGAGGCCTGGCCATATTGTGATGATAGTGGACTTGAAAGCATAGCCATATTGTAATGGTGGTGGATTTAGAGGCCTGGCCATATTGTGATGATAGTGGACTTGAAAGCATAGCCATATTGTAATGGTGGTGGATTTAGAGGCCTGGCCATATTGTGATGATAGTGGACTTGAAGGCGTGGCTATATTGTAATGGTGGTGGATTTAGAGGCCTGGTCATATTGTGATGATAGTGGGCTTGAAGGCGTGGCTATATTGTAATTGTGGTGGATTTAGAGGCCTGGTCATATTGTGATGATAGTGGACTTGAAGGCGTGGCTATATTGTAATGGTGGTGGATTTAGAGGCCTGGCCATATTGTGATGATAGTGGACTTGAAAGCATAGCCATATTGTAATGGTAGTGGAATTGGAGGCGTGGCCACATTGCTTCATTGTATTTTTTTCTTGTTGTTTAAAGGCGAAAAAACCTTACTGTCATCAAGCAATAAAAAAAAAGAAAAGAAAAGAGCACACAATAAAAACTCCTGGTCCTCGAAAATTCTAATAGCGTCAGGGTCGGAAGAGAACTAGAGTTGATCAAGGGAGACGTGATAGGGAAGATAAAAGAAAGGAATCTAACCCAAGACTACATGAAGAAAGGTGTGGAACAAGCTAGGTCCTCGGGTCCGCCACTCACACTCACTATGAATGAGCCCCTGAAAGTTGTGTCATTGTAGTTATTTGTATAAAGATTTAGCCTTGGTAGTTAAAACTCAGTGGTAGGGATGTTGGTGTGGTTGTGATAAATGATGATGATATCATAGTTAGTGATTCGTTTACTTGTATTTTATTGTACAAATAACATGTTTATTGAGAAAAATATGCGTGTGTTATGTTATAAACAAAGATCTACTAGTTACCGAGGGACCAGAGTTTTATAGTGAACTCAAACTTTATAAGTTCCAACGAGTGGTTGAATGACGGTAAAGAGTTTATGTTAATTAGACTTTCATACAATCTGTGTAAATAATAATTGAGTAACAGTAAAGTTCATTACCTTGAATTGATGCAATGTCCAATTGTCCAACAGGGTAATTCAGGAAGCGATGTAGACAGACGTAGCACTACACTTAACACAGCTAGCTGGTTATCATAATTATTCTATTGTTTATATTTGTCACTCTTAAATCTACACAGATTGCACTTATAAAATAGGTTAATAATTAAAAAGCGTGGCAGAGCCGAATGGTAATAAATACCGCGTTGCGTTATGAAAACTATGCACTTGCATATAAAATTAAAGCGAGTTGAAAGGAATTAGCGTTTGCGTGATACACAGATGAGGTGTTCTTTACAACGGACTTTCAACCCTTCAAGACGCGTCCCCAATCACGTGATATAGTCCGATCATTCTGGACCAATGGGAGGCTATGATGAAGTCATTTTGCCTTGAACATTTCTGCAATTGGGGATAAAACACTCCTCGTGTGGCTGACATGGACTCTTCTGGATCGTATGATCGACTAATTATTGTGGTCTGATATTGTTAGACGGAAACAGAAAATCGTAAATGTAGAGAAACCAGTTTATTCGAAAAGGGCATATAAAATTACTGAACAGTGTGTGTGTGTGGGGGGGTGTGCGCTTATATGTGTGTGTGTGTGTGTGTGTGTGTGTGTGTGTGTGTGTGTGTGTGTGTGTGTGTGTGTGTGTGTGTGTGTGTGTGTGTGTGTGTGTGTGTGTGTGTGTGTGTGTGTGTGAGCGTGTTACAAGTATTTATGCATAAATGAGTGTAAATGAGTATTGTGTGTGTGTGTGCAAATTGTGTGTTGCGCAAGAGTAGGTATATTAAATAAAAAAATTTTAAGTCTAACCCAATATTATTGCATTTTTGTCCAGTTTTGAGCTATGTTCAAAATTTCAAGGTTCTGGACCATCAGGAAGTTAGTTTAAAATCTGTTACAAAAATAGGTAACAAACTTAAGTTTGTTTTAAAAAAACTTTAAATCTAACCAAAAATTATTGCATTGTTATTTAGTTCTGAGCTATGTTCAAAATTTAAAGTCTCTAGACCATCAGGAAGTTTAAAATCGGTTACAAACTTTGTGTGTGAACCCGCCAAAGCGAGTTAATAAAAACGTTTTAAAATGAGGTATTTTCGTGTGATTACTGAGGCTAAATCAAACAGCTGAAGCACAATAATCTTTACTTTATCTATAGACAAGAAAACCTCCTATAAAATAAAACATTAGTACAAATATGTATAGTATTAACGAAGCCTTGAGGAGATATTGTTATTAAACATTACCTGTAGATGGTTTCATATTTAATGTTCCTTTTCTTTATTTTGTATTATATATATTTTTACTATCTCTCAAACAGTTATTGATTGACAATGCTTAATGTTGTATTGGTTTAACTTTAACAAACATAAATATCAGTGTAATTGGTTGGTTCATCACTACTCACTCACAGGTTTGTGTACGGGCTTGGCATCCCGAAGGCCACTAGCTGCTAACAGAATCAATTCTTCTTTCATGTAGTCTTGATTTAAATTTCAACTTTCTTATCAATTCTCTCTTGATAAATTTAAACAACAACATACACACAAAAACATTGCCGCTTATGGAACTTTATACAATGTCAGATAAACACAATACATAATAATTTAATATGAACAAAACACAATCGTTATACACAATAGTGATTAAAAATTTGTATAAGTAACTTTTCGTAGTCTTGGAAAGTAATGTTTCACCATAACATCTATGTGGTTTAGAACTATCTTCGCCATTGGTGTTGGTAACATTGCTGGACCAATTTCAACTACAGATGGATATCTCATCCGACGATACACTTCTACAAGCCTATAAAAAAAAACATTAGAATGATATTACAGTTTTATCTTTTTTATTGAACAGAAATATTTTGATATGTAAATTATCTTTTTTATAATAAGGCAATGATTATCGAGAGATGTTTTGGAATAAAACAGTGACATGCTCTCGATCGACATTGGAATTTGGAAAGAAACTCGAACAAGTCACTTTCGTTTTACGATCTGAATCGATTACACACGAAGCAATAGATCGCTAAGGTCACCATTCTAGTTGACGACAATGAGCAACATGCCTATTGCGTTCCGGTCATTATTTCTGTGTTACTACTGTTTTATAAATTGTATAATGGAAGAGTAAAAGTTAGTAAGTGGTGGCGACCGTTTTACCCGGGGGCCATAATTCCGTATGTGTTAAATTGCGTGTTTTTCGGTTAAACTACACCCCCCCCTCTATACTTAGACTATGGTTAACATGTCTCTAGTGATATTTTGTAGTTATGTTAAAAGTTTCCAATTATTAACCGTCAAACCAATTTATCAAATCTGGCTATCCGTGTGTCGACTAGACAATGTTATACGGATGTTTCGTTAAATATAAAGTATTTAGTGTTTCACGGGCCAGCTTCGAACTGCCTTTAGATTTAGCTCTTGGGTTACGCATAAATTCATAATTACCCATTACGTTTAAAAACCAAATCTCAAAATCGATAGCAATTTAAAGTTTCATTGGTTTTCTGAATAATCCGGAAGTTTTCATGTCTGGTATTAGTGTATTCTTAATTAAGTTAAGTACAATAGCTTTAGTGCTATTCTAATGCTAGTAGTATTCAAATTTGACTTCTAATGTATTTTTAGCATAGGAATTAAATCAATGTTGAGTTATTTAGGCTGTTTTTGAACAAATAATTGTGACATAAACACACTGTTAATGTAAATCACGCTTGATTAAAATCGATATTTAAATGAACGCGATCAAGGTTCAATTTATTTATTTACATTGACAACTATCTGATTGTGTGTTTTTGATCGATAACATACAAACTGATATTTTTATCGATAACATACCAACTGATATTTTTATCGATAACATACCAACTGACATTTTTACATACCAACTGATATTTTTATCGATAACATACCAACTGATATTTTTATCGATAACATACCAACTGATAATTTTTGTACAATACGATCGCGTTTGGATCTTTAGAGGAGCAAAAGTTTATCATAATTGTTAAAGTCTATTTTGAGAAAATCCTAATTCTGTGTTTTTTAACACAGCTACCTTTTGTGCTTTAAAAAAATTGGAAAAGACCCGAGATATGACCAAAATATCCCTATATACCTAATTTATATATCGGTTATGTAAATTGTTTAGGCTGCACATACGTTAAACAGACAGACAGACTTCGGTTTTTTGAACTGTCACAAAATTTCAATACTACGTATATCTAAAAAAGTATCAATGATTTAGTTTTCAGATACTATGGTTCGAATTATCAAAAGGACTGTCAAACATTTCCTTATTTTTGGTGTTTCGCCGTTCATTTCACTATGAATGTACTGTATATTCAAACTATAAGTCACTCCATTTTCTTGATTTTTAATATCTTGTTTGAAATAAATATTTTACAACAGTTTACAACTAAATATTTCTTATTTTTGGAAAATTATTATCTGGATAAATTATTGATTGTTGTTGGGTTAAATAAATAAATACAATAATAATAATTTGCATTGTGCCAAGACAAAGAAATCTAAAAGTAAATTTACGCTGAACTAAGTAAGAATCCCTTAGGCTATGCTCGCTTAGGGATTTCCTCCAAAGAGAAGAAGGAAAATACAAAAATTATAGAAAAACGTCTCCAATTAATAAACAATAAAATCAAATCACATCTTAATAAAATTTTCAAAAAATAAAATTTTAAATACACAAAAATAAAGGAACAAACAGAACAAAGTACATTAGGAATTACACATAACCTAGATATAGATTATTCTTAATATGATCTAACATATAATATTATATAATTCTTTCAAATCAAACCATACAGATAATTCTCAGTTATAAAGATAAGGTTCCATATATTCGAATCCATATTCCCTAATTTTAAACCCACTCTCACAGTCCACTAGCGCAGCGAATATAAAAATAAATAAAATAAAACAAAATCCATTTTTCATAGTCGTAATATGAATAACCATATCACCTTATTGCATTTAGAACAACAAGAATAATATTCTGGAGTTTCACATTACATTTTCTACTGAAAAACAGTTGAAATATTTTGAGAACAAATCTATATTGTTATAATTGACAAGTACTTATAACTACGATAAATAATTACTACTTTTACATACTTTTTCCCAAAAGGTAGATTTTCATGAGTTACTGCAGTTGTTGCGTTATTTTTAAATGGACTTAATGCACCATTCAAGAAGAAAAGTATATCAGGCTTTGCTAGATCGTTGGGAAAATTATACAGACTAGAGCCTTCAGGCGGGAGTGGCTCCAGATGGGCTGCAAACTCATATGAAGCATGGTCGTGCCAATATCTATTAAAACAATAATTGTAACTTTATTAAGTAGGATAAAAACATAATAAAAAGTATTTACTATAATCTTCAATCACCAAGTATTGTGTGAGATCCATCTCTTTCATTTATATTATCAAGCCTCTCTTGAGCAACACTTGGTATCTTTTGACTTTGATAATGTCAGAATATTTGAGAGATAGGATTCTTCTTTACATGCTTCACTATCGTGCTTTCAAAATAAATTTAACTCAATTCCAGTGGTCACAAGAAGATGAAAATTTGCTCATTGACGTATGTCTGGCGACAATACAATATTCCGTTGCTACTTTTATATATCTCGATATATTTTTATATATTTCGATTTGTTTGTTCAACTTCGATATATCTGGATATGTTTAGATAAATTGTAATGTATTTAGACTTATTCGTTATATTTTGATGAATTCAAATATACTTTGTTATAGTATCGATTTATTTGATAAATTCCATGTATTTAGATTAAAAAAAAAGAAGAATGAGCTTTAAAAAGCATGTTTAAAAAAAAATAATTTGATTATGTGTTCTTCTTTTTATAAAGTTATGATGATCAAAATATTTTTTGTTTTTAAAGAAAAGAAAACGCATCATAATCTTGGTTTCATAAAACGAAAAACAAAATAAAAATAACGTAAACATGAATTTCACTGAGAGATGTTGGCAATCCGACCACTGCACTCTGGCCAAATTACGTATCTTTCGTCATTCATTTGTAAATCTATAATTGAGAAGATGACATAAGAAAAGATACCTATAGCTCTCGAATATTCTACAAATGTCAGGTTAAGAAGAGAACAAGAGTAGGCCTGATGGGAAGGATGAAAGAGAGTGATCTAACCCAAGACGACTCTCTGTTCTACATTCACTTTTCAATATCTCATACAGGAGATAGCCGACCGGTACACTTTACTGCGTCGAGCGGGTGTTACGTTGAAGGCCCCAACCATGCCAGTAATGTAATCTTTCGGCGCCCAGCGCAAGACAGACAAGAGTGCTGTAAGAACATAGTTTTCCTATTCTAACTATAAACAAGTAAATGAAATGCGTATAAACACATTATTTTTTTCCAAATTACTGTACTACAATTTATAATAAAGTACTCATGAATCCCAGAAATTGAACATACAATTTTAAACGTGTTTCAAGAACAATGTCATCATAACGTTATACGGTAATTACATGCTACGTTGTAATGATTAAAATAAATAATCTTTTAAAAATTTGCAAAAATTTACTCTTTTCAGTTATGTACGATGATACACTAAAAAAGAGATAATGTTTTCACCAGATTATGTATACATAATTACATTATTACGTTTGTTTTACAATTACAACAGTTAATTTACATTATATTTTTGAAATCAAAATACTTATATTTTCACTTTTATGGCATAACATTTTTAGTAAGCTTTTTTTAAATTTACAGTATCCTCCAATTTTTTATTGTTTTACTTCGTCTTAGTTCAGCGTAAATAAAAGGTTATCAATTTAAATTTACTGAATGTATTTGCAAGATATTATAAATACTAGTAATGAATAGGTTCACGAGAAAAATATAATTTGCCAATTTATTCACGCAGCTCATTTACTTCCGCCATGAAATTAAAAGTAAGAGGTGAAAGATGTATGCAAATTAAATAGAAACCAAAGTTAAAAAACAAAATCATAATGTCATATTTTCAAATTAAGTTCGTTTATTTTTTTAAAATAAATTTAATTTACAGAAATACAAAGCTAATATAGTTTAACTTGAAAAATAATAGTTAGGTTTAAATGTACAAAATGTTAAGACGGAAATGACAAACAGTCAGCGATAAAGATAGCCATCTTGTGAAAAAATTAGTTCTATTCAAATCGTAATTATTTATTTATTTATTAGTATTTGTAACTGAAAGTTTATTACAATTATTGTAATTAATATTAATTACGATGAAAATAAATCGTGGAAAAGCGAATGGTTAATATTTTCTTTATACGTCCAATTCAAGGACAAACTAAACAGATCGTGTCGTTACAAATTTTTTCGTAAAAAGAAAATTTAGTTGAAATAGTCTACACTGTTCTAACAAAATTAATAATTAAGAATGAACTATTATACTATTATATTTTCTGTTTCTCTTTATAACTTTTAAAAGAAACCATTTCCGTATTGCACTAAGGATTTTACGTATCGCCGGATTTTTAAATAAAACGAAACAATTAAAAATAGTTTACAAAATAAAGATTGGATTTTTTTGGTGTGACAGTGAACGCGCTGAATTTAAAGTCAACTGAAAAACATCATCTCCACTAAAAAAAAACTGAAAAAGGAAGTTTGTGAACCTTACCTAATAGCTGTATGTTTGACAAATTTAAAGTGAATTTATAAAGAAGTAATCTGCATTAAGTAAAACTCTGTTAGTTGTGACAGTATAAGTTTGGCTTGTGCAAAAATAAAAAAAAAGATTAATTAATATTAATTCATTAAATATTACAAAATACTATCCTGATCATTTGAAGTTAACATAAGTAGTTGCAATATTAACAAAAAGCCAAGAAATACAATCGTGTGAATCTATGGGTAGGAGAGCGTCGTGATGATATTTTTATGATAGAAATATTCCCATTTTAATTACATAGTGACAGGTGAACGTGGAACCGACAGTAGAAGAAAAAGGCGTAGATCCAGTTAGGTAACATTGGGATTGCTACATCTCCCTACTCATGTTAAGTGAGTCCTTAAGGTAACTATGTATGAAGTGGAAGGACAAATAAGGTCTTGTCTCAATCTGTACAGAGTTATTGTAATAAAGCAGTGTTTTGAGGAAACTTTTGAGGAAAAATCATAAAAACTAAATATGTAAAATGTTTTCATTGTCCTATATTGATTAAATTGATATTATGATTTATAGGCCGTTGTAAAAAATAACTACGGTGTTTGACGTAAGAAATTGCAATGTCATACGCTGAACATTTCAATTTTTTAAATTACAAAGAAAGCTAAAGTGTATCAGTGGTACCTTAATAAAAAAACCTACCTTTCAAGTACAACTGGAAAGTAATACAGTTGTGACATTACAATATTTGATGTAACGTACTTTGATATTGCATAGAAATGCTTCCTCAAACCTGATCTGGCAAAATACTTTCTGAGCCTTGAAAGTCTTTTCGGAGGTGAGACAATATGCATGGCTCCAATAGCTCTGGACACTTGTTTAGCAACAGACGTTCTTCCTTGAGAAACAAAACAATGTAACAACCATTATCATTTAGAGTTCTTCTATTAAATTGTATAAATAATAATCTAGTATATTATATGAGTAATCTAATACTGTTAGGAATAAGTTAGGTGTAAGATTATATTTATTGTAAGGAGCAAGCACGAGGTAGATTTATAGTTTAAGAAGAAAGATAAGTGGACCAGGAGGTCTAGTTATGTGAATTGGTAGCACAAAGTGAGATACTGTGCAAATGCTGCTATGCTTGATGGAATATTGGATGTAATTGAAAAAGGTGCAGAGGAGAAATGGAAAGGTTTTAAATAACCAGGAAGCACAAAGTGAGATACTGTGCAAATGCTGCTATGCTTGATGGAATATTGGATGTAATTGAAAAAGGTGCAGAGGAGAAATGGAAAGGTTTTAAATAACCAGGAAGCACAAAGTGAGATACTGTGCAAATGCTGCTATGCTTGATGGAATATTGGATGTAATTGAAAAAGGTGCAGAGGAGAAATGGAAAGGTTTTAAATAACCAGGAAGCACAAAGTGAGATACTGTGCAAATGCTGCTATGCTTGATGGAATATTGGATGTAATTGAAAAAGGTGCAGAGGAGAAATGGAAAGGTTTTAAATAACCAGGAAGCACAAAGTGAGATACTGTGCAAATGCTGCTATGCTTGATGGAATATTGGATGTAATTGAAAAAGGTGCAGAGGAGAAATGGAAAGGTTTTAAATAACCAGGAAGCACAAAGTGAGATACTGTGCAAATGCTGCTATGCTTGATGGAATATTGGATGTAATTGAAAAAGGTGCAGAGGAGAAATGGAAAGGTTTTAAATAACCAGGAAGCACAAAGTGAGATACTGTGCAAATGCTGCTATGCTTGATGGAATATTGGATGTAATTGAAAAAGGTGCAGAGGAGAAATGGAAAGGTTTTAAATAACCAGGAAGCACAAAGTGAGATACTGTGCAAATGCTGCTATGCTTGATGGAATATTGGATGTAATTGAAAAAGGTGCAGAGGAGAAATGGAAAGGTTTTAAATAACCAGGAAGCACAAAGTGAGATACTGTGCAAATGCTGCTATGCTTGATGGAATATTGGATGTAATTGAAAAAGGTGCAGAGGAGAAATGGAAAGGTTTTAAATAACCAGGAAGCACAAAGTGAGATACTGTGCAAATGCTGCTATGCTTGATGGAATATTGGATGTAATTGAAAAAGGTGCAGAGGAGAAATGGAAAGGTTTTAAATAACCAGGAAGCACAAAGTGAGATACTGTGCAAATGCTGCTATGCTTGATGGAATATTGGATGTAATTGAAAAAGGTGCAGAGGAGAAATGGAAAGGTTTTAAATAACCAGGAAGCACAAAGTGAGATACTGTGCAAATGCTGCTATGCTTGATGGAATATTGGATGTAATTGAAAAAGGTGCAGAGGAGAAATGGAAAGGTTTTAAATAACCAGGAAGCACAAAGTGAGATACTGTGCAAATGCTGCTATGCTTGATGGAATATTGGATGTAATTGAAAAAGGTGCAGAGGAGAAATGGAAAGGTTTTAAATAACCAGGAAGCACAAAGAGAAGGGTTTTTTTCTGGGGGATCAGCCATGTAGGACGGTTTCTCTCGTGGAGAGATCGTAAGTAGATTTTTGGAGCAGCAATGATAGGGCTTGTTTATAGGAAGAGACCAAGTGTGGAATGTCCCGCTACAGGAAAGAATGCTAGTGAACTGGGAACTGAGATTTGAGAGGCCAAACAGTCTAAAGTCAACCAACTCCAGAGAAAGAAAAAGATAAGGAGACCCCATATCTCTTTTTGTGTTTGAGATTTGTTTTAAGAGTAAAATGAAAGTCAAATTCATTGTTTAATTGTATTTGAGTAATGAGTTTAATTGCATTACAGAATTCGGGAGACAGTCTTAAACGTGAGTTATTTTTAAAACATTTTATTGTTAGACAATGGTAATGTTTCAGATGCAGTCCATTTCTAGGCCCGCAGAGACACAGTGATGTAAAAAATTCATAATTCTTCTTACACACACATATATAACAACAATAATAATAATATAAATTGATAGAAATGTCAGGATATGTAGTTGCTTAAGCAAACGCATACAATGACATATTTTCCCAACAACATACAGTAATATAACTGCCATTTTCTAATATTAAATGTCTTTTTGTAGTTATATCGTTACCACAAATAATAGTCCTATATGTCAAATGGCAGTTGATATGAGAAACATAATCCATACTCAATACATCCAAGTCAACTGAGAAGTACAACTTTCTCGGCATAAATAGTCCATTCGCCATTTTTTAAGACATAATTTTCTCTCATTTTAAAATCTGCTCATCACTCAACACAGCAATATAACTGCCAGTTTTCTATGAAAAAATAAGCCATACTCAATACATCCAAGTTAACTGAGAAGTACAACTTTCATGGGATAAATAGTCCAATCGCCATTTTTAAACATATTTAGTGCTTCTCACATTTTAAATTCGGTTTAATATATATCCTTAGAAGTTTAGCTAAAGTCAAAAAACAGATTTTATCGTAATTTATTGTTTAAAATTAGGTGTCATTTATACCATTATTCTCATTGACAAATTTGTAATAGAATATCATACCCTATCATAAACCTAAAAAATGTTGTTGTGGTCCAGTATCTAAATTGAACGAAACTGAATAATACATAAGTATTTTATTAAATTGAATTTATAATCAATGAAATTCTGCTTGTTTTCTTTATATAAACAATAGATCCATAGTTATTTTGAGTTTCTAATTTCAACACCCAAATTAATGTTATTATTTAATTTGAATGAATTATAATTCATTGAAAATTATTTAAAATTAAGATAAAAGTAATGGATACATAGGAATAAAAAATTCTGTATTATAAATATTTACAAGGTAAAAACATGGGTTTTTTATTCTTGTAGAATAAATAGTTGGTAAATTAATTAAATTCAAATTTCTATTTTTATAAATTAGAGTTTTATAAAAACTCTAATTTATATGCATTTAAAAACTTTAATTTATATGCTAAATTAACATGCATTTAAAATTTGTTTACTACTTACAAAAAATAAACTATTTACCAGCGGTGTAAAAGCCATCAATTACTACGAAAGGCATTCTGTTTTCCATCGGTGGGACAAAACCCAAGGAGGTGATATGAGAGTGCTTTAACTTTGCGAGAAGTTCAGAAATAAATACATTGCCTCTGTACTGAAAATTACAAAAAACGTTTATTTTATATAATTTAAACTCACTCAATCTGACATACGCTCTGATAAGATGACAAGAATTAGAAACTCTAAAACTATATGAAATTTTAAAAAAATAAATGAGGAACCTTTCCTACGTATTTATTTTATTTAGAAATATGTTATCAAAACTTTAAAAATTCACCACTATCTTCCAAAAGAGCGAAAAACATCTTTTTTTTTTTTAATAGCAACACCATGTGTTTTGTTAGGTTATAACATTTAACTTTAAGACTTTTATTCTTGAATATTTTTTGATAAATGTAACTCCTCAGAATCTACTGCCTAAGCGAAATTAGAAATGTATTAGAATATGTCTACCGCAAACAAGTTTTTTTGTTCTTATTCAAACTAATGTTAATTTCATGCCTGATGAATACATGCCAGGTATAATAGATAAAACTGTTTTAAAGTAGACACTAGAAATTAAAAAAAAAAAATTTCAAAATACACTCATAACCATTCACATAGTCTCTCTGTTTTATATTCTGTAAGAAATTAAATTTTTAGCGGAAGAGAAGATAAACATAATTAAAAGCACTAAAAATCTAGCAAATGAATAATAAAATTCATAGATTCTAAATATAAAACTTCTTAAAATCTTACATTTTCTATCCACGAACACAGTAAATATTGGTGTTGCTATTTAAAAAAAAAGGAATTTGAACGCTATATTGGAAAATACCGGCGCCTTTTAAAAATCTAACATATTTTTAAATCCGATAAAAAAGTGGTAGTTTCCCCATTTAAAATTTGTTCTATCTCTTGTAGATTCAGAGATCCTAATTAGTTGACCACTCTGTATATAATTTAATTGTTGGAAGCAATAATTCGTACCTGAGGATGTGTGAATATGTCTAGAATAGTATTGATATTATAGTGAACTCCAAAGTCCATCGGATTTATGAATTTAGTTGTGTCACCTGTAAAAAGAGATAATTATTTAAAAGTTATACAAACAACTGGGAAAGTTAAAATAAGTTTCTCTATATAAAAATACATTCTGAATAATAAATTATTTATTGAAATTAAACAAACACAATTTTCACCAAAACGTTTTCTGTCAATTACAGTTATTGGGGGAATCGTCATCACTTATTTTCCGAGGGAATGTTTTAACACAAAATGGCATAAAATAATGTTTCTAGATTTTTTTTATTGATTATTATTCTCTAGATTTTTCTCGTTTCAATGATATATAGTAAAATATATGTTATAAAATGATATATAGCATGTTATATAGTAAAATGTTTTGGCGTATAAAAAAAAACAACATTAATTGCATCTTGAGGTACGCTTTTCCAGCTCTGCCCAAAATGGGGGTGAAAAATGGTGCAACAATTACAAAAGAAAAACTATGAACATAATAAACTTTTCCACCTCCCAGAATAAATTATTTCGCTTTTGAAATCAATATTTAGATTCTTAGCAGATCCTGAGCGATTGAAAAATTTGATCTGATCACGCCTTCCTAAGAGAATTTTTGTCAAACTAAGAACACTGTAATTTGTCGCATCTGAGACTATTCTTTCATTCAACAACAGTTATATAACATAGCTGCAAGTGATGGAGCAGTTGGGGCTGGAATCAGGAAGAAATATCGACAAAGCAGTGGAAGTATTTGGATCGTAGGTGGGTGTACTTTGCTCAAAAAGCGGTAGTAAAATCGGAAAAAGATTCGGTAAAAAAAACACTTATAAAATTTTGGTTAGAAGACAAGTATAGGCTATACCTGAAGAAGACCCAGAGACAATGCTGGAAGCTACTAAAGGTAGGCCTAACCTAACCTAAACTTTGTGTGTAGGAAAACATCAAAACTGTTTTCCGAAAATTACCTTTTTAATTTTCTACTACACTTCATTTAAAAACTGTTTGAGATATCTTAACCAAATTTTTACCACATATATAATATATAATATACACCAATTACTAGTTACAGAATTTTTTTAATATTGTCAAAATTTAAATTAAAAAATACATACTTGATTTTTTTAATTTAACATGTTTATTTTTAATTTAAATTTTCTTATTTGATTTTTTTTTTCAAATTCCTTGCATTAGGAACAAGAGAAAGGTTCAGTCTACAAAATTTAAAAAATAAATCATTGGCTTCATTAGGTCAATGTGTATTATAGCTAAGATTGCTGTAAAATGGAATTCGGTGTGCCCTTAACCTAAAATATGCTCACATTATGAAATCTTGGTTGACCTTAAACCTCTGAAGTCATAAATCATTTATCCACGTCAAACATAAATCACTCTCTGTAAACAGTTCTCAATTGTTAATTGTAATGAACTAATTTGGAAGATTTAAACTTAAATAAAAAGTAATTGTATGCAACTCAAATGGAAATAACTGTGGTCTATTGCTACCTCACCCATTTAAATATATAAATTCTCGCGGTGCGACATATTATTTGGTCTTCCCAAGATGTCGTAAACGCCATTACCCGAAACCTACCACGACACAATAATTTTAAATAACATTAATAATTTAAGAATTCGACACAAATCCACTCTCAGCTGTCCGCACACCACAGTTTAGTCTAGTATCTCCTATGTCTAGGCCTTCTGTCCCGATTACCATATCAGCTGATCTCCAGCCTTCTACATAATGATACTAATGATCTCGATTACAATTAAGATTGCTATCCGAATCGCAACCACAACACGAAGCCGAGTAACTGTTAGTTACAACGCGTTTCAATGACAATGTCGCCATCTTCAGTGGTGGAGTTAGCTTAATATTTATTTATAAAATTAGACATTACTCTCTCACATATATGTAGTATAGAGAAAGTTATGTAATGGGTTAAAAAATAGATGTCTTGTTTTTTTGTGGACATATCAGTTATTAAGGTCCGATGAAACTAAAAAAGTACTTTTGGGAATCATATCTACCTGCATCTCTTGTTGGTACAGTTCTCTATAGACTAATTATTCAAATTTGGCATGTGGATATAATTTTTTGGTATTTAATATCATCGGGACTTTTTTTAAATTTTTCATAACACAAAATTAGGGAGTAGTTGATATAAAAAAACATATTTACGATTTTCTCAAACTCAGCTCTCCTATTTTAATTAAATTCAGCTTCAAGGACCTAATCAAAACGTAATCGTCGCCGTATTTCTAAAAATTCCAGTTGATAGTACAAAACTAAAATATCGGGTTGTTATAAAATACAATTTCTGATGGTTGTACCAATTTCGTATTTTTTTAGTGAAAATTAAAAACCAAAATCCGTGTGAAAAAAAAAAGTAATTAATAAAAATATTATTGTTCAAGAATATTAGTAAAAAATAAAAATAAACTTGAACTGTCTTCATTTAAATTTCGATTTTAATGATAGAGTATTTACGCTGAGGAAGTCTTTAAGGCACAAGTGAATAAACTTGTGACTCTTTGTAAATATATAAGTATTTTTTTTAAAAGCGTCCATTTTTTATTTTCATTTTAAACACAAAACTGACATATATAACCGACAAAAATTTTTACGGTTTTCAAGATTAATGAGTGAGAAATTTTGTACAATATTTTTCCAGTGTTTGTTGATAGCTAACTGAAAGAATGGTAAAAATAGTTATATGTAAAAAAAAAGTCCTTACGATTTTGTTATAAAAATAAACAATTCATTTCCAACCAGTTTTCATGAAACTTACCTGGAGTACTTGTAGAAAACACAATGAATAAATCGCAAAATACGAACACATATAGGCCTACAACAAAATACATAATTTAAATATTTAGTATACTTTAAAATTAATAAAAGAATGAAATTAATATTGATTTTAATGAATTACTTTTTTTTTTAACACAAATATTTCATTTATATAAATGCTAGTATGTCACATTTTATTATCATGATTCGAGATAAGTTAAACATTCAATGTTAAATATCTTGCTTAACATCTATTAATACATAATTACGTTGACATTATTTTTTGTTATGTAACAAAAGTCAAATAAAACGTACTCAGATGTAAGTAGTGAAGATAATTTTGTTTTTGGAGGTAAAAAAGTTGTGTTATAGATGGACTTTTAAGAGACCTGTTGAGGCTAAAAGGTGTACATTTTTGAAATATTTACCTGTTTGTCGATCCCAAACAATGTTGTCCAACCCAAAAGATGAATAATTTTGTGTCATTTTAGAATCTCGACACTCTTTTTCAATATGATTAATTAATTTAATTTAGGCTACTTTTCCAACTTTGTAAACACAATTTTTTAAAGTTAGCTTTAACGATTTTAATCAAATTTTGTACAAATATAAGGAGCACATTAAAAAGTATTAGTCACCATATCTCAAAAACTGCAAAAGTTATAGGTTTAAAAATGAAAAAGAACTTATTGCGCTCTCTTACAAGGTCGATCGGTCATCATCTCCTTATTAAAAAAAATAAAAATAAAAAAAAAGAACATAAACTCGTAGTCCTTGAATACACTAATATCATCAGACTCAGAAGAGAATAAGAGTTAGTCAAGTAAGACCTGATAGAAAGGCGAGAGGGATTCGAGGTAATATGAGAAAATGTGTAGATCTAACTAGGCCCTTTGGGGTTACTAAAGTGAGCTCCTGAGGGTTTTTCAAGGTCAAATATTCCAAAATCGGCCAAAGGGATTTGAATTAAATTGTAGTTTAATTGATTAAATTATGGTCACCCGTCACCACTATTCTTGAACTTCATATATATTTTTATATTCACAATTATCTATTCTGACTGTTTGACACGTGCGTTTTCAATGTAAAATTTATTTTTCTCTTCAGTTTATTTCCTGAAAAATAATCATCATTATTATTATTTAGTCATTATCGTCTCTATTTCATTTACTAATAATCCCTAAGATTTTGGGTTACCTCTTTGATCGCCATTTGTTTAAAGAGGGATGGGAAAAGAAAATTCTTTACTATCTAAACAATAATTTTGATTATTACGCGAATGTCGTAGGGAGGAAGCATTATGATAGTTTTATGGTTTGTTGTTCATCGTTACACAGCTTCTTTTAAAAGTAATTTTCCTACAAAAAATAAATTAACGTTTTTTTTTTTCATTTTTCCATTATGATTACTCAGAAGACTATAAATAAATGTTTCGTCCATACATCTTTATTAAATATACAAGTAGCTCTACAACTGTATAGTCCTAACTTATTAATCTATTACGTAATACTGTAATCTCTTAGGTATCTGCCGATATCGTTGTGGCCTACTGATATCTTGATTTTGGGGTACAGGGGTAATTATTCTACTTGGTCCAGCTACCGGACTTGGTGCTCTTAAATTCGTTATTTTAGGTTGGGTAATTTGACTCCGATTATTGTTCTACAGGTCCCCCATTGGTGCATTTAGATTTCCGTTTCGTCTCCCTTTTAACTGAGGGTTTTTTTAAGTTTTTTGAAATATCGTGTCACTCACACGTTTCCCTCTGTTTCTTAAATTTTGGGAATAATTTCCTTTTTTCAATTTCCATACAAGTTTTTATTCCATTTATGTGTACCGACACTTCGCGATTTCTAATTTTTAACATCATATTTAATCTAGACATTATTTTCGTTATTTGGTAAGGACTTTTTCATAGTTTACTTAATTTTTCAGCTGTTATCTTTTTTAAAACAGGCGTGTAAAGATAAACATATTGACCCACCTTTGTATGTATTTTGATGGCTTCTACTTTTTTTTCGGATCTAGCTTAATTCCGTTTTTTTTCTAATTAAAAATCCTAAATAATTTACTTTTTTTACAGAAAATTTGCATTTTAGTAGATTTATAGTCAGATTATGTTCCTTAAATTTATTAAAGATTAGGGATAATGCATTTATGTGTTCCTGACTATTTTTACTAAAACAAATCACGCCATCTAGGTAAACTAAACAAGTATCGTCTTTTTGACCTATCAAAACTCTATTTAAAACTCGGTGGAAAAATGGTGGGGAATTTATCAACCTTATTGAGACGCTTAAATATTGGTAACTGTTATTTGTTGTGGAAAACGCTGGTTTTGATCGCCTCTCACTGCCCAATTTTATTTGATGAAAACCCGATTGTATGTCTATAACCGAAAATAGTTTTCACCCTCTTAAAAGATCTAATGTGTCTTGAATGTTGGTTAAGGGGTGAACATCCCTTGTAGTTATAACATTTACTTTTCTATAATCTACACAAAATCTGTATTTAGTTTCCTCCTCAATGCTTTTTTCCTTACTATTATTACTAAAGGACTATTTCAAGGGCTTTGACAAGGTTCAATAATTCCCTTTTTTAATTGATCCAGAATTAATTCATCTACAATGCGTGTGGAATTCGGTATGGTCTTACAAAAATTGGTGAATGGTTCCCTGTATCTATTTCCATTCCGCCCATTTCATTTCTTTTATATTTTGATCTGTGCCATCACCAAACATTTCTTTGTTTCTTATTAACATTTTTAAGAAATCTGTTTTTTCGGGATTTGCTATACGAGCCAATTTATTTTACTAACTCGATTTCTATTTGTGAATTTCCCTCCGTCTTATGTGTAATGTCAAAAATTGTATTTACTTTGTTTTGCGGTATAATTGTAGTTTCCATTGTGTCCAGATTTGCCAATAGTGTTCCTTTTTTAAGTATCATGTCGTTATTTGATAAGTTGGTTACTTTAGTTTTTTCAATCCACCAATGCACGTGCGCACAAAATTCTATTGGTAAATTTACGATAGGCTCAACACAAGCGTCCCGGTTTTTTAGTTGCCTTTCGTTTTCGGACACGTGTATTTTAATTCCTTAAACCGCGATCCATTAATTTTACCATTATTTAACTTCGCGCTAGTATTTATGTCACAATAGAAGGTGTATTTCCGCCCGTTTATTTCTGCTTCTTGATATGAATTAATATGTCTAATTTTAAAAAATTCAATATGGGACTTTAGCTCTTTTGACATTTCAATCTTCGATGGTTTTTGAATTTTAGATTTTTAAGCTTTTTAGGTGTTTAAGTGTTTCGGTTTAGTTGTAATGGTATTTTTTTTACTCATTTGCCTATTTATCTTTAAACGGGTGTCAGTATCTTTAGAATTTAATGCCTTCGGTTTAGTATGTACCTCTGGATTTAATTTTTGTGTGTTATTAGTGGTTGCATTTTTAAGTTTACTTACGTTATTGAACCCTATCATGAGAATTTTTGTATTATTTACTTTTTAATATTTTCTTTTAGATCTATTATTTACCCCATCATTCTCAAAATATCCGTTCCCAAAATGGCCATGTATTTCTCTGGCAATTATTTCCCTCTAGTGTTACCTCCACTGTAATTATTCCATCCCCCTTGTATTGTTTCGCCCTCTATATCCTGTTTGTGGCATATACATTTACTGTGAGGCCCCAGTTACCCTGTTGTGGCATTTGTCTATCTCCAAATGGTGTTCGTCTCTGGCTAAATTGTCCCTTATAGATTTATATAAATGATTGTTTCCTCTGTGATATGTAGGGTTGGGGTGTCTGTAGTTCTGTAAATATGTGATGCTTTTGGTAAACCATGTTTTGCGGATGCGGACTGTAAGTGTGTCTAGGGTTACGCCTATTGTTACCTAAAAAATGTTACGCCTATTTTCAGAATATGATGGTCTGTTTGACCTACACTCCTTTGCTAAATGGCCCTTAATCCCGCATTTCCTGCATTGAATCGGTTCACACTGTCCTCCTATTGGGGGTTTTAACTCCATGTCCACGCATTCTATATTAATTGCTGTGACTACAGCTACTTTCATCTTCTAGCATCCCTCTTGTAAAAGCATCTTTAGCACGCCTATGTCCTTGACTCAATAAAACATTAACCTCTTCTTTCGCTGTTTTTTGTATTGTTTTTTTCGTTTAACAGCGAAATCTTCCATTGATTCTATTTAGTTTTTGCCTTACATTGCTTTGTTGTCAAAAAAGTTATTATTGGGTAGTTTCTCCGTAAATCTTTGTAAATCTAGCGCGGCACTAAATTTAACAGAATTATTTATAGTTTTGCACGCCTCGTCGATATATACGAACCGTTTAGCTACTCCTTGCAACCTTATTATTGCAATTTTCTTACTGTGGTAACATCGTTCCACTTACTGACCCATGCTACGTCTTGTATTATATCTAAAATTAACTTATTAATTCTTTTTTATTTTCCCCTCTAAATGACGGTAACCCTGATATTAATTCCAACCGCGATTCCACCAATTGTGTGCCTAGCGTAGCAGCAACGGAGAGATAATAAAAACAACCATTACGTATAATTGAACAGAAAGTATTCGTATTTTTTGTGAAACACATAAAACCCATCAATTTGTAGCAAATAAATTCAAATTATATATCAATCTTTAAAATGACTTCATTTTGAAACTGACAATGAGAGAGAATAATAATAGATAAAAAAACACAATGAAGGGACTTTATCTAATTCCTTTAACGCTTGTTTTGGATTTAAAAAAAATTAATATAATTTTTTCAATACATATATTAGTATCCACTTTCAGGAAATTTATATTTGAATAGGTTAGTACGCTAATTTTAATAGGCTACATAAATATGTACATAAACTAAATACTTGTTGTTTTAGGCTAACACAAATGTAAACGTAAAATTTGATAAAGTATGTTTTTGTCATGTTTTTATGATCAGTATTTTTCCTGTTTTGATTTGATCATAGCTTACTTCAAACTTTTAAATGGTGAAATATGCCGCCATACCAAATTTAATGAAGATCTGCCAATTTAGGATGCACAGAGTACTTAAAACGGGCATCATTCCAAATAACAATGCTTATACTCGTTGGACCTGATATTTCTGCATTAACTTTTTTGACCCGTAACGTCACGTTCTCTATACTATGTATATGTTAGAAAGGAAAGTAACATTTATGAGGCTATCTAAAAGAAACGAGATATTTGATATTGTCCGGAAATACTTTTGTTTTTCAATATTTGTAGTCAGATTCTGCTACGGCAATTTTAATCACAACTTTTTATTTATGACGGGTTTTAGTTATTCCATAAATATTATTGGTATAAGATATTAAAACAACAACTGCAATAAATGCTTCATCAACCCAACAATGTAGTTAACTTTAATTCTCTACCAAACTCCCTGCCCTTGCTGCCAACTAGTAATAGCCTTCAACGAAATACTTTTGTACTCGTATTTAGTTTTGTGTAGAAGTGTTTGAGAAAGTCAGAGCGGAATTTTAGCGCTGTTTATTTGTATTAGTACATGTTGAAACCTTCGGGGTTCACTACAGTAAGTATGGGCTTGGCAATCAGGAGAGATCCTAGCTGGATCTCTATATGTCTTATCTTGTAGACTTGGCTTTAGATCCTTTTCTTTCTTATTGTTTATCAAGTCTTGACCAACTCTTGTTCTCTTCCTACCGTGATGGTTTTAGAATATTGGGGGAGGGGTGGATTAGGAGACTTAATTTTAAGTTTATTTTGTGTTTTTCTTCTTCTTTTTTACAAAGCTATGATGTAGAGGTTTTTCACCTTTAAACAAGAAGAAAAATATAAAGTTGTATACAGTGCTTTGTACATTGTGAATTATAGTGATTTAGCTATTACATAAGTTTACTTAGTAATGAAAACCGAGTGATATAATATTTACATAACACTCTCTCACTATAAGATCACATGAATCATGCGTATTGTACTTCTGAAGATGATAGCAGTAATACACATTTACAAGGTTCAGAAAACCTGTAGCAACTGTTTTAAACCAACTTACCCTACTGGATAGGACTCCTTGATTTACCAATGCAATTTAATATTTCCTAAAGGATTAAAAAAACAACAACTTTATTTCTAAAGTATCTGCTTGCATTACATTGCATGATTAGGCTGGGTAATTACCATGATGGTAAACCATTAAGTTGTTTATGTGATTTTGGGGATTGGTGACAGAGAAAGCTTGTGCAATGTTTTGCACGTTTTATTTAGGCTATATGGAACACTACAGCAGTGCTGTTGAAATGTATGCATTCTTTGTGTCGTTAGTGTTTTATTGTGGTTTTGGGAATTTTTCTTTCACTCACTAAAAGAGTTTAAAATTAAATTCACCTTTCTCTTATTGATAACTGATTTAAAATCAAATAATAATTAAAAGCATTTTTTTTTTTTTTTCGAAATGATGGAACTTAATATTTCTTTACTACTAATATCATAAGAAGCCCTCAGCCTAGTGAGTACGGGTGTGGGAGTCATGAAGTATCCTAGCTATATCTACACTTCTTTTCAAGTATTTTTGTATTAGATCCCTCTCTTTCACCTATCTTAACACGTACAACTCTTGTTTTCTTCAGAACCTTACCCTATTAGAATATTCAAGGGATATTTAATTTAGTGTTGTTTTTTTTTTGTTCTTTCTTTATAAGGAGATTATGACAGAGGGTTTTTAATTTTTGAACAACAAGGGAATATCACACTATAAGGGCGCTTCCACTATGTTTTACGGCACTAAGTGTCAACAAACATTACACACTATGCGAAATAGAAACTCACTCTTGACAAAATTTTCTCTGAATTTGTCTTGCAACTATTAATTTTTTGCAGTTTTTTCATAAATATGGTAACATATCGACGAAAAGTTCAATTTTCTGAAGTTTCCTGCCACCAATTTTTACATTTTGTATTATTTTCTGAAAGCGCATAAATTTTTAGTAAAATACAATAATTTTCATTTCGAAAAGTAATACTGTAATGTTAGTGTATTTTTAAAATTTGAAATAAAAAAAAATATATTGTTTTCGGAAAAAAACCTGAAATTTCAAAACAATATTGTTTGATTGTTGTTAGGCATAGCAATAATCATAGGCCTATTTAAGAATAGTACCCCTGTGGAAATGCTAAGTGAACAGGAACACAGCGCTGTAACATTACAGAAAACAAGACTTCCCAACAGGAACAAAGGTAATTAATAATTATTGTTTAAAATAAAGATTTTATTTTTTTACAGCAAGATTTACTTAAGTCTTCATTACCAAGACTTATTTATTTTTAAAACTTCAACATTTCAATATATTATATAGAACAATCCAATTTGAAACTTTTGTACATTTTAAATTACTTTTAACAACTACTGCCTATAAATATAAACAATTTATTTACATCAAAATATAAAGACCAACATTATTTTTGTAACAAGTTCTTTAAAAAAAACATTTATAATTTTAATTAATAACACAATTAATTAAATCTGTTTATAGAATATCAACACCCTGCTGTTTAACCAGTGGATACTTCTATAATAACCCATGACAATTTCTCGTAGTCCACATAATTAATTCCTTTAAAATTTCATCTCTAGTACGGTCTCCGCTGATACTTTTCAATTCAGGATTTCTCATCATCGCATACGCTTTGTTTACACTAAACAAAATAGAAACATTTAATTATGAAATAAGTATGCAATGAATAGAAATGAATTTGCTGAAATTAGGCTAAATAATTTCTTTCCTTCTGTGCTTACTGTAGTGAGTACAGGTTTGGAATTCCAAGGCCGATGCACCATTTGTTAGGAATGGCTCCTCTAAACTGTCTGGGTTCTTTAACTTTAAATCAAATCAGTGGTTCAGCATTTAATTAATCTTTATTATAAACACAAATTTACATCTATCTTTTATACAATACAATACAATTAAAAAAGAATACACAATAATAAACTAATGGGATCAATATGAAAAACAAAACACGTAATTGTCTCTATGAGAATACAATATCAACAATCATTTAATCAATATTCAAAACTAAATATTCATCACACAAAACCCAGAATTATTCCAACTATTATTACTTTTTGTTCAATTGAAATGACTGAGATTACAAGTGCCTTTATATTGTAATGCTTGCTCACCTTGTAGAGTCTTAAAATCGGCCAGTCCCTTTCTAGTCCTTCCGTTTGGATTCAAACTTCCTGGGCTGTCTTCGACCACGGCTTGCGACGTAGCCGGTATCTTATAACCTCAAAATACCCCCACTCCTTGGTGCTGGCCGCTTATATATCTTTCATCGCTCGTGGTGTTCTACTTCCGATACAAGTCAAGCATTTCAACACTTTTTCAATTCTTTCACAATAGATGGGCCATTCTGAGTGTCGTATGTTTATTACATTGTATGATTACATTATACTAAAATGAAATAATTATAAATTACATTAAATATATTCCTAACAGACCGTAGATAAGTCTAGACATTTTCATGTAGCCTTGGGTTAGATCCCTCTCTTCCATCTTTCTTATATGATCTCTCTCGTTTAAATTTTAATAAAATTAAAAGAATAATGACCCAAACGCGTGTGAAAATTCAGAAGTAAAATATATTATTATTATTATTATTATTATTATTATTATTAGTAGTAGTAGTATTGGGTATTAGATGCGGGTTTTAATACCTCAAAGGCTAGACACATCAGCCTATAAGACTTTTTTGTGACTTCCTGATTTCTCTAACTAGCTTATTTCTATACCCTTGGTTAGGTATGGAATTTGCCTGGTTAGATTTTAAAAATATGTGTCCCGCTGTTTCCAATTGTTGATTGCACAGTCTCCATATAAAGTTACACTGGATTAATCCCATGGTATTCAAATATTTCTTTAAAGAGCCCTGTCTTGAAGCTTAAGATATTCCTTTGGTTTCGATTGCTTTGTGCAGCGAAAAACCTAGAGAGTTTTTAATCTGTCTAAGTCAGTGCCTCTTTAGGGTTTTTCCGCTGATTAAAATATCGTAGCACTTATGGTGAGGACACGAGACCCTATTTAAATGTATAAAGATTTTTTTCTAAGACAACGTCCATGGTTCATTGTCACTCTTTCATTGACAACTACCGAACTAACATTTTTGATGACGATGCCGATTAGGTTTGGTTTCTTTTTCATTTGTATTTAGATGCGTGAGTAAGATAATTTATGCAATGTTTCAGATTCTCAGATTCTATTCTAAATGATTATCAATTTATTATTTCTATTTTTTAAATGCTCAATTTGAAAAAAAAAATCGATATAAATAAAAGCTGTTAACCTAATGTGATATTTTAAAAGAAGTTAAAAGGGGGTACAGTCTCTTTTGCAGAACAGTTCTTCACTAAATTAATGTAGATTTATAAAAAAACGATTACTTACGTATCGCTAAATGTTTTTGACACAGCAGGTCGTCCTGTGTCTGGAAGTCTAAATAAACGCTTTTCATCATGAACTGTGAGAAGGAATGCTATATCCGGCTGGAGTAAGTCCGTCGGGAAATTATAGATGTCGGAGGTCTTTTCTGGAAGATTGTGCGGCATCCCAGCCATCTTTGACAAGGAAAATGCAGTTAATCCATGCCAATATCTGGAAATGAAAAAAATAGAGTTTTTCCAACTGAACGATGTAGGCCTTAGAAAAAGACTTTTTTAACTTTTATTAAGAAAACCATTTCAAACTAACTTAAATATAATTTGAAAAGTAAAATTGTTATTAATAATGGCAACATTAAAATAATGAAAGTATCGTATTTTTTGTAACTAGACTAATGAAATAAATATCGAAATATTTTAACAACGAATAACTTGAACTTTTTCTTAAAAATTTTACTTAACCTTATTGTATTCTAATCTTTGTTTAACAAATCAAAACAAAGCAGTTCACTCCAAACAATTAAAGGTCGTCATAATTTTACTCAAACAAACATTAGGACCTCGTTGGAAACTAAAACCAAAAACGCAGGGGTAAAGCTACAAATAGTGGAGTCGAAATAACTACCATTACGTAATCGAACACAGAACGTAAATCAAACAACTGGAAGGGTTGGTAGGGTAACGGAGTAGTGACCTAACTGAAGATGATAATGTCTTGTTTCAAGTGTTGGAGTGTTTCATTTCATTTGATGACAAAATATTTCTTGTACACTGTGGTCAGAAATCTGAGTCAGATGGAATTCATAGTTGGGGGAAAAATCAATGTTTTGGCAGATACATCTGTTATTGGAGTGTTCTACACTCCAAACGATTGTCTATAGTAAGAATATTTTGGCCATAACTCGGAAATTTTTCGATAATTCAAAATTTAAAGGTAACTAAATGAGAAAATCACGATTTTTTTTTTTTTAAATCGGCTATATCGATTTTGATTAAAGTTTATTCAAGTGGGTCTTTCAAGAACCCAAACAAAACGAATTGGTCGTTTCCTTTCCACAAAATCTTAGTTCATGAGGCTCCATAATAAAAACAATATGTCATATAATACCGATTTCTTTAAAATCTTAGTGAAATTTAAAGATTAATAACCCAAATCCGTGTGCAAAATTACATGTAAAAAAATATTATAGTGTAGAAATAATCGGCTAAAGAAATCTTGAGTGCAAACATAAATACGATTTACACAAAGGAAGATTACGCCCTTGTTTTGATAAATAAATATTATTTCAAAAATGACGTCATTTGCACATTGCATTTGACAATTATCAAACTGAATGTTTGTGACGATTAGTTTTAATGATAGGAAGTGAGAAAATCTCTACACCATTTATTTTAAATTATTGTGATTTTATTTTATGTACCTGTAAATTAAGATCAGAAGAATTATAAATTTTATCACATTATTTGGTGATAATGTAAATAAAGACCTGAAATTTGATACCCTATTCGATGGTGAAAAGTACATCTATTCTTGGTTATTTAAAATTAGTGCATATTTTGTCTGCCATTTAGAATGATTAACAGCTAAGATTAACTACCACCTCATCATACTTAATGAATTAATTTAAATGTAAAACTATAACGAATCCAACATTTTGAAAACTTACTGATCGATGACGACAGCCTTTATTTGTACCATTTTTTTTATCTCTTCAGCAATGAGATAATTATTGAGAGCATGAAACGCACTGCGAATGAGTCTTGGTTTATGAGCAATCACATTATTACGTACCTCCAATAAACAGCTAAGTGGGCTTCGTAGATAAGTTCCATTTATCATTCTAGCATACATTCTGCTCGTCGTTGACTTGCCTGAAGGAAAACAAGAATACAATTTAAAATGTTCATTTCGTTGATTAAACATTGCGTTTCAAGTAGTAATTAAATAATTACAGATTTGGGTTTTTATGTTGTTTAACGGCGTAAAACCTCTCGGTCATCATCGCCTTAAAAAGAAAATTTAAAAAAAAAACTTTAAATAAAGACCCATATCCTACGAATACTCTAATAGCGACATGTCAGAAGAGAACATTTATTGGTCAAGAAAAACCTGAAAGGAGAGATGGAAGAATAAATCCAGGTTGGGTTATCGAGATTGCATGCCCGTACTCGATATAAGCGAGGCTCTGAAGGCAATATAACTATATAAATTGGACATACAAATATATTATTTTATAATAAATAAGCCTACACAATGACAAACAATGGTAGAAATAATTTATTTTAAAAAGACAGTCAAATGATAACATTACCCTAAGCTAAAAAATGTGGAGATCAGACTATTATTAAATTACAATTATTATCAACATACAGCTTTTGTAATGAAAAAAAAAAATTGTAAAAGAAATTAAATCTGCTGAGGAAGAAAAATCAAACAGCAAGAGATCTGATTGGATATCTACAAGATATAGAGAGTCTGTAAGTGGACGTTATGGTGTTGGACGTGATCATTTGAGGCTATTTTGTCGAACCGTCGAAAGTGGAAAGATAATAGAAAAGAAGATAAGGGTGGAGGTTATGTTAGATTAGATTAAGTTAGGTTAGGATAGGTTAGGTAAGGCTAGACTAGGTCAAGTTAGATTAGATGCCACCCCTGCAGAACATCTATATTATGATCTCGGCAGAGGTTAGACCTACCAGAAGGGGTGAATTTGATAGGATAAACTGATGATCTGGCGTTAGTCGCCAGTGGTAGATCTTTCCAATCTGGAGGTAGTGTTAAATGAAGTCAATTAATTTATATATAGATATATGGTAAAAAGTAACTTCAGTTGGCACTAATGAAGACGGAGGTTACCCTTTTGGTTGCTAGGAGATCAATCAAGGAAATAGAAATACTGGTTGTAAACACAGAATTTACATCCAAGGCGTTCATATATTGTGGAATGACGTTCATCGTGTTAAAAATGTAAAAAAATCTGAAGTCACTATAGCGACTTCTCAGGAATATAGATAGTCCCAGAACTAGCAAGAGGAAGGTCTCAATCTTGTTATATGCTGCTCTCCTATATGGAACAGAGGTAGCATGCATTATAAAAGAGTCAACCGTATGCTTAAACCAAATGACTTTAAGGTCCGTACGCATATAGGAAGAGTTATTTTTAAAAGCCGAAGTCTTTTAAGGGATAGTTTAAATTGCCCAGACAGACAGACAGACAAGCGCACGAAATTAGAAGGGAATTTAGTTTACCTACGGAACCTAATAAAGAGAATTTAATGAAAATGAAAACCATTTTTAATGGTTACTAATTGTTTGTTTCACATCTCACAAAAACTGCTCTTAAAACTAATATGCTACACATTTCTCATTGTTGGATCATGTTGAAAACTATTAGCGTCTACAGTACGGGACAATGGGTGCGGTAGTGCTAGCAGCAGTACCTCCGATCGACATTTTTATAGAAGACCTGGACAAAGGAAGAGTTTCTAAAAATGATAAGTTTCATAAATGGCAGGCAAAATAATTAATGGTGGCCACGGTGGACGCAAAACGATACGAGATCTTCACTCGTAAACTGACAGAATCGATGGGGAATTACATTATCATCTAACTGAAGCACTTTTAATAATCCTTGTTTTGAAAATCTCTCGGCCAATTTTTTCCCTATTGTTTTTAAACTGGTCGTCATCATCACCTTAAAAAAAGAGGAGAAAATAATAGGTGAAGAGAGTTCTGATATTAAAGATGAAAGTGGTCTTACAAATGAAAGTTGTAGATCCACTTATGATACCCCGGTATCGTCATATAAATGAGCCTTTGGAAGTTATTGTTTTTTATTTTAATAACTATTTACGTAATATGGACATTATGGAAAATATTTAAATGTATAATGACTTATTAATCTTAACTTAATTAAAAAACAATAACTAATCAACTTTATATGTTATAAATTTCCTTTATTCTATATTCGCCTGGGTCCTCTTCTGGACAAGAAGAGGTACGACCAATTATATTCGTTTTAAAAATATGTTTTGTAATTTAGGTGATTCCATGTTACAACTGTACTATATTCTATATTGCTCTGGGTCCTCTTCTAGAGGAGAAGAGTTAAGAGCATGTTTATTCATTTTAAAAAAGTTATTGTAAATTAGGTGATTCCATTTATAACTTTACTACATTTTATATTGGTCTGGGTCCTCTTCTGGAAGAGAAGAGGTAAGAGCATGTTTATTCATTTAAAAAAAAGTAATTGTAAATTAGGTGATTCCATTTATAACTCTACTACATTTTATATTGGTCTGGGTCCTCTTTTGGATGAGAAGAGTTAAGAGCATGTTTATTCATTTAAAAAAAAAAAGTAATTGTAAATTAGGTGATTCCATTTATAACTCTACTACATTTTATATTGGTCTGGGTCCTCTTCTGGAAGAGAAGAGTTAAAAGCATGTTTATTCATTTAAAAAAAAGTAATTGTAAATTAGGTGATTCCATTTATAGCTTTACTACATTTTATATTGGTCTGGGTCCTCTTCTGGAAGAGAAGAGGTAAGAGCATGTTTATTCATTTAAAAAAAAATAATTGTAAATTAGGTGATTCCATTTATAACTCTACTACATTTTATATTGGTCTGGGTCCTCTTCTGGAGGAGACGTGGTAAGAACATGTTTATTTGTTAAAAAAAAAAGTAATTGTAAATTAGGTGATTCCATTTATAACTCTACTACATTTTATATTGGTCTGGGTCCTCTTCTGGAAGAGAAGAGTTAAAAGCATGTTTATTCATTTAAAAAAAAGTAATTGTAAATTAGGTGATTCCATTTATAGCTTTACTACATTTTATATTGGTCTGGGTCCTCTTCTGGAAGAGAAGAGGTAAGAGCATGTTTATTCATTTAAAAAAAGTAATTGTAAATTAGGTGATTCCATTTATAACTCTACTACATTTTATATTGGTCTGGGTCCTCTTCTGGAGGAGAAGTGGTAAGAGCATGTTTATTTGTTAAAAAAAAAGTAATTGTAAATTAGGTGATTCTATTTATAACTCTACTACATTTTATATTGGTCTGGGTCCTCTTCTGGAGGAGAAGAGGTAAGAGCATGTTTATTCATTAAAAAAAAAAGTAATTGTAAATTAGGTGATTCCATTTATAACTCTACTACATTTTATATTGGTCTGGGTCCTCTTCTGGAGGAGAAGAGGTAAGAGCATGTTTATTCATTAAAAAAAAAGTAATTGTAAATTAGGTGATTCCATTTATAACTCTACTACATTTTATATTGGTCTGGGTCCTCTTCTGGAAGAGAAGAGGTAAGAGCATGTTTATTCGTTTAAAAAAAAGTAATTGTAAATTAGGTGATTCCATTTATAACTCTACTACATTTTATATTGGTCTGGGTCCTCTTCTGGAGGAGAAGAGGTAAGAGCATGTTTATTCATTAAAAAAAAAGTAATTGTAAATTAGGTGATTCCATTTATAACTCTACTACATTTTATATTGGTCTGGGTCCTCTTCTGGAAGAGAAGAGGTAAGAGCATGTTTATTCGTTTAAAAAAAAGTAATTGTAAATTAGGTGATTCCATTTATAACTTTACTACATTTTATATTGGTCTGAGTCCTATTCTGGAAGAGAAGAGGTAAGAGCATGTTTATTCATTTAAAAAAAGTTATTGTAAATTAAGTGATTTAGGTAAATTTGGAGGAGGGTCATCCTCTGGATAAGAAAAGGTAAAAGCATATTTATTTGTTTATAATTTAGTTGGTTTCATGTTATAACTCTGTTTTATTCTATATTGGTCTGGGTCCTCCTCCGGATGAAAAAAAGGTAAAAACATTTTTATTTGTTTAAAAAAGTTTGTAATTTACATGTTAGAACTTTTTTTATGTATTTACATCTCTGATATTTTCTGGACAAGACGAATTACGAACTTAAAGAACATGGCTGAAGAAGATTATTTATTTTCAACAGGTCTGAACAGGAACTAATTATTGCATAATATTGTGACGTCAAATGCTTGATTAGATTCAACCTTAGTTCATATACAAATAAAACTACATTAGGAAATTTAGTGAAAACAAATTAGATTCTCCGAAAACTATTTTCAATTTTTGATAATCTTAGATTGGCCAATTATACAGATTTAAACAAAATTTAAAAGTTGGACTTATTTCCATGAACTACCTTTGTTTTATTTATTTCACAAATGTGTATGGTGTTGTAATTTATTTTACAATTTTTTTCTCTTAAAACTGTGTTTAAAAAATGTATATATATAAAATACTGTTGTGCGGTTGGGTTCCGGAACGTCACTCAACCGTGAAGGGACAACTTTACGGGAGATTCAAAACCAAGTTTTTCTGAATATAACTGCACAAAGTCATCCTAGATGTAAGACCAGGTCCGGTGCCAGAAGCCCCATGTCCTTTACAACTTATATATAAATATTTCTTTACTCAAAATCGTTTCAACGAGATTGTCGCTATCTTCAGTGACGTATGACAGCAACGATAATTAAACTATAACTACTAGTTACACCAATAACATACCTGTTCCTTTGACACCTTCAATAACGATGAATGCTTTTCTTCCTTCTTCCGGCAATATTGCAGAATCATTTTTATATTGGTTCATCTTAATATATTGTACTTCTGGTATCTCAAATATTTCGTGCTAAAAATACAAAATAATACACAACCCATTAGATAGTATGTTATTACTAGATGATTGAGAACATAAACAATCACTGCAAATATTATGCATTTATAGTCTAATAAATAATCTTAAATTGTTGTTTGATTAAATAAATTTAAGGTGGATATACTTCCTTTTACCTACTTACCAATACGTAGTATACAGTAAGTTATGTGATGGGTCAAAAATCAATGTCAGGTTTTTTGCGGATATATCAGTTTAGAGGGCCTTTGAGTCCAAAAAAAGTGGAGTGACAGGTGAAGTGCCGCAGAACACCTCGACACGACTCTGGATGTAGCACAGGGTACAAGTAATAGACAGACGATCACAGATGGAGTGACAGAAGTGTCAATGAACAATTTGACATAACTCTGTTTGTCAGTAGATCAGGGTACAAGTAATAGACTGACTTTTACAGAAGGAGTGTAATTTAAAGTATCATGAAACAGCACTACATGACTCTGTTACGGAGTAGCATAGAGCACAAGTAGTACACAGACGTTGACAGAAGGAGTGACATTCAAAGTGGTGCGGAACAGCATGACACGACTTTACTTCACAATAGCACAGCTGACAAATAGTTGACAGACGTTCACAGAAGGAGTGACAGGTGAAATGATTCGGAACAGCTCAACACGGTTCTGTTTGAGTGTACCACTGGGTAAAAGAGGTAGACAGACGATGACAGAAGGTGTACAGGTGAAGTCCTGCGGCACATTTTGACGTGACTCTGTTTGGGAGTAGCACAGGGTACAATTAGTACACCGATGTTTACTGAATGAGTGTCAGGTGAAGTGCCGTGGAACAGCTGAACAATACTCAATAGTACAGCTGATAAGCAGTAGACAGGCGATCACAGAGGGAAGAGTTACAGGGAAAGTTGTCGTTTAACAACTCACACGACTCTATTTGCCAGTAGCAGGGTAGTTGACAGATGATCACAGATAGACTGACAGGTTAAGTACCTCAGATCAGCTAAATATAACTCTGCTACATGACTTTTTTTGGCAGTAGCATAGGGTATAAAGGACAACTCTTTTTTCCACTCTGCCCATGTTAGGTTAAAGCATTCTTCCTTCCCGGATGGAGATGTTTTTCCCAACAAGCCAAAATCACCATAGTTATTAGTATCAGAGATAATAGAATTAGAGTTGGTTCTCTTTTTATTTGATTTTTGTGAATGGGTGAATGAAAAATTGTGTTCAATATTCTTGCATCATTTAAAAAAATAAAATAAATGTTTAGTGATATATCATAAAGGGTTGAGTAAACGTTTCTGTATTTTCAACTATGCCAAAAATACTAAGGACAAAATATTATAAATTTGGATAATTCGACATATTTTCTGCCATATTGTAACTGTCTGATTGGATTACCTTTTAATTTAAATTATAATTGTAATTTTAGATGCGATAATTTCAGAGTAAACTAAAATATCATGTTCCCGAAACGTTTACAACACCGTCAAGTAAAACTTTTTTTTTCGTTTAGGTTTACTTATATTTTTGTAATCTTCCTTATGCATCTTTTTTTTTCAAAATTAAATTGACAAAGATATATTCACTGTGACAATACAAAGAATATCCATTTGATTTACATATAAAATACAAAAAGTATTTCGCTGGCATTTAAGTTTTGGCAATTTTTTGTTTCAACCGACTGCAGTAATCACGAACTTACATTAATAAGAAACTTACCACGTCTCTAAGTGTATCCAAGACACTCTTAAGAGAATGGAAGATGCCATATGATGATGGATAAATCACTGCAAAAACACAAAAACAATTGTCAATATGTACAATAACAGTTATAAATAAAATTAAGTATTTCAAACAAACAACTTGGAGTAGCAAGAACATTTTACTTGGAGTACCTTGTTAAGACTATTTACTATTTGCTAGGTGCTTGCAATGGTTACTAATGAATTGGCGCATAAATTTGAAGAAGTCAAAAAAAAAACGATGGAAAGTAGGAATGAATATCAATTTTGTTATACCAGAAAGGCTAAACTCAAGAAACGAAAAATATTAAATTTTTTAGGACAAAACCATAGGTAATTTGAACAGTTTCCAATACCTTGGTATTGAGCAGATGAAGGATGACTCGCAAAGGATCAGGAATAGAAGTGTTTGCATAAATTGAGAACTAATTTGGCGATATAGATCTACTGTGCCATCCTTTAAAATTTCTGAGATCCTCAGTTACATAAAAATATCCTATCCGATAGCCACAATAAACTGCATGATTTGAAGTTGATTTTAAAGAGGGTAGATCTTCCACTTCTACTTGGTATTTTCATAAGGTTCTTGCTCTTTTAACAGCTATGACCTCGAAGTCTATTAGTAGGTGATGAGGGGTTTCCTCACCTTTATTACAGTACCTACAGGTCGTGTCAAACCTCTTGAAACCTTTGATTGTTCCATGCTCTAAGGAAGCCTGTTAGTAGTCTTAGTCTATTCTTGCTAACCAATGCAAGCTCTAGATGTCTTAACTGTCGTAATTCCTGAGAATCTCCTTAGCTTGCCTCAGTCCTTTTCTTTCTTTCTGGAGTTTTGATCTGACTTCATCACCTATTTCGAGGCTCACCTTAAAATAGTTGTCTCCAAGTCCACTGGACAGGATTTTAAGTATGCACAGTAATTGAACAGATCTCTTCTGTCATCAGCAAAAGATGCAATTCTCTTAGATATATGAAGGTACGGTGATATATGATTTGGTGATTTGTTTATACATATGAATAAATTATAAATTTTGTTTTTTAGATTTTAATAGAATATAAAGATATTTAGATATAAAAACTAGTTGATGGGCCTAATCACAAGGTACTTACTTAATTAACTCCATCGTAATACATGAAGATGCTCTAAACGTAATAACTCAAAATGTTGTATCTTGGACTTTGTAGGAAATAATAAATTGTATTGGTAGATCAAGAGGTCTTACCTAGTAACGTAGTATATAATAAGTTAGTTTAAAACAGTTATTACACATGTTTTCTAAACTTCGTAACTATGTACATCACTACTTTATTGATGTCACTAGACATATATATTACATTAAACAGAAAGTCGCTTCATTTTTGTCGGTACCTCAGAGTCCTCAAGTTGTACATATATGAAGAAACCTTCACTCGGTATGCTCGTGTCGAAGACTCTGCCCTGGTGGATCTCGTAATTATACGAATATCACCTTTTCTTGTGAGGTCATAGTTCGAAATTACATTTTTGACAATAAATTTGTCATCGTAGAAAAGTGGGTTGGTATCATTATATACAGAATTGAAATCTACAAAGTTTTATATATTTTAGTATGTTATAAGTTGAATAACATACTAGATACAAACCAAAATCATTTAAGAAGACCGCCATTTTCACATATTTAATTCGATTTTTCTGTATTTCAAAGGATACTATATGAACACAATGTAGTCCTCTGTACCAAATGTCATATCCCTATCTTTATTTTGTAGCCGCTTCCATACATACAGAAAACAACAATGCCAATTTTTACTTGTGCAGGATTAACTACAATAATTATTACTTTTTTTTAAATTTCATAGGAGAGGTGAAAAATCTTCTAAAAACAAAGGGAAACTTCCAATCTGCTCAATAGTGTGAGATTATTACTCACTAAAAACCACCTTCCTTCCTGTTAGTACCGATATCGGATAGAACAAGAATTCTAGAATGGTTTTCCATGTACCAACATGGTAAGCTCTTTCCATGGACGTGTCGATAAGATATAGTGAAAAAGGTTAATAGCTTGGTACACAGAATTCATTCCTGAATCCCTTGTCTTTAGGAAGGTGGTTTTCAAGGAGTAAAAATCTCATACTATTGAAAAGATTTGTTGTCTCCCTTTGTCTTTTGAAGATTTTCCAACTCTCCTATGAAATATTTTACAAAAAATAAACCTACTTGATCTAAGATGTTATTATGAACTTTTGAATAAGATCCTGCCATGTTATCTCGTAAAATTAACTTAACTGTAGCTTGAAGTTTATCATGACATCAGATAAATTAAATGAAATATGAATTTTGTGAATTCGTGTTAAGACATAATAAAACAGAATAAGAGAGCATTTTAAATTAAAATAGTTTCAGGTTCATTTTTGTATGAAATTTACATTTAAGTTATGATTTAATGAAGCAATAAAATTTAAATTCAGTTATAACCTGTGTGTAAGTATATGTGTAAGTAGGCATAAGGCCTAATTAGGGTTAAAATATTTTACAAAGTATGTAATCTACTATCTAACAAAATGTCTTTTCCTATAGTAACAAGAAAAAAGTTATAAAGTTAATTTAACTAAGGATTAGGCCATTTGATGTTAAAGCAATTAGACCTTCTGCTATATTTCACCACAAACTTTAATATATATTCTGTTATATAGCGTAATTGATATTTTGCAATACATATTTATTTTAATAAGTGCTGGGAACTAAATCATGTGTAGTAGGCATATATCTTCAAATACCCAATATTTTGTACTTTCGCGCAGACCCTGCATTGTACCAACTCTTTTAAGCGGATAATAAGTGTCCAGTTAAACAGATAATGTCTGATGTCTTAGGAATCAGAGTATCCTGTTTGGGGAATGGTAAATATCATTCTCGCATAGTGTGGTGGAGGTCCAAGGTTCATCCCTATAGGATCTCAAAAGTGACAGAGCAAAATGAAGTAAAGTGGGGTGGTGGAATTGGTAGCAAATTGTCGTTGTAAATACTAGAATTACGACAAAAGATCTCAATGTGCTGACCAAACATCATCTGACTGAAGGCTGTCTATCACTTTATGCCCTTCACAAGCAGTTGTGCCACAGGATGTTGTGAGAGTATATCAAACAATCTTGGTCTGATCTTATGTATATGAAATTAAATTATTTGCACATCACTAATTAGATGATATAGGCCCCTATTTTAAAAATTGGCAATATTTTGTTCATAATAATAAAGAAATAGTAAAACCTATAGTTCTTTGACTTTTGTGTTTCTAGGTAAAGTTGCTTAGATAGTGACTTTTGAGTCAGTTAGGATAACTATTTTGTATTGTTTGTACGTCTGATTTAATAATTAATAACTGAAGGCCTATGGAGATTGCTCTTGCTTCAGCATCAAAGTTCATTTTGTTGCATTTGAATGAAATATAATGTGAAAAGAAGGACAAATGAACTTCTGCCCCACACTTTCACTTGGTGTCCTGTTGTCCTGTGAATCATCTGTTTAAGATCTTACTTGAAGTGGGCAAGGAAATTACCTTCTAGTGGATACCATCCCATATAGGAATCATTGGAAATGAGATCACTGACCAACTGTCTAAATGGGGTATTCTTTTTAAAAAGTTATCTCAGCGGTATAATGAAGAGCAGACAATAGAAAGTACTAAAGACAAAGTATGTAACATAGTGAACACATATTGAGGAGTCGAGAAGTGCATGAGTGGTGAGTTTTCTATTGAACACAAGACATGACTGTCTGGTGGCTCATCGGGGCAGGATCAGCTTTTTTCATCAAGTACCGTCTGTGCCAGCAGCCTAGCATCATCATGAATAAGGACCATCTTCTTTAATGTAGAAAACTGGGTCCAAAGAGCAGAAACTTGAACAAATTTTATTGTGGTTTGGTATTCTATATTACTACAACAAAACTGTCAATTTAAATAAATAATGAATTCATTTTCAGTATCCAGGTAACTATTAGTTACCTGGATACTGAAAAAATAAAAAATAAAGTTTCTTACCATGTTTCATTTAAGTGACCTCTTTTTTGTATTAGTAACGCGTTTCGGGACTTTTATCCCATCTTCAGACACAACATAAGTACATTACTCAACCGAGGTCGTCCACACTAAAATTATTTACACAAAACACAAATATCACATTAAAAGTAGGTTTAGGTGTAGACCTTGAGTTGCCGTCTGGTAGCCAGAAGGTGTCACCTAAACGTACTTTTAATGTGATATGTGTGTTTTGTGTAAATAATTTTAGTGCTTGACAACCTCGGTTGAGTAATATATTTATGTTGTCTCTGAAGATGGGATAAAAGCCCCGAAACGCGCCACTAATACAAAAAGAGGTCACTTTTCGGAAACAAGGTAAGAAACTTTATTTTAAATAAATAAGTATAAATACAAGCCTAGAAATTAAATTTATGAAAAATCCCTTCTCTTCCTAGATTGCTGTGTGCTGCAGTTATTTAAGATAATTTTTACCAAGTAAAATGTTTCAAATGTTATCTTACCATCATCTCCTAATGCGATACTTGGACCTTTACAACAGAGGAAGAGAAATATGTAATAAACACAGTATTTTCTCATTTTAGCTGAAACATTTGTTTGAAAAAAATTAATATATCTTCTTAACATAAGAAAATAATCTGTCAGTTTTTAGAAAGTTTGTATAGTTTTTTTAATCTTAAACATATGTTAAATTCTGGCTCAATAGACAAAACAAAAACTAAAATCAATCATAAAAATCATACATTTCTTAAAACTTATATCTAGGAGATAGATGATTATAATTGAGCATCTAAAATTAAATTAGTTTATTGCAGCTCCAAATTCAAAATACTGGGTGTTTCAGAAAAGACTTTACACTATAATAGCATGTAGAAGTTTAATAAGATAACTTATATAATTGGTTGATATTTTATTTTAAAGTTAAATACATTAGGTCTTTAATTAAAGAGCTATTTTATTAAATGCAACTACTAGTGATATGAGAGATAACCCAAATGAATTAAATTTTTAGACGAAATTGAATCAAAAGCGTCACTTTTACATCTGGGATGTAAATTTGAATTATCAGCTCAGGTGGAACATACACTTGACCTTTAATGAAACACCATAGTAAGAATGTGAACTACTCACAGACTATGATATGTACATGACCCTATAAAAAGGAATTAGATGCGCTATATCAAATTGCGTTAAACGGTACATGAAAGCTAACAAAAAACACGTCGAATGGTACCGTCTAACAGAAACATATAGTTATTTGTGGTATGTTGACGTGAATAATGTATATGGTCACTCTTTATCGCAATACCTCCCCTACAAATGTTTCAAATGGATAGATCCCTGTGAGAAATCTTTAGAAAATTGAACGAATAAAATTCTTGCCTATGATTGTGGGTAGGTTTAGGTTAAATCTTCGAAGTTCCAGATTACTTTCAAGATGAACATGCAGATCACCCACTTGTAGCAGAACATTGCAATGAAAAACTATATGCAGCGCTAACGGATAAACACAACTACGTGGTTCATATCAAGAATCTATCTACAGCTCGGAATGGTGTTGAAAAAATAAACAGAGGTATCTGGTTCCTTCAAAAACCGTTTATGAAACAGTGCATAAATTTGAATACCCAGAAACGGGCTGAAACTGATTGTACTTTCAAGAAAGATTTCTATAAACTGATGAACAACTCTGTGTTTGGCAAATCTATGGAAAACGTAAGATTAAGAAAAGATATAAAACTTTGTAACAAGAAGAGAGCAGTGAAATAAGCAAAATATCCTCGGTTTAACAAATTCTGAATGTCCGATGAAGATTTCTTAGCTTGCCGTATAGAGAAAACAAATATTAAATTCGATAAACCAATCTACTTAAGATTTACAGTTTTAGAGCTGTCCAAAGAGTTCATGTACGATTACTACTATAACATAAAAAAAAAAAAATATGATCCAAGCATTAGACTTTGTTATATGAATTCGGATTCACTATTTTATAAACGTCGATAGACCCTGGAGTTATGAAAAATAACATGGATGAGTTAGATACAAACAAATTTCCTAATGATCACGAGTGTTACCGTCGAAAAAATACCAACGTTATTGGAAAATTTAAAGGTGAGTTGAATGGATTGCCGGCGCAAGAGTTCTGAGGGTTACGCTCTAAATTATACGCTTACGCTTACGCAAGCAGAGATTTTGTGAAATGTAAAGATGTGAAACGTAGTATTGCAAAGAAATCGATCCATCGAGAGAATTTAAAGATAAGGAACGAACGAGTATAGAACCTAAAGTTTAACCAGAAGCACTAAACATAAAATATATTCAATCAAACAAACTAAACTTGCACTCATCTTAAACGATGATAAACGGTTCATTCTAGGGAACAAAATAGATACATTGTCTTGAGGGCACTACAAAATATAAACTTTCAAAAGCTGTAAATATAAATATTGGAGACCAAACACCGACACAATAATGCCTTCAGTAATCAAAAACAAGGTTGGTATTAATTTAAGTATGCAAGATGAAAACAAATAGGAAGAAAGCAGGAGTAGAGACGATACATTGCTGTAAATGTAAAATGAAAACGGCAAACATAAACGAAGAATATCTACAAACTGGCACCGGTCTTTGAAGAATTTCTGCACTTTGTAAAATGTGTAAAACTAAAAAAAGTAAATTTTTAAAGCCAACAGAGATCATAGAAAATAACACTGTTAAGTGAAAGAACATCGTAACACTAAGCCTGAAATCGATTTCAATTTTTTTTTAAACTAATCAAAACTTTGCGTTCTAGACTTCACAAAACTATCAGGAAGAAATTTAATGAAAGACTAATCATTACATTACGCATAGATGATCTTTGGGCTGCTGAATTAATATTAATGAGAAAATATGCAGATTTAATGTTGGTTACAATTACATATTGGATGTTATATATACATTTTCTAAATTTGCTTGGAGTGAACCTCTAAAGAGAAAGAGTGGAATAATTGTAGTTGTTGACGTTTTCGATAGAATTATTAAAAAAGCTATTAAAGATGGTCATAGCACTCCCAACTTGGTGCATACAGACAAGGGTGGGATTTCTTTTTATTCCCCTTTCGCTAGCGGGGGTGTCTGTGGTAAAATCCTTTCACCACCTCCCTTTTGTTCCCGGCGATATTACTATTCTAACAGATCTACTAGCGGGTTTTCTGTACGGTAAATTGCAGGGGAATTGCTTTGCATCAAATCAGTTTACCCTCTCACTCGGTGATGAGAATCCTTATCACGCATCAAGGTGAAAAAGAAGTTGTGCATCAGCCGGAAGAGATACCAGATCTGTTCAAGGAAGTGCATGTCTTCTAGTCTACAGGATAACCGATATTTCAGGTACCCCCAAATTATTCACCCAACAAATAATGGCTATTTAGCCCCTTTTGGTATGGGTCAGACGGCCCAGGGTTTTCATCGGTGCGTCTCCAAAATTGGTATAAAATTAAATATGTGTTATAATAAAGCATTTTGGAGCAGAGGGTAATTGCATATAAAAGACAGGGATTGAAAAAAGATCAATCAAACCTAAAAAATAAAAACATTTTAAAAATACCTTCCGTTAACAAACACTGATACCCTTTATTATGATTTAGATCAATTTAAAATACCGAATTTCAGATCAGTTTTCGTGCAGGATGAATTACCACGTGTCCCAAAAATATTAAAGTATGGTGTATTAACTCTGTTCACATTGGACAGCATACTATAAATAATAAAAAGTTTAAAAATATTATTTACGATTTGTACGGCGATGTTAACCCTCCAATAGAACTTGTAAAATATCTATGTAGAAATAATCCGTTTTATAATGAAGACAGAATTCAAGAATATAATGATCCTCCGACATGCTGTCATCTATGTATTGTATTTATTGTCTCAAAAGATTTCATTTGATAGCATAATTTCGAGTTGACAGAAAATTAATATATGTGGGCTGATAATTTTGAGTAATCTCATTTGTAACAAGCACAACTTTTTTTCCTAATTCTATAAGGGAGTAGAAAAAATGTCAAGTGTATATGGAAAGTATATGAATGATATTGTTTGATCTCAATATAAATCATTTTATCCTACGAGAATGTAAATTTAAATGCGCCGAATAGAAAAATTAATTAATGATTGATTATGGTAACATGTTCAATTTCTAGATATCAGTTTTTCATTATAGGATTGTTTTGAAAAAAGTCTGATGGAACGAATTTACCTGAGGTTCTAATATTAAACTTGTTGACAATTTTGTTCCACTCCTATTTTCAAAGATAGAAGTAACGAAACATAATCACTGATAGAGGAAGTTGACCAACCCGGGATCACTAGTACGGTTAGAGCCCTTGTTTCACCCCAAAAAGTGAAATGAATTCACTACGAAACTGTGGCTATATATCGGAAATTGAGGGAGCCAAAAATAAATTCTTTCCATTTTGGATTTTTCGATGATGTGAGGGATTTACAATTACGTTTATATGATATAGTGATGATGATGCACTGTATCTTTGGAAAGATACCAAAGCGGATGGATCATATGATGATACTACGCTACCAAAAGAAGGCAAAGTTGTGACAACGGAATTCTATACTGTATATGAGTACCATTGATAGAATTCAAATCAGAATCTAAAATTATGTTGGTGTTAAAATTAACCGATGTGAAAACTATCCCTTTCGAATTTATAAAATGACAATGTGTACAGAAAATTATGCCTGAAGGAGCCGGTTTGTTACATTTTGATATAACTAGTCTAATATTTATGGGAACATTGAAAATCCTACATTCTTTCTGGTTAGTTTCCAAAAAATAGTCCAATTTTATTATTATACATTTTTCGGACATTGGCCATCATTTGTGTGTTAAAAATCAAAACACGACGTTTCGGGAATAAGAATCCATTCCCGTTATCAAGTGACTAAAAACTAAAGAAACATGAAACTAGAAACTAAGCCTATGTAAGAAGTAAATAAGAATACCACCAACCTTAATATCTAAGCATGCATCTCAGTGCTAAAACTGAGAAGTCAAAAAACACAATCACGGTAACACATAACTAACGTCAAATACGTGTTGTTGTATCAAAGATACAGCAACAAGTGACGTGGTCCAGAAGGCGTGACAAACTATTAGGGGAGTGGCCTATTGTTAGTTTACTTCTTACATAGGCTTAGTTTCTAGTTTCATGTTTCTTTAGTTTTTAATCACTTGATAACGGGAATTGATTCTAATTCCCGAAACGTCGTGTTTTGATTTTTAACACACAAATGATGGCAAATGTCCGAAAAATGTATAATAATAAAATTGAACTTCCATCATTAACAAATAACTTCAAACAGAGAAAAAATAGTCCATGTTTGCTTTAGCCGATTCAGTAAGTTATCTAAATAAATTTGATCATAACATTTCTAAATATTTTTAAAATTTGTAAAGCAAATTTGACTCGAGGTGGCTGTTGATCGGAGATCAGTCTAATTTGAGTTGCATAAACAAGAAGCAAACTTTAATCGGAGATCAAAGTCCGGTTGATCTAAATGTTTATATTTTCCCAATCAAGATGTCAAGATTTCATAGGAGATGAATGAGAATATAACTTACTGATTACATTTGAAATTATATTTATGTTTACGTTACATTTACAAATAGGAATATTTTTTTAATAATTTATAGTTATAAATTCCTCGGATGAAGAGTATATTGAATTATATGACTTTCTGTGCAGGTTTTTAAATTTTAGAGAAAGAAATTAAATATTTTCTATTGTACAATGATACAGAATTTAATCCAATTTAGTTTAAATAAAAATTGTTGCATTTATTTACTAGAAATTATAGAAGACTACATTAAGCATTTTACAGTGAGAAATTTACCACTTTCTTCTTGAAATAAACTTCTAATTGTTTTTAAGCAACATCATCATTTGAAATTGTTCTTGGAGACCATATCCAACCATTAGTAGAGTTTCATAAGAGCTAGTCAAACAAGCTAAAGAACTTCCTACTGAAGAAAGAGAGGTCGAAAATATTACATGGCAATATGCTAGTGTAGCTGGCTTTCCGAGATTAATTCGAGCAATAAACTGTGTGTATATTCTGATAAGAAGGAATAGTGTTTATAAAACTAGACAAATTTTAAAAAGTGATTACTAGGGATTTTTATTTTTTAATCTGGTGCAAAAGCAATACTGAAAAGTGCGTTATTTATTTACCTGTTTCGTTATTTACGAAAATCAAGTTTATTTTAATATTGATATATTGTCTTCTCGTAACCTACGAGATTATTAGAACTTTAAATTTCAACTCCCTAAACATAAAAAAAAAAAATTCATGAAACATTATAGTACGTAAACTCTCAAACCGTATAAAATGTACTAAGTTAATAAATTAATATAATATATTGTTACTTAATTATATGTTTTAATGAATGTATCATGCAAAATGTATTCTTGAAATCTTAAATACAATACGAGGATGCATTAAAATCATTTAATTGTCAACTATTAATATATGAAAAACAAACACAATAAATTCAACAACTTCATTCAGTCTTGCCAACCTAGTTTTGAGAGTTAATAAATATTTATATTAACTATTAAAATTATAAATAACTAATTTTAAAGCATACCTGCACTAATTATATATAGATTTAATCATTTGAATTAAGATATATTTTATTTTTTAATACATTTTATTTTGTCCTCCATTTTCACTCAACCATCACATTCAAATGTTGCCTTTAAATAACCCTAATTATAGATTATATAAGAGCATGATTGTGGAGCTCTTCCACTTTCATCACCCATAATCTGTTATCAGTAATATTAATAGAGGCACAGATAAATCTTAAAATGTTATTAATTTATTCTTATGTTAATGATTGGTTGTCACTTATTCTGAGGAAGAAAATTTAAAAAAACTCATTTGGGAATAACCAGGACAAAATGATTGTTCAAATGATTGTAACGTTTTCTTACAAAAATATTATTTAATGATTGAATAATTTATAATTAAAATAATGATAATAATTTCTTACGATTTAAAAAAAAATTTAAAGTCTTTAATTGTATTGTAAAATTATACCATATAACATGTGTCTTTTAACAAGATTATATATTTGAAATTATTTTTTAGTTATTCAATTAAAAAATGAGTAGCCTACTATTAATGTCGTGGTTCGGAAGTCCAATAGTCCGTAACTCTTTCCTTGCAACACAAAATAAATTAAAACTATTAAAACTTAATTCAAACAATTAAAATAATCGTTATCTTAAAAACTAATTAAAGGTGTGATGGAAGCGATGGGTGAATATGATACAAAATTGATGGTGAGTGGTTTTTTTAAAAAAATAATAAATTATATTACTTGCATTATAATAAAAGTTCTTTCGTTTACAGTTTTGAGTTTGTTATTATGCCCTTTAATTAAATAATTTTGAGAGAGTTGTAATTTCTGTTGGTTAGTTTTGGTTGGATATAATCTGAATCTGAAAAGTGAATTTACAAGGTAACTCAACTCCTGGAGAGATAAACAAAGTTATATATTATACTCACCAATTTTTTTAAGCTCTATTGTTGTATTTTAGCTACATAGCTGTTTTTTATCACCAGACTGTTATTTAAAACACTCAATCATCCCGTATCTATAAAAATGATGCTACCTCTTCGGATGTTTTGAGTAAAATGTCAAAACTTCTTCTTTTCAACAATGTATAGACTTCCTATCCCTCCCACATGATAGTTCTTCTTTCTCTTTTTTTAAACTCTGAACATAAAATAATAAACATAAATTCATTTGAAAAAACTACAACATTCTATTTAAATGGCCACTATGTTGACATTTGAAATTATTTTTTTCTAAATTTCGGTAGGGTTATACATGGACACAATATAGCCAACTTTACAAATTTCAAGTTCCTGTCTTAATTTGTATAGCTACTATCATGTTTACATGACGGTATGGTCGTAAATCACTTGTTCCATATCCTGAGGCCATGAAATGTAAAGATCAATAAAGAACAGAAGACGAACCTTTTACAATTACCAAATATTTACCTTGTACTTTGTATACTGGGTAAGAAGAAATGAGCACAGGGTTTATTTATTCATTGTTTATGTCTCCAGTTGCAATATAGTATGAAACTAAATATAGTATACCTATATAAACATATATACATATACCTGGATTTCCGTCATGCAACTTGTGTTGTAGTTTACACTACGCGTTTCGAGAACAGGTTCTCATCTTCAGGTGTAACATTTATCGACAGTAATGACATTTTAACTTTGAACGTTGACCCCACTAGTAAATACACTAAACTCATAAACGCTGTACATCAATAAATGTACAGAATTGTTCCATGGTGATCTCAACTATCTTAAAGCAATCAATCCTGTTGCGGCACGTCTTACCGGTTTGCCTAAAATACACAAAGAAAATGTTCCAGACATTTGATCAATTACACAACAGCACCCGGATACAGGGTGACCCAAACATTGCAACACATTATCAAAGATAATATCTCAATTATCAATGATTGTAGTATAAAAAACAGTTTTGAATTTGTCGATGATACCAAGAATATCGCGATTAAACAGAACCACATTTTGGTTTCGTTTTATATCGTGAATTTATATACCAACATACCGATTCAAGAAACCATATGTATCTTAAAGGATAACCTCATTAAAACCGGGAAAATGAGTAATAAACACCATTACCCAAATCATCGAGTTATTGAACATAATATTAAAGCAGAACTATTTTGAATTTGATAGCAAGTATTATATACAGAGTGAAGGTTTGGCTATGGGATCCCTATTAAGTTCCCTACTTTCAGAAATATATCTTAACCACTTCGAAAATAACTTTTTGTTGACAAGCAACAATAAATATCACAACCGTATAGTATTTTACAAAAGATATGTGGATGATACATTCTTAATATTTAATGGAACAACTCGACTAGACATGTTGCATAATTACCTCAACAGTATAAACACTAAAATACAGTTTACAATGGAGAAAGATAATCATAGGATCAACTTTCTCGACTTAATGGTCATAAAACACATAAGTAATCTGAAATTTAAAATATACAGAAAACCTACCACTATTGATATAGTCATTCACGCTGGTCACAAAAAAATGGCCGCCTTTAATTCATTTATACACCGTTTGGTTACCATACCGATGGATGAACCAGATTATTTTGAAGGAGTGCAAACCATCAAGCACATTGCAAATATGAATAGATATAGCACAACAATAGTTGATAGATTAATTCATAAGCACTTAAATAATAACAAAAATAAAGAAATCAAAGAATTGAAATTCGTATTTGCTGAGTACACCAACATATTACCAACTTTTTTTAAAAAACGTATTCAAGAAGCTTAATGTAACTGTATCATTCAGAACTCACAACAACATAAAGAAAATATTGCAACCGAAAACCATAAAAAACATTGACAACGTTCTGGTGTCTACAAACTAACATGCAGCGATTGTGATAAGTTTTATATTGGCCAAACTGGTAGAAAATTCAGAGACAGATTTAAGGAACACTTATCCAAAAATGATTCTCAGCTCTTCTGACGATTTTCTGATGATTGGATCTATTTTATTTTTTACGTGGTTCTCTGTGTCAAGGGACGATCCAAGTGGAATAACAAATATTTTACACTCATGGATTGTGAAAGTGTTTCCTTGCCCGATTTTACAGACAGTTAATTATTCTACCTAAGTGAAAAGTTGATGTGTTGCGACTTAGAAGCACTTGGTCTTATTGACCACTTTGTTAACCAGTTATTTGTGCTATCCAACTGTTTCAGTAATTGACTATTTGCTTCATGGAGTCATGAGAAAAGGCAGCATCATCTGCAAATGTAGCAACGGTAAGATCAGCTTACACTTAATAGGCTCTATTACAACTTGTAATTTCACATTTTGAACATTTGTTGTCGAGATTGGTCTTCAAGAACAATGCAATTCAACATTTTCTCAGCCCTTTTTAAAAACTTTATACCACTTAAAAACCATAGTTCTTGATATAGTGGCATCTCCATTAACTTTAATTTAAGGACCTTACCAATTTGCTGATATACATTAGTGAGGTGTTGTGTTGCCAAGTCATACATTAAAAAATCAGTATACTTATTTTCAGAACAAACCTTGAATTGCCACATTTTTATTTATTGGATGGAAAAAATATAATTCTCTTATAAATAAACAGAAAGAGGTTATAACTATAATAATAAGGTATTGTTAATAATTTATACTTTATATAAAAATGTTGAATTAGTTTAATAATTAAATGAATAATGCAAGTTTATATTGTTAAAATAAATATTCAGACATATTTTTAAATCATGGCTTGCTTAATAGTTAGCAGCCTCCTAAGCCTTCCTAATTAAATAAAAATATGTGATACTAATGATCATGAAAATTTATAAAAACAAATTTAGGTTGTGGTGAAGGTAATCTCAATATTATATTGTTAAATGTTATATTTCATCGATGTGTATTATGGTTAGTTTCTGTACTTTTTGAAACATTATACTTCTTATAACATTCACGTAAGCTATGAGTAGTGCTGTTTATAAGCATACGTAGCGTTGCATATGTTCGTGTTTGAAATTGTCCACAATCTACATCAATAACTGGAGGTTCATTCATTCTGAGATAGGCTTCAACCATTCTGTAACAGATAAGATCATATTTTCATTTTATGATAACAATATTTTTGAAATAAAGGGTCTTTTAAAATACCTATTTAACAGTTAATGGGATTTACTACTTAAGTGTTAAAAATAATTTTTTATTTTCTACAGACTATAAGAGTAATCAATGTGACCCCGATTCTTCTTTTTTGGACAAGTAGTAACTAATCTTCTATACTGTAGAAAGTGTCTCCAAGAGTTTTGACTGCAACTGCTACTTTATTTTGAATAATAGATTTTTTTAAATTCTTTAATGTTTGTTAGCAAGCGTGTCACACGTGTTCCATCTAATATGAAAATCAGGTCAATATATAATGTTGTTGCAGTTTTGGTATAAATACAGAGCAGCGAAGAATAAAGAAGTATATATAAAAAAAAAAAAGCTATAAAAAATACAATTTATTTTTCTAAATTTTATTTTCACCACCTTAAACTACATAAAAAAGTATTAATGAAAAGTACACTAATTTAAAACAATAACTCTGGTAAGATAACATCAGTTGAGGCGTACACATTCTTCTAGCCGGGAATAATACAGGTGGTAAGGATACTGTCGGCCATGTCCACGCAGCTTAGCATTCAGTAACTATGAAGTGATGGAGTCCTTAACATCGCATGTATGCTGATGTACGCTGTCAAAATCAAAATAGTAGTTCTTACGAGAAAGCGGATAGTGATTTCACCAACCATTTTAAAATTCATCGGAATTGACCTACTAGGCCTAATATATATATATATATATATATATATATATATATATATATATATATATAATTTTAATTTAAATGACCACTATATTATTTGTTCTGAAGATTCAAAGAATATTTTTTTAAAATCTTTGTCCCATATCATCTCTCATGATGCTACTCTGTTAGGAAGGAAAGGTGTTAAAATTTGTGTCATATAATGTTATACTAAGTACCTAGATACAAATTTAAAAAATCTTAGATAGAAACAGATAAATAAATCACTTTTCTATACTCACATTGATCTAAAATACTTTGTCATGACCAATCTCTTTGCATTCCATAATGGATTATGAATGTTGTGTTGTCTGGTTAACAGTAAGACTAAATCAGGTACAAGCAAATCTTTAGGCCACTTGTAGATGGGTGATTCACGTAAAGGTAACATTGAACCATTAATTGCCTGGTGTGAAAGAGTTATAGCTGCTTGGCTGTGCCAGTACCTACAAAAACTGGACTGTAAATTTATGTATACATTGTACCACTTTATTTAATCTTACTAATTTACAAAAAAAAAAATCAATTACAACTCGTCTTTTAATTCTTTTACATATGGTGAAACAAAATCCTTAACCAAATTTAAACTTCTTTGTTAAATAAACAATAGACTACAAAAAAAAATTAAACTTTTACTTTTGAAGTTTAAAATTCAGTGTTCATACCAACTGTGATGAAAGTCAAACTTTTTGTCCTTGTTTTAAAGACAAAAACCTCTTAGTCATAATCGCCGTATAAAACGAAAAAAAAGCATATAAAATAAAGATACCCTAACTAGTACTACCCTAGTAGCCTACTTACGGCGGCACGTCTACCCGGCACCAAATCTGACCACCGCTATAAGGTTAATCAGGCGTTACTAATTTCACAACTTAACCCGGCACCGAGGCAGTTTAAAGGTAGGCGAGCGAGGTTCCCCCTCCACAACACCAAATATCCACCCCTCATTCTCTTCTTTCCCTCCCTCGAACCCTAGGCATCTCAACCCCTGGTGCCGGTAGACGTGCCGCCTTCCCCTCCACAACACCAAACATACACCTCTCATTCTAACCTAACCTAACCTGTCTATAATAAATGATAAAGTATTTATAATCGTAATAAAGAAACGGCCACACTTTTGTTATTGTCTATCCCTTCGTCTAGTGATTAAGAGAAAGGAGGGGTTGAGGGGAATAGTGTAGGTGGAATGGGTAAGAGAGGTGGCTGGTGCCTGGTTGAAATACTGTCATGGCGGCCGGTAAAGGGACCAGTGCCGGGTCGACGTGTTTTTTTTATAACATATAATGTTTGGTGCCGGGTTGAAGAACTCCCAGTACTTACGTCTTTAAAAACATTGAATTATTAACAACTGGTTTAATAGATTCTCACATATATGTAGTATACAGAAAGTTACTATGTGATGGAGTCAACAAATTTATTTAGAGTCTTTCATGGTACAATCCATTATGACATTTCTTGAATCCAAAGATTAGTTTTTGAAATGATATCTGTCTGTCTACCATTAGTCTCTGTGGAGACTACAGCCTAAACACATGATCCAATTTCAATCAAATTTGGTATTTCATTTGTGATAACTCAAATTTTAAATAATTCAAATTTTAGTGGTTGCTGGCATCAAATAAAATACAAAATTACTATTTTCTCAAAATCTGCACTAATGATTTCATTCAAATTTTAGTGAAATATGAAGATTATAAACCAAAACCCATGTGCAATATCGTAAGTAAAAAATATATCATTTTAAAATAGACCTGGAACGCCATTACGAAAAGCTTGATTTTACCCAAATACAATTTATGTTGAGGACTAGATACATAAATTGTTTTTAAGGGCATTGTTCATTTCACTTTTTTATTGGCTACTACTGAAATGATAATGAAATGATTTTGGAAAGATGAATAATTTTGGTTAGTTTTTATTTGGTATTGTGGATGGGTGAGTAAACAAGTTTGTGTAATAATTTTGTTACATTTATTTGGCACCAAAATGGATTTCACATGAAACCCTGATTTTTACCTTAACAACTCCATGCTCAAACAATCAAGAGCATCCAATATTATTATTGAACCTTTTTTAAAAAAAAAAAACGGGTTTTTATTAGTATTAAAGAAAGCTAGCCTACAATGAAGCTCTGCAATTAATAATGATAATTCAGTCACATTTAAACTCAAAGTACATAAATAATAAATTTAAGTTTGTCATTTTAAATTCTATGCTTGTTACATGTTTATATATTTTTACATATCACACAGTTCTACTAACCTGTTCATAATAACTGGTTTGTCAAAATAATCTCTTTTTACTTGTTCAGCAATTATATAATTCCCTAAAGCATAGAAAGCTGATCTCAGCACTAAATCTTGCTGATCAAAAAATGTACGAAACGGAAGCATACAACTCGGTGGAGAGATTAAATATTTGCCTCTGAATAGTTTTACTAGTCTGGTTGCAAAGTATCTGGATCCTGTAAAAAAAAATGAGCGAACTTTTATCACATAATTGCCGCTTGTTGTTTCAAAAGGACAGTTTTGAATTTAATTGACTGCTATTGTTTATTAGTGACAACATATCACATAAACCCAATGTCATGTTTTAAACAAAAATAATAAACTTTTTTGTTACAAAACCTTAAAATTTATCTTTCAAAACTAACTAAACTGAAACTTTGTTATATATGTCAATTACCTGAAGCCTGAAGACCTTCAATTACAACAAAAATGTGTCTTCTACTAATATCTCCATATTTCTTTAAGTTCTTAAAATCGCTACAGTTATCAAAAACTGACGTTAAAGATGCAACTTGTGGTTTATTCTTGTTCTGTAGAAAAAAATTTTAGTATAAATCTGTACTGTAATTGGCTTAAAAAATAAGCTAAATTATTTTTATTGTAATAAAGCTTATTTATAAATTCTCAGCAAATCTATCTTGTATTGGAGATAAGCATGCTTACCTTAGTATTATTTAGCTAATATCCCTACATTTAACTGCCGGGACTTCAGTGTAGAAAAGTTACATTCCTATGTGAAAAAAATGTGTTTTATGTAAAATAACGTGTCTGATAAAACATGTGTTTTGTCTAAATATAGGTTAAGAAAAATGACTGTTTAAGTATTTGTAGATTCGTATAAAACTTTCAATATTTTTAATTATGTTTTATTTGCTTGATATTTATAATATGTTGTTTCAAGAGTAAACTTGATAGGCCTAATTTGGAATATATAAAAATTTCTGTTTAATCTGGAATAAAATTCAAATTGAACATTTTAACATATGAAACCATGAATGAAATAATTTTTTTGTTTTTTAAAGGTAAATTGTTGTATCAGAGCTTGAAATAATTTTATTTCAACTGGACCAGAATCTAAATATGAAATTATAATTAAAATTAAACTCCTCTGATGAAATACCTTTTTTGAATAATGATTCTTTATATGATGTTATGATTTATGGTAATTGTCTATTGATATTCATGTTTTATGTAGGCTATGTATACTTGTCCTAATATGTGTATTTAAATAAAAAATATGTTCATTTCAGTATAAAAGACTTCTACTTTCCATCCAGTATTACATTTAGTAGGCTACACTTTTTCAAAAGAATTCACGACCCATAAAAAATTAATATTTAAAATTAAATTATAAAAATTATTTTCATATTTATTTATTTTTTTGTAAACAAAAGCTTTACAAAATGGCGCCCAACTTAACTCAGTAAAGATTTTTATTTAAAGTAAAGTCATCTTCATTTTACAATTAATTATTACACTGTCAAGGTCAACCAGCAGCTGGCAATCGAACATAGTCAGTGTGAGAGGTACTGTCACAGTACAATGGAGCAACATGTGAACATGAAGTTCTGTTACAAATTGGTGAAAATAGTGTCAGAGATGAAATATTAATGTAACTGTATAGGGCAGAAACCATGGGCAGAAAATGTGTTTGTGTGCTTTGAAATGAAAGTTACACGTTTTGATGACATGTAGACCATCCAAGAACATGTCACAACAACCATGCAATTGATTCCTAAAGAGGAATTTTCTGCCAGTTTCCATAAGCTTTATTATCATTGTCAAAAGCGTGTTGTGTTACATGATTATTTTGAAAGCCAATGAAGGTAATTTGTTTCTATCTATTGTTTTATTGTTTGTTCTATGATACTATTTATGGAACTTTTTAAATACGTGTAGTATGTATCAAATGAGGATGATGGCTTAGTAAATAATTTTGAAGAAATAAAAATTTATCGTGTTTTTTTTTACGTTCAGTGGTTGACATTTCCACAACTGTTACTCATTTCAAATAATGAGTTGAACTTGTTTAAGCAATTAGAACTCAAATTATTTTTTATGTGATTTAACAAAGTACTTAAGAAATGTTTTAAGATCTTTCCAATGTGAACTTAGAAGAAAATGGACATTTTATCAGTCTAAAAATAAATTAGAACAAAACTAAATCCCTATGCTATAAGTGGTGGGAAGTTTTAAGATAATAAAGAATGTGGAGTGTTTTACCCACTTGAGGAGTGTGGTCTCTAAAAGAGGAGGAGCATATGAGACAAGTTGGCTCCTGTGAAAAAGGCAAATACAGCCTTTGTAGAGTTAAACCCAATTTGGTGAGCAAGTGAGATATCAGTCAATACAAAGCTGAGAATATTTTATAACAATGGTAAATCAGTACTTCTCTATGGTTGTGAAACCTGAAAAGTCACAGAGGTCATAAAAAAGAAACTATAAATTTTCATAAACTGTTCCTTAAGAAACATATTAAACATTATTAGCCAGATATTATAAGCAATGAAGATCTATGGGTAAGAACATATGAGACACCAATAAAGCTGCAGGAGTGGAATCGAAACTGGATTGGTCATTCGCTAAGAAAAAATGAAGATGCCATAGAGAATAATCGGTTGGATTCAAATCTTCAGGGAAAGAAAAGAAAGGGTGAACCAAGAATTACCTGTAGAAGATTGGCTAAGAAGGACTGGGAGATGTTGAAAAGAGGTCAGGACTTTTGTGCAGGATAGGGTTGAATGGCGGCATTTGGTTAGAGCCTATGCTCCACACAGGAGTAAAAGGACTTGTATCAATTAAGTCACTATTGACAGAAACTATGGACAACAATATAAAAATAAAATTGTACTCTATACCTCTTACACTACAGAGCAAACCAATAATAGCTTTATTAAAGTTACAGTACAGTAATTATTATATTACCATAATTTATAGTATTGGTATTATAATAAGATGTCTTAAAATAATAAGCTAAATGAACTAGATATTAAGTTTTTTTGAATATTAAAAAAAACTTTAAATTATAACCTAATTTAGAAGCCACAGAAATGAGCTGCAGTAAAATTAATTCTATAGCAAATTACCAAATTCACTAAATAATGGTAGTACTGAACATGACAGTAGATGACATCCAACAAAGTAGTTGAAATTGTAGCACCATGTAAAGTAGATGCTATTGACTGGCTAAGGTAACAAGTATTGAAATGCTCAAAGAATTGAGTCTGGGTAGAGGCAAGAGGAAGGAGTTGTTAGATTGAATGTCATAGTAGGTGGTGAATGTTTCATATCGCTCTAGAGGAAATGTGAACAGTCAGCTAGTGAGGAGAGCTTTCTGGCCACATAAAGATGCCATATCCCTCCATTACCCTGTGTCATAAATCCAAATTAGTTGTGAAAATAAAAACTTGACTCTCATGAAGCTCAAGTGAGTCTGTAATTTTCAGTGAGACCACAATCACCAACTATGCTCTTAATTAATTATTTTATTTTTAACAAGCTGTGTATTTGTCTAGTTTTAGTTCATAAAACCACGCAATAAGTGAATTGTCAAAAAGAAAGATAAAACACAAAAAATCATCTCAAACTTGAGTAATACAGATTTACTTATAAGTAAGTAGATAGGCCCACTAATAAAACACAGATTTATAGATTAAGAAAAGCAACATAACCACCACATGTGTAAAACTAATATTAAAGGATCATAATTAATATCAAAAAATTTAAATTCCCATTTCTAAGCTTGGTTCATTTAAAAACTCAGCAATGGAATAATACATTTTATTCAATAGAATTTTCTTATGATGTTTAGAAAATATATTACAATAAAAATCACGCAACTTGCTTGACAATAATTTATTAAACAGTTTGATTCTAAGGGATTGTCCTCAAAAAGCTTAAGTCTTTGTATAGGGAATTTGAAATTACCTTTGTTCTTAGTAATGTACCTATGATCTTAAAGTCTGTCCAAATACAGATGTTTTTTTTATGTAGAAAACAAAGCAGTTCATAAATATATAAAGATCAAAATGTCAACAAGTTAAATTTATTAAACAGAACTCTATATGAAACATAGGCTCTTAAATAAATCCGCACAACGATATTCAAAATCTTATCTGCACCCTGAAGAACTGCCCCCAAAAAATAAGAACATATTTAATAAGGGAGAAAAATAATCGCATTACACATACTTTCAGGATGTCAAAGTCTGAAATTTTGCTTAAACAACTGATACTAAAGCATGCTGAATTTAATTTAATTAAAAACTTTTATGTCTATCAATTCAAGTTGTTATCTAGAGTGAGACCTAAAATCCTTACTACTTTTCCCACATAAAGTAGTTGATTTTTGTACCATATTTCTAAAGTATCTGATAATGTATGATACTGAGTTCATACTTTTAAAATGTATTATTTGTGTCTTTAACTATTCAACATTAGTCTATTATCGAAAAACCATTCCTCATCTGAAGTAAGAGTTTGAGAAATGCACAATGAAGACTCAAGATATTGGAGTCTTTCATAACCAAAGTGGTAAAAAGAATTAGACCTCCTGAAACAACAATCTGTGACAGGTTATTAATATACAAAAGAAATTGTGTGGGATCCAAAATAGAACCCTGATAAACTCCCGCTATTAAACTCCCTATCCACACTCATATTTAGAATTATTAGAATACAATATTACATTTTGTTTTCTATCCTCCAAATAAGATCTGAACCAATCTAGAGAGTCATCTTGTATACTATATATATTTCACATTTTTCCAACAACACATCATGCTATATACACAGTCAAAGACTTTAGAGAGATCACAAAATGCTGCAGCCACAGTCTTCCTGCCATCCAAAGCTTTGACTACTGTATTTGTTAGAGACATTAGTGTCAATTGAGTACTAAAACCTTTATGGAAAGGAAATTGATTTCGGTTTATTAAATTATGCTTATTCGCTTATTCAAATAAGCCATGAGTTGATTATTCACAGTCTTCAAAAATCTTAGAAATCATTACTTCTTCTACATGAAAGATGACAATGGAAAATGAAATGGAAGAGAGATAAATAGAAGAAAACTTGTAGCTAAATAGATATTAAATAACAACTCTGAATCCGAGAATGTTGAAAAACATTTAGTAAAAAGAGGGTTCTAGGAACTTTTATAACTCTACAAGCTTGCCCTTGTTGTTTTCCATAGTATATATATATATATATATATATATATATATATATATATATATATATATATTCAAATTTGAACACGTCTCTATAGTCTCTAATAACTTGTTTATTGATTTATGTCAATTGAAGATATAAAAATACATCAAATAATATTGTATATTGTTTAAACATTATCTATTACAATCATATAAGATTGTAAAACTTTACAACACATTTCTGAAATAAAGAACAATATATCTTACCTCTGGTCTTTGTAAAACTTCAAAAATTGATTCTAGAGAAGAGAAAATTCCTTGTGCTGTCATCCCTATGTTGTTGAAATCCATCTCGCCATCTTGTAAAGAAAGTCGTAAATTTAATTTAATTCCAAAATATGTATGAAAAAGGTTTCATTGCACTTAATTCTAAATAACAATATGAGATGGCATGGTATAGTGAATACAAGATACATGCACAGTTTATAGGTATTAATATATGTATTAATATGGGGGCAAGAACGGTTTTGTTGTAGAAATTTATTTTAGAATATGTCTAATTATTAGAAAGAGAGAAACTAAATTATTTGTTGGTTGGTAGTTCTGAGTGTTGTGAATTCACAAAATTTTATTGTATGTGCTTAGTTTAAATATACTGATAAATTGTTAATGTAAGGTGTTATAAGTAACGAAAAGCAGTGTTGTGTATTTAGTTCTGGAAGAAGATGTTCATAATAAAGCACAAATTAGATGACCAAGTACCTTCATTTATAAACTGACTAAATAAATTGATAATTAAAGTAAATGACACATGTCTATTATTGAACTGGACAAATCTTTCCTTTATGTTTTTCATTGTTAGATAATGATTGCTTAATTAAGTGAAAGAGGAGCTAAAGAATGTTACCACATAAAATCAAACAAATATAATTATACAACTACAAAGCTGTCTTTTTTTTTCTGTTACAATAATGTTGTTAGCAAATTCTTAATATATATTGTTCAGAGACGAAACATAGGTCTCTCCCTACACATTAAAAATAAATGGCAGACTCTTGAGTGTCATCATTCACATACCTCTTCAAAGCCTAAAAATGTCAAACATACCCAATCACCCCAAAAGAAAATATGGCCACTGTATTTTGATACATGAAAAGTACTTTGTTGATTGAATTCCTGTTCTATAGTGAAACTATTTATTATGTAAAATTTTATGTAACTAATGGCTATAAGTGTGATTCAGAACCAATGTCATCAATGGCGTGTGTTGATTCAGAACAAACCACAATAACATTGCTACAAAAACGGTGCAGATGTTTGAGTAATAGCTCTGACTTTCCTCTTACTGATTATTACTTGTTTATTAAATTGAAGAAGTTTTTTTGGGTATAAAAAGAAATTAGGTGATCAAAGAGACTATCACAGTCTGGTCGAGAAGCCTGTCAAGTGCATCAGTGACATTGCAGAATAAGTGGATTAATTTTTTACACTGAAGTGTAAACTAATTTAATTATAAATGTCATTATAATGTGGTGGATATATATATGAACGATAATTGAAATTTGGAGGGAAGAAAAAATACTATTGTTAAGGAGTACAGGGATTTTATGTTTAATCTATAAAAAGAGTGATAAAACAACACATAAACACTATAGAGGTGTAACTTTCTTGAATGTCACTTATGGATAATATATTGACTTCAAGATTGGAACCCTTGATGAAGAAGATAATAGGGAATTTTCAAATTATCAAAGTGATTTTAGAAGGAACAGATCCACAGTTGACCAATCTTCTTGATTAGTCAATTATTATTCAAATATAATGAAAAGCTGCACGATTTTTTGTTGACTATAGACAAGCTTGTAGAAGTAAATAGTTCCATTAAAACATATTTTAAGTATGATTTTTTAATATAATTGAACTTATTTTGTCAAAAAATGTATCAAGAATATCAAAAAATTAAAATTGTTAAAATATTCTCGCGACCATATGTTTCCAGAACTTGGACAATGACAAAACCTCAGGATCATTTTGAATTAGGTAGAGAAAGATTTTAAGAAGAAGATTTTATTATGGAGGGGTTCAAGTTGACGAAAGATGGTGGATTAGAACAAATGGCAAGTTGAACGATTTATATAGAGAATCGAACATTGCAACAATTATTAAGCAAGGAATGGATCAGATAGGCAGATGATGTTCAATGAATGCAGAAAGATAGCACAGTAAAGAAGGTTTCCTGGAGGAAGAAAATTAAGAGTAAAGATGGGTGGGTAATATGGATTTTATTAATGACCTTTGAGACCATAGTGGAAGGAAGTTCTGTATTGAACTGTCAAAGCTTATACAAAATTACTACATCAAACATATGTAGCTTCTTTAGATCTGAAAGATAATTCTGAAGAGTGGAGCTAAGATCTTTGTATCATGACTTCACCACTTTATACCTATATCATTAATATTCTATACTAATTATCAAATGATTTATTTTGAACATAGTGTTGTTAACCTCCAGGATTGTGAATTTAATCAATTGTTAGGTTATTCTTACCCTATGCTAACAATCCTTAAATGTCCTAGTGGACCACCAGTTTCAACAGTTAGTTGGTCACAAGGACGTACCCAGGATCAAAACTAGGGGGGGGGGGCAAGCCATGGTCAATCAATATACAATTGATTATAAAATAGTTATTTCAAGAATTGTATTAAATTCCAGCAAAAAATGTATAATAAAGATTTTTTTTTTGCTTCCAGGGGGGGACAGCTGCCCCCCTGCCCCTCTCTGGGTACGCCCATGTTTGGTCATCTTCAGGTACCTCAGATCACTCTTCTTTTTTTTAATCATCCAATTTTAGTTTTCATCATGAAATTGCACTTTGAAAATTGTTTGTTTGTTGTTTATAGTTACAAAACATGTAGACAAACACTATAACATTTTTGAATAAATAATACTGTGTACACACAATACAAATTACGCATATTTAGTTCAGTATTAAGTCTATATTAAAAACGGGTCATAGGTCTGTGTTAAAAGTTGACCGGTCATAAGTTAAAAGTTGGCATAAGGTTTATTCTTACCTAACAATTGATTAAATGATTTATGTAACTAACAAATGTTAAAACATAAATATGAACTTATTTATAGAAAATACTGAATCCAATCAGAGACTCATAATTATTAATAACATTCTAAAAAGTCAGATAAAAAAAAAAGTGAAATGGTTATTTAAAACCACTATGCCTTTCTTTTTTTTTAATTAATTAGACATTGCTTTCATGAACACTAGTTTATTCAGAGATAAAAATAACATTTTATGAATTTTATTGATTTGATTATGAGTAATTATTAACATGTTTTATTTTAATCTTAATAATTTATGTTTAATTACCTGTATACACAAAGGTTATCAATACTATTACAGTACCTATATCAATTTTCATTTTATGATGAACTATACATAAAGATGTATGATAGTTGTAATAAATCTTGAGGCATCATTTAGGCCTCCATTGTACAAAAAGTGTTACATAATTAAATGTTTTGTTTCAATTTTTAAAGTAAAAGTTTGTTTAAACTTTTTTAGACAATTACATTATTCAAATCGACAAAACAATTACACCTTTTAATTTCAATAAATCTAATCTACTGTTTTTTATCAGTTCAATCTAATCTAGATTAATATTTATAGGCTTATCAGTGTTCAGTAAATGTTGAAAATATATGTATAAAAAATTAAGTGTGAAATATATAATAAAGTGTTTCATTGATATTGATATTTTACTTGAAATAGTAAATGTGTTTGTCATTACAATATATAATTTCTAAGCTCCAAATGTCCAGATACATTATTTTTCAGTATTATAACTTTCCTTCAGCGGCAGCAGTTTCATCACTTTGTCCTGATTTGAGTAATTTTTCCTTAAAACAAATCACCTAATGAGACGGAATGACAAGATCATTAGTCTCATGTCAAATTTAAAAGCGAGTTAAATTGCCGCGCTAAATGAATCGGTTTTTTTTTAAAGGGCGTAAGTCAACAATACTAAATTTTTCAGGAGCAACAAAAAACTGTTTAAAATCTCTAATTTTTTTAGGGTAGTCAACTTTTTTGTAATATATAGTAAAACTGCTATTTTTGCATGATAAAAAAAATAAATTAAGTTGTTATGGTAACAAATGACCATTTTATTAGCAATAATAAATATTGAAAAATCGCCCTTTTAAAAAAAATCATAATCAAAGGATTAAAAAAAATAGGAAAAACCTCCAAAAATTAGTATTTATTTAAAAAAACATAATTTTTAGGTTATGTTACAGAAACAGTCAAACATTTTTTAAGTTAACAATTTTAGGCGCCTTCGTTCTCAATTTCTCCCTCAAAATCACTGTCAGGTCCATCTGCATCCGTTATGGGCCAATTACATATTTCTTCGAAGAAATGTGTGAACTCGTGGGGTACGTACGCCCTCAACTTCTTTATGTCCTCAATCTTGCAGCGTTTTATCGGCCATTTTTGTGCTGGACATGCAAGTTCGGTTGGTGGATGAACTTGAGCATTACTCTTACTCATGAAAAAGTTGTGGCAAACAATACCGTTGATGTATGGGAATGCTTTAACGTACCCTTTCATTTTACTGTCATATTCAAATTGGAATAGGGTACTAATTTGGAAGTATACCTTATCCTCCTTGCGTACAATCTTCCCCTTTGTTTCTTTTGACACACAAGACATCTTGTAATATATTTTTTGCCAATTCTTGAAGTCCAACACATCATCTGCTTGAACTTCATGAACAGTAAACTTATTTGGTTTGGAAGAACTCTTAATGATTAATTCTGTTATTTCATTAACAGTGAACACACGATCGTGATATCGCAATGTTTTTGAAATAGTTCCAAAATCCCGGTCGCAAGGCATAAAACTATGCCCGCGGAGGGGGAAATACTGTACCACTTTATTGAACCGTCCAGAGTCTGTCAAATACAAACAAAACCTTGATAAGGCCTGATTTTTATTTTGTCCTGAACAATTGTCACAAAATAACCTTAATTCAGTAAATTTATCAGGGACTGTTTTGAGATACTCATTTAGAAAGGAACAAACTTCGTTCGGGCCTTTTTTTCCTATCCCCTCGTGATAAAGGAAAATGTTTGATGTGTTATCTTTAATATTATGTACACCAAATACATTAACAGACAGCTGTCTTAGATAATAAAGTTCCTGCACAGGAACTTTGGGTAGACTCATGGTTTTCATATAGTCAAAGGCTAGTGATAGTACATGTTTCTCTTTTAGGCCATCCTCTGATTTTTCATGTTGCAGAGCAGAATAGAATTTGTTGCTTCTTTTTTGTGTATTAGCAACTCTGCAACTGCTGTTCTTTTAGCAACCTCATTAAGATGAGGACTTCTTATTTTAAGTTTTAATTCCTCACAAAGGCAGCATACATCGACCTGAGGACGCCCAAATCTATAATTAAAATTTTCTCTAAAAATTCTCCAATAAGTAACTAGGCTAACTTTCATTTGTGGGTTTTCTGCTCTAAAACGTTTCCACATGCCCTTCAATGTGAGTTCAGCACTTAAATAGTATGTTTTCTTTCCACTGTAGTGGGACTCTTTCAAAGGGAAAGATTTAATATGTTTGCTAACAGCATAATGTATTTCAGGGGACAGAGTATTACTGATAGATTTCCCCCTTTTGTCCTCGGGAGTGCGTCCTAAGAGTTTTAAATGACGAATTCTTCTAATTCTTTTTTCACTCACAGCAAACACTGACAAAAAAGCACGGAAACATACCTCTTTTCTAGATGCTCCTACAATTGCATGGTAAGAAAATGATGCGCTTTTCATTCCCCTAGGCAGAACATCTTCTTTCTTACTTGGGCGTCTTTGTTTGACATCAATAGCATCAATTAATCCCTGAAGATACAAATCCTGTTCATTCTTGGACGGCATATTGTAAAACTTCGTGAAGATATCCAGAGAATTGTCATTTCCAATTTTTTCCAAACATTTGTTCAAACATCTACAACAACAACAAATACATAAGCCGTGTCCGAAACCAGTGATACATTTATTGTAATTCAAATTTCAACAAAAGAAACAAAACTCACCAGCCAGCAACTAAAGTAGGCCTAGGCCTACTTTACACACAGAACAATATTATAGCATAGCTTATACAGATTGATGTAGCAGCTAGGCTAAATGTTAGGTTAGAAAGTGTGGAGAATATGGAATTTATCACCGATATCTTCATATTTTTCAAAAGTTTATACATTTATATTTGACAATATAGATCCCGTAAGCATATATTAAATTTTATTTCTATTTTTAATCAATTGAACAATCTTACCTGCAATGAAATTCTGGTTGTTTAGCTGAAACTTCTCTTCCACAGTGATTCACATAGGCTTGTCCCTTTAAGCGGGATTGCTTTATTTGATTTACTTTATAAGAACTTGGATTCTTTCCCTTTCTTTTCCGAGGGCTTCCAACAACAACTTCATCCATAATTAAAAACTTAACTCACTAAATTCACTTTAAAACATCACTGCAACGATAGATTGAATTGAGGTTATGCTGTTATGCAATGAAATGCAATTGAATTTAACTAAAAACACTATTGCCAACATGTGATGAGTTGTATTTACTGAAAGATTTCTTTTAAATGGGCGTAAGTCATCTGGTCAAACAGCTGTTCCTTGTGTTTTCTACTGACATACGCCCATTTAAAAAATAATCTAAATGACATACGCCCTTTCAAATGAAAACAATATTTTGAATGTCTTTGTCTTTATAATGCCTCAAATAGCAGTATTAGGAACGCCCTTTTAAGTGAAATCATTAGCCCCATGATGGAACTTCAAAAAAATGAATTTATCTCAATTTCGAAAAAAATATGACTTACGCCCTTTTAAAAAAAACCGATTCAAATAAGATAGAGTGGGAACAAGGTGGTGCGGTGACGTCACGTCAGGTTAAGAGGGGATCTTGCCTGACCAGACATGAAAATCCGAATTACCATAGTTCCTATTTTATTAAAAAACTAAATTATTAATTTAAATAATTATTCAGTAGAGTCAACCGACTAATAATATCAAAAAATAAATTTAAAAGAACCTAAAACAAAAAAGTTATTCAAGTTTTTAGAAGGGCTCAAAAACCTAAAATTTGAAAAAAGGGTAAATCCAAAATTCAAAAATAGTAGAGTCATAACCAATAGGGGAAGTAATAATAATCACAAATAAAAAATAAATAATAATAATAATAAACAGGTGAGAATGGACTTAGAAAGTCATTCTTGGGGAGTTTTTTGAGTTTTTAAAGGTGAAAGGGGGATATATTAAAAAATAATAATAATAACAATTGAAGAGACAACAGTAGGGAACAATAATAAGCAATTAGATTCAAATTTCAAGTTAAAATGGGGGAGATATAATAATAGAAAAAAGTAAAACTTTAATCGAAAAGCCGTTCAGAAGTTACTGCGAGTTGTTCCTAAAAATGTCCAAAATCAAGATTTGCAAGATTGAACAGGAAAAGTGACTCACGCAGTTCTACGTCAAGGTACAGCTAGTGGACTTTGTATGACCAACCGTCAACACAGTGAACACTAAATATTACAACAATTAAATTATCTATTAAAAGGTTTGTTAATAGAAAATAAAGAAGGAAATCTATTCAATAGGTAAAAACTATACCTAGTTAAATTTGTAGTATAAAAATTTCAGACCAAAAGGGCCTGAAAATACTAAAAACAACGAAGAGACATTTCTTCACAAAAGGGAGAAAAAGTGGTTACCTTTTGTGGGAAGTTTCCCACAAAAAGGGAGACCGAAAATTATTCATCATAAGACGGATACTCTTGTAGCAGACTCCGAGCGAGGAAGACGTGTTCTCCTGTATCAGACTCCAAGCAGAAGAAGCCACATTAGTCACTCTACTAATCTTTTCGAAAATTCAACTTAGAAAATTTACAACTCATTTCGAACTTCAAGGCGACTTAGCAGAGATTCGAGATCGAGACCAGCATTCAACAATTCAGCAATCTACAGGACTTGGACAGAAAACAACTCATCGACATCAGACAACAACTTTAACAACTAACTTCAAAATCTACGAGAGCTTCATGTTAAGTGTGAAGGTACAATAAGTCTATGGAATAATTCGCAAATAGTAAAATCATTTTAATTATAACTGCATTGGGGAAATTGATAATAATTAAATTCATTAAAAATCACTCTGCTTTGGTGTTATAAATATTTCAAAATTAAATACGACTATTTCAGCGCAGGAAAAGCTATCTGTAGTCCTAGCTGAAATAGTCTAGCTTTTTTCAATTTGTCTTAGTGTATAAGAAATATTCTATTTGATTTATTTTGTGTGATATTTTGATTGTTTATTTTTGTTGTGTTACAAAGATTTTAAATTGTTTTGAATTGATTTCGAAGAGAAATAATATATACAATTCTTTTCTCAAATTTGTTTTGTTTTCTATTATCCATTCTGTATATTCATATTACTTTGTTTATGATAAATGTTATATGTGTGCTCTGGTTAAATATAGTATAAAATTTTAAAGAAATTATCATCAGAACTTAGGAGCCGATTTCTTCCAAAAGGCACTTCCCCAGAGGAAAAGAGCGTAATAAAGGGAAATAGTAAATTTATCGAGCATTGAAATAAAATTCAGGGAATTTTGCGAATATTAAAAGGTTGTAAGTTTATGAGGACAAGCTCATACTTACAAAAGCCAAGTAGTGCAATAGCTTTGATTAAAGAAAAAGTAAAAGTGAGCATCTTGGTCTTGTCCGCGTTAGTGCAAAGTTAGGTGAGAACTCCCGACGGAGGCGGTTGTAAAGCAAGGTTAAAGGGTCGCGAGCAATCCAATTCAAAAACGGTCGGAGGGACTACGCGGCACTAAGTCCCTTGGGAAACCAACATACATAAATAGCATTTATATAGTGCAACAAATATCGTGACTTGGTATCAGCCACTAGAAATGCAGGATTTATAACACATTTTTATACTGTAGTGAGGTGCAAGAGGTCACCTTTAAAAATATATGTAATGGAATGCTTAGAGAGTTGGGTCTGGAAAGAGGCAAAGGAAGTAGTTGTTAAATTAATAGGATGTCAAAGAAGGCAGTGAATGTTTCATATTTTTTATTACTCAAGGGGGGAAAGGAATGGCCAGTTAGTGAAAGGAGCATTGTGTTCATATGAGATGTTTAGCTATTCCTTTAGCCCAAGTTGTAAGTTGAGTACTAGCTATGAAAATAATAACCTAACACTTATGAAGCCCAAATTGGCCTGCAATTTGTAAAGTTACAACAATTACCAGCTATGTATGAGCTTTTACTTCTTGGCTATTGTGATTTGTGGTAAAAAGAATAAGAGTGATTTTTTTTGTCAGCCACATAGTAGCAGCTCATGGCTCATTTTTTGAATGTGAGCTCATTAGATGAAGGCAATTTTCCTACAAATCAAAACATCTGTGGTCATAATCTTTATTAGTGCTTGTTTATGAGTTTAGATGCTGTATCACCGACATTATCTAGTTAGATCATATCCTAAAACTAAAAATAAATGACACACAAATGATATCTTTTAATTAATTTATAGTTAAGAGAATGATATCATTTTTGTAAAAAAAGTGTCTGGTTGAAACAATGCCGATTATTAAAGTGTGACAGACACACACTGTGATTGAAGTGTGGTCTATTACTCTTATAATTTTGAATACATTGAGTTTAAGTAGGTCATGTGATAAATTGATACTTGGCTAATATTTGTTGTGCCAATTTATTGGTTTATAAGGTAAAACAAAATGCTCACAAAGCCTGAGTGGGACACAATTAATTGACCTTCTCTCATCAGAGTAAACACAGTAAACAATTTATTAAACATAACAGTTCTATGTAGCGATATCATAAGCAAAGTGGAACCTCTTCTAGGGCTCTTTGCACTGATATCGGAGGTGAAAACAAACTTTTCTGCCAAGTAATTTGGCACTCCATTTTTTAGGACCGAATGCAAGATAATTAAAATATGAAATGATCGGAAATCGTTAAGTTTTAGAATATTAAGTTCTTTATAATAAGGAGTTACACTAGCATCGCGTTTTAACCCTCCGAGTGTTCACTATATAATTAGTAGTGCCGCGCTGTTTTTAGGCAAAACGCAAGGTTTAATTAAAAAATTCACTTAAATTTGAGATTTAGGTCTAGACACATATATGATACATAAAATTATTCAGAACAAAAGAGAGAATATGATAAAAAATGGTTCTATACATACCTTTATAGGAATTTTTGTGTGTTATTGCCCAAAGGTAGAAAATGTTTAAAAAAATTATGTTAAAATTAGACCAATCTTCTAAAAACTGCTGTTTGTCTAATATAAAAAATCTGAAATAGTCATTTTCTTCCAAATTTTATATTCTGTTAGAAAATATACACTTATATAGGTAATATATACAGCCACAAAAGGTTACAACACTATAACAAACACTATGTACCCAGTGCCAACTGCAAATTACTCTGTAGAGTATCACTACTTCCCAAGGAAAAGTCAGTAATTGAATTGTCACTATCCACTTGTTAGGAATAAGTTAATATTAGGTTATATTAGGAAGAAATCATATTCACAAAGCTCAGAATGACCCAGCTATTGTGAAACAAGTAAAAAAATGTTGAAATGCTTGACTTGCAAACTCAACTAGGTTACCAAGACAACAAAAGTTATATAAGCGATCAACAGGATTTGGAGTGCTCTCTTGTCTTTTTGGAGCTGGGAAGATACACGGCTGTGTGGCTAGCCGTGGTGGAAGATGGCCCAGGAAATCTACGCAACATACCGTAAGCAAGCATTTCTATACATTAAGTCACCTGGTAGAAGACTTGTAATTTCTTTTATTTAAAATATAATGATAGTTGGAATACTTCTGGGCTTTGAATAAATAATATGGTTTTGTTTTATTGTTTAATTAAATTCCTATTAGTGTATTAAAGTTTTGTATTTAAATTATTGTATTAAAGTTGTGTAGTTAAATTATTGTATTAAATGTTTTGTAGTTAAATTATTGTGTTAAAGTTTTTGTATTAAAGTATAGTAGTAAAGTATCAGGCAAATAGACATAAGTTTAATACCAAAGATAAGATTAATAAAAACTGAACCACTGATCTTGATTATTAATTGAAATTAAAGAACCCAGGCAGTTTTAAGGGCCGTTCATAACAAATGGTGCATCGGCCGTGTTTTTAGTTTTTACTAAAAATTAATAACTATTAAAATTGTGGCAATATTCTTTTTATACATATTATTGAAATTGATTTTAAAATTTTTGTTTAGTTTAAGAAGTTTTTAGTTTAGTGTGTTGCTTTGTTGTTTTTGAAATTCGTGACCGAATATATATATTTTTTTTTTACATTAGATGGTTGTTATGCATTTTGAAACATTTGATATTGTCAGCGTCTATAGTGAATAGTTTAAATTAGTCTTGTATGTTTCATAGACATTGAACTGCAAGAAATACTTAGGTCAGGTTTATTGTGAATGAAGTGTAATGTGAAGATTATATAACATGCTGAGTAGGGAAATTCCTTGGAGTATTCAAAGCTTACCTTTGGCAAGGTGTGTAGTGTGAATGCTGAGGATTTTTCAACAAATTAAGGTGTTATGCGATTTCTATGGCAAATAATGGTTTACGACGAAAATTTAGACATGCTAAACCAAAGTGTGCAATTTATCGCAAAAATGTAAACCATTAAAAAGAAATCGCATAGCTATAGAGAATTTGTTCCACTTATGATCGACAGTTACATAAACAGTTACATAAATGGTGTGTCAACAATTTACATTGCACTAGGTCACGGCGGCGGTTAGATCATAGACTGCTGACAAGCCATAGTTGTTTATTTACATTGGTTCTTGCTTATTGCGTCAAAAGTCTTCTCGGAAATAAAATTCACAACAAACTTGACATTACATTTTTATCTTGTTTTCGGTGAACTAAGTAGCTGAAACGGATATTTAAGGGTGTCAGGTGTTGAATTTTTCTTTGTTTGGGTAGGAACACCAATAAAAAATAAATAAAATAAAATAAATAAATTTTTCTAAAGAATGCATAGTTTAGGTTAAAATTATAAATATTTTGATTGTATGTGAATATAATTAAAAGAAAGTTAGTAAACATTAAGATTTAGATAAATAGGGAATAATAAATAATAAACATGTTAGGATTTACTAAAATAAGAAGTTTAGAAGGCAAATTTGAGGTTAGATTGATAAATTACTAAGGTTTAAATAATGTTAAAGTTTTTACTTGGAATAATTAAATAATAATAAAATGGAACAATAAAGTTTAAAATATTGAAGTATCTGATTTGAAATATTGATATGATTAATAAATAATGTAATTTTAAGGTAATTTGAGTAAATTTGAAGTAAAATAATTAAAAAATGAAATAGATGAACAATATAAGTGGAGGTTTAAAGATAAAATGTTTTATATAAATGAATTGTCAAGAGAGTTACTTGTGCTTAATGGACATAATTGGTTTGCTGAAAATAATGATAATTTAGAATCAAGGTTTATTGAGATAGTAAGATTTTATATTTTTTTAAAATGCAAATAAAGTAATATGAAGAGATATTTTAGGTTAATAAAGGAGATATGGAGTTTACAGGAATATGATAGAGTAGTGTCAAATAGAAAAATGAAGTCTATAAAGAGGTTTTCTTTGGAGAAAGTAATTTGGTTGCATTGAAAGGTAGTTTTTTTAAGTTTACGAGGTTTCTGCGATTATATAAGAAGAATTTGCGACGTTTTATTGAGGTTCTACGACATTTACGACGAAATGTGATAGCGAGCCAAGGGGCACTATACACATAATTATTGAAGTTAATAAAATTTTTAATGAGTTTCTACGAGGATATATGAGTTTTTATTGCGACGAAATATGACAGTAACCAAAAAGTTCTGCATATAAATAATAACAATGAAGTTTTTTTTTTATAAGAGGTCAATGCAATCAAATTATTAAATTATGAGAAGCCTATAATGATGAGGTTTGAGATGAGACACTATGATGTAATATTAATGTAAAAGGAGTTTTTGAAGACAACAGGTGAATTTTTTTATTTTAAAAGGTAATGATATAATTTGAAATGTATGTAATTAAAAATGAAGTTTGTTTTTGTAATAAATAGTGTTTTGAGAGCATATTATCCCAGCAAACCAAACAAGTTGAGAATTTTTTTTTAATGAAAAAGGAAGATTAATGAATAATAATAATTTAGGTAATGAGATTATAAGATAAATAATAAAATAGGTTTGAGATTAATAAATGGATATAATTTAGTCATAATAATAAACATAAATCTAAAAGTAGTATTATATTTAAATACTGTAATTAAAGAATATAATAATTAAGATATAGTACATTCAAAGCCAATTCCAGAAGGTTTCCAACTAATAAGTAAAAATTTTAGTAGTTTTTTTTTTCCTCTCAAATTATACCATTCAATTTTTGGTGAATTGATATGAAATGCTTGCTCAGTTACAGGACAAAGCCACAGAAAATAAATTCCAGCAGAGAAAAGAAAAATTTATTTGCCCTAAGAAAATGTAAAAAAAAAAAGAAAAAAGTAATTGTTTTTTACCATGTTGCAGGTGTGACTACACTAATGTAGAAAGATTGGTGGATTAAGTAGCCAATTGACTACATTTAGTTGGCTATACCTGTTAAGTTATATAGGTATATTTTTTGTGACTAGATTTTGTTATTGTATCATAGAAAAATTGTATATTATTTGTTTGTTGTATAAAAAAAAGTGGGTAGGTTTGTAATACGACATCGGGACGATGTCTAGTAGGCGCCGGTGATGTTAGGAATAAGTTAATATTAGGTTATATTAGGAAGAAATCATATTCACAAAGCTCAGAATGACCCAGCTATTGTGAAACAAGTAAAAAAATGTTGAAATGCTTGACTTGCAAACTCAACTAGGTTACCAAGACAACAAAAGTTATATAAGCGATCAACAGGATTTGGAGTGCTCTCTTGTCTTTTTGGAGCTGGGAAGATACACGGCTGTGTGGCTAGCCGTGGTGGAAGATGGCCCAGGAAATCTACGCAACATACCGTAAGCAAGCATTTCTATACATTAAGTCACCTGGTAGAAGACTTGTAATTTCTTTTATTTAAAATATAATGATAGTTGGAATACTTCTGGGCTTTGAATAAATAATATGGTTTTGTTTTATTGTTTAATTAAATTCCTATTAGTGTATTAAAGTTTTGTATTTAAATTATTGTATTAAAGTTGTGTAGTTAAATTATTGTATTAAATGTTTTGTAGTTAAATTATTGTGTTAAAGTTTTTGTATTAAAGTATAGTAGTAAAGTATCAGGCAAATAGACATAAGTTTAATACCAAAGATAAGATTAATAAAAACTGAACCACTGATCTTGATTATTAATTGAAATTAAAGAACCCAGGCAGTTTTAAGGGCGTTCATAGCACACTCCACATTACCTTCTATATCACTGGCACTTTCTATGTCACTCACATCTTTATCTAATAATCTGTCAATTTCACTATCACAAGTAATATATCTATCAATTTTTACCAAGAATTTGGTATAAAACTGAACAATAAACACGGCAACAACAATGAGGTTAGCAATTCACTCGGTGAAACAGCTGACAGTAGTAATTCAAACAGTTTTTTTTTAGTCGGCAGATCATCAAATATACTAAACCTGTACACCAAAAGATGGCCCCTATTCTGCTGTTTCTATGGATACCAAACATAGTGCATTTAGTGAATGATGAGCTGAAACAGCTGTATTATTGTGACGCAATACACAGTCGTCACAACAGTGATTACTAGCACCCGTATGCAAGTGCTACCAATACCAATCGTCGTTGCAGCGACTACCAACACTAAAAGAGTTAAGCCAAAAATAAATCGCACGCAATTCTGTGCCCGCTGCAACCTGTTAGCCAGAACAACAGACATGTCTTTGACTATGGTGTCACAATAAAAAAAGTAAGGAAATATTAAAGTCTTTACTAGGAGTGCTCTAATTTGGAGCGGCAAGCAATCTTGCATTTTTTCAAAGAGTGGATCCCAGCAAAGACCCTGTTACACGTCTCAGTCACACAATCATTCCAAGTCATCCTACTGTCAATTATTAGTCCCAAGTTTTTCACTCTATCATAGTAGTCTAAAATGATTGTCAAACTGGATTCTAGGAAATGTCGTTATATCTATTTTATTTAGTAGTCGAGAATAACCCAAAATTATTAGCTTTGTCTTAGCTCTGTTAATCGAGAGTCCATTTTTCTTAACCCACAATAAAACATTTTTCAGATCATAATTTACATTATCCACTGCTCTGTCAATATCACCAATTTTAAAATGCAAATATACTCGAAAATCACCAGCATACAAATGAAATTTACAATATTTCAGCACAGTATGAATATCATTACTATAAAAACTAAACAACAAAGGTCCCAATACTGAGCCCTGTGAAACTCCACTACAGACATCTCTCCAACTTGACCTATCATCACCAACACTAACGCAAGGACTTAGCATCCCCTCCCGACATGTGACAGGAAAATGTACAAAGTAAAATATCACACTCGCACACAATCATACCTAAAAAAATTATATATATATATATATATATATATATATATATATATATATATTATTATATGTATATATATATATATATATTCCAACGGTAAACCTTTTCTTGGTTAAGTTGAATGATGTTTTCGGACCCCACTTTTTTTTGGGACGCCGATTTATTCAACGGTTTTTCGTTTGAGAATAAGTTATTTCCACCTACTGGAAGTTTTATAGGCAATCTCGTTTTGTTTGGCCTAGGTGAAATAACTATGTGTCGAATATTCAGTTTTCTGAATATCCTGACTAAAAAAAAAAAAAACTTCTACGTTATACTTCCAGTACTTTATATTTGATTTTAGCTCAGTTAGAACACAAGTGAATGATTTTACTTTTTGTAAACCTCTGAGTAGTGAGTACACTGAAACTAACCTTGTAAATTGTTTATTTGTGCTTGCAAATATTTTATGAAATTTCAATGCATCAATTCTTAATCTATAACTCATAAACTATTGGGATATTTGAATACTAGGTGTTTTTTGTAAATAATAAATTTTTTATAAAGCAAATAAAATTTTAATAATTCTTTTTTTTTTTTTATTTCAAACATAAAATAAAACTTTTTGGATTTTATTTTCTCCAACAAATACAAAATAATAACTTTCCTTTCAATTTAATAATAATTTCTTAAACTACAAGGCAGAACCAATTATTTACCTAACTATAATTTATTCTAATATTTTATACCCAATTTGATTTAATTAATATTTTAATAAAAGATTTAATTAGAATTTACGATTTAATGAATTTAATTTTTAATTAATAATACAAATATTTTATCTAATCTAACATCCTAAGTAACCCAGTATTTTAAAATAAATTTATTTGAATTTATTTCAGGCAAATTTAATCAGGGACTAACGTATTTACGTTTCTACCGACCTTTTCACAACTGTCCAGGCGTCGCGACGTTTGATATGAAGTCCGCGAGCGTTGTTTAGCGATGGCAGGCTACAGATGCTCTGCGTGCTGGTTAAGTTGTCTCGTTGATGAAGGTTGATCCCTGTAGGGTTGTCTGGAAGAATGTTGGATGAATTTTTAAAGATGGTTGTGGTGATGTCGTGTCTGAAGTCCCGGTTCGGCTATTCTCTCGACGTTAAAGTTGCATGTCCAAGTGGTCGCCTGGTGATGTCCTGGAGTCCTATCCGGAAGCTATACGAATCACTCCATGTATCAGCTGCTATGTAGGTTATGTTACTTCTCCAGAATAATCCAAGTTAGGCCAACTTTGTAATGACTAAGTTGCCACTGACGTTCTTGTAGATTATAGTTGTGTCTATTGCTGCATTCCAAATTAATATCGCAATGACGTATGTTCACACTTGTTATACAAATTATTAGGTTAACTAAGAAAATACATAGCTTTTTGCATACTATGGTATTTTATAAAAAACGAGATCAAGGCTCGATGTGTTCACTTACATCGCAGAAATATCAAGGCTCGCTGTGTTCACTTACATCGAAGAAATATCAAGACTCTATGTGTTCACTTACATCGAAAAATATCAAGGCTCTCGAGTTTCCCCGAGCAATCGTTTATATAGACTCATCTTCAGCCAGCCCCTTCTACCGTACAACTCTTATCTCTCTCCGTGCAGTTTTGGCTATTGAAAATCCTTTTCCTTTGTAACTCCTCCAGGGTTTTCCCTATTTTATTTAGAGTGACATTTTTGAATTCAGCTCGTTGTCTTCTTTACACACGAACTCGAGTGATGCTCGTACGATTCTTGGTTCGCGTACACGACCCGCGCACGTTTTTCCGCGGCCATTTCTCCCGGAAAAGTCTTTGTTTTTTGTTTTTCCCGGTTTTTTGTTTTCACTTCTTTATGTCCTTTTGGTTTGTGTTAACTAGCCGGATTTTCTCTTTTTTTCTGCTTCTGGTTGTCTTGCTGTAGGGTTAGGGAGTTAAACGATTTTCTACAAACTTGGGCTTTCTTTTACTCCCGAAACATATTTTAAATACTGGATTATTTTTACATAACTACGTTATCAGCATACTATTTAGCGTTTTGAGTTAATAAAAATTTAAGTTTAACTTTTTATCTTGCTCTAAAGGTGCGAATTCTGTCATCTTTTCCCTTTAATAAAATTTCAAGTTTTTCTTTTTAATTATACATTTTGTTTGTCATTACTAAAATTTGTTTTGGTTAGAATTTAAAAAACTTTCTTTTTTATATACTTTTTTATCATTTGAACTTAGTGGATTAACATTAACTTTTTTATTTAACGAAATTTCGCAAAAACTTATTTTACCTTTATTTTAGGCCTTCTTATGAAAAGCCTAAAAAACCTTTTCTTTTTCAATTTAGAGGAATTTTGAATTTCTTTACATACTTTAATAGTCTGTATTTTACGTAACTTTGTGACTTTATATTATCTAATCTTGCAGTAAATACACACGCGGTTAGCGTAATGCATTTCCTGACGATATTTGTTTTTATTTAATTTCTGGATTTTGGCTTCCCGTATTAATTTTTAAGTATTTTTTACAAGTCCTTATTCCTTTTCGAACAGGCAGGGTCCAAGAGTTTAACTTAGCCAGATAACTACACTCCCGCGTCAACATGATTTTCGTGACCTACATGCGGCTTTAGCCCACGGCAAGTCCGGACTATTCAAATTTATAAAATTAATTACAAATTCAAAATCCAGGACCTACAACGGGTTGTGTCCGTTGTAAGCTACCCCTCTTAAGATATCTGGTTTGATCGGCTCCGCCATAAAACCAAGATATTGAAAACCACTAAATATAATAATACTCCCCTTTCAAATTTCCTCCTATCTTATTACATTCTTATATCTAGTTCTGCCTTCCTATCCTAACAATTTACAGATTACATATTCATAATTTTTATATATACAATTCATACTATACATTTCATTGTTCTTTTTATTCTGCATAATCTGAAATTACATTTATACAACATGACATGGTATACATTTCCTTTTGAAATGTTCACTGGGTGAGTTCACTTCCACTGAAAACACATGTTTATACTGTACACAACTTATACAAATACAGGGACACATTTTAATTTGCCTGATAACCAACTAACAATACTTTACTGGATTACATTTTCATACTACTGTTATGTTCCTTGCATTCATACTTCCCGAATTTTTACAATCCGAGTTTTTTGTACGTTTTATTTTACATTACCCTTTTATTTATTTATTTTTTATTTGCCTTTGTGGTTTCAATTACAATAATTGAGAGTTTTTTAATTAATTAATTGTTTATTTGTTTAAGTTTTTTTTTTCTAAGTTTTTCCTAGTTTATTAGTTAAACTTCTTTCTTCCAGAATCCTAACTACTCCGATTCTCCTAACAACTTTTACGCATAATTAATTTTCTGGTAATTAATATGCAACCCCTATACACCCCTGACTCGTGTATTAGGCCATTCCAGGCACCTGATTTGTTCGTAGGTTATATTCGAACGTTTTCTTCCTGTATCTGTATTACTATTTAATTTAAAACTAGCAAACACATTAGCATGTAAGATAGAAATACTTAGGCCTTTCAATCAATTGAGATGCGTTGAGTTGTTTATTTAGGCCTACTTCCTTCATTTCAGTCTTCTCAGTCTGCCGTGTTCCCTCTCTCCACTTCCGTCGACCTTGAACTTCCCTTGACTTTAGTTCAGCTGTGTTGCAAACCGTCCCATCCTAGCCTACTTCAGTTCCTGTCCTTTTCTGTCTTCATTCATTGCGTGTTTACTAATTCATAATGTTTACATTTGATATCTGTCTTCACTCCTTGTCTAAGTCCACACAGCTGACTTCCAATTTGGCCTACTTTCTCTTTGTACCGTACATGTTTCCTACTTAATTTAGTTTTATTTACAACAGAAATATCAGTGTTTTTAAATCTGACTTTAGACATTTTTCCACGCACTTTTGACATTTGATTGTAGTCACGTGTGTCTGTTCCTCCTACAGATATTAATTCTTCTTGTGATTGTTTATTATTATACTTTTTATTGTTAATCGAGTGGTCGGAATATTTACCGTGTAGTGCAGTGCTTGACTTCGCCTGATTTGGATTACAATGCTTATTTGGATATTTACAGTTTCGGCTACTTTGGCTGCGTCGCGACGCGTAGTTGGTAACTGGATATTTTTCACCACTATACCTAACTTTAATTGGTACATTAATCTTTTTTAATGCCCTATTACGCGAAATTTCGTCCTTGGCTTCTTTAGATAGCATCTTAGGTACGATTAAATTTTTGGATTTTTGCCCCTTCCTTCGTTGAACAGATAACCCCTTCGGTATCATTTGATCCAACCCTTCTTCGTTTTGTATCCTAACCTTATCAATATTCCTAGCTGTTGTGTCCGGCTTCCTGTCTTGACTCATGCTACAATTCCCTTCCATTACATCGTTGATGCCCGTTTTTTCTATTTCCGGTACATTAACGATTTCAGCTTTGTTTACTAACTCATTTATGTTAATTTCATTTTCATTTAACTTATTGGTTTGGATTTTAGTATTTATCGCCTCGATTTTGTCGGATTTAATTACCTCCGATTTAATTAAATTTATTGATTTATTGTTTTTATAATATCGGGAATTAATATTAAAACATTTTCCCTTTAAACGTGTTATTGCAACTTTTTTGTCAATAAACGGGATTTTAATATTATCCTGACCTATTTTAAACATTGCAAATTTTTCTTGCATGTTTATTTTGGCTTGTAAATTATATAAAAGGTCACATCCCATAATTATCCTAGATTTTAGACCTTTTACTACCAAAAATTGTAGATCTACGCATTTATCTAAGAGTTTAATTTCAATTAGGACTTGCTTGTTAATTTTTTTCACCTTCCCTTTTAATGCCCCAATTATTTCTAGGCACGCTACCGGTAGTTCTAAGATTTTGACATCTTCCGACTTTAATTGATCGAGGTAATCCTGTTGGATAACGCTTACTTCAGCTCTTGTGTCAATCTCAAGGTAACCGGTACTTGTTCCATGTTCGACTGGAATCGCGGGTATTTCTTCTATGGGTTTTTCAGTTAAAATTGGCTCGTCCTTATTTTCTAGCAAGTCTTCTCTAATATTGACATTTAAACTACCTAATTGTTTAGGTTGAAATTCGCGCTCCTTTTCGACGACTTTTTCGCCTACTTCAGGTTCGATCCTATTACAAGGAGTAACTTTTTTATTTCCTAACTTTTTGGTATTTACCTGCACTTTAACTTTTTTAACTTTAATCTTTTGATTTATTGTTTTTTCTACAGCCCTGTCATTCCGAAAACATCCATCCTTTGGCAGAACCTCACTTATTAGTTTTTTTTCTGCTGGTTAGGATTTGAGTTGAAAGGACGTGGTTTATTGGAACTTGGGTGATTAGAGTTATTCGGGTTTTGAGCATAGGATCTTTGGATAGGGGGGTTTTTTCTAGGTGTGAAATTTTGCCTATTTTGCGTGTCTTGAGCTTCCTGGGGTCTGCCTCGCCGATTTTCCTCTATCATATCGACATTGTTTAAAAAGTTTATCGCATCTTGAATCGTTTCACTAGGCTTACCTATGCTTGCTAGCCTAATTTGTTCGCTAAAGTGTTGCATTACAGTGAATACTAGGAAACCTTCCGATAAGGGGGGATCTAAATCTCGTGCTTTATTTACTATCATACAGAAATATTCTGTTCTACTAGCATTCCCCTTCTCTACATACTTATTGTTTTCGATATAATTTCTGATAGCTTTTTGTTTTTGTAGTGACCAGTAATTATTTAAAAATGCTTCCTTAAATTCGGCATACTTCATCTCTTCGCGGTTTGTTATGTTAAACCATTCGAGTGCATAACCTTTAAGATGGCGTCTAATGAATTTAATCTTCTCCCTATCTTCTAAATAGGGATTCAACTCGTCCATTAACCCTTCTATGTCCCTTAAAAATTGTTTAGGCCTTTCTTTACTGTTTCCCAAAAATTCAATTTTAGTTGCTTCGCTCTCATAACGCGGCATCATTATTCCTACACTCCTACTACCACCTCCCTGACTCAACACGTCTCCTATTTTCTTTTCGACGAGTTGCACCCGACTTTCCATTGTTCTGAAGCCCTCATCTACTGTGTTCTTCATGGTGCTCGTCGTTTCTTCCAGAACATAGATCGTTCCTTCAATTTTCCCAAATTTCTCTTCCACCTTGGTATGTTGTTCCTTACACCTCACGCTTTCTTCCTCCAGGCTTCGTTCCAGGTCTCCCAGCTTTCCAGAGATTAAGTGGTATAATTCTTTTTGTTCCTTCTCTCGCTGTAACCTTTCTGTCTCCTTTTCTTCCCGGATTTTTTCATCCTTGAGCCGTCTTCTTTCCTCTTTTCTTTCCAGTTCTTCCTGATCTTTCTTCGCCCTTTCTTCTTTATCTTTTTTATATTGTTCGAAGAACTCTTTCATTGCCTTATCCGCCATTTTAACTTTTGCTTTTTTATACTATTTTAATTTGATTTAATTGTTTTTATTTATATAATTTTGTTTTGATCTGTCGCGTCGGAAAACTCCCAATTATTTTTAATTTATTTTTACTCCAATCTTTTTAGGCCTACACCCCCAATTTTCCGATTTTACCACGACAAATGTATTTTATTGGTTAATTAATTTTAATGTTTTAATTTCCTCTCTCCCCCTCTGAACCTTAATACGACACGAACCCGGGAAATACTTCAGACGTGGAAAATAGCAGTAGTATGGCTTAATATTAAACACAATTCTAAAGCTAACATACACAGTTTCAAGCACAAATAAATTTACGTTAGTTTTTTGACTGAATTTTACTTTTGGTTAATTTTTTAACCACAAGTGAAATCGAGCCAACACCGAAGGGCGCCAACTCTCCAACGGTAAACCTTTTCTTGGTTAAGTTGAATGATGTTTTCGGACCCCACTTTTTTTTGGGACGCCGATTTATTCAACGGTTTTTCGTTTGAGAATAAGTTATTTCCACCTACTGGAAGTTTTATAGGCAATCTCGTTTTGTTTGGCCTAGGTGAAATAACTATGTGTCGAATATTCAGTTTTCTGAATATCCTGACTAAAAAAAAAAAAAACTTCTACGTTATACTTCCAGTACTTTATATTTGATTTTAGCTCAGTTAGAACACAAGTGAATGATTTTACTTTTTGTAAACCTCTGAGTAGTGAGTACACTGAAACTAACCTTGTAAATTGTTTATTTGTGCTTGCAAATATTTTATGAAATTTCAATGCATCAATTCTTAATCTATAACTCATAAACTATTGGGATATTTGAATACTAGGTGTTTTTTGTAAATAATAAATTTTTTATAAAGCAAATAAAATTTTAATAATTCTTTTTTTTTTTTTATTTCAAACATAAAATAAAACTTTTTGGATTTTATTTTCTCCAACAAATACAAAATAATAACTTTCCTTTCAATTTAATAATAATTTCTTAAACTACAAGGCAGAACCAATTATTTACCTAACTATAATTTATTCTAATATTTTATACCCAATTTGATTTAATTAATATTTTAATAAAAGATTTAATTAGAATTTACGATTTAATGAATTTAATTTTTAATTAATAATACAAATATTTTATCTAATCTAACATCCTAAGTAACCCAGTATTTTAAAATAAATTTATTTGAATTTATTTCAGGCAAATTTAATCAGGGACTAACGTATTTACGTTTCTACCGACCTTTTCACAACTGTCCAGGCGTCGCGACGTTTGATATGAAGTCCGCGAGCGTTGTTTAGCGATGGCAGGCTACAGATGCTCTGCGTGCTGGTTAAGTTGTCTCGTTGATGAAGGTTGATCCCTGTAGGGTTGTCTGGAAGAATGTTGGATGAATTTTTAAAGATGGTTGTGGTGATGTCGTGTCTGAAGTCCCGGTTCGGCTATTCTCTCGACGTTAAAGTTGCATGTCCAAGTGGTCGCCTGGTGATGTCCTGGAGTCCTATCCGGAAGCTATACGAATCACTCCATGTATCAGCTGCTATGTAGGTTATGTTACTTCTCCAGAATAATCCAAGTTAGGCCAACTTTGTAATGACTAAGTTGCCACTGACGTTCTTGTAGATTATAGTTGTGTCTATTGCTGCATTCCAAATTAATATCGCAATGACGTATGTTCACACTTGTTATACAAATTATTAGGTTAACTAAGAAAATACATAGCTTTTTGCATACTATGGTATTTTATAAAAAACGAGATCAAGGCTCGATGTGTTCACTTACATCGCAGAAATATCAAGGCTCGCTGTGTTCACTTACATCGAAGAAATATCAAGACTCTATGTGTTCACTTACATCGAAAAATATCAAGGCTCTCGAGTTTCCCCGAGCAATCGTTTATATAGACTCATCTTCAGCCAGCCCCTTCTACCGTACAACTCTTATCTCTCTCCGTGCAGTTTTGGCTATTGAAAATCCTTTTCCTTTGTAACTCCTCCAGGGTTTTCCCTATTTTATTTAGAGTGACATTTTTGAATTCAGCTCGTTGTCTTCTTTACACACGAACTCGAGTGATGCTCGTACGATTCTTGGTTCGCGTACACGACCCGCGCACGTTTTTCCGCGGCCATTTCTCCCGGAAAAGTCTTTGTTTTTTGTTTTTCCCGGTTTTTTGTTTTCACTTCTTTATGTCCTTTTGGTTTGTGTTAACTAGCCGGATTTTCTCTTTTTTTCTGCTTCTGGTTGTCTTGCTGTAGGGTTAGGGAGTTAAACGATTTTCTACAAACTTGGGCTTTCTTTTACTCCCGAAACATATTTTAAATACTGGATTATTTTTACATAACTACGTTATCAGCATACTATTTAGCGTTTTGAGTTAATAAAAATTTAAGTTTAACTTTTTATCTTGCTCTAAAGGTGCGAATTCTGTCATCTTTTCCCTTTAATAAAATTTCAAGTTTTTCTTTTTAATTATACATTTTGTTTGTCATTACTAAAATTTGTTTTGGTTAGAATTTAAAAAACTTTCTTTTTTATATACTTTTTTATCATTTGAACTTAGTGGATTAACATTAACTTTTTTATTTAACGAAATTTCGCAAAAACTTATTTTACCTTTATTTTAGGCCTTCTTATGAAAAGCCTAAAAAACCTTTTCTTTTTCAATTTAGAGGAATTTTGAATTTCTTTACATACTTTAATAGTCTGTATTTTACGTAACTTTGTGACTTTATATTATCTAATCTTGCAGTAAATACACACGCGGTTAGCGTAATGCATTTCCTGACGATATTTGTTTTTATTTAATTTCTGGATTTTGGCTTCCCGTATTAATTTTTAAGTATTTTTTACAAGTCCTTATTCCTTTTCGAACAGGCAGGGTCCAAGAGTTTAACTTAGCCAGATAACTACACTCCCGCGTCAACATGATTTTCGTGACCTACATGCGGCTTTAGCCCACGGCAAGTCCGGACTATTCAAATTTATAAAATTAATTACAAATTCAAAATCCAGGACCTACAACGGGTTGTGTCCGTTGTAATATATATATATATATATATATATATATATATATATAATAGAAAATTAATAAAAAATATAAAATATCTCAAATAATACAAAATAAACACTCCACTTATAAGGGGTGTATTATCTACTCCTATAAACACTATATACATACGGACATCAACATCATGATTAACCAAAAATAAGTTTAAAAGATAAAACTAAATACTCAATACAGTGATAAGAATCAAAATGTCAGATATAGACCCAGAAAGCACATAAAAATGACCAGGTCAAACAAGGAATATAACATATGATAGCAAAATTTTACAATGGAGTCTAAGCAGAGAGAAAAACAATAATAAACTCTTAAAAATAAGTAGCTCAATAGCAACTGCAAAGCAGGCGAAGAATGTATAACAAAAGACTACTTAGACATATTATAAATGTAACAGTCCATAATGATAATTTTTAATTGGGGGGGTGATTCGAACAGACTGATAAATAATATTACTATAAATTCAAATATACACTTCACTAATAATAATATTTTCCATTAATTATGAGTAATAATAGTCCTTGATAAGTCTGATTAATTAAATGCTCCAACTGGCACGCTTCCCCTGCTCATCTATCCAAGACACATAGCCGTCCATTGTCCATACATTTCTTAAACCAAAAGTGTCTACAGCTCTTTTATAAACAGTAAGACGCCGAACGGTCAAATCTTCCCGAATTGTGATACCTGTTCCTTTTAACATTTTTTTTTTAAATCAAATATCTTTCTACGCTCCCTGTAGCTAACAAACTTAACAATAATAGCTCTCGGTTGTATTCTGCCATCACTATCAGGGTCCATTTTACGTCCAATTCTATGAGACTCGCATTATTGGAGAGAGAGAGAGAGAGAGAGAGAGAGAGAGAGAGAGAGAGAGAGAGAGAGAGAGAGAGAGAGAGAGAGAGAGAGAGAGAGAGAGAGAGATCAAACAAACTTAATTTTATAAAGAGAACAAATTACCATTACCAGATCTTCCTCATCAATATCGGTTGACCCCACCAAAATATATCGGGACCCTTGTACTCTTCCAAACTTCTTCCCGTGTGCAGATGGAATATTTGGTCACTCATAAATTGACTGACCACCTTTTCTTTCCAGTCTTTACTTATATATATATCTACTAGTATTTCACATTATGTTTAGTGGCTGGAAGCTCAGCAATTATTTCTTTGTTAAAGCTCTACCTTTATACATAATTTCCCAAATATTGTCAATGCTCTGCTGCCTACATTTTGACTTAGAATAATTTATACTTGTCTAACGTAAATCTAATTTCTTATCTCTAACACAACGGAAATGAGGTGGTAGAGTGATTGCTATACTTGAAATAAATTTGTAGGTACACTTCACTTGCCCTTCCTTTATGTACATTGCTGGATAATTTTAGCTATTCTGTTGATGTTTATAATTTTCTAAATTTTGGCTAAATTCTTTAATTTGTCTAAGTCTATAAGTAATTGATAATTTTGAAACGCTTAACTCTTTTTCTCCTTCTCTCTATCTCGTTCTCTTGTTCTTTCTTTTCTAGATGACCACAATTTCTAGGTATGAATATGAAACCTAGAACTTATCATATCATTACTAACATAGGCGATATTATGGCAAGTAGACGACGTGTACAGGTGATTGCAGTGTACTCAATAATTGTATATGAATAACTAATTTGGATGAAATCTAGGAATTAAAAAATATAAGGTGATAAAGAATCTGCAATGAAATATAATTCTTAGAATAGGCAGTGTATAATGAACAACATCAACTAATTCTGTAATGGTATTAGCAAGTCACCTCCTATATTGATCTCTTTGTGAATGGAAGTGGTGTCTTGAATGAGAAGTCATACAATCATACTAAAAGAGATGGAACTTTAGATAGGTTGCACGTCAGGTAAGTCGAACCTAACAATATAGGAATATGGACGAGAAAAATCATTTAATTTATTAACAGCAGTTGACAAAATTACATGCCAGTCATTTAACATAGGTTCTAATAATTTTTACAATAACACAATTAATTATAAAACAAACAAATTTAAAAATAATTAAATAATTAAATGTTAAAAATATAATAGTCATAATAATCCACTATTACAATATTAGTGTATTAAAATTTGAATACCAGGAGTATATTGGCCATATCTCGGAGATAGACAAAGAGAGAATTTGGAGAGGTGGACCAATCCTATGCAAGTGTTGACAGAACATGGGTCTTTCAATTGTTAAACGCACAGATTCAAGTTGGGAGACAGCTCAAATTATCGGTATTAAATAATGCACTATTGAAGACATACTTATTGCTACTTTTGTCCTGTGAAGCAGCCATAATCTGCACCCTCGGATCTTTCTGCTGGAAGGCTTTCTGCTGGAAGGCGGTCCTCGGTCCGGGGATGCAGATGGTGGCAGCAAGAGCGGACTCATGCGCCTCCCCGCGGTACAGGATGGGCAACGTTTTCGGTGTGGCCTGATGCTTTGCCGGATGGCGGCACCGAGGGCGGCTAAAGCATGAGACGTCTTACCCCCCTCCCTTCCCCCTCCTGCCTCTTCTTTTCACCACCACAACCAAAATGAGGTCGTCAACCATTCTTTGACCTCTCTATAATCTGTCCTATCTCTCTTCTGTCTTCTGTCCCAAGAAGCTTGAGGCTCTTGTGGACGTTCATTTATTCTTAATTCCCACTATCCCCACAATCTGTGGACCCAATCCAAGGTGGAACAGCATATGCCGAAGGATGCGTGTCTAAGGGGGAGCTTAGACTCTAGTATGCGGACTCCGGATACCAGGCGACCTCCGGTTTCAATTTAGCCTTACCACATATGCGGGCTCTGTGTGGTGGACCTTTTAGAACCCTGCATTACTCGTGGGATCTCTATGAAGAACCCCAAAAATAATTCTATACAAACAACGGCAGGGTACCAGCCACCAGCTGGAAGCTCAGCCGCAAACCCAGGATCAGTAGCGGCCCCAGAGCATGCGGGACTGATCCAAAATCAAGAAAAACCAACACCTCCTGACTCCGGACGGGGGCCCGCCAATGAGCAGGGCTCGAAGTCTGGGGATATGGAGGTGGAAAAAGGCGCATGTAGGACTCTGGCAAGTCTCTCTTGTCTTCTTGTCAGGAAAAGACAATGCTGAGGGTCCTACAGGTAAACCTTCATCATAGTAAGGCGGCTTCGGCCTCCTTCTGTCAGACCTTCATTAGGTCCAACATCGACCTGGCTCTGGTCCAGGAGCCCTGGCTCCACCGAGGCCGGATTGCCGGACTAGGCGATGCAAAAGGTAGGCTTATATACTGCAATAACATTAATAATAACCGTACCTGTATACTTGTAAGGTCAGGTTTGCAATGCTTGCCCCTAATGGATTTCTGTTCTAGAGATATCACCACGGTGATGATTTACTGGCGCAATGGGAAGGAAAAGGATGGTCCAATTTTTAGCTCCGTCTACCTACCCTATGACGTCAGAACTCCTCCTCCATCTAGGGATCTGGAACTCCTGGTGGAGTCAACTACTGTCAGGCGGCAGCAGCTTCTGGTGGGATGTGATGCTAACGCTCATCATCGCCTAGGCTGGGGCAGCACTGATACTAATACAAGGGGTGAGTCATTATTTGATTTTCTCTTGTCTAATAACTTACAAATTGTTAATGTAGGAAATACACCGACCTTCTCTAATAAAATCAGGAGCGAGGTTATAGACATTACTTTTTGTACAGAAAATATTGCAAAACTGATTATGAACTGGCATGTTTCAACAGAAGCCTCCCTCTCAGATCACAAATATATAATGTTTCATCTAGAGGCATCAACCATCCAATCTCTCTTTCGAGACCCGAGGACGACAGACTGGGGGTCCTATTCAGACCAACTGTCGACGGTACTTGGGTCCATGCAAGGAGACATTGCAACATTTCCGGATGTAGACAGGGTGGCGTCCTCGCTTCGGGATGCCATCATGGACTGCTATCAGGATAACTGTCCTCTGCGGACGAGATCAGGTAGACCTAACACAAGATGGTGGTCACAGGATCTCGGTCGCATGAGGAAACAAATAAGAAGGCTTTTCAATGCCTCTAAGCGGAGCGGTGAGTGGAGGGAGTATCATTTAGCTCTCACCACATACAGCAAAGCTATCAAAAAAGCCAAGCTTGATTCCTGGAAGGCATTCACCCAAAAAGTGAATAGTCTGAAGGAGGCAGCAAGACTGCAACAAGTTATGGCTTCTAAACCTTACAATCCTGTAGGCACCTTGCGGAAACCAACAGGAGAGTATACCAAAACAGCGGAAGAGACGCTCAAGTTACTACTTGAAACTCACTTCCCTGGTTGCACAAGTAGTGATAATATGGACGGCGGTCTAAGTCTAGCTGGGGACAGCTCTTTGCCAAGGGCATCTCGGGCAGACTGGAAGATAGCCAGAAAAATTGTCACTATTTCTAAATTAAAATGGGCAATAAACAAATTTAGCCCGTTTAAATCACCAGGCGGAGACGGAATCTATCCTGCACTATTGCAGGAAGGACCTGACGCCTTGATCCAACTGATCTGCAAGCTTTCCAGAGCCAGCGTAGCATACGGCTACATTCCGCAGGCATGGAGGGTCAGCAGAGTTACGTTTATTCCCAAGCGTGGCAAAGCAAGTTATTGTGATGCCAAAGCTTATCGACCTATCAGCCTATCCTCGTTTCTGTTGAAAACATTGGAGAGGTTGGTTGAGAGACACATTAGGGAAGGGGTGCTCTTAGGGACACCTCTTCATCGCAATCAACATGCCTACCAACCTGGTAAATCCTGTGAGTCTGCTCTACATAATCTTGTGGGCAGGATCGAGGACACACTGGAAAGGAAGGAAATAGCACTGTGCGCCTTCTTGGACATAGAAGGTGCATTTGACAATACTTTATTTGGATCAATAGTGCGCAGACTGAAAGAGCGAGAGGTGAACCCGGCTGTAACAAGATGGGTTCATTCAATGCTAACAAGCAGACGCATTCAAAGCTCCCTGCTTGGTAATTCGCTGGAGGTCGCTGCCACAAGAGGTTGCCCACAGGGAGGTGTTCTATCACCTCTATTGTGGAGCATGGTGGTGGATGATCTCCTTACGGAAATTAGCCAAACAGGAACATACATCCAAGGCTATGCAGATGACATAGCAATCTTGGTCATTGGAAAAAGTGACTACACTGTCTCGGATATCATGAATAGGAATCTGAGACAGGTGAAGTTGTGGTGCGCAAGGGAAGGCCTCAACGTCAACCCAAGCAAAACCACCATAGTTCCCTTCACTAGGAGGAGAAACTTAACAGCCCTGGATAGGATATCCATGGACAACACACGGATAAATATGTCCATGTCGGCAAAATATCTTGGAATAACCCTTGATCAAAAGCTGACATGGAACGTACATCTGGACAATTTAATACATAAGGCGAAATGGGCGCTAATGACAGCCAGACGCTTTATTGGTACTACCTGGGGACTTAAGCCTCACATAGCCCTTTGGCTATATGAAGCAGTGATTAGACCCCAAATTACATACGGAGCGGTGGTCTGGTGGAAGAAGTCATGCCAAACCACTGCAGGAAGCAAACTAACAAGCCTGCAAAGACTTGCATGCTTGTGCATAACTGGAGCTTTCAGAAGCAGCCCAACAGCTGCTCTGGAGGTTCTTCTCGGACTCCCGCCTCTTGACATTTACATAATGTCAGAGGCAAGGAAATCCGCCTATAGACTGACGTGTGTTAATGAGTGGCGGAAGGGCTTGCCTGGAGCAGGACACTCTGACATAGTTGACACCGTACTTAAAAACTCGGTGCTAGACATGGCGCCAGACGCAATGCAAACTGAGTATGTCTTCAACAGACCCTTCACGGTAACCTTAGGTAACCGGGAAGACTGGGAAGGAAACAACAAACCAGGTTCTTCCAGAGGGACTCTCGTCTGGTACACGGATGGGTCACTTATGGAAGGAAACTCAGGTTATGGAGTATACAGCTCATCACCAAGGACTAACATTAGTGTGAGTCTTGGGACGCACTGTACGGTATTTCAAGCAGAGATACTAGCTATCACTGCTTGTGCCCATTTGGGTTTGTCAAAAGGCCTTCGAGACAGACAAATCCTCATTCTTTCTGACAGTCAAGCAGCACTTAAAGCGCTAGACTCAGTATTAATCACTTCGAAATTGGTGAAGGACTGCCTCTCAACACTAATGAAACTCTCCACAAGGAACATGGTGGAATTAAGATGGGTGCCAGGTCATCGTGGCATCCAAGGTAATGAGATGGCAGATACCCTTGCTAAGAAAGGAGCATCCACACCCTTCATGGGGCCAGAACCAATGTGCTGTATCAGCCGCAACATGGCTAAAAGCGCAGTTAATAACTGGGCCAAGGAAGAGCTACGCCAGAGATGGCATAGGACTCCAGGGCTCACACAGAGTAAACAGCTAATCAATGGACCTAGTAACAACCTTACGAAGTCATTGATCAAGTTAGACAGGCTACAGCTTAAAAGAGCAGTAGGACTTATCACTGGACATGGCCAGTTCAGGAAACATCTTGCAACAGTGGGAGTCTTTGAAGGCGACCAAAGCTGTCGGCTCTGCCTGCAGGCCGTGGAATCAGCAAGACACATCATATTTGATTGTGGGATGCTGGAGCGCAGAAGGAGGGAGCTCTTTGGTATCCTGCAACCGGGAGAGGAAGAGGACACGTACTTGGTAGAGAAAATCCTGAAGCTCGTTCGAGGAACAGGGTTCTAATCCATCAGGAACGGCACATAGGGGGCACAATAAGCCGATGGTTGACGTGCAGGGAGACCTTCTCGAAGAGGGTCTCCACCCCATCTCTAATCTAATCTAATCTAATCTAATCTATTGCTACTTTATTATCAATAAAACATTTTCTAAATATTGCTAAGTTGTAAATAGTAGTAAAATACATACAAGAAGTGAGGACAAGGATGAGAGTGAAGAGCAAAAAGCCAATTTTAAATTATAAAGATATTGGTAGTTATTAACTTTATGGATTGCTTTGTGGTTACCAGATTAGGGATGAGGTTGAAGATGAGTTTAACCAATAAGCATGTCCTGCAGGGTGTCCATTGTCCATACTATCCCAGAATAAAAATTATATAAAAATATTTACAAGTATTATTATTATAGTTTCTTTAAATTCTGTCTTATTTCTGACAACTTGTTGCCTTTATAAGGATACTTTTTTTCCATATATGATTTATTATATATAATTTTTAAATTTACTCACATCTTGCTACATGAATCCAGCTTCAAGTGATATCGATAATATGGTGCATCTTGTACTGTTTTGCAGTGATGACCAACACATATGTAGTTCTCAATATTTCTGTCATATGATTAGTTTTTATCCTATTTTTAAAAGAGAGCTCTTCCTTTCTTTCCAGTCGAACAAAATATGCTGCAATATCTCCTACAAGGAGCACAATATGGAGAATCTATAAAGTTGAAACAGTGCAAATAATATTCCTCTGTAATTGAATTAACTGTTCTGGCTCATGTTATAACTGAATCTCCCCGTTGACTCTGTCTTATAGATAAAAAGCTTGATTCCTGTTCTCTATCATACAGTTTCTTACTTGTTTAAAGTGTTCTTCCATGATTTCAAACAATCATGTCTGTGTGTCTCCTCAATCCACACAAATGTTCACTGTAACCTCCAGTTGTACTTTTTGCTATATTTGAGTTTCCACCTTTGAAATTTGGTTACATCTATTGTTCTCCGTTATGTTATAATATGGCCTGGTATCCACTGAAATGACAAGCTCAAAGGAGCTTTGAGGTGACAAGATGTGTTAAGTGAGTCTGAGTCCAGAGTCTGGAGAGTTAGGGTGTTTTTCAAATGAGTCTTGTGGAAAGAGTTGGCATAGTGCGATGTACTAATTTGATATATAGAACTAATAAAAATGTAAAGGATTTAATTGTCAGTCTTGTTAAGAGTCTCAGTTTTTGTTTTGGAGAGAAGAATTGTTTTTAAAGTGTTAAAGAGTCTGAGTAATGAGTCGACATGAATCGTGTGTTAAAGAACAAAGACAATTGCGCGTTGCATTTCACATAATAGACAATTATGTGTGTGAAAGTAAGAGACAAAATGGTGAACAATTTCGGAGTGTTTAATGAACAATAAATCTAATGAACATTTGATGAAATATAAACTTTAATCGAAATTTAATGAGCTCTCGCTGAATACGGTTGAGGTGATTCATACGGGTAAATTAGCAAGTGCAAAGAATGCCAGAGATCTCATCGAAGTCGACAATTCATTGGACCACAAATGAACTTTACCTCAAAAAAGGATGGGTAACAAATGTGTTATTTAATACACAGAATGTAATATCTTTTATGTAAAAAATGTAAAATGTTTCATGTTTTAATTTTTATAATTTTATTTAAACTTATAAGTAATTATATATTTTCCATAAATAAATAATAAATGTCTACTGACATATTTTTTTATGGTAAATTCAATTTTAGTAAACAGATATCTTCAATCTGTTAAGATTAATAAATGATTTTTTCAGTTGCAACTTTGAGTTCAATTCAAGATTTAGAAATAGACCTTCTTCAAAGGCATTAATATTTCAATTCAGTTAGGATGTGAACTTTACTATAGTCAATTTATTTGATATCTTTGTGATGATCAATGTTTAGATATAATTATTCTGCTAATAAATTCATGTCAAGTTTTCAGAAAAATAAGGATAATTAATTTTACCAGGTAGATCACTGTGAGTACCCTTTAAAAAGAACTTACGCCCTGATATTCAAATAAGTGAATTCATTTTTTCTAAATTGATGTTTAACATCTGGCGCCCTATTTGTCGAGCAATTTTAATTTAAATTCAATGAAATAAATAAAATAACTTTCATTCTTTTTAAAAAATAAATAACTTAGTTAGTAAAACCCTTCATGTTTTTTTTTCAATTATTACAGAGTGACTGGCTTGTATTTTGCAAGTCATAAAGTAATATTTTAAATCAAATAAGATTCATATTTTCTCTGCCTTTAATTCTTCACAATGTTCAAGGACTGAGTACCTTCCTAGAAATTCAGTTTCCATACTAGATGTAACAGTTAGTAATGCATAGAATTCAAAGCTTAGTTCTGGAATATAAATTCCAGATGCTAAATGATGTTTTTTGTTTTAGAGGTAATGTTCGGTGTAATATATGAAGGAAATCTGTATATATTGTGTGAATGGCATTTAAAAATGTCTTTTGTAGAATATTGTGATGGTCTTACATAGAAGTGAAGCTGATTTGTTCATCTTCATGCATATGAATAAGTTAATGTTTAGGCACAAACCGATTATCAGCATTTGTCCCTAAATGGCTGATTAAGTGCCATAGCAGCAACCAAAGACATATTATTGGTATAACTCAATGGCAATGAAAAGGAATAAATTCTAATTATTTATTTATTATTATTTTTTTGTAAATTCCACGTATTGAAATTTTTGTTTTCTTTTTTTAACGTGCTAAATTTTAAATTCATATCAAAAAAATTCTGCGTTGTTAGGCCTTCAAGAGTCTATGCATTTATCTCCTCCTGAACCTACTGTGACTACCAAATCTAAGTTATCCATGCTTTAAAGATCGTTTTATGTCAGTTACACAGCTCCAAACACCTTCCATCAGTTGTGTTCATGATTGAAACACTCCTTCAATAACTACTTCAATACTCTTTCTCTCCATATATATTGCACGAGGGTTCATTCTTCCTAACTATTATCCTGACTTCAGGAAAGTTGACAGAAAAATCAACATAGAGTCACTTCTATTTAACCTGATGAATATCTTTCTCTAGCCTCATCAAGCTCTCTTATCAGTCTCTTATATCCATGTACTGTCTTATCTTGGTGCTCATTACAACCCTATACTATGAACAGTTTTTTTATAAATATCCCCAGATTTAACTGGCACGCTCAACTTATACTGTTTTAACTGACATGTGGGATTACAACATTGTAGATGCATGTCAAATTTAAAGTAATTATTACTTTCAACAGTTTGGCTCCAATTTCTGCCAAACAAACAAACGCTGTTGTGAAAATGATGATTTTAAGTAAACCTTAAAAATGTTAATGTATCATTTTATTTGTAAAATTTAATAAAAATAATTTTATAAAAGTTGAAAATATGATTTCTTATGTAACTATATGAACCAACTATTAGTATTCAGTCTGCTTATGTTCACATTTATGTATGGCTCAGAAAACAAACAATGCTTGAATACTTTAGTTTCAAATTTAAGATTTTATGGTGACTATACCTTATATCAAACGTTTTTTAGGCAAAAATCATTTTGGTCATTGTCACTTTAAAAATAGAAAAAAAGAGCATAAAATAGAGACTACTAAAGACAATAAGAGTTCCTCAATAGAGACATAAAAATGAAAAAGAGGCATATAACCCAATACTACATGAAGAAAGGTGTAGGTCCAGCTAGAGTGCCACACCAATACTTAATATAATTAAGCCACTGAGGGAATCTTACTTAAGTTATATATTATAAAGTAGGATGTGTCATTCTAGAGCTTGTGCAATGAGTCATGCCTGTGTTGTAGTATCTTGACTTTTGTAGTAGCACAAACACACTGTTGTTGTAGATATTCCATTTTTTTATGTGACTTAGTATTACACAAAAAGCCTTAGCCTCAAATCTCTTTAAATAGTGATAATTTATCCTGTAAGCAATACAACTCATCATAACAATATATATAAATACTAGTTTTGTCAAATATATTCTAATTTTATTGAAAAACATATTAAATTTAATAGAACATGTAAAAGTATGACTGATTAAGTTCATGAAGTGTAAAAGAGAAAACAAAACAATTAATTACATAGTATAAGAATAACACGTCGCATGGTTTAAAAAAAATTAACTGTAAATAATTTAACAGATGTAATTCACTTCAAAGTTTTGGCAATAGAGAAATTATTTCAATTATTTATACGGATTACATAAATAAAGAATGTTTATAGCTTTCATGATGAAGTCTAGATTAGTGATATTATTCTCAGATTAGAATATCAATTTAATTGTTTAATGTTTTTATTTATAACTATATTATATGTATGATTAATATATGATTGTAAATGTCTAACAGAAAATAACAATTTATTTATTGCTTTAGCAATTGAAGTAATGGGTATTTATTATGTATTTTTTTAATTAGATAATTGTTGTACTATAATTATGGAAACTGTACATCATGAAAGAAGTTATGGTTCCCTCGGTGTAGTAGGCCTAACTCATGTTATATTGTTTATTGGATTCGGCGGATCATTTGCAGGTAATTGTTTAAATTTATATTAAATAATGTATCTTATAAACACAGATATGATACAATATTTAAAGTAACTACTAGTTTATGGTAAACACCCACATTAAAAAAATAATTGAAATTTTTTCCGCATTTAATTAATAAAAAAAAAAAACAAACAACACTGTTACATTGCATATACAAAATACAATACAGCCATGTAACCAAATAAAGTCATTTTTTGTAAATGTATCCAAAATATTTGTTTCTTCATGTAAACATAATGTACCAGCGGTGAATGTCTTTTCACTGACTGAAAAACTACTTCATTACTTTCCTTCTCTTATGCATTGATGGTCATGGCTTCCACATGGAGGGGGGCAGCTGATGCTGAAGCCTGTGGGCCTGTGGTCCGATGCTGATAGGAGGGGCCCACGGTAGATGGGAAAATTTTTTCGTGACAGTAAAAATCTGATAAAACTGCTTTACTGTAAGAATCTATGCACTGCCTATGGTTTTTGTCTCTATGTGTCTCTCTTTAATGCTGCCACTGTGTCATTTAATGAGATAATTCCCTGAAGTGAAGTGTTCGTCGAACAGATGATTCCATTTTTTAATTTCGTTTGTTAATATTAATTTGAATTTTACGTAATTGTGCTTTTTTGTGTATAATTTTAATATATTGTAACACACACACACACACACACACACACTATATATAACTTGGTTTGTGCTTACGTTAATTTTGTTATACCATTGAAACGAGGTAAGAAATATTTTATGTCTTTACTTTTAGCTTGCTACTTTTGGGAACTTGCAGTTTTACAATTAAGTTAAACTGTAGCAAATAAGCAGCATATAAACTTACATTTTGACCTCAGAATGGCTTATTACATAGATTAAAGAAAACATATGAAATATATATTACAGACTAATTATTAATAAAGTAGTAAAAGTCTACTATTTTTTAAAAATAATCAGTCCATTCTTCTGCAACTTTACCACTGATACTATGACTTTCTCACCAAACGAGGTATAAAGTTGTGTTATGGGACATAAATTGTGATATTCAAACTTTAGTTAATCTATACGTTTTGAGGTCCCCTGAGTCCAAAGAAATGTTTTTTGGAATACTGTCTGTCCGTATGTACTTCTCTCTGTGCACTTGTTTACAGACCAAACCGCTGGGTCGATTTTCCACAAATTTGGTATGTAGGGATATTTTGCTAATACCTTGATATTATTTTTGATTTTTTTGTTCACTGAAAATATTGAAATATCTGTCATATGAAAAAAATATAATTTTTTTCAAAAACATCTCTAACAATTATAATTAAATTTGGCTCAAATGTAGCCCTTAAGTTCGGGACTATCGTAAAAACAAAACAAAACAAAAAAAAACCATCCTTTATTATGCTCATAAATTAGTCCAACTCAAATTAAATCTAAACAACTCAAACTTATATACTTGGGTTTTAAAACGAAAGATTCAACCTTGAGAAATTGGTATGAGAATCAACAGGCTGTCAGACAATTAAGAAATTTTTTAAGTGAGATACTGAAGAAAAAGTGAAAGGTGAGTCATATCCTGATGTAGCATCATCTGAGATTAGTCCAACAACACATCTTCAGCCTTTGTTAACAGATTGGTCAGCCTTCATTTTCTCCACCTTCTGATACTGCTACTGGTCTCAACTTGCCACTTATCTTCAGCTTTCATTATTGGTAAAGTCATCATTTTTGTCACATTCAGAAGAAAATACTACTGCTTCCAACCTTAATATGCAATGACCCAGGTACATGGTCTTCAATATTAAAAGATGGTCTGATATAGCAAATTTTTTTCCTCTTTTGATTTCACAGAGTTCAAGATGGAAACAAAATTCTTTCCAAAGGACATACTAAAAAAATCGTTCAAGGAGCACATACCATTGTTACTCCAAAGCCTCTCCTAGATCCGGTGGATTGAGAGGATACAAGCAGTAAGATAAATTGTTACCGTAGATATTATTATTATCTTGGAGTACTCAAAATTTTATTAAGCCTGCTTGACACCAACAATTTAACTCTATCAGTCCAAAACCCTATCCTGGGACTTTAGAAGTATTTTGCTTCTTTTAAAGGTTTGCTAATGTCATATTTCTGGCTGAAAGTTCCTTCAAACAGAGATCAGAGCAATGTGGTCATTCATAGCAAAGGTATATCTCTAAACATTGAAAAACTGTTAATAAAAGATATAGTTGACAAGATGCAACATTTGTGTGATTTGTGGAAAATCATTCTCCAAAAAACAAAAGGGATTGAAATCACACCTCTCTTACAAACCATCCAGAATAAAAAGTGACCTCATAAATAATCAAAAACAGAGTCTACATCTATAGCTGAAATTAATGAAAAAAACTTCAATAATGCTGCAAATAAATTAAAATCTTCGTCATCTTCCCTGTTATTGACTTCATAAAATTGTAGATTTAAAGACTAGATTTACTGTTGCTGAATTGATTTGTGATCTATTTTCAATAGTCTTAAGTTTTATGAATTTAGATGATGAAGAACTGAAACTAAAGACTAAGACTATCATCATTTAATATTCTCCTGATCTACCCGAGGGTTTGGTTAATGAAATATTTATTGCAAATAAATAGCATTTATGACACCGCCTTAACTCAGGTAATACTCCATTGAATCGACTAAACTACATTCTAGAATACATTTTGAAGCCTTATTTGTGAATTTTGAACCACAATTAAACTACTATACACCATACTAGTAACGGATTCTCAGACTGAACGATTTTTCAATACACTAGTAAATTCTCTTAAAACCTGTAAAGGAATTCAACAGGGTAAAATCGCCTTATCCTTTACCAATTTTGAGAATATAAAATGAAAAGGGAAAAAATGAAAACTTTTCTAAAGTCATTGATAAGTTCTACCAGCAAAAAGCTAGAATAATTGGCTAATGAATAAAAGCGAAAAGCTCCAATTGGCTAATGTTGAACTCCACAAATTGTATGGAGAAAGTAAAAAGACCAAGCGTTGTCAATACTGGCAGGGCACTTCGTATGTGTTATCGCCTGAACTGATGGATATTGACTTGGAATATGATAATTATGAAAAATTACAAACTGCATGGTTTGACATGGCAATATCATCCTTCAACTTCTTCAAACATGTTACCAGTTAAACAGACTGTTGGTTGTATGGCTGTATACACAAATATAAACACCATCATAGATTGCCGAATTAATACACTTAAATACAGCAATAGGGTGAAGTTGAAGATGATTATATTGGTGGTATATCTCTACTTAAACTGAAGGTATGTGGTGAATTTCTTTTCAGTCTACATACATCCCAATGTATCAATGTAAATATGTTATCATCTACAAAATTAAAAGAGTAACATGAAATTTGGTATAGGGGACTATAGTGTGCTTATATAAAATATTGTGCTATTGAAAATCAAAAACATAAAACAAAAAAACAAATTGAAAATGTAAAAATAGATGTCATTATAAACAGTTTTTTGTTCATATATTATCTGATAATATATAACACACTAAATTAAATACAAATTTGTACATTGATTATACATGTAATGGTACCAACCCCAACTCCCTAAGATGACGAATATCAAAGTTATTCTCAAAATGATATTTTGAACCTGACCTCCTAAGAAAATATCATATTTGCATAATTACGCTATCCGGCAGGGCCAAGCATAGAGAGTTGAGATTATTATCCACAAATCTTGACAAATGTCAAAAAGTAGTGATTTAAATAGTTGCAAGGTTCAAAAAACCTGTATATCATCTATTTTGAACAACCTTACCCTATACTATGTATACTGGGCAAGACCCCTTGACCTACCAATACAATTTGATATTTCCTACATGGCCAAGAGACCAACTTGTAAACATTGCATTTAAAGGATATTCTTGTATTACATTGTCTGATGTAGCTGGATAAGTACCATTTAGTTTTCATCAACTTGTTTTTTACGTCTGGTAATAGATATTCATTTTTTCTGGAATGGAATTTGGGCCTACGTTTATTTTAAGAAAATAGTTAACTCTTAAAACTTTATATAGGAATGGAGTTTATATTAGAAAAATAATAAGTTAAGTTTATTTAATTACCATTAATATATGGAATTTTTATTTCACACATTAAAACCACAGCCGGCTAAACTATGTACTTCCAGTATCTAGCAAGGGTGTAGTCCACTGGAGGATATACTATCAGAAACCTTCAGTCACTCAGAACAAAATGGAGTTCTTATCAGAGGGTCAACCTATAAAATGTTAAAAATTAGATGTCAATTAATTGTAACTACTATGCTAAATATACTGAGTGCACAACAATTATTCTGTTATTATAATTGTTTTTAGATGACATTCCAGTTACCAATCCAGAACTTGTGGTCGATGAAGAACAGGTACGGAGGTTTGGAATTTATCATTCTCTACAATCTATATTGGATATTCTTCAAAGTGACCAGGTAATAAAGTTTCACATATAGAATGTTATGTGATTGTATCAAAACATTGATGTTGAATTTTTTGTGGATGCAGTAGACGCTCTTTTATCCGGCATGTTTGGGACCACGGTCATGCCGTATAACCGATTTTGCCGGATAATCGAGCATATCTAGTTTTTAAAGGAGATACCTAAGAAAATGAACTCTATACAAACCCAAATGAACGAAACGCATATTTGACATGACAAGGTTATGAAGAAAAACAGAGTACAAAATGCTGAACATTCCTTTAATTTAATATAAAGTAATGTATGTATAAGAGTGCTAAATGACGAAAAAATTAATTGTACATTACAGTTTGTACATAACATCAAATCAAATATCATATATACCGGTACTGTCCATTATGTTTAAAGGTTGTACACAGTATGTACTGTAAACTGATTTTACGACCAAAAATAAACATTTGTGTTAAAAAAAGTCTCTGATGTCAAGTTGCTTTCGTGATTTGGATTTCTTCTTCAAAAAGAGTTTCGGATTAAACACAAATTTATAAGTTCTGTGGAGTTGTAGTTTTTATTGGATTCAGCAAATGTTATAAATTAATGTATGTAATTCATCAGTAGCTTCTTTCCATGAGACTTTAGGTGCATGAGACTGCACTGTACAATACTGTAGTATAGTATTGCGTCAGACGCAGACAAACACTAGATGACTAAGAAAACGGCACGCGCAACCCACTGCACTTGCGGGAACTGTCAGTCGAGGCCTTTGAGCCGCCCGAACATAACCAAAAAAAACCGACCGTGAGTGGCTCGGCTGATGCCGGTTAGTAGAATGTGCCGGTTGTTAGAAAGCCGGATAAAAGAGCATCTACTGTATATTCATTTTGAGGTCCTTTGAGTAAAAAACATGGTTTTTGAAACAAAGTCTGTCGGTCATCTGACTAATATCTGTTATCTGACTCTACAGACAAAATGGTGGACCATATTGATCAAATTTAGAGTTTAGTCATATTTATGATTGTGGGAGTTTATTTTAAATTTATCTAATAACTAAAAATTTGAGTAGCTGCCATAAGGAAAAAACACAAAATTATATTTTTACAAAATTGGCTACATGGTTTTGTTTAAGTTATGCTCAAATTAATATACTCTCTAAAGACCTATACAAAATTAATTGGTTTTCATATCTCATAAAATGCTGGTGTGTGAGTTATTGGTAAGAAATCGTTTACAGGGCTGTTGTAAAAGATTTAATTTCTCATAATTTTAGTGAAATGTTAAGATTAATAACATAAACTTCTGTGCTAAGTCTAAAGTATATATATATATATATATATATATATACATATATGTATATAATTATATATTCAAGGAATAATTGGTCAAAATAAAAATGAACCTTGAATAACATTATTAAACGCTTGATTTGAATTAAAGTCTATAAAGAAGGTTATTAATATTTTATAGTGCTTTACAAGTTTGGTAAACCAGAGAAATCAATTAGTATATTTAAAAATGAGAGATTTTGTGTTTCGATGAAACTGATTGTGGTTGTGAAATGGTATTATAATAGAGTTCTGCTATGCTATTCTTAATATGAATCACTATCCAAATAAACTAAAAGATTTAATAATATCACCAATTCAAAAAATAAATCTACAGAATTATTATTAAAAACGTTTTGTTTAGTTTGAAGGTGTTCCTGAAGCAAATGAACTGTATCACACATATATAAATGATTGTAGCAATGGAAATGCATCTTTTCCTAGAGGAGAAAATAAGACTGGGCTTTGGCCTCTCATTGTAATAGAAGGAGTTCAAACATCAGGTAAATTTATTGTAATTTGTAAACAACTTAATTAAATTTTGGTAAAATATAAGAAAACATTAAAAATAGAATTCAAGAACAAGATAAATCAGGAATTTAACTTTTAAACTGTGAAATATGTACGATAAAACATATAGTATATAGACCAAATGAAAACAAACATTTATTCTACTTTGTTCAAAACCTCTTGATTGTTTATTCACATATTATATATATATATATATATATATATATATATATATATATATATATATACCATTGTTTACCTTGTCTGTTTATAACATTTTTTCTTCATCAATGTAGCTACGGTCATTTCGTCTTCAAGAGACATCCTCAGGCTTGCACATTGTCACAACACAAAAGAAAAGAAATATCTAGACACAAGCTAAAGAACACTTTTCTCACTTAAAATACAATACATCAGCCATGGCTAACATTAATTAGAAAAAAAAACAAGATTATTTTATAGTAGAAAACACTAAACATGCAACATTTCACAATTTTTGTCTAACTTACAAATATAAAATCATTGAAATACTTGTCATTCCTGTTAAAGTAAAATTCCAATGAATGAATTACCATGACGCCTAGTGGTAAAAATGAGCAACAATAAGCTTACAAAATCTTTAAATAAATAACAGGTTACGCTTAGATAGGTATAATTGTTTTGTTCGAACCATCTGTAAGACCGGCACAGGCAGATCAAACCCCACAAGTTAGTCATGCGACCAACAAGATAGCTATAATGATGACATTCCAATGGCGACCCTAAACCTAACTGATACTCCATCAGAAATCCAACCCCTATAGTTAAGTGCCCTTATTGGAGACTAGATCAACGATTCAATACCCAATAGCAAACACAAAACAAAACTCCGATGAGATCAAGCAGCAGTTCCAACAGATGCAGACAGAAATGGAGCAGATGAGAAAAGACCTATGGACCCGAATAGAGACACAGAACCTGGTTATCCAACAAGAGCTCAAGGAATACAAGATCGAAGTGAAAAGGGAGATGGGCACACAGAATCATGAGGTCTTAGAAGAAGTAAGGGAGAAGACCAATCAACACTCCGAGGCAATTTACCAACAGTTAGAAGAACAACACTAAATGATGCAAACTGAACACTAACAAGGAGTGTGACGCTTTGAGGACCACAGTCTCCATGACCATCCGGGAAAGCCAGGAGAAGACACAATGGCAACAACAGCAACTGGGCAAAATTGATTATACAATGGGGGACCAACAAATAACCTTGATTCATATAGTAATAGAGTTACAAGGACACAAGATAGCACGACCTCAACAGATCCACGTGACTTGCAGGAGTTCTCGAATTGGAATTTCAGAGACAACCATCCCAAAATTCTTCAGAAGGGAATACAACCCCATAGAACACTTACGCAAGATCAGACGATACTACGAGATGAGATCATGCGACACCAGATGCTGTCACGCTGCTCTTAGATATTCTAGAGACAAGTCTAGAGTTCCATGCTTCGAGGTGGTTTAATCTGGTCAAGATCGATATCCTATCCTGGGAAGACTTTGTCAATTCTTTCGAGACCAAGTACTGGACTCGAGAAGTGCAGTGTGGCAATTAGCAACATCTATTGTTTTATATAACTGACGAACACAATATAATTAAAATAATTTTAAAATAAATATAATAAATCAAAATGATCAATTAAAGGAAGTACCAGAAGCGGAGCTGGATGAAATGGTACTTAACACTGAGACAATCAATAAGACCCTCAAAGATAATAATAATATGAGCCCAAAACAAAGGAATCAGTTAACTGACACCCTATTAAAATATAAAAACATGTTCTCCGATGAGCCAGGACTGTGCAACAAATACATACACCATCTGACTATTAGAGAAGATAAAACTTTCAGGTTTCAGGTTACAGAGTTATCCCATTCCACTTGCACATCAAAATGCAGTCGCCCAGAAAATCAATTGCATGGTCAACATAAACGTAATAGAGAGGTCGCATAGTACATTTATAAACCACATCATTCCTGTAACAAAGAAGAGTGGTGAGATATATAACCTCCATCTATAGCCAAAATCAAACATGCCTGAGACACCCATAAAAGAAATAAAACAATATCTAATAACATATTGTGCCAGAAATCATAAAAATTGTTCGAGATATATCCCAGATATAACCATAATGTTGAATGAAGTGTACAATGAGACCACAGGATACACCCCAAGCAAGCTCCACCTTGAACAGAGAAATATCAGATTTTGGGAACTGTACGTTCAAAACTTCCTACGAACCAACGAACCTTTGGAAACAAAATTATATTATGCATATAAAAAAATTAAGGACAAGGAGAATAAAAGAGCAAAAAAATTATACCTCCTTATCAAGCGTACTATTTTCGAAATCAATGACTTGGTATTACTTAAAAATTTCAATCAATATAGTGCCATATATGGGGACACGCTTACATTATTCAAAATTTTTCAAGGACCCTACAAAATTAGCAAGAATTTACATTTTTTATATTTGTATTTACATTATTTATATACATATTTTATCTCCAACGTTGACAACCTAAAGGAATATGGCCCTTACCACTTTACAATTCTGAAGAAATATCATCAACTCCCATACCCACTAATAGAAGAAGGAACAGCTGACTGCAAGCCCAGGTCAATGACCTAAATTCAATGCACTGCTGATGTGATGTCACAAATCAAAAACCATTACTGTTCAAGACTTAATGATCAAAATTACTCATGTTGAGACTTTATTTCATGAAATTCCAATAAATTCAAATTTCACGAAAAATAACAAACATTGAGAAAAATGTTACAAAATTGAATACATTAGTTGCTTGAGAAACTTTTTACATTAACAAATATAGTAATGTAACTAACTGTAAATAATGAGTTAGGCTCTGAACAAAATTCTACATATTTAGTATTAAATCAGAATGCTTTAATATAAAGCTATAATTAAGTCAGTAGCTTTATATATATTAGTTTAGTAATATTATATTAGTTACCTAGGGTACTAAGAACATTTTTTAAGGACTGACTATTTTAAAAAGTTAAAAATTAAATTTAGATCATATCCTTCCTCCCGGATTCTGTAAATACAGAGTGTGCCACAGTACTAGGTTAAGTTATAATTTGATTATTATAGCTCATGTATCGCACTGAAAATGGTGACATTGTTTTTGAATCACATTTGAGTTAATAAACTCAATACTTGTGAGAAAATGTGCTTAAGTTTAATTTAATTTTAAATTATCTCACAAATCAAGCTCAATATTTATCAATTACACGTTAAGAGTAATTCTTCTTTTTATGATATATTTGGTGGAATACTGACACATCAAAGCTAGGAGAGACAGACAAAGAGCCAGATGCAAATGGTAAAGATCAAGAACTGTATTAAATAGATGTACATAATATAATAAGGCCAATGCACTGACTAAATAAATAAGTCAAAGTAAAATGAGCATGCTGGCAGCAGTTTGTTAACTCATTATGAAAATACCCCCTCTGCCACTGTCTAGAAGAACTTTAAAGCTATAGAAGGAAAAACATATTAAATAATTACATTGTGATAGTCAATAGTAGTTTTTGTTTGTAGATTTGGTGGCTACATGTTTTGATGTCATATCCAGCATCATCAGACCAGCTAATATACTATTGTATACAGATCACTAACATATATTATTAAAACACTAACATTCAGTGAAACCATAATTGTCAAATTAATATAAATATTTTTAATGCTTTTGTACTGGGATTGTGGCCACATGTTGACTGGATAAATTATAGTAGTATACTCAGTATACAATAGCATATATAGGTGCATAGCTGGCCTTATGATTCTGCTGGCTAACTAATCTACAAAATCATAATGTATGTACTTTAATGTATAAGTAGTGTGCAGGCTAAACAATGATTATTAAAAATTTACCTATATCAAATACAACAAATGTCAACTACTACAGTATCTAGTCAGGTTTCTAACAGCTATTTTGGGATTAGTATGAGTTAGATATGCTGATTCAGCATGATGAAGTCAAACATACTATTTCCCAACTCAAAATCACAAAACCAGGAGATGATCTAATCCATAATGACATGCTAAAGCATTTATCAGCGGACTTTGTAGAAGAAATTATGGATCTTTTCAATGACATCTGAAGTACCGGCACATATTGCGAGAACTGGAAAACTGTATCAGTGATCCTTCTTCTTAAATCAGGAAAAGAGAAGAAACATTTAGGATCTTTTAAGCCTTTTTCACTCTTATCATGTTTAGATAAACTATTTGAAAAGGTCATCGACAACAGGCTAAGTTGGCTAGAAACGTACAATCTCCAGAGGCCAAATCAATTTGGTTTCCGCTCATAATAAGGTACTGTGAATTAACTAGTTGTTTTTACTGACGACTTATACCTGGGTTTCTACAATCAAGAAGTAACAATCACTGTGTTGATATATCTCAAGGTTGCTTTTTAACAGGATCCTTCCAACATATATGTTCCAGTGTACTAAAATTGGATTACAAAGTTAATGTCTTAAAATTCCTTCACAACTTTCTACAGGAAAGGAAGATCTTTACGAAAGTAAACAACACAGGGATCAGTGTTAAGACCAACTCTCTTTAACAACATCCTTTTTTACCTTGAACCACACATGCCACATAATGTAAACGTTAGGTGACATGACAGTCTGGACCAGAAACAAAGATGATAGAATAGCTGCAGAAATCATACAAAAAGGAATTGACATTGTAGCTGAATAGACAGCAAAATGATATCTAACAATCTCAAAATCTAAAACCAAATACACAGTATTCACCAGAAGATATAAACTCAAAACTTTTGTCCAAATATTACCATAGAAAGGAAAAATCTACAATACAATTTAAATCCAAATATCCAGGGTGTCACACATGATAAAAATCTTCTCTGGAAACCTCATATCACATCACTCACTGACCAAACACTTTCACGAATCAACCTGGTTAAAATGGTGATGTAGCGCGGACCTCTTAACCTTGAGACAGATTACTTACAATACATCAGGTCAAAAATTATGCATGATATTGATATCTGGGGAGGAGCTGACCAAACACATCTGAAACATTTCAAAAAACTCCAGAATGCAGTGCTATAGTATTGTTTGGGATGCACTTATATCACATCGTTCTATGCAAATAGAATTTCAGGTAAATATTAACTCACATGTAAGATTTCACAAATCAACAACATAATATGACAGCTGTTTTGCAATTAAACATCTTCAAAAACTATGAGTTATTGTGACTTATTATTTACCTGTATATGGAATTTCATCAAGTACCTCCGATTAAATTATTACAAATATAATTTAATAGTCAACCATTGGGTATACATATTGAAGAGAAAACTTGATGATAGTAGGTTACGAATATTACACTTTGCAAGTGCCATCCTTTCAGATACATCAACCTTTGTTCAAACTTAAACAAACAATGAATATCAAACAAACAGTTCTTTACATTCAGAACCGTTAAACAACCTCTGTGCCTCATCCATAATCCCTCCTGTCAACGCAATACCACCTTGGCTGTGGACAACTCCATTGGTACACACAGAACTAGTTAAAATGGTAACAATACAGGACAATGCATTCCATTTGAAACTGGTCACATTGAAAACCATTGATACTCAAAACCTAGTCTTTCTGCACATTCGTACAGACAGCTGACTTAACCCAGCAAATTATCATTTGAGATCAGGTGTTTACATTTCAAAAACTGAATATGAATTTACATCTCTTTGTGTAGTAAACCAAGCACAGAAACAGAGCTCTTGCCAATATTAGCTGATCTTAAATACTGCACAGTGATTGGTACAAAAAGAATATGCATTTTCACAGATTCTAAAGCATCAATATTTTTAATATTAGTTCAGAATTTTTTTAAATATTAATTTATAGGCCCTAAACTTATTGTTAGTGAGACTAAAAGTTTTTTTTTTTATTAGAGCGTTTCCAAAAATAATAATAAAAATTCTAGTTCCTCCACCAATGATGATGGCTTCATGATGGTTAACCAACGGCTGTGACTTGTGGGTAGTGTGTGGTGGTAGACTCAATATATGGATGTTGTGAGTTCGGGCAAAGAGGATCACTTCTAAAGCCTTGTGGCTAGCATGTCCATCAACGATCAATAAAACTGGGTTTTCTTTGTATGGATTCACTCGTTGAACAAAAGCTTTCAACCATTTTAAGAAAGCCTCTTTTGTCATCCAGGCATTCGGTTCTGGAACAAAAATACTTCCTTCGGGAGCATCTTTTGTGAGTTCATTATCGGTCCTCACCCTAGGTAATACAAATAATGGAGGTATAAACTGGTCTCCAAAAGCATAATTATACAGAAGTAGTGTAACATTTTTCCCCTACTCTCCGGACATTAGTTTACCCACCTGCTTTTTCCCCTTCACCGTGGTAACTTTTAACTGATTTTTGTGTACAATAGATACACCAGTCTCATCAGCGTTGAATATTCTTGAAGGACTAAATGAGTGTTTGTTCATCAATTCCGTCAGCTTGTCGAAAAATGATCGACTGTTCTTTGTTAAAGTCTGCAGCTCTTTGCAAACTTGTCAATTCAGCAGATCTCAAACTCAAATCGAGATACCTCTTCATGAAATGATAATAAAAATCTCTTCCAGCCATTCTTTTTTCTCTATTGCAACAGTGTTTATTATCATGTGTTCGGCAAAATCAAATGCTAATTTTAAGAACTCATTCTTATTTAGTGGCATGAGCTGGACATCTAGATGTTTTATGTGCTTGTATAGTTTGTTCATGCATATCATCATTAAATGTATTTTGAAATAAACCCATGGCTGGTATTAGGATTGGGTTCTTTGCAATCAGTGGTTCAGTTTACGAGTTAATAAATGCTTTTCTTTATATTCTTTTACATTTATAGCATACAGTGTAAGTTTAAACTATATAACATGTTTTCCTGATCCATTCAAATATTAAGATAACAATCAAAATCTATATTGCATATATATAAAAGATGAACCCAGAATAGTTCCAGCTATTTAAAGAAAATGAATTTAATATATATATTGATGACTACAAGCTTTGATAAGTTGTCTATTTGCTCACCCTTTCTGTAATTTGTAAAGCCGCTACTACAGCTTGACACTCTTGAGTTTATTGGTAGCTCCAACTCGCCAATAGAACCTTCGCGCCCTTGTCTGACCGCTTCAACGGCTGATTCTCGCTCCGGCCTCGAACGTCCCCTCTGACGTGCTCGCTCCCGCAGTTGATCGATTGCTCCCCCCTTCTCCTGACTCGCCGCTTATATCCCTTTGACCTGCCTTGCGAAGTAGGTTGCCCATGCAAGGCAAGCATTTCATCATTTTCTTATTTATTTCACAATACTTGTCACTATTCTGGGTTTCATGTATAGCTTCTACTTAAATATTTTCCTAATTATTATATTTTTATTCTAATATGTATCTAATCCTAACACTGGTTTCAGTTCAATCTTTTTACCCGAAACAAGCATCTTTAGCCTATCACCTAGCGTGCTTTTTGGAACATTAAATTGGTTGCTCGCCTCTCTAATACTCATCGTTTTACTTCGACAATTATCTACAGCTAATTTCATATTTTCTTCTGGCCATTTTCCTTTAACTTTCCCCATCCTTACCTGAAACAATTAACAGAACAGTCAGGATAGAAGACACCATCTCGAATCTGCCTGTTCGATACTTCCCGCCAATAGTTTTTTGGTACTACCCGATCAATGCGATGGAGAATAAGTGACCGTACATCCGAATGCTTTGAAAGTAAACGAGAGTTCTGTTGCCTATTTTAACACTAAAAAACCTAATTTACGGATAGCAATACTAATTTAAATATTTGACTTACTCGTGTTCTCGTGAGAAGTTGCCAAAGTTAAGTAGGTGCAGTTGATCTAAACACAAAAACAATACAACTTAGCAGCAAGTCTGAACATCAATACACACAACCTCTGAATGGCGTCAGCTCACTTCACTAGCAAAAACCAACAGCCTTAAAAACGGCATACGTGCTGCGCTCTTGCACCCAATAAATAAAACTACTACTGTCCGGTACTACCCGAACTTCCCCTATATACAATCATCGATATCATCTCAACAAGCTGGACACATGTATAAAGAAGAAAGAAGTAAATATTTTATGTTAGATACCCAGAAAGTAAATTCTGATGGGCCATTATGGAAAATGAAAAATATTTCCAAACCATTTTCATTGTTGTTTGATGTGCACAACATACACCATTCTTCTTCAAAGTTTCCACTATTTGTTGAGGCAAATGCCATAGCAGGGCGGCATCAGGTTTTGTATTTCTTCATCATGTTGCCTGCAATGCATACCACATGTTAATGGCTTGTTTGGTCATTACATTTAGGGGGCTCTGCTTGTATTATATTGTATGATGGGCCTGGGTAAGTACCTTGATGTGCCTCAACTTGTTTTCCTTTTGGGAGCATTCCTCCCATATGCCACAAATAGATCAATTGTGGAATTATATAAATGTATGTAACTTAACTACAATTCCTTTCAGAGAACCTATTCTCCTTATAAAACACTAAGAATTTTGGCATTCTATAATAAATATTTAACAACTAAAAATAACAATAGTAATAAATCAAGTAGAGTAGCATTTACATAATAAATAGTAATGGACAAAAATTGTAAAAATAACAAATTACAATATATTTTACAACAAAACAAATAGCTATATAATATGAATTATAATGGTTATAAGTACCAAAAAAACTCATAAATGTTGCTAATTATTACTTCAAATAGAAAATATGAATATGGGTTATGAAAGGGTAGGTCTACAGTGGAGGGACTAATTGGTTTATTGGATGTGATTGTGGAGAGTGCTAATAAGAAAAATAAAATTATGAGGATTACTTCGTTTGTGTGAATTTTAATTTATAGTTTTAAAGGATTGTGAAATGCTTATCATTTCAGAGGTGTTATTAATGTGGCAGAAATGATTTATACATACAGTAGTAGGACACAACATGTTGAAATAATGAAATGAAACTTTTCTAAAATTAGGGACAGTAGAGTAAAAAAGTCTAGGTACAAAGATCAATAAACATTGCCAATTCTATAAATTTAGAGAATCATACCATGATAAGAATAGTTAATTGCTATAAAACAACAACTTGTCTTTTCATAGTGTAATGTACATCTTATAATAAATTACACTTTAAGAATGTAGATAAATGTCTAAATGAAAACCCGTTCTTTTAACAGGCAAACTATCTGCAAGTAAAAGAATAGCAGAAACATTAATGGGAACATTATTGACAACACCACCTGATTGTCTTTATCACTTGCGGTCATCTATTGAAAAGTTCAACGGAACACTTCGTGGTATTTACTATTCTTTATGTAATTATGCATTGGCTCACAGCATTCTAAGGTTATTACCACATTCAAGCGTTATCGTCAACAGGTAATATATAATTATTTACATTTGATAATAATAACCAAACCAATCAATGTACAGTTATTGTATAATGTTTAAACAATTGAAGTTGTGGTGTTGTGGAAGGCAAGCTCACAGATAAATATTTTAAGTGTCCCGAGCAGTGTCAGTTGTTTTGAGAAGAAATTAAAAGGTCTAGTGAAGCTATTTTAGAGGATTCTTGTAAATATAGATGTCTCAAAACAAAGAAAATGTGATTGCTAATGAGAGCTACATACTCCAACATGCTATGTGAGCACCCATATAGAAAAGGTAATTAGGCATGTCACATACTGTAACATGATAAATAAGGTTCAGAGGAAAATTTCACTAATTATGATAAGTGTGTGCAGAACTCCCCTTGTTGAAGAGTGTGCTAGAAGAGTAAAAATAAGAGATCTTTGACAAGCTGAGGAAAGAGACTATGGACAAATTGCAGGATAGGTGGAGGATAATGACAATGGCACAGGTAACTAACTAAAGATATAATTTCTGACATCAGGATATGGTCAATAGAAATTTCATGGAGCCAGATTATTACTTTACTCAAGCAATTACCTGGAGATTTTGGTACCTACATCTATAGGTTCAAACTTGGAGAGAGCCCTAACAGCAAGTATTACGGGGAAGAAGACACCATTGACCACACATTCTTCCACTGTCCCTAGTGCCAGATAGATAGGGAAGACCTGAAAGGAGGGAAATCTTTCCAGCTGATTAATGAAATATTAAGAAAAAAAAGCATGTTGGTAGGCAGGGACAAATTTCTTGATGTCTGTCCTGTTACAGAATGAAGGTGATAGATAGTAGTAGGGTGATAGGTTTAAGTTCTCATGACCTAGTCAGAAAGAGGATGTCAAAGGCACCACTCCAACATAATGCTCAAAGTGGGCCTGAAGTGGAAGTTTAGAGATTTATTGAATATCCTGGATACAGGAGTGCCATACACAGTATATAAAATATTTTTCTCTCAAAAAGAAAGATTTGTTGAGCTTATTATTTTGAAAATAATGGCACAAATACTTATGGTATATACAGATTCATTCAGATATAATAATAATAAGATTTGTTAAGGTTACCTAGATAAAATAATGTGTAGATAGAACATGTAGCCATAAAATTTCCATTTGATGTCATTGTATTTTTTTAAGACACGATTTAAATATGATGCATAGAATTATTGAGTCTAAATTTTATTTTCATGTTTGATTCAAAGTTTTAATGATTATAACTAAACTATAATTGTATTTACTGTATGAGCCAAAATAAACAGTTCTGAAATTATAAGATTTTATTTATATAGTTTTACCAACATATACAAGTAAAAGTAAGCAAAATCATGGAATTCCATCATGTACTGACTGTTGTAACATTAAATTATAAAATCAGTTAGACTCGGTTAATAACATGTTCAATATGACCTCTGTTCAGTTTTAGACAACACTCGTACCGTTTTTGAAGGTTTTGCATTATTTTGGTGAAGCGGGGTTGTTTCATGCTCCTTATACACATGGCTATTTTTTCCTGGAGTTGGACGATGGTAGCTTGTGTGTCTTTATGGAAAATCTTCTCCTTCAACATTCACTAGACGTAGGCGTCAGGTGGTGTAAGATCGGGGGAGTGGAAAGTTTGTTCTTAGGGAGATGAGGCTGTTGCCAAAAGTTTCTTGAAGGAAAGCAATGTTGGTTAAGGCAGTATGGCTGGTTGCACCATCTTGCTGGAACCATTATAAACGAAAAGATAGGTTTCTGTCATGACAAAATCCCCTGAGGTCCCCTATAAAATGATCAAGAATGACCCTATATCAGCCCTGATTTAGAGTAAGAGGATTTCCATTATTGTCTTCAACAAAGTATGGACCAATTATGCCTCTCCCTGACACAGCGCACCAAATGGTTACACGCTTACTATGCTGCAGCTTCTCTACAACACTGTCAGGACGTACAAACCAAAGAAAACGTCTTGTCTGCTTGTTTATGAAACCATTAAGGTGCACATGACATTCATCTGAAAACCATACATCACTCAGAAATTCAGGTTCTACATAGCTAAAATTGAATCTCAGTACTGAACTCTGACCGATTTGTTTATACAGTTAAAAAGTTACCCAGTTTGTATCTTGTAGAGAAAACCACCATTGTATTTAAACATTCTTCTCAACAACATATTGCTTATATTCAGTTTCAAAGATGTTCGGTTTAGGCTTCTTTTCGGTGACTGTAACATTTGCTGGAACACTCTTCGTGGTTTTCATTTGTACAGACAGTAGTTGGGCGACCTGAATAGCCCTTCCGCTGGCTGCATCAAAACAATAGCTGTTCTTAGAAATATTTGAACAATACTAATAATCACAGCATTACTAGGCCGATTTTTGTGAAAATGTTCCTGAAAACGTAATACAGTGTGTGATAAACTTGGCCCACCCGCACTTCCAATTCCGTATAAGCGAAAATAAGACTCTACGATTAAAGCTTTCTCTGCTGTTAGCACCATATAAGCAAAAACTAACCTCAAATAAAAAAGAAGTAATAATTATGAAGATGTGGTAACAATCAAAAGTTGATACAGCTGATGAAGAAGGCAGCTACAGCTGATTCAGTTTTAGTACTGTTTATTTTGGCGCATACCGTAAAATTGTTATCAAAGTCCCATTATAACTTGTTATTGCCAAATATCATGAAAACCATTTGATTTATAAAAAATAATATTTGTCACATGACATTGCCTTTTTAAGTAGATATTGGTAAACAAATTAATATTTGATCATTTACTTAGACAGACAAGTAAATGGCTGCTTAATTACAGAATCTCCATACTAACAACACTACGTGATCATTAATTTCAAGTTATCACAAATTGGAGACAATGGAATCATTCTTACAAATTGTACTGATTCACTGTGAACTATTACAATAGTATTTTATCATTTCCCAAATTTGAGATATATTTTTAAATGGAGGTCACATAAGATTTTAGTTTTATACCAGATTGTGTGTGCTGTAGTTATTTATAGAATTTTAACCAATAAGTCAGTTTTTCTTTAACCTGTTTTTTTTGTTTTAATATACAAGTAGAACAAAAACTCGAACACAAGATCACACAAAAACTACGTTTATCTTGTGTTCAAGTTTTTGTTCTACATAATATTATCTCACAAGTCAAGCTCAGTGTTTATTTGCCAAATAGAAAATAAAACATTATACATGTAACATATTTTTGTTTTTGTTTCAGATACTGGCATAGTCAAGCAGCTTTTGCATTAGCCTTAGCTGAAGCTGAGGGATATAAGGTTTCCCCACTATCAAACCTATACTTATGGCCTAGAGATCTATTGACACCAGACAAAGTTTTCTTCTTGCAGTACTCTCATGCTCGGCCTAGAAACATGCAGTCTGTTATCAGAACTATGAGCAGGAAGTTTAGAGACAGGTCTGTTAGAAAAAAAGCAGTTATTAATAACAATAATAACCCAAAATTTTACTGTTAGGATAGTAAAAACTACATCCTGTTATTACTGTACTTTGTACAAATATTGTTTATAGGTGTGGAACTCATTAGAAACCTGTCTCTGTGTATAACAGTAGGAGATTCTGTTGTGAAATGAATCAGAACTCTTATTTTCGCAGTTTCGCTGTCAGATAATTAACCCTTGGTCTCCCAAGGGGGGATAAAAAGTACCTACATTTTGTAATATGCTTGTTTATTCCGTCCGTGGACTTTGAAAAAATCTTAAAAAATTATTTATCCTTCATTACTTCTCCCTTTATAAGATACAACAACCACAAATCAAATATATCAATAATTGATGGTGATATATATGTAAATGTATGTATGTGGGTACTTAATGACCCACCTTGGGAAACCGCGCTACCTAGATTTCCCATAGTAAACAAAATATAATTAAATTATTTAAAGTAAAATATACATATTCTTTAACAAATAAATTTATAATGTCACTAATTTTAGTACACATACTATATTTATTTAGTTTTTGTTATGTTGTGAAGAATTATTTCGTTGTTGTATGTTGGCAACCACTGCCTCAGTGAAATTACGTTGGCATTGAGTAATGTGCTGTTCTTTAGAGGTTATGTTCTATTGTGTTTCTTTCTACAGAGTTGAAGTTAGTAAAAATGAGTGATTACCTAGATAGAAGTAGTGAAATAGATAGAGTATTACAATTACAATCAGACAACAGTGATTGTGAAGATAATAAAAGTGACTGTAGTGAACCAGAAGACTTAACACAAGATATTGAAGAAATAATAGTGATGATGAGTTTGTCACTGTTGATGACCTGTTTTCTGAAGGTTATGAAGAGCAGGAACAAGTAAATGATGTTTTAAAAGCAACTGAGGTAAGCCTACCTTACACTAATGTCAAATACAAGATAACATGTGGTAATGAAACTCAAGAATATCTAGCTCATCCTCCCCCACATTCACGAAGATTGAAAGGAAATATTTTTCGTGAGAAATCAGGTTTGAAAATAGGTGGAAGAATAAACTCTATTATTGAATCATTTAACTTATTTTTTCCACAAGAAGCTGTAGCTATTATTGTTACCCGCACAAATGAAGAGGCATTTTTAGTAAACGTCGATCCAACTAACAAGACTGAAATACTTGCCTTTATTGGTATTTTAGTTCTGATGGGTTCTAATGATGATACTAAACTAAACGCTCATGATTTGTGGTCTCATAACTTGGGCAGATCAGTATACATTGCCGGTATGAGTCGCAATCGATTTCAAACTCTTTTGAGAATTATCCGATTCGACGACAAACAAACTAGAGCACAACGAAGAGAAAATGATAAACTCGCTCCTATTCGAGAACTTGTTGAAACAGTAAATAATACATTTACTAAATACCTTACACCTTCAGTAAACGTTGTTATCGATGAGATGCTGTCACTGTTTAGGGGTAGATGCCCCTTCAAAGTATTTATGAAGGAAAAGCCAGGAAAGTATGGAATGTTGATCAGGATTTTAGCTGATTGTGAACAGAGAATAATTATTAATATGGAAGTGTACTGTGGTAAGAGAGCTGGTATCGACAATGGAACAGTTGCCGTTGTAAAACGACTGATTGAGCCTATCACGAAATCTGGGCGTAATGTTACGACTGATCGGTTTTACACCTGTTGTTTTAGCGGAAGAGCTCTATAGAGAGCATAATTTAACAATAGTTGGAACCATGCAATCAAACAGAAAGTTTATACCTAAAGAGTTGAAAAACATTGATGATCGTAAGCTTTATTCTAGTATGTTTGCATTCACAGATACAAGGTCAGGTCATGCTCCAATAACATTACAATCATTTATAACAAAGGAGAAGCATAAGAGGAATTTAATTTTCTTATCCACTCAGCACCAGGATGACAAGGTGCAGGAAGAATGGAAAAATAAATCGGACATTAACTTATTTTATAACGAAACAAAAGGAGGTGTGGATACCGTGGACCAAATGGCCAGAAAGTTTACTTGTAAGAGATCCACACAAAGATGGCCTCTTTCTCTATTCTATACAATTATCGACATTGTAGGCATAAATGCCTATTCTTTGTATTTGCTGAATGATCCAGAATGGAACAAGTCAAAACACAATAGAAGAAGAATATTTTTCAGCAGCTAGGCTTAGAACTGATAAAACCGAATGTTGAAAGGCGCTCTCAGAATATTTCTGGCTTGCATAAACATATTGTTCATTCAATGGAAAATATTCTATCAAAAAAACTTCACCAGCAAACGGCAAACAGACCTGCTCCATCTTCAAAAGGGCGTTGCCACATTTGTTCATCTAATGCTGCAAGAGGAGCAAAGCCAAAACTTAGCAAGACCACTATTGTTTGCTGCAAATGCTGTAAATATGTTTGTGGCATGCATAACAAGAAGACCAACATGTGTTTTTCTTGTGAAAATGAACATACAGACTCAGAATAAGAACAATGTTTTTAAAAAACAGTTTTTTTTACTTAAATTTATTTATGTTATTTGAATATTTTTCTTGCTATTAATAGTTGTTGTAAACCAATAATTATTATTTCATTAAAGATTTTAGAAGTTTCAACAGGTTTACTTCTTTAGCTCAGTGTCAGTGTAACTACATTGTGTATATTTTAGTTAAAATGATTTGTGGGCATTTTTTGTCCCCCCTTGGGATAACATGTAACAACAAAAAGGTTGGGAGACCTAGGGTTAATTCTGAATCTGAATCTTCATTACTGTTATTATATATATTTAGAAATCATTATGCTCTCAGTTTGCATGTCCATAACCCTGCATGTCCATACCCCCTCAGATATTCATTTTCTATCTTTCATATATGGTCATAGCACTTTTCCCAAAATTCTGCACCCAGTTCACTAAATTCCTCTTCAACCATTTTTTAACTTTATCGATAATATTTGTTACATTGTTTGTAGCGATATTTTTTTATATTTTTGCCCAAATTATTACTGTGGAATTCAGTTCAGGATGGTAAGCAGGAAGTTTAAATATTTTACGTCCTTCTTTTTCTAATATTTTCATCAAAATAATATTGTTCATAATGTGACTTATACATATAAACTCAAATAGTTCAGACTAGAACATTGTTTCAGAGCATGGAATATCCCAACCTCCCATGTCTGCAACGCTACTTTTCTAAAATTATAATTTGAAATTCGATGTAATTTCTTGTTGTGGTACGCAGTATTATCAACAACTAAAATTGAGTTAGGAGGAAGACTGGTAAGCAATTGACTCTTAATCCATATTTTTTGTAATTTTCAGTATTCAATTCATTGCGATAATTTCCTGTTTTTGGCCAGACTTAAAAACCAAAGAGTGTATGTAATTTTATTAACATTTGGATATTTTTGTAACCGTTGTTAAATATGTCTCTCCATTCACTACTCTTAACATGGGTTGAATGGATATAAGATTCATTTAAAATAATGATTGGTCTTTTTTCTCTCATATCCGTTCTTCTAATAGGTATACTTATTTTGGTTCAAGCATAAGTGTCGAGTTAGTATTAATAACACTGTTTTAAGTCTAAATCTTAAAAACGAAAACGGAAGCACTCACACACAAGTTGATTGAAATGCCACTGTCTACAGTCTAGAGAGACTGATGGGCAGTAGTGGAGGGAGTTTGATAGATTTCTTTCCTCCACCCATACACTTCTCCTTGGCACAAAAATGATCTTCTACTCAACAACAGACTATGCTAACATAAATTGGACAAACTTGTACAGAAGTACTTACAAAAGTAAATATGTTGTGCTGTACCTCATTGGAAAGGTACAAAACAACCCATGAAATGTAATGGTTGTTTCATTTAACCATATTATGTAATGTAGAAAACATTACTTCAAAACCGTAATTAATTAAACTACCTTATCACTTACTAATCAACGTCCCTCTCCCTTATAAAAACAATCCTCACTCATTCAGATTTTTTTAGATCTATATGGGTCAGTTTTGTCCTAGTAATGTGCATATTATTTAAAACCACCAATAATAATGATTATCATTAAAATATATAGGGTGTAAAAATGGTCCAGGGAAGGTTAAGTAACTTTTAAACTCTGAAAAATCTCTAACTTTAGAAATATTTTATCATTTAATGTGAATTCAGTCCCACCCTAATATGGGTTTTTTAAGGACAACAAAGAATATTCAAGTAAAACCCCATCGAGTAATACCTCATTTTAAAGGTCTTGTTTAACAGAAAATAACTGCATAAACTAGATATCGCTCACTTACTCCGATCAAAAACGGCGGTCAGTCAAATATCCAAAAACGTAATTTTCGAAGTGTTTTTTCTCTGAAAAAATTAATTTAGATTGAAATTAAAATTGTAGGGTAATACAATTTCCTGTTTAAACTTGAATGAAATAACAGTACAGTTTTTGCTGTAAACTATTTTGTCTCTATTATTTTCCTTAGAGCAGAATTGAAAAAAAAAAAAGTTTTTTTTATTATTATTTGAAAGTCTGCCATTTTGGATTAGAGTAAGATAGCAACCCCAGATTTAACCAATACTTTTCTATTTAACAGTGGAGCTACACACCCCCGGGATTTTTTTACACCCGTTATTTTTTAAAATGAAACATATCAGATTTATAATTCATTATTAATTTAAAATAATTATATGAAATTATTGAAATTAAATTATGTTTGCTTAGAATGACTCAGCAATTCATGCGTATGAGAGACCCGGCTTTACAAGAAATCTTTGAAGTTCAGTTGTTCAGGCAAGTTGGAAGGATTTTGAAAATTATTGCTCAGGAATTCCCAGGTTTCTTCTCAGATATACGATAATTAATGCACTGATTATGTAAATGAAAATTAAAAACGAACGTAAATTTAAATAAGAAATATGTGTTATATTTAATTACCAAACTCCATAATCTACTTTACTTTACTTTATCCAACGCCATCCGTCCTTGGCAGTTCGGCCATTGGACGACGAGCCTCCCAGTAGCGTGTTGCGATGTCATCGGGCATGTTCGTGAGGTACACTGCCCTGACAAGGAAAAACGCAGTATCTACAAAAAAAATTACATATTGAGATATGCATATTGCTGAACTCAGAAAAATTAGCTCTTCCTGCTTAGCTTAGTTAGAACGCTGTATCTGCAGTAATATAGAAGTTTTTGTAGTAAAAAACACAGTATCTACATGTTACTATGACAATATGCTTAGGAAGAACACAGTAAACAGCGTGAGCTTATTAAAAACGCAGTAAATAACTTTCATATACTGCATTTATCTTAAGTCATAAGCAGATACTGCATTATTCCTAAGAAACACAAGGCAAACAGCTGTCTATTTAATTATTGTTTAGTTTGCAGTATGTGAATAATAATTATTTAGTTAGTTGCCAGACTAAGGTTATGTGAGTGTGTGTTTGTTGTTAGTGAAAAACTTCTGGTTGTGATTTTAATCAGTCGTGGTAAATATATGTTGAGTTTAATTCAGTCAAGTGAGTCTGTTATTATTAGTAATAAGAAAAAGAAGTCAGTTGTGAGGAAAGTTGTTTTCCTAACAAATTACCAGATCAACAAACTAACCTCAACCCGTATGAATATAATGAAAGTGATAATATTATAATAGGCCTAGGACTTGTACCACTAGGGCTAGACAATTTACCATCATGGAGTGAGGATAGCAATGTTGTCATTGAACTCGAAGATTCTATTACTCCCGATCAATTTGTAGAAACTCTTAAAGAGGGAAATATAAATACGTTGCCTGAACTACAACAGCCTAATCATGAACTAGTAGTAGCTGACGAGGATTCTCGAAATGTAGAAAATGATACGGTAAGGCCTACAAACGAACATGAAAATTTACAAAGCGTTGAAATGGCGATGACAAAAAAAGGACAGTCTAGGAAAAGGAGAAAGATAGAAGAAAACATAGAAAGCCGAATGATTGAAAAGAAAAGAGATTTAAAGAAAAAGCATTTAGTTTTGCCACCATGTGACAAAGATCTGTGTAAATTTAAATGTACAGAAAGTATTTCCGAAGATTGCAGAGTAGCAATAAATAGCAAGTTTTGGGACATGACATATATAGAAAGAAGAGCATTTGTCTTTCCTTTATGTGAGCGCCTTGAAGTGAAAAGGAGGACTACGGTCGCGGATTTGCTACCTCCAAGAAAAAAACAAACTTACCGTTATGCTTTAACAGGTGACGATGGGCAATCATATATTGTTTGCAAATATTTTTTTTTAACCACACTTGGTTACAATAAAAGTAATGACCGCTTTGTTTTTGAAGTATTATCTAAACACCCAAATGGGATTTGTGTCCTCGCCTGATAAGAGAGACAAATCTCAGTCGGCCAATTTCATTCCTAAGAACGAAATACATGAACATATCGCTAGTTTCAACCCACATATCGCTCACTACCGTCGGGAACATGCACCGAATACTCTTTATTTGCCTAGTGATGTAAACATTACTCTAATGTACAATGATTTCCTAACTAAGCATCCTAATATGAAGGTTTCTTACAATGTGTATAGGTGTGAAGTAAAGCGCAAAAAAATCTCCTTTGCGAAATTAGGACATGAAGAATGTGAATCGTGTGAAGGTTTCAAGCTACATGGCCATAAACTTGATCACCTCAAAGAAGATTGTGTTGAATGCTATTCATGGAAAAAAACACATTGATGCTGCTACAGATGCGAGAAATCTTTATAAAGATCAATGTAAAAATCATGAAGAAAATACAGTATACGTAACTGCAGACCTTCAAAAAGTTATAATGTTGCCGCGAGTGGACACTTTCAAAAAAGTGCTCTTTACTAAAAGATTAACAGTGTACCACGAAAGTTTTGTCCCTATCGGAACTGAACCACTCTTGAAACCACTTGCCATTTTATGGCATCAAGGTATTTCTGGAAGGAATAAGGAGGATCTTGTGAGTACCTTTTACCATTTTTTAAAATATCACAGAGATGCAAAGAACATAGTCATCTGGCTTGACAATTGCTCAGGGCAAAATAAAAATTGGTGTCTGTAAAGTTTTTTAGTGATGATTATAAATTCACACGAAGTAGCTGCAGAAACCATCACGCTAAACTACTTTGAAGCCGGCCATACATTTATGGCAGCAGATAGTTTTCATCACAACGTCGAGCAGGCATTGAAACGGCAAGGTAAAACCTATGATTTCCAGGACTTTTGTGAGCTGTAAAATCATCTAGACAATCCGTCGAAACAAAGCAAATGGAACATTCAGACTTTTACGAGTGGCCTGACTATACTTCACAAACTAAACTTAAAAAGGATCCAAATCGTGCCTACTTGGCCGACATGGCCCAAGTCCAAGTGTGTCGTGGAAAGTCATGTTTGAGATATAAGCAGTCTCATGCAGAAGAAAAATCGACAGAGCTCAATTTTTTGATGAAAAAAGCCTTGAAATGTCTTAACATAAAAAACAATGTCGTTATTGGCATTGAAAATTTTCAACTTCCACCGTCACTATCAAAGCCTTCTGGGTTCTGCAAAGAAAAAAGAGATAAACTACTAAAGGAACTTGGGCAAGTGATTCCAGAAAACAGGAAAGCTTTTTGGAAGAACTTGACAGTGTTTGTGTAGCTGCATCAAATCCAATAACTTTTAAACGAATATCGTTCAATCATTGTACTGTATTTGAATTGAAGTTTAATAATGTTTGACTTGTACCATTCATTCAATCTATGTTACATTATTCAATACTTATTCATAGGCAATAAATATAAGTTATAACATAAACAAAGTACTGTGTTTTTTAAACATTCTTAGTGTCCATGTATCCGTTATGATTAGCAAGAATGCAGTATCCATTCCCAACCTACAATTACTGCACTTTTGCTAAGCATTATGAGTATATGAAATTTAATATTGCTCTGCGAAAACGCAGTAACTGCTTTATTTAATTGTAAAAATAAAAATTATTGTTAGTATTATTTTTTTCTATAGAGTATTAAAAAAAACACATCCACTACAAAAATCAGTTATACATTATTCTTATATTCATCACCAGGACAGCTTCTCAAAGTTAACCTTGTTTTTCTCAAAACTGGATAAAGGTACTCCATAATCTTTATTATTATGATACTCTTGAAGTTCAGAAACTATATTGAATGCAAAATTGTTAAAAACGTGACCACAAAATAAAAAAATAAAAAAATTAGTAAAGTTCAGTACTCTGTATTTTTAATTGAATATTTATACAATTGTTTCATGTAAATTATGTTCTATTCTTTGAATCAGAATGGTTGACAATTTTATAATAGCGGCCATTTGAAATGGATTTTCGTTAGTTCATTATTATCTATAGTCTACCTGTGTGTAGCCTATTTTGTAAAACTGACTATCTTTATGATAAAGTCCCCGGTACTGGGAACGCGATCTGTCGCGGTGGGAAGCGATCGCGCGATATAGTAGTATGATAGGATGAATGTTCTAGTGTCCGGGTTGCTTTCTATTAAAACGATCATGCTAGTTTACGTGTGGTTTTTGTTAAGAAATTAGTAATTAGAGCAAGGAATAGCTCCTTCTACTACTACACTTACAAAATAATGGAAAGAACACGATGTTGGGTGCATAATTCAATACGTAGAAAGAAAGAGTTAGGGAATACCACCGTCTGTGTATTGAATAAAAATCATGTGAAGATAGCCTACCTACCTTGAAGTGAAGTATGATAAGTTGCCTACGTTGAAGCAATAGGCGTTCCACCGTCTTTTAAAGCGGTACCCAACCTTCGGGATCGAAGTTCTAAGCTCATATAGATTGGCAGGACACAGTGTGTGATCAACGAGGAAGTGGGTTACCAATTGTGGATCGTAACTTTTCTAGTAGGCCTATCTCCACCCAAAATGATTGGGTTAGGAGCATTTTTGGAATTTGTCGCAAGACCCCTTCGGAGTTTGATGCTCTCGTGCACATCTAAGATATTTTTAACGCGAGTTACTTTAACCAAAACCGTCGAATAGGACCATGATGTTTTGTCCTTGTGCAATGGTCAAAGTGATACCTTTCAAAACTTACGTACAGTAAGTCTAAATAGTAGTTTTATTAGAGCTTAAGTTATTTGATCAATTCGCCAAAATTGGGTGATCAGGTGAGACAAATGAACGGCACGAGAGCATCAATTTGGTTATTGGGGAGGGGGGGGGTCGATAGTCAGATAATCACGGTCATGGCTTCGTATATTCGATATTTGAATTTAGAGATGGGTTAAATGCGAGTCCCACAAATGGGCATCCAGGCTTCGCAAAATATCTTATCTTCGAGAATATTTTGAAATGGCCTAATAAATCCGAGAATTGCGAAATGATCAACGAACTGAAGAAACAATTGGCACAAGGAAAATAATCGCCATTTATTTCAGGTAACGCAAACGAATTTTATCATACATACAATCAAAACTATGCTGATTTACAAATAAAATGAAACGATTTTGTACAATGTGTCAAATTAAAGCAAACCTTTTGTATTTTTTGATTAACTAAAAAATTATAAAAAGAGGAAATATAGAGTATTAAACAAACGTACACAAACAGTATAAACATAAATAGCATTACAACTTTAATACACCGTATTTCGTATTTTCATATGTATTACGTACAGAAATATAATAAAGTAGGTGGAAGATAATTCCCTACTATTTAGTTCAGGCCAAATTACGAGCGTACAGCCCTGTGTTCCAAATCATAAATATTCGTAATCTCGAAGAGTTTTCGCACTTTTTCAATAAGCATTTCAGTTTCTTCAAGGATTTTCCACGAATTGATCTGTGACAAATCTGTAATTTTAAACAAGTGTATTGTCTGCTCTTTCAAGAGTTTACTTTTGTAAGTACGGGTTTGACCATACCGAGGAAACATAGCCTGATCTTAACCTTTCTTGTTGTAGTCTTGGGATAGATCATTCTCCTCCTATAAGGTTAAAAATATTGTTTTCTTCCGACCCTGGCGCTGACCTCTCAAGAAAATATGATATTCCTGTAGTTACAAGATCGAGCAATGCCGAGTTACCGAGATACGAGGGTAACGAGTGGAAGTTCCTTCACCAGAGTTGACATACTGACACGAGACTTTTATAATATATACGAAGTTAGTTAGAGCTTAGTCGACGTAATCAAAGTAGCGATATACGAAATTATGACGTTCAGAAAAACTGTGTAACAACTGTTTAAAAAAAAAAACATGCCTTACTGGATAAGACACTTGGATCTACCAATACAAATTAACATTTTCCACTAGGCTCAAGAACCAAAACTTTGGACAGTACGTTTAGAAAATCTACTTTCAATACATTCTGGATGGCTTTATAAATACCATAATGGGTTGTTTCAGACACAGTTCAATCGATTTCGTTTAGAACTTTACGAAATGTTTCTATTTTTTCTGAATATTTAGATCAGTCATTACTGACTTGACTTTTCACGCCAACTGTTTAAACTCAAACTAAAATTTTTCAGGACATTCAGGGCGTTACGTAAGGATAAAGATAGATTTACTCAAAGTGATTTTGATATAATACAGGGTGATTCAAAAAGAATGGTGCAAAACTAAACGGTTGGTACTTCTGTTTGCATGAAATGAACAGCTGATTGTTGCAACAATGGAAAGGGGATGTTTATACGTTTTTTCTGATAAGGTTATGTTTTGTCTCGGTTGCTTGGTTGACTAACGCTAAACTAAATAGTTAGTACTGTATTTCTGTTTGTATGACTTAAAACAGCTGATTGTTGCAACAATGGAAAGGGGAGGTTTATAAGTTTGTTTTGTTAAGGTTATGTTTTGTCTCGGTTGCTTGGTTGACTAACGTTAATCAAAATAGGTAGTATTTCTGTTTATATGACTTAAAACAGCTGATTGTTGCAACGTTAGAAAGGGGATGTTTATAAGTTTGTTCTGATAAGGTTAAGTTTTGTCTCGGTTGCTTGGTTGACTACCGCTAAACTAAATAGTTAGTACTGTATTTCTGTTTGTATGACTTAAAACAGCTGATTGTTGCAACAATGGAAAGGGCATGTTTACAAGTTTGTTTTGATAAGGTTATGTTTTGTCTCGGTTGCTTGGATGACTAACGCTAAACCGATTACCAAATGACTACCACAAAGCACAGTTTGAAAATGATGGATTTGCTGACAGACTAGTATTCAGCGATAAAGCTATCTTCCACCTCAGTGGACAAGTAAATCGCCACAACGTACGAATAAGGGGATCAGAAAACCCAAGGGAGTTTATTGAGTACGAAAGGGATTCCACACAAACTAAACGTTTTTGTGCTCTTAACAAAAGAAAATGTATCTTCTCTTTTGAACGCACTGTGTCTGGCATCGTTTATTTAGATACCATGTCAGAATGTCTCATTCCTCAGCTTATAGAAGATATTCGAAACGTAAGATGGTACTCCTGTAGACTACAAATCTGAGGTGCGCGAGTTTTTAAATATTAAGTAACCAGACCGTTAGATTGGTTGCTCTGAAAATGAAGACAGACCTCTGTTGCGCTGGCCCCCACGATCGCCGGACATAACTCCTTACGTTTTTTTCCTGTGGGGGTTCATCAAAGACACAGTTTACGACCCTCCTATGCCTCAATACCTGCAAGACTAAAGACAGCGCATAACAGAAGCAGTGCAATCCATAACACAGTACACGTTGCATAGTGTGTGGGCGGAGCTGGAATATCGCCTGGATATTTGCAGAGTAACTAACGGCGCTCATATCGAGCATTTGCAGCGCATATTAAAAATTTTATATTTTACATTAAAACTTGTTTATATAAGAAATTGTATTATGCAGTTTTCATTATTTTGTGACTCTTATTCTGTAAATAAATTAACCTTATATTTACATCATTATTTTTGAATCACTCTGTATTTGTAGATGCTAAAAATAAACCGACCTTGACATTAAATACCGGTTATTGTAAGAAGGAAATACCTTTATTTCTTCACTTTAAGAATAGGAAATACTATTAAAACAAATTGATTTTGCAGTTTTCGTGAATTTGTGTATTTTGAATCCTTCTGAACCCCAAGTTTTTTATTACAAAATATCCGTCTTTACGTCCAATCGCAATACAAACCATTAAACGTATTTTGTTAAAATCTTAGTACTTAGGTTTTTTGATACCAATTCTACAAGTAAAATTTATAGAGTTTAATTCTATCTATATATGAGAGTAAGAACTAAAAACATGTTGATATGTGCCGTCATGGTATTTACCCAGCCCAACCATACAAAGTAATGCAAGCAAATCCTCTTAAATGTAATGTCCAAAAGTTGGTTGGTTTCTTGAAAATTGTAGGAAATGTTAAATTATTGGTACACCAAAAGATCTTACAGGTTTTCTGAATCTCGTAATTGTGTATAGATCCTTCCCTACTATCTTGACGTTAGACGGGTGTACAAGGTGTTAGGTATGGAAACACATTATGCTTGTAAACCGACCTCGTAGCTGTAAATATTTAAAGAACCCTACACTCGTTACGAGTCTGGAATACGTCTCAACATAGTTATTGGTGGTCTGCTCGCCCCTCCCACAACCTGTCAGTTTTTTTCCAAGAAAATTCTGTAAAAGTGTGTAACCATAAAAGAGACCTTGTAAATACAAGCTTCTCGTAGATTATCGCGTTAGACGAGAAAGTGTTTACTGTACTTCTAATGATGCCGCTAAGCCCGACGTGTTTTACGTAAAGTCCTAACCGATCTGTATTTTGATCAACAGAGACAGAATAATGTTAATTGGTCACATTACAGTCCATTAACTGACGTGAATTCTATTAACGTTGTAAACAGATTGCGCAAAATTCCATGAGGCGAATAATCTTTCAGTCATCATCGCCTTATAAAAAAAGCAAGAAGAGAACTCTAGAGACCCTTTAGCCATCGAATACTTAATATCGTTAAAGTATGAAGATACAAGAGAGAGACATGTATGCTTCGCAAGTCATTTGAGGATGGAAAACTATATAACACGATAAGGATCTTTCAATGGAACTTCTGTCGGAAGCATTGTGGTAAACAAACGCTTTTTTATTTATTTTATAATCAAATTAAATTGTGGACATAATTTAGTCAATATTTCAAACATATTTTTTCATTTTTTCGATAAATCAAAATTTCAATTTAAGTGTCACAAGAAAAAATACAAAATTATGATTTTATCAAATCAAAAACGATTTTGATCAAATATTTCTCTAGCGTAGCTTGGAGTCAAACAAAACGTATTGGTTGCCATCTCCCCAAAAAATGGCCGGTCATTAGTTATAGGTAAAAAACAAAAACCGTCGTGAAGCTTTTATAAAAGACGTTATTTTTCAAAATTGGCTCTACTAATTTCGTTCAAATTTTAGTCAAATATGACGATTATTGGACGAGACTCGCGTGAAAAATCACAAATTAAAATATATTACTCTTCAGGAATAATTGGCAAAAAAGAAATTTAAAAACTTTTATCACCTTTATTAAAAGCTTGATTTTAATCAAATATGATTTAAGCTGAGGGATTGTTTGTTACGAAAACAAAGTAAAATTAGGACCTATTTGAATACCTTTTTCTAAAACGGCGTCTACGGGTTATGTCCACCTTTTGTCAAATAACATTTTTGGAAACGAATTATTTGATTGTTTTGTGCAAACTTTTTCCACCCTTTGAAGCAATGGTGACCGAAAGGTTTTCCACCTTTAAACTACAACAAAACTAGCGCTGTGCAGGAGTTTTATATGACTATTAATTTAGTTTTTAGTAAACGCAGGTTTGTCCCCAAAACCTATTGTTAGATTTCAAGGTCAGTTATGAATCTGTAGACAAACATCTGAATTCCAGCTGTTATTAAATACCCAAGGGATCTACAATTAGTAAACGACAGAATGATCTAACTAATTGATATTTAATTACCATATATATACGATTTCTTTACAGGATAAGGAATTAGTAGCTTTCATCACCCAAATATGAAATCAAGAGTAAGTAAGTAGGTGGGTTTACAAATTAATATTTATTGTTTTAATCTATTGTATTAATGTAAGATTAATATTACTTAATTAATATGATTTACTTTAATAATTTTATTTACTTATTTTTATAAGGACCAGTTCTACAATCTCTTGATAAATGTACAATCTTAATATGTTGTACAATCTCTTGATAAATCTAATTATTGTGTTGTAAAATCTCTAGATAAATGTAGGTAATGTGTTGAACAATCGCTCGATAAATGTAGGTATTGTGTTGTACATTTTCTTGATAAATGTAGGTAATGTGTTGTACAATCGCTCGATAAATGTAGGTAATGTGTTGTAAAATCTCTAGATAAATGTAGGTAATGTGTTGAACAATCGCTCGATAAATGTATATATTGTGTTGTATATTTTCTTGATAAATGTAGATAATGTGTTGAACAATCGCTCGATAAATGTAGGTATTGTGTTGTAAAATCTCTAGATAAATGTAGGTAATGTGTTGTACATTTTCTTGATAAATGTAGATAATGTGTTGAACAATCGCTCGATAAATGTAGGTATTGTGTTGTAAAGCCTCTAGATAAATGTAGGTAATGTGTTGTACATTTTCTTGATAAATGTAGATAATGTGTTGAACAATCGCTCGATAAATGTAGGTATTGTGTTGTAAAATCTCTAGATAAATGTAGGTAATGTGTTGTACATTTTCTTGATAAATGTAGATAATGTGTTGAACAATCGCTCGATAAATGTAGGTATTGTGTTGTAAAATCTCTAGATAAATGTAGGTAATGTGTTGAACAATTTCTTGATAAATTTAGCTAATGTGTTGTACAATCTTACTCAATATCTCATCTACTTCAAGGGTATTTTATTTTTATTTTTTTCGCTAAAAATATAAAATGGCGAAATGTCTTATAAAACGAAGCGATTTTGGATACATGTTTAAATTAACTTTATTATTTATTTTTATGTAAGGAATCCTTATCCAAAGCTTGTCAAAGTATTTCAGAATCACCCTGCATAGAACTTGGTCGTTTAACGTAACCTACAATCTCAAGTTTACTTTTGCAGGGTTTTTGACTACAACCCTTTTAATATCTATTTCTGGACTTCTTCGAAATGTAAAAACAAGGCAATACTCGGAAGGGGTCTACGCCCGTTACCCTAGGACGATTTTTTACTTAACGCTTCCGAAATAGCCGACCTAGTGAGTTGATATTAGTCTTCATATGATTATCTGTTTTTATCATTTTGTCCTTTTCTATAAGCTGAAGAAGATTTAATCGAAATATTAAACTATTTATTGTGTTATAATCTCCTCAGTTATAGACTGATTTTAATTAAATTTGGTATGTGACCATATTTTGGTCTTATATCGTGATATTTCTTCAAATCCTTTTCATAACTCATATTTTGATGATGTCTTCCGTAAAAAAACACAAAATTATGATTTTTATCAAAGTTTGGCTTACAAAACGTAGGGTCTATTTGGCTTTTATTGGTCAACTTATATAAAAATAAATAAATAAATAAAATTTAAAAAATCGGCTCGTCTTATATCGATTAAAACAACAAATAAATTGGCATTCTTATAAAATTAGTAATTTCACAAAATGAAGTTTATCTCATTTTTGTAAATAAGTGAAATATGAAGATATATGACGTAAACTTGTCTCAAGTAAAATATATTACGGTTCAGGAATCTTGACCGCCATCTTTTAATCTCGATTTGAATTAATTACGATTTACGCTGAAGACGTGTTTAATATAAAGAAGATGCACAAGGTTAGACTCAAACTGACCTTGTTTGTGACTAATAGTTTAGGTTGGTGATTATTAATTATAGCTTTTTCATAAGCAGTATCGTCCAGTAAGTCCATAAATTAATCAATATTGTAGAACATTACACCACTTCTTGTGACACAATAGATGAATTTGTATAGATATTCTTAAAGTTTCTATTTTTAAAATTAAAATAATTTAAATCTTTGCATAGTTTTATTTAAAACAATATCAATTTATACTAGATATTTTAGTTATTTGTTGTTTAAATTTTGAAATTGCTCTCTAGAGAAATTTAATTTAAATTTTTTATTATATTTTCTAAGATGTAAAGGACATACGAAAAATTTTCTGGTGAAATAGAAATTTTAAATTATGTTTTCATAATTCTAGCCTTTACATATACAGTGTTCCAGTAGAAGACGAAACAAATATAACTGAGTATTACGTATTTTAAAATAAGTCACTTTAGTCCAAATTGGAAAACCACAAAAATAATAGTGAAAACCCTACTTATTTGTGTACTTTTGATATCTAGTACTTTAATTATATTATATTTTCCAAAATTATATTTAAAATATGCAAGTAATGTGTTTTTAAGAGGGAGCGTAATATTGGAGTTCAATTTGTTTGCCCATTGTAAAGAATATTTCTTATTATTAGCAGGTACAAAATTTCAAAAAATAATAATTTTAAAGAAAATTAAAAAGTCACTGTTTAAATCTCTTTTTTCCCCAAAATGATGCTCCTAAAAACTATAAAAAATATCCTATATCTCATAAGTATATTTTTAATAACCTATAACATATTTTATAACCTATAGCCTTTTCTCATACAAAAGCTGTTTTTGACGAAATTTACAGTATATAAAATTTAAGTACACGGAAAGTAAGATAATAATAGAGATACTAATTGTATTAAATTCAAATTTTCTACCTTATCTCAAAATATAAGGATTTTTGGAATTTTTAAATTCCAAATCAAGGTTTCAAAGATAACTTACCCAGTATTCGAAGTATAGTGTAAGTTTGTTAATGTGACCTTCGTATTTTGACTGATCGTCACATTTCATGTCCTCGGGAAACCGATAAAGTACCCGACATGCGTTTCGTCGTCTTCTGTAAATAAATACAATAACGGCCACGAAAATTAAGATAGGAACATGAAACTTGGTCTAAGGAGACTATAGTTCATATAGAACCCTGTAGAAATTCTGAAAAATTTGATATAAAATATCAAAATTTGCTGTCATTTTAAACAGTTTTTGTTCTTATCTCTTGTGATATTCAAGTTATCGATGGTTTAATAGACACACATCTAAAAAGCCTGTTAGGACTTAGCAGATGCCCAGAAAATAGTGATATACTTGTGTATGAAGTTCAACCAATCTGTGTAACAACTGTTTTAAAGAAACATAACCTAGACTATAATTTTATTATGAGTAAGACTCTTTGAGCAATGCAATTTTACATTTCCTATAATACTCAAAAGACAAACTATTCGGGATTACAGATGTTCTGCTTGTAACACTGTATGATAGGACTGGGTAAGTACTTATCAACTTGTATATTATTTTTAGCCCAGTACTCCCTCTGTATTTTTTCTGATACCCTCAATTTTACAGTTAGTGGAAAAAAGTTAAATATATGTTGAAAATTAATAAATACAAATTTCAGGTTCTACTATGGACTGTCATATTAACAGTCTGCTCTGCAGATGGTCCATCTGCAGAAAACTATGGACCACCTACAGACAGAGTATCATTATTTGCTCGTATATCATCGGCTCCGGCCAGTTCTGATACATCGGAATCATTTGACTCCTCTGCTCCTGCTGCACCAACCGAAACCTCAGAAAATTCTGATTTGGGTTCTGCAGATGTAGATACAGCTCGGGAATCATCAAGGTCTAATGAATTAGATCCAAAGGACTTTAATATGCGTATCAAATATGCAAACACTCATGTTTCTGCTGCAACAGAATCGTCATCTGTGGTTGATGCATCTGCTCTTCTAGCATCTACATCTACTGCATCTTCGGATTCTAACGGAACACCAGAATCACCTCTTTCATCTACGGCTCCAGAATCCTTTACACCAGAAGTATCAGCACCTACTGCAGCTGCACCTCTGGCTTCCTATTCCCCTCCCACATCCTCAGACACTCTATCTTCTGCTCCACTCCAATCTCAACCTTTATATTCAGTTCTCCCAGGTACCTTTGTACCAACTGCATTTTCAGAAGCTCATACATCGGGGAAATTAGCATCATCAACCTCTTCAGATTCTCATAGTCCGCCAGTGTCTTCTGAGGCTTATGCCCCAGCATCCTCCTATGAATATACAGCTCCATCAGAAATTCCGGAAGTTGCACCATCAGTACCTTTAGCTTCTGACAGTCATCCGGTGTCCTCTGAGGCTTATGTTTCTGCTCCTCCAGCTTCATACGTACCAACACCATCCTCAGAAGCCCATTCATCTCAACAACCAGCCCTTACAACTTCCAGTAATCTTCCGGTATCTTCTGAGGCTTACGCTTCTGGTCTTCCAGACTCCAATACACATACTGCATCTTCAGAAGCTAATGTACCTGTATCACCAGCTCCGTTTACTTCAAAAAACCAGCCGGCATCTCCTGCCCCTCCAGACTCTTCTGAACCTACCACAAATTCAGACGTTCATTCTTCTGAACCACCAACATCTGCAGCCTCTTATAGTCAGCCTGCCTCATCTGAGGTTTATGCACCTTCTGCTAATGAACCTACCCCGTCTTCAGAAACTCAACCTTCTGCACCATCGGCACCTTCAAATTCATATAATCAGCTCACATCTTCTGTTAATTCTGCCCCTCTAGTCTCCAATGAACCTACCTCATCTTCAGACACTCTTGCTCCTGTACCATCAGCTAATGATAATCAACTCGAATATCCTGCGGCTAATTCTGCCCCTCCAACCTCCAATAAACCTTCTGTAACTTTTGAAGCCCATGCTTCTGTACCACCAACAACTTCAGCTTCTTTTAGTCATCAAGCCTCATCTGAGAGTTTTGCCCCTTCTGTTAATATTCCTACAGAAACTTCAGAAACTCATGCTTATGCACCTTCAGCAACTTCAATTTCTGATAATGTGCTCTCATATCCTGCGGCTAATTCTGCCCCTCCCGTCTCTTATAAACCTACTGCATCTTTAGATGCTCACGTTTCTATACCACCAACAACGTCAGCTTCTTATAGTCCTCATGCTTCAACTGAGAGTTATTCCTCTTCCGCTAACATACCTACCCCATCTTCAGAAACTCATGCTTATGCACCATCAGCACCTTCAATTTCTGATAATAGGCTCACATATCCTGCCCCTCCCGTCTCCTATAACCCTACTGTAACTTCAGAAGCTCATTCATCTGCACCACCAGTATCTTCAGCTTCTTATAGTCATCCTGCGTTCTCTGCATCTTACGCTTCAGCCCCTCTAGCTCCCTTACCAACTGCATATGCAGAAACTCATGCATCTGCCCCACCAACATCTTCAGCTTTTTATAGTCATCTGGTGTCATCTGAGGCCCGACCTGGCCCACCAATATCCTATGGCCCACCAGCCTTCTATGAAAATTCCGCATCTTCACAAACTCATGCATCTGCATTACCGACATCTTCAGCTTCTCACAATCGTCCTGTATCGTCTGTGGCTTATTCTCCCCCTTCGGTCTCCCATGTAGCTACTGCATCCTCAGAACAACATGCATATGCTCCACCAACGTTTTCAGCTCCTCATAGTCATTCCGTATCTTCTGGAGTATACTCTTCAGTCCCTTCAGCTTCTTATACATCACCACCTTCTCCAACTTCATATAATCGTCCAGTATCTTCTGTTGCTTATTCTGTTCCACAATCCTCTTATGCACCTGCATTTTCACCAGTAGTTCATAGCTCGGCACCTACAGCGTATCAAGTTTCTTACAGTCCTCGGGTATCTACTGGTTATACTCCTTCATCGTACCTTACGCCCTTACGTTCTTCAAACAAATATTATTCAGCTTCCTATTCTGCCCAACCGTCATATTCTACTCAATCAGGTCATTACGCATCTAAGGTGTCTACTATGCCTTATCAATTATCAAGTGGTTATTCGTCTCCAGCATCTTATGCATCCACTAATCCTCCTTCGTATGCCCCTCCTGCGTATTCGTATGCTTCTCCAGCAGCACCTTTAAACATTCTTCCAGCATCTGTAGCTCCAACATCAATTAACTTTAATCCAATCGTAACGTCCTCTTTGATTAGCGCTCAGAAGGTTTTCGCTCCAGCCCCAGCTTTGCCAGTTCCCGCTTCAAATCCTTTGGTCACTGCTCAGTCATCGGCTACTGTTTCAACTCCAGTTCCTGCTGTAAGATTCCATTACTACTTTATACCTTCAGTAGCTAAAGCACCAACAGTAGTATCAGCTCCAGCACCAGTCCGTCGTCCAGCATTAGTTTATGGACCGCCTGAACAATAGGAATACTTAATTGGAGAGTCTATCACATGTCAAGATGCTTCTCTAAGGTAAAGTATTATTATAGTTTTATCTTGTGTGCATTTTCTGACTGGTGATATATCATTTTTGAAAATTATGTTATAAATTATTTAAATTAAAATAACATTTATAAGCAATAATAAAACCAAATAAAACACTAAATATTCTGTTTTTAAGATTTTGCTAAATGACTCTATTTTGGCATCTCATGAACCCGCTATGGGTGGTTGTTGTGGTGCCCATGTATAATTTCTAAACAGATCTTAGAATTTTCTTTCCCTCGGTAGTTTACTTCAGCTATTAACGACGTGACAACCCTGAGACCCCTAGTTGGATTTACACCTTCCTTGGGTTAGACCCTTCTCTCATCTCTTCTAACAGGTCTCTTTGACCAATTCTTCTTCTTTCCGTTTTTATTTTATCTACTTTATTTATTTTTTACAAAGCTTATAATACGTCATTACATGTATATTGCTGTTAATTGTTGTATGCGTAAGTGTATGATTGAAATGTTATACAGTGTAAGTAAAAAGTATGGATACACCATGTTAAATTTTAAATGGATAAAGATAGAAAAATGAAACTCAGAACACCTTTCTAGGGAATAAAAGTGAACTTTTTAGTCACTATTGCAACTTTGCCCATTTCCCCAAAATGGGATTTTTGGGGGGCAGCTCAAAATTTTTAAATGTAAAGACCCATTAAGTGACACCTCATTTTAAAGTCCTTAATTAAAGAAGAAGGACAGTGGAAACCAGAGCTTTCTATCTCAACCCAGTACAAAATGGCAGCTCATTGGTTGTCTATTGTGGTTATTTACCACCTGAATGTGGATGTTCATATTTTGCCTCAATGAAGTTTTACTTAATTTCAATGAGCTTAATTACAATCAGTCTATACGAGGCCAGATTGAGGAATTTCGTGATATATTTAGATAAAAATTTCAATATGATACTTGTTTCTGAATCCTGACTTAAATTCGAAATTACTTCAGCCGAAATCTCTCTTCGCGGCTATACTCTTTACTGTAATGACCGTTTGAACAAAATCCATGGATGGAAGGTAGCAATCTATATTAATTCAACAAATACTCCTAAGCTTGTAGATAGTTCGGACTAGATTAAAATTGGAGCGCATGATATGTGTATGTTGTTCACAACATGCAACACATGTTGTTCACAACATGCAACACATGTTGTACACAACATGTGTATATTGTTCTTAGAATGGTCTAAGATCATTTTGGGGTTGTGTTAGAGACCCCTAAAATAGGTTATTTGTTCAAGTTTGAGGACACATTATTAGATCTTATACCGTCTTACATGTTATTGGTGTGGGCGAATTTAATGAGGATGTACTGGGGACTAAAATATTGGATCAACTTATTTGACAAATATTTTTATACTTGTAACAAGATTAAATTATCATTAACTTTTAGGCATTACATTAAGAGGATTTGCTTGTATTGTATTGTGGGTTTGGACCTGGTGAGTACTACGATGGCGCCCGTTTACTTGTTTAAATTTATATTGATATTTTTTAAATATGATACCCTGCTTTAAAAGGAGCTACAAATGTTTTATAGCTATACATAATATATGTTAATTGTAATAATTACAACTTTCAGTAAGGTAGCGACAGAAAACCCCCAGAATTCTCAATTTGTATTCCTTAAAAATTCAAAATTATGATCGTGTATTAAAATTTTTATATATTTTGTAGGGTTTTTTATGAAATTCAATATTCCCATGTTCTATGAGACACTGATCTCGATTTGTCCTACTTTAATAACGTTTAAATATATGTTTCAGACGGATGCAAACAATAAACTACAACACAGTGGAGGCAACGATATAGAAGAATCTTCGTTGTTTATAGATTTAAAAGATTTTTTAAATTATCATGTAAATATATGGCCTATCCACATAAGTATATTTATATTTGTTTAATATATGTACATATACAAAATCATCCAGATTTTCATTGTGTGTAAAATATTGTTAATAATTTACTGGGGTGGCTATGCATCCCCGTTTTTACGTTCTTTCTACCCACCATCATCCACCTAATCCATAGAAACAATGTCCAAGTTAAATACTACCACTTCCCAAGCCCTGTCATTTTGATAAACCTTAGCAGATCAGGAAATGCAATCTCTCGTAGCTCCTCCACACTTAGTGTATCCACACCCAATACTTCGTGGCTTATCCTACCGTATCCATCACAGAACGTCACAAAATACTCTCCAGTTTCATCCAGTACACATCTAACACAGTGAGACTGATCCTTTTGTCCAATCATCCTTCTTCCCTAGACCTATAATCTATCAACTTCTTCGATCATCAGCTACATTTAAAAAGAATCTTTGACCGGCTACAGTCCACTATCTCTTTTGTAGTTCTTAATTATTGTAGTTGTTGGACCTTGTACTTCTTAATTTTCTGATCATAGTCCTACCTGTTTGTCTCCAAACCCCCAGTGCGGGTTTGGAATCTACGAAAGGAGTAGATGGTCTCTTCCTAACTAATTTGTCCGCTCTTTCAATCCATTTAATTCCACAATGATCCAAAGTCCAGATCAGCTTCACGTATTTATCCTAAGCCAATCACATCAGCGTGCTTCTGCATTTATCTATTACACAAAATGTCAACTTAGCCGAACCCAAACCCGAGTACCTTTTGACAATCTAGAAAAATGTTAACCTAAGGAGATCATTTCTTTCAGTAAGGAAACTTCCTTCAGTAAAAAATATTTAATTTTAAAATTTTATACAATTTTCAAGTTTAAAAAATTTTCAGTTTTCTTGGGCTGTTTAAACTGTACGTTAATAACATCCTATATTATTATGACGTATTGTTTATATTATTAATATGACAACTGTAATGAGCTACACTTGTGGAACTTCAATGACAACATGAATAAAAATATAATTTTTCACACAAAAATCACATATGTTGACAGTCAACTGTCAGTAGGGTTTGTGTGCATTTAGCACCTGATGATGATGACTTCGTCACTAAAATGTCGTCTTGTATTTGTGCAGAAATAAAGTGATTTTTTGTAGAAAAATGTGTTTTTATTCAATTGGTTATATTAGTAATACGTTCAAACGGACATTTCCCATTGTTTGTGTACATACGTTTTTAGTTATAATTTTAGTTTCCAAAATGATTAAGTTGGTATGTTTCACTTTTTTCGTATTCTATGTTTATCACTTGATAACGAGAGTTGATTTATACTCTCGAAAAGTCGTGTATTATACACAAATCTCCAATTAAACAATATTAATAACACCCAATAATAGGTTTAAAATCTCCGTCTTTAAAATGTGCATTGTGATACATAGAAGTGTATTCTACCATTATAATAAGGCAGTTATTTCCTAAAAACGTAACTACAATATTTAAAAAATAATAGCTCTATACTCTATTTTAATTTTAGTCAATGTACGACATTAAATTTGTAAACCAAATGGGAGGTTCAACACTACTAAGAACAATACAAAAGTAAGGTTACTGATAAATTCCTTAAATGTAGTTACAAATATGTTAGAAAATTTCAAAATTACGGCCATTTGAACCGTTATTAGGAAGTTCCTTTTACTTAACCATTATCTGATTTTCAAGTTTCAGAGCCTCGGAAACCAAAAAAGTGTTTGTTGATATTTCGTCCGTCCGCAGGTGTTGTCTGTCGTTAGCATGACAGCGGCCACAAAAATTAAGATAGGAACATGACATTTAATAAGGGAACAACACTTAGAACCCTAAATGGAATTTAAAATATTAAAATAGCAGCCATTTTAATGCGTTTTTAATAATGTTTCGTACTGGTTTGTGTGTTTTTCTTGTTGTTTAGAGGCGAAAAAACATGTCTATCCATACCACATTGTGAAACAAAAGAAAATTAAATAAAATCTCCCATCCCTCTAATAATCGACTACCCATTCCTACTATATAATGAAACCCAGAGAGAATATCTTTAACCAACTATATAGTTAAAACTATGCAGATTTCTGCACGTAATTGTGCCAACCCAACCTCTCTACAATGAGAAGCAGATATAGTCAAAAATGAACACTGCCCTTAAGCACACAAAATGCCTTCTCAACGCTACTATTACCAGTTTTAAAAAATAAAGAGTTGTCTTGCAACAATGATCCAACAATCAGCTGTTAAACTAAAACTTTAGTTTATTAGCTTCCCAGTAATTCCAACATTATGTAATGCCCTTATGTAGCTTCAATTTTATTGATGTAGAGAAGTGTCTATTTCTTTATTAAAAAACCCTGTGTTACATTCTATGATACAATTATAGTGCTGATGTGTTTCACTTAGATGTTTGATTTTATTTCTAATGCAAATGCAAAGAGCCCAAGGAGAGGATTTACTACACAACTATGGTTATAGCTTGTATAACTATGTTAGCCGATTGAATGCTGGGGCAATTTAATCTATTGTTTGCTTAGTTTAGTTTTCTAAACGTCTTACGTCATATTTTATAACCAGAATGGAAGAAGAATTTTTTTTTAAAGATGTTTTGTTTATCGAAAAATTGAATGTATGCGTACTAACAAATATCTAGTATAAAAAATTTGATCAAATAAAAAAAAGATCCATTATAGACACCACAAAAATTGTCATACACTTACACACCCACAAACAAGAGCGCTCATACACACGTTCAAAGTATATTGTTTTTTTAAACTTAAAAATGCTTCTTTGAAGATACATGTAAATGTATAATGTATTGGTAATTTAATTTAAGAAAATTGGTGCTGAAGGAATAGTAAATTTCATCACTACTACCAAAAGTGTAGATTTTCTATACAAGGTCAAGGAAAATGAGCGAGGATCGAAATGCTTCTTTTGGTCCTTGTGATAAACTATATTTTTCGTTATACTGCAAACAATATAAAAAAAAAAAATTACAAAAATTAAAATGATATAATATATTTACCTTCTAAAGATTGTACAAGGTACTCAAGTTTGCAGCTATTAAAGCTGTTTAGTTTGTGTTAGTGGTACACTAACTAAAATCGATGGTTTATCGGTTATTTACAGTAGAGAGTATCGGTTGTTTTTATAGATTCATTACAATCGTTAATTAATTCATATAAACGAAGTAACAGCTGGTGACCTCGACCTCAGTTGATGTTTTTAGGTCTTAGGACTAAAAAAACAAATTTACTATCTCAACGTATGTATTAAAAACAGATTTTTTGAACCAGTTGGCGAAAATATTATTTAATGGATCATAATTTCTCACAAATACTTTTTAAAATATGAATGTTTAGAGTTAGTTATAGTTTGATTATTACAACTCATGCATCATTGAAGATGCCGACATTGTCTTTGAAATCCGTTTAATAAATTTTTTTAACAAACGTATTTGTGACAAAATGTGTTCAAGTTTAGTTAAATTTTAAATAAATTGAAGATATACTGAGGGGGAATGACATAGTGAGGTGTGTAAAGACATGGCGGTTGGCGAGTTTAGGACATGTAGAACCTATAGGCAAAGAACGAATAACAAAATTTGTTAATTGGGAAAATGGAACGAAGAATGACATATAGAAGGAAGACAATATGATGAATGGTGGGAGAGGGTACAGGGAAGAGAGGAATGGAACGAATTGTGAAGGAGGACAAAGCCTTTCCAGTGTTGTAATGCCAAGGGAAGTAAATTAAGTAGTTATCGAATTTATATACACAATATTACAATAATTAGAAGTCACATATGTGTTGAGGCATAGGCATTAACAACAATACAGGTAAAGACAACTATAAGGAAGATGTAAAGAGCAGTTTATGAGGATGGAATGTGGAAAATAAGGGGAATTGACAAAATGCAATATCGTATTCAGAACCTGGGATGTTATTTGAAAAAAAAGAAGAGATTGAAAGCCATGTGTAAAGATGTCAGAAGGAATTTTAAGAAAATGTTTCAAAGAAAACTATGAGGACCATGGCCCAGGGGAAGGTTAATAAGACGGAACAACATTGATGAGGACTTTGGGCGTCCAGAGATAGACACATGTGACGAAGGAGTTGCGTAATGTTATAGGCCAGAGTCCTACAAGTGCTGTAGATGATGTGAATTAGAAAGACATTTCGAGTCAGATTTTCTAAAATATTGTAATAGCTACGATTTCTATATAAACTGTTCAATCTATTTTTCTTTCCTAATCTAACCTACACGCGCCCTTCTAATCCCCCCCCCCTTAGCTAAGCAATTGTTCTTCTTTTTGTAATATTATATGTTAGTTTTCAATATCTTCCTTAGTCTTTGTTAAGCTGCCTTGTAAATGTCATTGCTGGTGAAATCATAGTTGGCAAGACTCAATAAAATTGTAAAATTTACTAAATATTGTGTTTGTTTTTTCATTAAAAAGGAGTACTACCAAGTGCCTTCGGTCAATAGTGTAAATCGTTTAAAATAATATGTTTTTTTAACCCCAATTATTTGTATTTTACCGCACTTTTCTCATGAACTACTGAAGAAACAGTTCTGATACATACTATTTACAGTGTTTTTTGTTAAATTGCATATAAAACCACTAAATTCGCTCCTTATTTTGGGTCCCACGGATCTCAGCAAGATTGGAGTTTACTGGAGGTTTAGAAATCAGGGCGAAATCTTTCGCTAGCCGTAACTAGCTACCAAAGCGTTTTAGGACATACGTATATAAGAAACCTTTTCTTTGTTTTGACCTGTAGAATGAGGTCAGAAATCGCCGGTAAAACTTCGTAAATTCGACGAAGTATAAAAGTATAAAACTGTATACGGAACACTAAAAATAATCGCATAATAATTTTAATAGTCGACAATTTTAATCCATTTTTGTCTCAGTTTCTTCTTCTCTAGAATTTATAATAACTCTTTTTCCACAATTAGTGAATATAATAAAGTCATAACAAAGTCTAATTGAGCATACGAAACACAAAAGCAAATTAAAATATCTCACGATATTACTAATTATGAGTTTGAAATCTGTCCGATATAAATACAGGACGATTTGGGAAGATATGGAGAAGTATTCAGGACGTATTCTGCTGGTAAAATTAAAGAACAAAGTTTATATAAACATAACTGAAAAACACTTAGTTCCCGTCTTCCCGTTATTTTCGTTAACAAAAAATTATAACTTTGGAAATAAAAAGAGATAACGAGTTCAGATTTTGTGCACACATTTTTCTTGTTGCGTTTTACAAGTGTACTAAAAATAAAAATCTTTATTTTATTATTTTCAAAATTACTCATTACTTTATTTCTCATCATTTTCACTTTGTATTGTTTTTGTCTGTGGCGCCCTCTCAGATCGACACAGTGTTGACATCAGCATCGGAACAAGCGACCGCGAAGACCATAAAAAAAATACATCAATTTATGGAAAAATAGCATCATTTCATATAATGTTAATCTGTCACCATTTTCACCTTGTAATAGTTTTGCCGGTGGCGCCCTCTACAATTCGCACAATTTTGGTATCAGTAGGCCTATCGGAACGAGCGAAACAGAGAACTTAAAAAATGGCATTGAAATCGAAGAATGACTTGAATTGACCAAAATAATTCCTTATTTCATTATATTTTAATTTGTCTTTACCTGCATCTTATATTATTTTTTCCTATGGCGCCCTCTAGGATGCTCACTTTTTTGACATCATAATCGGAAAGAGCGACCCCAAATACATAAAAAATATCATGGAAATCAAAAACTTATATCGATTTATGAACCCCGTCTCTTATTTCATATTACGTTTCAATCGGACATCTTTTTTATTGTTTATATTTAATAAATAAACAAATTATTAAGTTTCCGGAAAAAAAACTGTTTACATCTTTGATCTAGACACTCTAACGAATAAAATGAGCAATGACACAAGTCATTCCGTGCAGTTTCACTCTGGAGCAAAGTAAACGATGTTTATACCGTTTTTTGCCCTGACTAGTCTATTCGATGCTCCGTGGTGGGTTAAAATAAATATATACACAGGACATTGAAATGAAGAGGATAGCTAAAAAACACAAAGTATGTCGAGAATAATTGTCAAGTCAAATATTATATTTTAAATAATACAATTCCACAATAGCAATCATTGGGCGTCTAATAGTAAGAACCTTTAATATAAATATTTCTAAGTAAATTATTTAGTTATAGAAATAAATATTTGGTTGATCGTGTGTAACCAGTTGCTGTAATAAAGAAATAACTAATTTTGTTTGAAGCCTCTGGATTGTTTATTTAAAAAAACTATATTAGTTATAACTAAAGTGGCAAACCTGGTGAATTTTAAATTGTATTTATTGTGTGAAGTTTTAAAATTGTGGCAAGTTGGAAGCCTGATGATGTCTCTTTGCAGATGAAACGGACGTAGCTAAATAACATTCCAGTAAGGATTATTCTAGACAGACCAATTAAGTTAACAAAATATATTTTAAATAAAAAATAAAATCAAAATTTTGAGATATTATGTATAAATGAACCATTGTAATAGAGTGAAGGTTCAGACATTTTAAATGTCAAACCAAATTAAAATTCGCTTTAATACTGAGGGAAATATTTTTACAATTAATAGGAAATTAAATTTTTAGTTTGCTGATGATAGCAGGGTTATCCTTTGACCTACAGAAAAATATATAAACGGTTTTTTGACTTTAAAAAGAGAAACGTATTTTGTCCCTTGTACAAAGTTAACGGTTTTCGGGATAAATCGAAATTAAATATTTAAACAGCAGTCATTTTCAAGATATACAACATAACATACTAAAATGCGTGGGCGGAACCTGAATTAAATGTCTTACTATTTCCAAATTTTGAATGTTAAAAAACAAAATGGCAGGTAGATTTATTTTCATCGGTTGTTTAAAGACAAAACCTCTCGATCATCATCTCTTTATAAAAAGGATGAAGAGAACATAAAATGGTTGAAAGTGAGAGATCTAACTTAAGACTACATGAAAAAGGTGGAAATTTCCTTTCGAACTTATATTTTTATTTCTACTAGAAGAACAAACCCTTAAAATTTCTACGATTCTTTATGAGTCACCCTGTGTATACATATTAATTTGATGATAAACACACCAATTAACTAGGATCAGAGAATTTCATTAGAATCGTACATTCACTTCTATATTTAGATAATTAGAGTTGGAACTAATTGAATTCAACATATATAAGGGATCCCACACTTTATATGAGACCAGTTCGCCTACAGCCTAACCCTAACATGAATGGACTAGTAAGTATTCATTGAAATATTATTTGTATTAACTAAAACTATATGTTTTGTGGTATCCAAGTCACGTTCATTAAACGTGAAACGTTGAGCGATTTCGTTTTTAGAAATCGTGTAAATTCTACGTTCATTTATGCTTTTGTATTTGAGATATTGTCAAAGAAATTACTAATTTTCGAAAATTAAAATTAATATAATTTGGTGTGAAAGTATGTTACTATTTTACTTTCCCACAAATAACGCAAATAGACGCAAAATTACAATTTTCTCAAAATCGGCTTTGACGTAAGTTTTGTTGAAGTGTAGTCTATAAGGACCAAACAAAACGTATTGGTCGCTATCTCTCCAAAATTCAGGTTTGTGAGTTTTTCTTTCTTCTTTATTTTATTTTGTATAAAAACGAAAAACTTCTCGGTTATAATGGAAGAAAAAACAAATTGAAGATCTCTAACTCACGGATATTGTAATATCGTCGGCGTTTGACGAGAGCAAGAGTTGGTCAAGAGAGACATGATATGACAGATGAAAGAGATCTAAACCCAAAACGCATAAAAAAGTAAAGAACCAGTTAGGGCCCTCAGGATTGCTATAAGTGAGCCCCTGAGTCCTTGTTGGTGAAACAAAAAGCGACTAAGAGGATATTATATACAGAGTGTTTCACGAGAGGTTGGCACACCTTCAGGAGATGATAGGGGATCTAAAAAAACTAAATTGTTCATAGGTCCGGAAAAGCTTCGTTTTATATCTGTCGGCCATTTCGTGATTTAAAAAAAAAATATGATAAATTAAAAAATTATTAAGATTATGAGTTTAATTTTGGTGTGCGCATTATTTATGCTATTCTTTATCAGTATACCAAGATCCAAAACTTTACTATTTAAATATTTAAAATGGTAACCATTTAAAATCGAATATCTGGGAAACCATAAATTTTACAAAAATTTTATAAGAGACAAAATATTTATATTTTTTAATGACAATTTTGTGTAGTTGAAAAATAACCAAAATAAGAAAAAATCTAAAACGATTAAAATTGGCAATTGTCAAAAACTCACAAAATATTAAAATATGAAAATACTCACAAACTCACATTTTTATCAATATGAAAATTTATTTTTACATTTGTCTTATTAAAAGTCAAAGTATTATTCTTGGGATCTTTGAAAGAGTCAGAAATTCCTTGCATCGCCGACCTGAAGCGTGTATTGCTGAAGGATGGTGTCACATTGAGCACCATTTGTAATTTCAGTGTTTAAAAACTGCTAACTAAGCCCTGCAACCAACTTACTGTGTTTTTGTGCCATAAGGTCGCCAATCTTTTGATTTATTTGTTTGAGATTCATTGGTTCAATATCCTGAAAGTACTACTGTATTTTAATTGAGAATAAATGTTTATTTTGTTTTAATACTTTGACTTTTAATGAGACAAATGTAAAAATAAATTTCCATATTGATAAAAATTTGTATTGTAGTAAACTTGTGTGTTTTGACAATTGAATTTTTCTTTTCGTTTTAGGTTTTTTGACGATAACTTGGTTATTTTTACAAGTAACGAAAAAATGAAAACCCCCATTTTGTTTAACATTAAAAAATAAAAATATTTTGTCTCAACGGTTACCATTAAAAATGTTTAAATAGTTTAGTTTTGGATCTTGGTATACTGATAAAAAAATAAGATATATAATGTGTATACCAAATTTAAACTCACAATCTTAATAATTTCTAAAGTTATCGTTAATTTTTAAAAACATGAAATTGCCGACAGACGGAAATTGAAGCTTTTCCGGACCTATGTTCATAGGAACAAATATTTTTTTGGTCCCTTATCATCTCCTGAAGTTGTGCCAACCTCACGCGATACACCCTGTATATAATGAATTTATTGAAATATAGTCTAACGATTTCTTTCATATTTTAGTCCAATATGAAAATTATTGTCCCAAATTAATGTGAAAATTTATTGTTCAGAAATAATTTGCAAAACACACAAACATTGACAAAACGAACATTGGCTGTCGCCATTAAAAGCTCGATTGTAATAAAATACGACTATACTCTCAGGATGTGTTTTTGCCAAACACGAAGCAAGTTTAGGGCTTTATTTAAATAATCTAAATATTTGCCCGAAGACAGCGTCCATAGTAATGGCCACTTTTTGGTTGACAACTACTGAAATTACATTTTTGTTGATTAGTTTTGGTTTGTTTTTATTTGGTATTGGGGATGAAGGTTGTATGTACAATATTTGTGCACTGTTTATTTATGAATAGTGTCGTTCGTCGGCCTCTTATGTTGTAGTATATACTAATCACACAATACCCAACTGAAAAGCTACCTAGCAAGTTTAGGCTCTTCAAGGGCAGTTGCGCATAGTTTTGTGTATTGTAGTCTAGCGAAATATATATTAATTTCATACTTTGATTTAAATTTACTTACTACAACCGTGTGAGAAGAAAGGGTAAATATATTTTAATTAACAACTATATACAAAAAATAAAATAATAACAATTAGTAGTATTACTGCTACAAGTATCATAGCAACTAAATTTGGCTAACATAACATTGTCTGGTACTCTCCGTCGCCGCTGTGTCCAGCAGTTCATTTCTAAATTCACCACTCAACAGTTCCATTGGTGATAGTACAGTATTGAAATCTGCCAGTCCAGCGGTCTCACAATTAGTTTTTTTTTGTTATTTAATGGTGAAAACTTCTCAGTCAACATCGCCTTATAAAAAAAAAAAAAAAAAAAAAGAAAGTAAAATAAAGACCCCTTAACCCTGGAATACTCTAATAGCGTCAGGGTCGGAAAAGAGTTTACTGAGCAAACTCGATACACAATTTAAAGCAAATAGCTTTCTTACCAGACAATGCAACAGCTCAGTAAATACTGAAAACAATTTGACAGTGAATCCCGGTAAAACAAAGTTGCCAACATGAATTTTAATAAAAAAAAAAGCTCAAATTCAACACGCTAAGAGAAAGCGTACTTCATTCAAGAAATAAATTCAGCAACATTTTTGGTCTTATAAATCTGTAATAAGCTGATCTGGAATGTGCGACTGTTTAGACATATTTTCACTAAGACATTTAAGACAATCCTGTAAACCTTCAATTCTTTAATAACCTACTATGGGCTAGTGTAAACACATCTAAAATATAGAATTATTACCCTCTAGGGAAGTTCATCAGTTTAGAATATGTAAAAAGGGTTTGTCCTACAAAGAAAAGCTGTTATGCTTGTTTGTATGTAGTAAGTATAACAAATTTTGTAATTTCTAAAAATGTTTTCAAAGAGTTTACTTTCCATGTTTGTATATTCATGAAGTATACTCTATTTTAACTTAAAGTGATCAAATCCAGAATACATAATTAAAGCACCAGACAACTTCTATCATGCTGGACAGTATAGTTTAAGTTTATACACTAAATTTCCTTCATAAGATGGTGCAAAAATATATTAATGAAGTCCTTAACATATTAAGAGTCACAAGACTACAAATCTTTTAAAAATAGCTTTAAAATATTGTCCGAATTGTTTGACTCTCTGAGGGAGTTTTTGCACCAAAGGTTTTGAAAGCATCAAATTGGTTGAAGTATTCTGCTGCATGCATTGTTTGATATACGTCATCATCTCGTTGGTGTTTTAATTTGTTTAGTTTAGGTTATATTTGTAGTGTCGTGGTAATTAATTCATCGAAGATTTATATTTTAAACTACGTTTCACTTGTACTCGTTATATGTGCCTCTACGTTAATAACAATTTACTTTTCATCAATGAATAATTTTTTTAAAACATTTTAATTAATTATTAGATTTATTTTTATTAGAAAATTATTTATTATTTATTATAATATTTTGTAGAATATGTATTGACTAACTGTTAAACACTATTTTATTAATTTATTTATTATATTGTTTGCATAACATTTAAAAATGAGTAGGCTATGGTTATAAATTGTATTTGTTCAAGGCTAGAAATAAATTAAATGCAAAGAAAAGAACAAGAATTGGATGATAAAGAGAATAGGACAGATGAAAGAGAAGGTATCTAACTCAAAACTACAAGGAAAAGGTAGATCCAGCTAGGATCATACAGGATTGCTACTACAGTGAGCCCCTGAGGTTGTCCCAGCAATTGTTGAGTTTAGAAACTTACTGTAAACTTGAATTTTAAACTACAGTATACCAACAGCCTTTTCTATTATCATTACTAAAAACATAAATCTGTTTTATCCTTAAGGCGGATGAACAATCGCAGATTTCTTTCAGTTTTCTTTGCCTTACGTTTATACAGTGTTCGTATAGTTATGGTTTATGATAAAGTTATTTGTTAACGTTAAGTTAGATCGAGTTGTGATAGGTTGTGTTGTGTTATGGAGAATGGCTTTCCAACATATATACGTTCAAAAATTTGACAACATTATCATTATAAATAGATATATATTGAAAAGTAGGTGTCATAAATATGTTAGTTTAACCAACCATATATTTACTCACATATTATGTTTTAATTTACAGGTGTTGGTTTTGTCCGCCATCTTGGCTGTATCCTTTGCGGACGGACCTCCGGCAACATCCTATGGTCCTCCTGCTACAGGTTTTGCATCATTTGCTCCTCCTCCTCCTCAACCTATAGAATATGCTCCTGCCCCACAACCTGCTTATGCTCCACCTCAACAACCAGCTTATGCTCCGCCCCCACAACCTGCTTATGCTCCACCCCCACAACCTGCTTATGCTCCTCCCCCTAGACCAGTGTATGCCCCTCCCACACCAGTAGCTTACGCTCCACCCGTTTATGCTCCAGCCTTTTATGCTCCACCCGTTTATTCTCCACCCGTTTATGCTCCACCCGCTTATGCACCACCCGTTTATGCACCACCCGTTTATGCTCCACCTACATCTTCAGGATATACTTCGGCTACTGCTGCTGCTGCTGCTGCTGCCCCACCACCGATTGATTTCAACCCTGTTGGAACATCATCTGTAGTTGCTGTTCAAAGTTCATTTGCTCCGCCCGCAGTTGCTTATGCACCTCCTAGAAGACCTGCCGCAACTTACGGTGTTCCCAGCTTCTAGGCTTAACAAAGGAAAAAGGTAATATACTTATTAACTTTCATATAATTGTTTATCAACACAAAACATTGAATCTCACTACAAAAAAAAAACAAATTCAATGATACAAGCAAGAAATTTAAATTTTTTACAATACACTTAATAATACAAAAGGAGTGTGCATTTTATAATCGAAAAACTAGAATATTACAACAGAAGTCATCACCAGCTGTAGATAATAATTTTTAACATTTTTGTTTTTAACTTTAAACGTCATGAATATTTTTAAAAAAAACTATAAAACTTAGAACACTCAAAACATAAACATTCATCTTATAATATTATCTATTTACCTCGTTTATTATCAAAATTCACAAATTAAAAAATAAAATATAAGATTTTGGACATTATTTGGTTCAAAATCTACTAGTTACGCTGTTAGAAATAATAGTTCTCGTTAGAGGTGTAAACGATCTGACTATTGTTTACGATTTACTGTTAATCATTGACACATATAATATTTAAGTTACAAACCTACTAGATAGAAAAAAAAACTCGACACACAAGATCTCACTAAAATTACGTTTACTTAATCATACGCGTTCCAAACACAAAGTCATCAGTGATGGATGAGCTGCAAAATCTATATTATAACAGATATAGTTTAATTATTGTATCCCATTTAACACTGAGGATGGTCACTTTGTGGTTGAAACGCGTTTGATTAAGTATAGGTAATTTTTGTAAGATCTTGTGTTCGGGTTTTTTTCTATCTAATAATATCTCACAAGTCAATTCTCAATATTTATTTATAAGTAACTACTACTATTTATTCTGTGAGAAATAATAATTATCGTTAGAATTGTAAGCAATCTGACTATTGTTTAAGCTTTACTCTTAGTCATTGAAGCATATATTTAAGTTACATAAATTTACATCGAATTTTTAAAGAAGTTACAGGTAACCATGATTAATAATTTTGTGTAACTGCTTTATAAGTATTAAGTTATTTGATAATTTACTAAACCTATTTAATTAATAGTAAACGTGGAAGATTTTTTTTGCAGTGAAATTTTTAGAAAATTGTTTAATTTTTTAAATTTTGTTTTATTGTAAAACGGTTCATTATTCCTCGTCTACACGCATTATATTCAAAGCTTTAGAATGCGCGTTATATTCCGTGTCATACCATGTTTTAAAACTGTTTTTATTACCCGACAATTTAGGTAATTTAATAGGCTTCATATTGGTACTTACCAGCCCCATCACAATGTAATTACATATAGACTTTCAAAAAATTTGGTTTCTTGAGCCTTTTTGGAATTGGTAGATCAAAGGGTCTTTCTCGGTAGGGTGGGCTTGTTTAAACCAGTTATTGTACTAGTTTTGAGAACCTCGTAATCATGTTTAGGCCCGAACTAGCCTTCTAGATGTATATATTAAAAAGTATCTCCTCGCTTTGCTCGTGTCAGTGTTTTGGCTCTAGCGAGTGTCGAAGCTGTACATATGTGAAGGAGCCTTCACTCGCTATGCTCGAGTAAGTGATTCGGCCCAGCCGGACTTCACAACTATCGCTTAATGTTGGGAGGTCAGGATTCGAAATTACATTTTTAACGATAAGTTCACTATTTGACATCATAGATCTTGATACCATTACTTACGGAAGTTAAATCTTAAAATTGGTATCTAATTTGTTACGTTATAAGTTGAATAACACACTAATTATGAATAAAAAACTGTTTAATTTTCAACTCATAATATTTACCGGCATTTTCAATACGATTTTCTTGATTTTGACTAGCGTTCTATATGAACGTACTATTCTCCGACACGAAATCTCTAGTTCCTGTTTTAATTTTGTTGACAGCTATCATGCTTAACTACAAACTATAACAACCCCAACGGCGGTAACAACGAAGCATTTTGAAAATAACTTATTTTGTCTTGCTGCTTAAAAAACAGTTGTTTTTAATACATGCATTGAGATGCTAAAGTTGTTCTTAACAGTAATAGAACCTTAAAACATCAGCTGCGATCGAGGTCATCAACTGTTACTTCGTTTGTACGAATTAATTAACTATTGCAAAGAATCTATAAAAACAACCGATACTCTCGTTTGTAAATAACAAATAAAACAGCGGTTACCATCGATTTTATAAATAAGTACCACTAACACAAACTAAACGGCTGTAATAGCTGCAAACTTGTGTAACTTGTCCAAAATTTTGAAGGTAAATAGGTTATAACATTTTAGTTTTTGTGAAATTGTGTTCTTATATTGTTTGCAGTATAACGGAAAATGTAGTTCATCAGTAGGACCAAAAGAAGCTTTTCGACCCTCGCTCATTTTCCAGCCTTGGCCGTTAAACATGAGCTTGTACCGAGAAGCTTCACTTTTGATCCTAGTGATGAAATATACTATTTCCATTTCTTGAAGTCACGAAAACTATACTTCATATACTGGGCAATTTAAAGGGGAAAAACTTTAACCTAAATACTAAATATGGTTTAGTTCATCAAATAACAAACTCACAAATAAAGAAACATTTTGACGTTCTAAAACGGTCAATCTATTTTCGATCTATTAGATAAAAACATCAACGTTCCAGGATACATGTAGAAAATCATCAACTGGCTCACCCTGTATTTAGAATTTGATGTAGAGTTAAATAAATGTTTAATATTAAAGAACACATTTTCTTTAAACCTGTTTAAAAATTCTTCGTTTTGTTTTTAAAACAAATAAAAATTACGGTTTTATTATTTCTATAATTAAAAAAATATTGTGAAAATAAAATATTATGAATTATTGTTTCAGAGAGTGCAAAATGTTGGGATAGTGGCTTCAGATGCAAGTTGAAAAAAACATATGTTTATACAAATTTCTAGAGTATAATATATGATAAAATTAACCAAACTGATGCTTCTTTTTATTAATTTTAAACCTATTTTAAATTATTGTATTTCAAAAATAGTCCAAAATCAAATGTTAAAACGGATGTAAATTAAGTACAGCGCATAAGAAGGTATTAATTTCAGCTCATTTTCCGTTTGTTACAAAACATGTAGCATACAAATATACGTGATGGTTAAAGGAGAAACTTTCAGAATGTGTTCTACTTGTCAAAATGACGAAAAAAGTTAATGTAACTAGGTGCAAAACGTTTTGTTTCCCATCTACCGATCATTGTTTTATTCACGAATAAACTATAGATAGCTGTAAAAAAAAATAATATATTGAGTTCAGATTTGGTACACGCGTTTTTAATTATAGGTTTTACAATTGTGTCAAAATCAAAGAATATCTTTTTCGTATATTCTCAAAATATTTAAAGTTGAATATCACGAAAAGCGTTAACTTTACAAAAAAAAATATAAGAGACAAAATATTCTCCTGTTTTAACGATAAACAACATTATATTCGATTTGTCTGCAGGTCAAAGAATAACCGATTTATCAACAAAAATCTAACAATTTATTTTCTTGATAATTGTTTAAAACGCCGAATATAAGCCTAAAAACAAAATATTTTCGAATTGTGGGAGTTTTGTGTCAGAATTGTTTTATTTTAAACGTTATGAAAAATTTATCTTTCTTTTTGAGTGAAGATTCAGAAATTTTAAAATGCAAGACCAAACCAAAAGTCGCTTTAATACTGGGAAAAATAGTTTTAAAATTTGAAAGTACCGGTATGGTTTAAAAAATACAGATTTTTTTTTTGTTTTAAACTCTTTTGCCTGTCGTGAAAGAGAGAAATCTCGTGTACACATTTTGTACAGTTTTCTAGATAAATTCAACTATTTTGAAGGCAACCATTTTGGAAATTTACGAAATAAAGTCTTTGTTTTCGGCACACTTATAAAGCGTAAAATAGTAAAATACGTATATCAAATCTAAACTCAACATTTTATCTATTTCCGAAGATAGATTATAACAAAATGGCGGACACAGCGGAAACCAAGAGATTTCAGACCTTTGTTTATGTGTACTTTTTCTCTATTTTTACCATCAGAACACATAAAAGTTTATGGGAAAAGTGTTAAAGTTTCCCCTTGGAACAGCCTATATAATTTTTATTTACTTAAAATAACAAAAATTATAACTGAACTAAAACCACTGCCTCTTAATGGTTTGGAAGGCCTATCCGACTTCTTGTCAGTTGCCTAATGTGTGGTTAACACTCGACTCCCCGACTCCCCTTCGCAGTCCATCTAGAGTTTTCAACCAAAGTTCGCTACCAATTGTTGCTTTTTGCAATTTTTCACTTCATAATGATGGGTTAACACCGTAAATTATTAAACCTCTCACAGGGTTTGAACCCGGAACTCATGAAGTGAAAGCACCAACCATTAGACTAGCCGAACCGACAACAAAAATAAAAACATTTTACGAAAACGTAAAGTTAATTTAATACAAAACTGTGTCGATTCTTCATAAATGTTGTAAGAACATTCCTACACTTTAAAATCATATAAGAAATAATTATTAACTATTATTTTTACAAAGGAATAACCATTAGTGTGCATCCCTCCCCCACCACCAACACGCTTATGATGCACTTATGCCTCCAGGTCCTGCTGGTCTTGGTGTAAATTGCTGTAAACATTTAATAAGAAAAGTGATACAGTGAACAATGCTCTTGTTTAGTAAGAACGTAGGTCATTTAAAGGCGTCCTTGTTGGTGTATTTACCCTCAGGGACTCATTTATGTTTCAAAACTGTAAATAACAGTGCACTTCAATTTATAAAACTCTAATATTGCGATGCATTGAAAAATCAAAAACGTTAGGTATCACATTGAAGATCTTATGTCTGATCATCTCTGCTGATGAATATTTATCTTTTAAAGGGTTCATCTCCATAATATTAACTCAAAGAGCCTGAATTTTTCGTCCCCTTAGGTTTCAACTATAATATACTTGGTATTCTCGAGGGAACATAGCTGGAACACCTTCTTTCATCCAGTCTTGGGTTAGATTCCTCTCTTTAATCTTTCCTATCGGGTCTCTGTTAACCAACTCTTGTTCTCTCTGAACTACTACAGAGTATGTTCTTGTCTAATCGTTTTTTATAAGACGATGATAACCGAAGATTTGTTTCCTTCAAAAAACAAGGATAAAACGCTCGATTATTTTCCTAGTTGCCCAGTACATCGTAGAACGACTTGAACATACGGTGTTGAGGATGTAATTGTCCGTCCTCAACTCAGTAAAAAAATACAAAGTGGCTACTGCGCATGTAGTCTACTAAATCAGTAAGTTACTTTGGCAGTTCACGAACTGTAGTCCTCTGTATTAGAATGGGTTTTTCATGATGATCATTAATATGGTCGGTATTAATGAGTGTCAACATTAAGCCCATCCAATAGACTGTATTTAGAGCCAAAGACAATATTATGAAAGTTTGTTGTTCTATCTAGGTTTCATCTATATCTATAACCTTGAACTAAAACAATTAAATGTCTTGCAACGTCAGCTTTTCATCGTTGAATCATTCCGTTCAGAAATTGTTTGACGCCAGCATAGGTATTTGAGGTTAGATTCGTTTTATATTTAGTAACAATTGAAATTGTACTTTAATACATTTATTATACAGTGATCATGTATAAAAATCTATAAATAAAAAACCCGTTTTGCAAACTTTGAAAAATAACTAGCACTTTCCCAATACGGTAGCTAAATTTAAACTTTTTTATGGAAACCTCTATTTTGCGGTGTTTAGGGATTTTACATCAAATTTTAAGAATGTTTTGATAAACCCAATCGTTTAAAGAGTTTAAAACGCTTGAACATTCACAATGTCGAAGTTTGGTGCATTTCTGGGCCTTTTTCATAACTTTCCTTTGTTGAATCATGTTAGAAATGTATTTAGGCATAGTCTAGGAAGCGTAAATAACAAGGCAGTACTAAATTCGACATAACTTATTGTTGGAAGAGATAAACTCTGCTTAATATTACGTATGATTTGAACTAGTTTATATCTGTTCCACAAAGTAGTTTATACAAATTTAATCCTGCATTGGTATTTTTACATTTCCTATACTAAGCAAATTTTGAAGTTGCTGCAACAATGAGAAGTACAAAAAATCGCCCCCGAAAAACGCATCAAATTTAAAATTTTCAAAAGTTCAAGCTTACGCAAGATTAGATAAGTTTTTTAATTTGGTGTAAAATCAGAAAGCACCTATAAAAATATAGTTTTCTGTAAAGAATTTTGCATGATAGTGGTACTAAGTCACTATTAATTACTAATAATAATATTACCTTAATGTAAGACGATTTCTTAGTAGGGAATAAAACCAGATGATGGAGTTACGGCTCCGAAACATGTTGTCATAAATGATACGACAAGAAGTCACAAGACGTAATTAATGTGATTTTAAATTTTAAAATTAGCTGTAGATCCCCATTTAAATACTATCAACAGTTTACAAGGTAACAATAATGTACAAAATATAATTATCAACCAGTATAATTAGTTTCCAGTATCCCTGGTAAAATTTCTATATCAAGGAATTTGCTAACAAGTTAAAATAAAGGATAAACATTATTTGTTATATTGTGTTTATGTGATGATGGAAAATTTTAGACATTATATTTCGTAATAATTGGTCTTTTGCAATTTATTGTCAGTCTTGTGCTCTGTATTCGATATTGTAAAAGTTTAAAAGGTGGGCAGTCCATACTGAGTTGGTGGTGGAACTGGTGCAGGATAATGCGGTGCTGAAGAATCGGCGAAGGTACCGGCTACAGCTCCTTCACCTGCGAAGCCTTCTGTTGCAATCGGCGCTTCGGGTCTTGCCACAGTTGCGGCGAAGACGAGGCAAACAACGAAGATGATCTGGAACATAATTTTGTTTTTATCATGGTAAAACACTAAAGTCTGATTGGTGAATTAGAATAGAATTTATTTCCATCTCATTGCAAAATCGGGAATTGCACTAAACTATAAAAACAATCATATACAGAAACTTAGTTTGACACTGCTACTGCAAGATAAAAAAATGATATTACGAACTAATTACAAGTTGATGAGGCCATCAATGTACTTACCCAGCCCATCGTACAATGTAATACAAACAAATCTCTAAGTGTAATGCAAAGTGGTTTCTTGGGGCTTGTAGGAAAGTTAAATTGTATTGGTAAGGGTTCCAAAAATGCAGGTTCGTAAAATGTTGATAAAAACATAACAAATCGGCCATGAAAGTTATAAGTCTTTTTCTTTTTATGTTGTTTAATGGGGAAAAACCTCTCGGGTAGCCTTATAGGAAAAAGTAAGAAAATAACATACAATAAAGCTCTCTATATACCGTCAGGGTCGAAAAATAAATTTTGGTCAAAAAGACAAAATAGCCAAGATAAAAAGAAATCCAATAAAACTGTAGATCCAGCTAGGACGTCTCGGAATCGCTAAGCCCGTGCTCATTACAGTGAGCTACTGAGGATAGTTGCTACAAAAATATTATTCCTTAAAATCGTCTTTATTGATTTCATTCACATGTTGGTGAGTGTAAAGATAATGACCCAAATCAATGTGTAAAATGTAACTAATAAAAATATTACAATTAAGGAATTATTTCTAATAAAACTGAAACATACCTTCACCGCCGTCATTTAAACTTTATTTCATTTTATAATATTATTTATGCTTAAGAAAAGTGATACAATTTTAACCTTTATTTAAATATATAAATATTATTTTAAATAATTTATAAAATCTAAGCTGTCCTCAATGATTGATTTCCCCCTTTTTGCTGACAACTACTGAACTAACATTTTTGGCGTCGCATAGTTTTTTATTTGGGTGGGGGGGGGTTAGTATTTCGATTTTGAATGGGTGTAAAAAAGATTGTGCATTAATTTCCACGCTTTTAAAAAAAAAGTTTCACTATACAGACGGCTGCATGGGTATTTTCACCCTTATATTGTGCTAATTTATTTTTGTTAAAATAAAATAAAAGTATGGAGAAACATTTTCTATTACCCAGTTACCGAAGTGTAGGGTGAGTTTTGTAATCGCAAACAAATTAAACTTTCGTTTTATAACTGATCTCCATGCGACATAGCTTCGGAAAAAGTGATTTTCGACACACCGTCCATCCGTCGTCGGGTCGTTGTTGTCGTTTGAATTTAAGTAGAATAACGGGCACAAAAATCATAAGAAAATGCAATCATTTACTCATTTAACTATAGTCTACTCATATAGAACCATGTTGAAATACAGAAAAAACCTAATTGAAAATGTCAAACACATCCATTTTAAACGGTTTTTTGTTTATAACTCGTGTGTTCTTCAACTTCGCACACTAAATTAGATAAAACTTGGAGATTTCAATCTGCACCCCACATCTCTACGATAACAAATAGCGAAGTTATTGTCAAAAATAGAATTTCTAAATCTGACCTCCCAAGAAAATGTGATATATTTACGATATTCGGCAAGGCTGAAACATTAACACGAGCGAAGCGAGCGCAGAATTATTAATACACACATCTAGCCGATGCGGCGTCAAGAGGTCACAATCAAGATGTCTCAACAGCTGTTTTAAACAAACTTACAAGTAAGATATCTTGAATTACCAATACAATTTATCATTTTCCTAAAAGGCCCAAGAAAACAACTTTGAGTGTTACATTTACAAGATCTATTTGTATTGTATTGTGTGATCAGGCTGTGTAATGTTAAGCAACTTCTTATTTACAACAATATACAATTTTCAATATACAAAATACAATTTACTATATACAATTTGGATTTATACTTACTTTATACATGATTAAGGAAAGTCCAGTAGCAAGGAATACCAGATGAGGAATAGTTTTCTAAGACCAGGGGTCGAGGTTTTATACTTTCAGACAATATTTATATTGGACGACCCCTAAGGCTGATTGACATTTATCTCTAAGTAGATTACTGTAAACAAGTATGTTGGTGTACAGCTAATTTTGTTTTTAAACTATTGGCTAGAAAGTGTTGGCAGTTGTTATTGCTAAAATCGGAAGGCTGTTACACTTAATAGTCCTAAATATAAATAAAAATCCAGGCACCCTTTCCTTTAAATTTTACAAGTGAAATTGCACAAACTTTCTCGTTCAAAATAAAATCAAATAAAAATTAACCAACAAAAAGTAATCGTCAACAAAAATATAAGTTCGGTAGTTGTCAATTAAAAATTGAAATCCGTACATGACGTCTTTTAAAAAAAAAATTATGTATTTAAATAAGGGCCTAAACTTACGGCGCGGTGCTTGTGCCATAAACACGTCCACAGCCTAAGCAATAATTCGCCAGTTATTCATGAACTGTAATGTGTTTTAGTTTATAACTTTCACACAATCTTCACATTTGACTAAATTTGAACGAAATCGGTAGAGCCTATTTTGAAGACTCACGTAGATTTTAAACAACGTCATGTCAGAGATTGTTCTTACCGATCACTCAAAAACAATTCGTTTTGTTTGGGTCCTTAGAGGCTGTTTGATAAATCCTAAAAACTTATTTTGAGAAAATCTTAGTTTTTCATTTTTGCCTTTATCACAGCTAACCCTAAATTTGTAAGTAAATTTGTTAGTTATCTAACAAATGAACTATATTATCTGAGTTATGACAAAAATATGCCCATATACTAAATTTGATTAAAATCTGTCCACGCGTTCGGTCTGTAGACCGACCACTGCACATATGACGGACATCATTCCAAAAACCACTGTTTTGGTCTCTGGGAAATTAATCCACAAAAAACTCAATATTGATAATTAGATCCATCACATAAATTGGTTATGTGAGAAAATGTAAAAAAAAAGAAAAGATTTTAGGAACTTGATTGGATATCAGATACTAAACATTGACATGTAAAGCATATTTTCCTTTCAATCCAAGGTAATATTTTGGGAGACAACCGATAAATTTTAATCCGGTAACCCCTATCGAGAGATCATTTTAAATTGACGAGTAAATCAATCAAACCAGGGGTCCCTTTAACTTCTGACTAAAACGGTAATTTTTATTATTATTTTTATAAGGAGAAGAGAAAATCCTTATGGACTTTTTTAGACCTAGGAACTTTTTTTTTTTTTTTTTTTTAGAGATATCTAAATAGAATCGGACTTACTCTGTGGAGCTGGAAACTCAAAATTTCTTCAGTTATTCCCCAAAACACGCATGCCCAGTTGAGATAAAAATTCATTTCACCATGCTTTCCATTAACCAGATTTTAATATTCAGAACAAGCTACAAGGTCCATCTTCCTCTGTTGTCCACTATTCCTGTCATTTATTAATAAGCCGTCCCCTAGCAACTACCTTCATTTTGGACTTTAGTGTTCTCCTATTCTCTACACCCTTTTTGAAAGATCGATATAAATTTCTCTTTCCTCCACCAGCAGATCAGTTGAGGGAATCCTTGCTCTGCACCTTCAGACACGTTCGACGTTTACCCTAATTACTGCAATTCTTTGCACTGAGGCCAGTCTTCTCCTCATCGCTTCCTCCTTCAACACAGATGCTCAGACTTGTGCTTGGTATAAAATTTGTGAGATGACAACACTTCTCTAGAGCCTTGTAGATTTGGCATTAGTAGAACCAGATTACACAGCTGTCTTCATACGCTTATTCGCGATCTTAGCAATATGTGAACTAAATCTAAGCTAGTGATTTATCTGTACTTTAGATATGTAACCCCGTTTCTTGCCCTCTGTTTGTAATTCAACAACCTCGAATCTAGGTCACGTGAAGGCTTTCTTATTTATTATTAATAACGCTTCCGTTTCATAACAGCCATCGTTGGGATTTTTCTATTCAGCTAATTATTAACTCTGACAATCGCCTCATTTACCCTAATGGCAAGGATCTTCATATCTTAAGCCGTGCATACTATAATCGCATAATCTCCAAATCCTAAGATAGCAGTGTCCATTCTGATAACATATCTCTATTATTTAAGCTGCAAAGCAGTTCACATCCGGGTACGATGACTGCGATGTTTATTCGCGTTTAAATCACAAGGAAAAACAAGTTGATGGGCGGCATCGTGGTACTTGCTCAGCCTCACCATACAGTGTAATAGAAGCACTTTCTTTAAATATAATACCCCAAAGTTGGTCTCTTGTGCCTTGTAGGAAATTTTAAATTGTCTTTGTAGGTTAAGGAGTGTTATATCCAGCAGGACAAATGTTTTTTTTTAAACGGTTGTTACGTAGGTTTTATGAACTTCGTTACTGATGTTTCACTACTTTCCTGACGCCGGCTAGGTCCTAAAAACGGAGGTCGGAATATTTTGCGATTACTAAACTTGAACTATTCGTCGTATATTAGTTAAGTAAAAAGAGTTACTTAGCTTTTTTATTTAGAGTACTCAAGCTTGAAAGGATTCCTTAGGTGCTTATAATTACTGAGGGTGTGAGAATCCCGACGTATTCTAGCTAAGTCTACACATTTCATCATCTAGTTTTGGGTTAGATATCTATTTTACATTTTTCCTAACAGGCCTGCCTTGTCCAATACTTGTTCCCTTCTGACCCTTACAATATTAGAGTATTCGAGGGCTATGGTTCTTTATTTTTCTAAGGTAAAGATGACCCTGTGGTTTTTACCTTTAAATCAAAATGGAGAAAAAATTATAGTAGTTTTATTACATGTCAATTAGCTGGCAAACATTATCATGTAAGCCGGTTTTTGCCAGAAAAAACATAATTCAAATCGTGGTTCCCAGAGAACAATCTATGTTTTCAGAAGTCTGGAAGTCATACGGAATTTTAGAAAATTACGTAGTGTTGTATCTAACTGAATACCTCATTTAACGTAAAAAATAATACTACAAAGTCAATTTGCAAAGTAATGACAGTTAATTCACAATATAAGTCACCATTTTGTAAAAAAAAACTAATCAAAATTTCAGTAATCGCAATTAAGCTTAAATAAATAAACTTTGCCAAGTCCATTGCACACCCTTCTTTTTTAGACAATTAAAATATTAACCAAACTAAACTGTTCGTCGCCATAAAAATCAACTAGGAAGTTCAAAGTTAAAAAGTTAAAATCAAACATGTTTTTGATTTTTTAGGTTATTTTAAACAATGTTTATATATTTCAATAAAATGTAAACATCCTTCACTTACGTCATAAGTATTATAAAATCACGTCGAGTTTAAATGACGATGGTAAAAGTTTCATTTTCAGTTTACAGAAGTTATTCTTTTACGGTCATTTTCAATTTATTTCACCGTTCTGAGTAATTCATTTTCACATTTTGCTAAAATTTTAATGAAATCGGTAGAGTGCGTTTGAGAAATTAAGTCTTTTTATATTGACAATTTTCTGTTTTTGTCTTATGGTAGCCCATTTGAGTTATTGAATTAATAAAGGAGAAAAACATCTCTTTTTTTCTTGTTGTTTAAAATCGTCAAACTTCTCAATAATGTTTGCCTTTTAATAAAAGTTAAAATAAATACCCTCGACTACCTAATAGCGTAATGGTGGGAAGAGAACAAGAGTTGTTTAAAAGAAATCTAATAGGAAAGATAAAAGAGAGGGACCCAACCCAAAAATACGTGAAGAAATGTGTATATCCAGCTAGAGTTCCTCGGGTTTACCACTGCCTACCCACTATAAGTAAGCCCCTAGAGAGGGGCAAACACTTTTCGAGAATTGACAAAATATTTTTCAACACCAAATTCGATCAAAGTCGGTCCATTTTTTGGGTTGTAATACGACACATACGACAATCACAAATAGTCTAACCTATCACAATACTGAAACACTCTGTGTTGGAATACAACCGATGTTGCTTCTCTCAGATGAAGTGCTTGATTACGACTACACCTATTGGTATTAAACTTTTCCACAAATAACAATATTCGCTGATTTACTTAAAAGTAACTGTAAACAAGTGAGTTATTTTTAATTTTATAAAACCAATAACAATCATGATAAACAAATAAAAACATGTCTGGCACTTCTTAAGAGTTGTTAAGACCATTATGTAATGCATATATTATTGAAGTTCTGTTGATTTTATTAGAGAAAGAATTTCTTATCTAGAAATTCTAGCTACTAAGCTAATCCAACATACTAATTCTCCAACGATCCTTAAAAATAGGAGTATTTTTTGTGTACAATCTCTCTCTCTCTCTCTCTCTCTCTCTCTCTCTCTCTCTCTCTCTCTCTCTCTCTCTCTCTCTCTCTCTCTCTCTCTCTCTCTCTCTCTCTCTATATATATATATATATATATATATATATATATATATATCCTTAAAATTCAATAAGAAATTCAATAAAAAAAAAGCTATAAGTTATACAATACAAAAAACTTAAAATAGCGAACCTTTCTTACTTTTTTGTGTGTTAAAAAAATGTTATTCACATTTTGAAAAGTAAACATAATGGACTAAGTTCAAAAAGCAAAAACTTTAAAACACCAAGTTTTAAAGTTTTCTAAAATAGAATATACAATTTTAAGACTTTTTTATTCTCGAGTATTTAAGCCTTATGAAACTCAATATAACTGATATCAGGTAGGAGCTGTGAGTAAACAAAAATATACCTCTCAACATTCAAATATCCTCTCTGCCAAAATTATATTTTCCCCCCAATTTAAGATAAAAAATAATTAAAAGCATACATAGGAAATGGTGAGGTTTTTCAAGATTTGGATAACATATTTTTTAATTCCATAAAATAAGGTAGGAAAGATTCCCTATTTGTTGTTTTTATATCTCTTACAGTTTTAGAGATCCTAATGGTGGCCATCTTGAGTTTATCACCCTGTATATACTGCAGATGTATTTATATAGTGTTAATAGGAATAATCAATTTTTAAAACTTTAAATGGCAGTTTAAATAATACTTCTCTTTCAATGTCTATTCATTACTAGATCTTTTGATTATCGTGTCATCAATCTAAAGTTTAAATACATTTTTAAATCAACCAACAATTAAATTTTTGTAGTTTGAAATGAAATTAGTTAAATTAACTCGTACAGTATACGTATCTGAAATATCAACAATGAATTTCAGACAAGCCACCCATAGGGGCTCACTTTAGTGAGTACGGGCTTGACTATCCCAACGGACCTTTATCTTGTAGTCCTGGGTTACAATACTTTCCTATAATGCCTCTCTTGTCCAACTAATGTTCTTTTTCTACACTGACACTATATTATTTAAGGACTAGGGGTTTTTATTTTATGTACTATTCTTTATTTTTTATAAGGCGATGATGACCGAGAGAAATTTTAGTAACAAGGGGAAAACATTCAGATAATATTCCCCTGCATCTTTTTCTCAACAATAACGCGTATTTAGCGTAAATCGTCTCATGACAACAGCTGCCAAAATACATTTTTGTTTTTTGTCAATTAATACTAAACTGTACTATTTTATTAGTTGTGATTTTCCAAACGAGTTTAGGTTCATAATCTCTACAATTCAATTAGTAGAGCGGATTTTTATAAATTACGTCTTTTAGAATATCCCCTAGGCGGATGTTTTAATTTTTCTCAAGGCGCTGAATCCACCCAACCTAACAACCCCACAACTCTCAGAGCAGCAAACAACAAAATCACGACCACCATAAACAGGTTTACCACCAATTACCTGAAGGAGCAAAGTATATGGAAGACCTGGGAATGTCTCGCCTCCGATGGACCAATATCAAGACGACTGGAGAGATGTGGGAGATGTGGCAGTGGTGCCGTTACTATCTTCAGGCCCATCTGCACAAAATCGGCCTAGCCCCAAATGACTGCTGTCCTCTCTGCCAGTCCTCCCGGATGGACGGCCTTCATCTTATGACATGCACCAACCTCACGAACATGCCAGATGACATCACAACACGCTACTGGGAGGCTCGTTGTCTAATGGCCGAACTGCCAAGGACGGATGGCATTAGATAAGGTAAAGTAAAGTAAGTAGTAATTTTTCTGATAATTCATAATTACCCCCTTCGTTTTGTTTGTGTCCTTAGACGTTATACTTGCAAAAAAATTAATTAAAATCAGCACATCAGATTTTGAAAAAAAAATACAATTTTGTGTTTTTATTACAACATTTTGAGACAATTTTTTTTTAAATACTCGATATATGGTGATAATATATTCAAATATGAAATCGGTCCGTATGTTTGGGCTGTAGAGACGTCAGACGCTAGACACATTCACAACAAACTCGACAACTAATTTTTGACCCAACACATAAATAGTTAACCTTGTAGATTCCTCAAAATTTTGTTTGTATTTCTTACTTACCAATCCAACTATTGTTTCATTTTTAGGATTAGTACTAATAGATATATTCATATAATAATTATTATGAAGGTTCAGGAAGGAAGACTGTTTTAGTTGAATAATTAAATTCTCAAATTCAATACTAAACTAATTTATTTACAAAAAACATATTTTCAATTTAACTAATTTCACATTATTTTCATATTTTATATTTATATTTATATTTTTTTTGGGTTCCCCTTTCGTAATTATCCAGACTATACTTTGAAGTTTCATTTCTTAATAAATTAACCAGCTAAGACGTGGCTTTTGAATTTTAAAACGTTCGCAGCTTTATCAAGAACGAATGAAAGAATTTTTGGTTTTACTGCCAACACTGCGTTCACTTTGGCCTTTACAATGTGGCCAACTGTATGATGAAGAGCTTCAAGTATTGGGGAAGGTATAATTGCCACTGGTGCGATCTCCGGTATTATTGGCGCTGGGTATGCCAGTGGTCCTGTAACTGGAAATACGGGTGCAGGTCCCGGATAAACAGGTGCTGGTGCAGGGTATATTGGAACAGGTTCAGGAGCTGAGGGTGGGTACACCGGAGCAGGAGGAGGTCCGTAACTGGTTTCCGCACCTTCTGGTTTTGGTCTTCCGAACGATGAAGCCAAGCATATGCAGAATATGAATACTACCTGTAAAAAATACACAAATGAATTAATTTTATATGGATTTGTAGTTTACTTTCAGATTAGTAAAATGATAAATTATATTGATAACATTCTTTGAAACACTTGAGGTTTCGGGAAATTTGTTATATAAGCCTACATTCACAAACTGAAAATAAACATACGTACTATCATCACAGGCGCAAATAAACTGTGTAAAAAACATCATTGCACTAACTTTCTCATAAAGTTTAATTTAATATTCATCGCTAACACACCCGAAAACTTCTCTCTTTCCTAAAACTTAAAAATTTAAATATATTATATTGTTAATTTTTTGACAATATATTTCATATAAGAGACTCTTACAAAATTTGTATTTGAAATATATTTTAATGATATCTAAATATAGTCTAAGCTTGGTTTACTTGACCGTAAACTCTTCCTAGCCTTAAAATAGTATTCCAGATTTTTTTAATACCTGCTGTTATAGTAAACCCAGTAGTAGACCTATAATTTGGCACACATTCTGATTCATTATTTCTTATAATTCACCAAAATTTGAACGATAGATATGATTTTGAGAAATAACATTATTAACACATGTGTAAGGACAATTGTTTCCACAACGTCTGCCTGCCATTTTTATAGAACTAATATATTATGTTTGGGAGATTATATAGTAATATTTAATTCAAGTCTTTAGAGCTAATTTTGAAAAAAAAATTGTAATTTGGCAGTTTTATAGCAGCAAAACCAAAACGAGTTATAGAAAAAATGAAAAAAAAAAAAAAAAAAAAAGAAAGAAAAAAAAAGTCTCTAGATATGGCCAAAATATTTTCACATACAAAATTCCACTTGTTAGAGCTACAGAGAACTTTACAGACGATAGACAGACAGACATAGCCTATGTGTTAAAAATAACATTTTCGGACTTAACATTTTCGAAAATAACATTTTCGGAAACTTATGGGACCTCAAAACGGATATTTCCGCTATAAAGTCATCGCTGATTTTTACGAAGTCATTACGAAACTTTAGTTTTATACCATATATATGAGAGAGTATTAAAATCAGAACAAACAACCTTGAAGATCTCACGTTCACCAAACTTTTAATTTAAGAAAACTCCACCTCATAATCAACTATGATGTACACTTTATAGTAAAACTATTTTAGCTTAGTTTTTTCTTTCTATTCATGTATATTTTTCATAGCAAGAAGTATCTAAAATGTGTGTAATATACGATCCCTTATTTTATTTGTTTTTATCTATTAAAATAATTTGTTTAAAATAAATAAATTAAAAAAATTGTTTTTGATAATTAATTTTAACTGAAACGCTTAAAAATAACTCAATTTTGTCCAGCTTCAAAAACTGCATCTCTTGATGCCTATATGTGTTTTCAACCATGATAAATACAAATAAACAAATTCTTTACAAATTCTTTTATTTCTTTACAAATTATTTTGGAATGTACTAAATAAAAAAATATTTGACTGCCACCTAAAGAAGAATTTACTGAACACGACATAAAAGTCGGTTAAAATATTTGAGCCTTACATGTGGAACACTTTACTTCACTATTGGCACTGGACAAGTATAAAACGAATGAACTGTTTATTTTGTAACTGTAAATATTACCTACAAACTTTGAGAAACATACAATTTCATATTTCTCTAAGGAAATTCATGTATCAAGACCAAAGTTTAAAAATGCCCGTCAGAAAATTGTTTTTGATAATTAATTTTAACCGAATCGCTGAAAAATAACTCAATTTTGTACAGCTTCAAAATCTCCATCTCATGATGCCTATAAGTGTTTTCAAGCATGATAAATACAAACAAACAAACGAAATTATATAAATAACGAAATTAGAGAAAACCGTAAAAATAGTAGAATTAAATTTTAATTTAGCCAATTTTAACAATCAAAGTAAAATTTACTATTTGTAGAAAATATTAACAAAATGGTCAGAAACAAGTTGGTGGTGCCATCATGGTACTTAACCAACCCCATCATACAATACAGACAGATTATGTAAATCTAATGCCTAAATGTTGGTTTCTTGGCTTTGTAAGTTATGTTAGGTTGAATTGTTAAATCAAAATCTTAACTAAAAAGTTCGTTTAAAAGAGTTGTTACACAGATTTTTTTAATGCTTTCTTGAGTTTGGCTAGGCCCTATCAGGCCTTGAAGCGTACAATTTATGAAGAACCCTCCAGTATTTTTGGTGCCGAGGCTTTGCCTAATTCTCGTGACTGTATGAATATTACATTTTCTTATGAGGTCATGAATCGAAACTATAATTTTGACGATAACTTCCCTATTTGTCATTTTAGATATGGTGGTTGATACCATTACAGAATTGTAATTTGAACATTTTTGTATCTAAATTAGAGTGTTATAAGTTGAAAACACACGATATATGAACAAGAAATTATTTTAAAGGTCCTACACTTTATCATTTTTAATTCTATATTTTCTGAATTTCAATTTGGTTCTATATAGGCACACTATACAAAATTTCAAGTTGCTATTTCAATTTTTGTGATCGATATCTGCTTAATTTTATACGACTGTTGATACGTACCAAGATCGAAGTCGGCAAACGAACTGATTTCATAAAACAATGTAAGAAATTGGCACCCTATTATGGCACTGTTATATTGAGTATATGCGGTATATATATATATATATAATATGTTAAAAATTGTTAAATAAAATGTTTTTTTAACACTAAAATGCTAATTATATATATACAGTATATTGAAATTTGGTTAAACAAAATGCTTGTTAGACTAATATGTTATTACAAAACCATTGTTTTACTTACCGAATACATATTGCAGGTTGTCACAGATCAGATCAGTAAAGCAAATTAATATCAACTGTGCCGTGAGCAGTGGTTATATACCCTTCAACGAAAGCACTATTTTATTTTAGTTGTTACAAGTAAATGGACTTTCCATTACGCCAATTTATTATGTTTACAGAAAAATCAAAACAAAATGATTCATTAATCCGCATTGAATTTACAAACAACTTCCTTAAATTCTTTGCTTTTAGTAAATCTAATAATTATTTGCAGTAAATAACAAGAACTTTCTTTGACAAACAAGATTAGAATCTTTCATAGGGTGACCATAAGAGACTGCTCACTTTTGGTAGTTCGATAATCAGAGAGATTTATGTCAAAGAGAGGTATTTATTTCAATAAAACACTACTTTGTTTCTTACGTGTCAAGTACAAAATAAATGTCCTTATCGAGGTCCGTTTTTAAGCTCTGCTGAACCCAACGAAGCGGTTTTGAAACTGTGTATGTCAACAGCCCAAACAAAGGGGCAAAGTTGGTATTTAAGCATATTTTTCTAATATCTCAGAGGCGTTATATCATTAAAAACCAGTTGATGGGGTATCATAGTACTTACCCAGGAAATGTTAAATTGTATTGGTAAGATCAAAGCATCTCACCTTTTAGGGTAAATTTGTTTTAAAAGAGTTGTCACAAGTATTCTGAAGCTCGTAATATTGCATATCACTACTCTCTTGAATTTGGTTTTTGTGATTAATGTTAAAATACCTCCACTAGCTTCGCTCGTGTCTACTCTCCACGGGCAACGTACTCTACAACGTCTCACTCGCTAAGCTCGTAAGTGACTCGACAGTGCAAGATCTCATATCTGTACAAATATAACTTTTTTTGGAGCTCAGTGAATGAAATTTCATTTTTTACAATAACTTTGTTATTAGTCATAGTAGAGAGGTGGGGTAGGTACCATTGCATGCATAATACTTATCTAATTGAGTGTGCGATACGTTGAATGACACACCAGAAATGACCTATAAACTATTTAAAATGGCCGCTATTTTGACATTTGTAATTCGAATTCTATTTGAGCACACTACAGTATACAAAATTTAATGTTCTTATCTTAATTTTTGCGTCAGTTATCGTACTTACATGGGGGCGACAACGACGACGGACGGCATATAGAAAATCACTTTTTCTGTTCCTGAGGCCATGAAATGTTCAAAAAACGAATATCGATATACCAAACATACCCATATACTTCGTATATTGGCTAAGTAAACAGAATCAATACGTCCGATAATATTATTTTAATCTCAATGATTCTGTAACTACAACATTCGAAACTTCCATATTATGTTCAAAACATCTGTTATTGTCATATACCATATGATTGAAACCAATAATGTCAGAGTTTGTCGCCGAAATCTCAGCTAACAAAAAAAATCATTTTCAATTATTTTATTTCATGTCATCAATTTTATTTTATCAAGTACCAGATGACAAATGAAAAATCTAGTGTTTCCTCTTTTAGTAACTGAATTTTACAACTTCATCACAAGTACAGAGGTCGAAATGTTTAGCTATAACTAAACTATACGTCGTATTTTAGATAAGAAAAAAAATTATATATAAACTCGATATTTTGAGATTACCTGTATAAAAGCAAATCTCAATAAATTTTTTTTGTTTAAAATCAGCTGTAACGATATTGACATCTCGGTCGTTAGTTCTTAAAAAATATCGATTTGAGACTTTTAAATTAGAAGTGCAAATGGACCTTGTCGTAATCCTCGTATTTTAACACCAACAGAAGTGTTGTTTGATATTTTGTTGGTTTAATTTATGTTGGATTACGGTTCATGATTACTTTGGAAAATATCGACCTCCGTCAGATTTGATTGGATCATCTCCCCTCAGGAGCTCACAGGCTTGGCAATCACGAGATACACTAGCTGGATTCACGCATTCTGGATTTATACTCTTCTCTTTCCTATCTTAACCAACGCTTGTTCTTTTTCTATCCTGACGCTATTGGTATATTCGGGGGCGAAGAATCTTTATTTTATATTCTTTCTTTTTTTAAACAACAAAGGGGGAAAAGTAATAAAACAATTGGGTAATTCAAATTATCCTTCATGAAACGACGTTTGTTAAATATGAAATTTATAAATAAATTGTGTAAAAACAATAATAATATGCAAGCCTGGCAATCGAACAAAGAATGAAGGGACATTTTAAAATTTGGGAGAAATGATAAAGTTTGCTTAAATAAAAAAATGAATAATAACTTTTAAAAACAATGCATTATAACTATAAAAAACAAATACGTTTATGCTAAAATTGTCCATAAGGTCGCAGCCTCCTCCTTTAAGGAATAAAAAATGAAATAATAAAATCCGGTAAAGTGGTAGTAAATATATTTTTTTGGAGATAGAGACTAATGCTATATTTTTAAGTAATTAGTTTTCTGAATAGTTGTGCGAGAAAGTTAGTACAATATTTTTGCACAATTTATTTGTATATCCCCCACGACCTTGGTAATAATAGTAAGTCACAGTTTCCTGTATAAACTGGATGCTAAATATACGTATTTTCCACAACTCTCTAATTATGGTGTTACTTAAAGTACATTGTGCACCATAAGTTATTCACAAAAATTTGTTGGAAAAACTGCTCTGAGTCTTATATCAAAAGATTTCTTTTTTAACTATGACAGGCCGACATTTTGGATCGTATCAACCAAATTACCTCTAATTTTTATCTTCGCTAATTTTTTGGATGGCAGATTTAGAAAAAAAATTTCTTCTGTAATATCCTGTAATTTTTTGGTTTCATTGATAACTCATGGATTGGCATTATTGGAGAGATACAACAGAAAATGTTTGTTTTTTTTGTTCATACTTAAACAAAATTATTAAAGCCGATTTAAATAAAATCTTAAATTGTTGGTTCTCAAAAAAAGAAAAACTTTTGGTTATCGAACTTTTTTTTTAAAGATCCGAGATATGGGAAAATATGTATTTATTTATTTACTGGGACAAACTTACAACGCAGCTATGTACACACAAAAGAATAATTACAAATACAAATTAAAAATATACTATTACTACACGTTTCTACACTTGAGTAAAATTTTATCAAAATCGTTAGAGCCGGTTTTAAGAAAATAGTATTTTTCTTTTTTTTATGACGGGTACTTTCAACTTTTGATTCATTAAAAAATTATAAACTTCCCGTGATATAAACAAAATATGCCCACATATCAAATTATAATAAAATTGTTTCACACGTTTTGTCATTGACAAACAACCCACAAACGTCATTCCAAAAAAATACATTTTTGGAACAACATAGGGGTTCTCAAAAAGGATATATCCACAAAAACCTCAACATGATTTTTGTTTACCTGTGCATGACGTATATCTGGAAGAGTAAAATGTAATTTTTCATGTAACCGAGTTTCCACAAAGTATGTTGGTATAGAAGAGTGTTAGGAGATTTTGTTCTTATTTTGAAAATCTTTCTATATTTAAATATATCCTAAGCTTGCTTTACTTATGTCAAAAATACACTCTAAGTATATTTGATTGGAATCTCTTTTTAAATGACACTGATGAAATGATTTTCATTTTACCTTTTATATCTGCACTATAATATTTTTTACTTTCAGTTTTCCTCTCTGGTTTTGGTCATTAATTTATACATTCGTCAATATTTCAACGAAATCGGTGGAGTCATTTTTTGAGAAATAAGATCTTTTATAACAGTTTCTAAAATTAAGTATCGGTCAGGGTGGTCTATTTTTGGTACTTTACCGGTAACTCAAGAGCCGAAATTCTTAAGAACATAGCTATCAATATTTATTTGTTGAGTTTTCAAGTTTACATTTTATTAGTATTTTATTAAACCTCTAAACGAACCGAAATTAAGGAAATATCAAATTTTTTTAAAGCATTTAACGATAAAACAATTAAAAAAAGATTCGAGACATTGCCAAATTAACATCCAAAATTAATCAAAATCGGTGAAGTGGTTTGGTTTTAGAACTCCGCACTGACATTATACAACTGATTGACTCACTGTCATCATTCCAAAAACCACTCTTCAAACCTCAGAAAACCCCAAAAAAGACATTTCAGAGAATAACTATGCTACGAAGTTTCGACACGTCTCTTAAATTTCTCTGTATACTATACGTAAGAAAGAAAAAACAATATATTTTGTATTTACCTTAATTGGTCTGTCTAAAATATTCCTTACAGGAATTTTATTTAGCTAAGTCCGTTTTACTATTTATCTAAGCGCCACTTTAGTCATAAATCAATGTAGGCCCCAAAACTTTATGACTAAAGTAGAGATCTTTTTGAATTGTAAATTGTGTATTGTGTTTAAATGTTCGTACATTTATTTTATAGTGTGGTTTTATAATTGTGACAAGTACGAAGCCTGATGATGTCTCTTTGTAGACGAAACTGGTGTAGCTAAACTACATTCCAGTAAAGATTAATTTAGCCTAAATTTAGCTAAATACAAAATATATTTAATAGGCTATAAACAGTCCAAAGACTTGAAACAAAATAAATTAGTAAAAGTAAGTTATTGGGGATTATTATATTACTTACCCAGCCCCATCATATAATGTAATACCCAAAAGTTGGTTTCTTGGGCCTTGTAGGAAATTTTAAAATTTATTGCTAGATCAAGGTATCATATTATCAGAAAAAAGTTGTTACACATGTTTTCTGAATTTCATAATTGTGTATAAAACTAGGTACTTTCTTAACGTCGGCCAGGTTTATTAACACTTCGTGGATGTGTATTTGTTAAAACGTTTCCACTCGTTTCCCTCTTGTCATTGTGTCGCCCCTGGTGTTCCTCGAAGCTGACTATATGGAGCCTCAACTCGGTACGCGCTTGTCGGTGACACGGCCCAACCAGATCTCGTAAATATAGGCTACGAATATCACATTTACTTACGAGGTCATTGATCGAAATTATATTTTTTTACAATATCTTCACTATTTCTTATAAGAGGTTGGTATCGTTACATGCAGTATTGAAATCTGCAATTTGTATCTAACTCGATCTGTTATAAGTTGAATAACACGAGATATGAACAAAAAACTGTTTAAGTAGCTGCCATTTTGACGTTTTATTTTTTCTGAATTCAATATGAGCAGATAATAGTCTCCTGCACTAAATTTCGTATTATTTTCTTAATTTTTGTGGCCGCTATAGTGACGTACAGACGACAACGACGGAGGACAGCGTTGTCACTTTTTGTATTCGCAATAGTTTAATCGCAATTAATTCGCCATTTTGCTTTTTTACATTAGTCACTGTAACTTGAGAACTAGGTAAGATATTGTGTTCATATTTTGTATTACGATTTATATGTGTAACGAACGCCAAGAATTTATTTTAAAAAATTCAAAATGGTGGCCGTTTAAAACTTTTAACGTTCAAATATCTCCAAACAGTTGCCATTATGAAAATTATAAAAATAAAGTATTTGTGTTTTGTACACTTGTAAATCGTAACATTCATACCTTTTTACCAAATTTAAACTAAATATCTTTTGAACTTAATACATATGAAGAATACGATTCTGTACTGCGTTAAGTGCAATATATATACAGTGTCTAGAAAATATTGTCCCAATTTCACCAGGCAGGCTATAAGAAAAAAAAAGTTCCAATAAACGTAAGTCTGGGCATGCTTATTGTTTCGAATTATCCGCCATTTTTATTGTTTACTAAAAACTTAATATCTTTGGAAATAGAAACATTATTGAGCTCAAATTATGTAAATGTTACATGTTAAATATTTCTAAAACCGCTAACTTTAGAAAAAAATTCAGGAAACAAAAAAGTTACTTTTTTAATGAGAAACAAAACTTTTATTTTTATTTTTTCTGTACCTCAAAAGATAAACGTGTTATCGGCTAAAAACTAAAAAAATTGTTTCTATTAATTTGACAAACGTAATAACAACGTAACTACAAAAAAATATATATGTTTTTAGTTTTTAGCCCATTAATTTTTTAGCCCGTTATCAAGTGACTAAAAACTAAAGTAACGGGAAACTTTTCTTTAGTTTTTAGTCAATTGATAACGGTAATTGATTCTTATTCCCGAAACGTCGTGTTTTGATTTTTAACACACAAATGATGGCAAATGTTCGAAAAATGTATAATAATAAAATTGAACTTCCATCATTAACAAATAACTTCAAACAGAGAATTATTAATTTATTAAATTATACAGTCAACAACAAAATTAGCCATCATAATACAATATGGCCATTACAACAATAAACATTCAATTAAAGTATGCCAATCTTACAGCGAAGTCTTTGATGCTACTTGTTATTCTTTCAATGCATGTTCAAAGTGACCTTCATCGTAATAAATACAAGCATGAGCTCCAATGAAGGTGTGTTTAGTCGCCTTTGATATTACGGTATGGTAGACAGGTAGTAATATTTCCCTAATTTTATCTTGCATCTCTTATGCTCTACAATATTGATTTTCATATAGCTTGTCTTTTAGGTATCCTCAAGGAAAGAAGAAATTAAGCAGTGTCGGATCTGGTAACCAGGTTGGCAATTTACAGGTCCATGTGTTGTAATCCATTTACTAGAAAAGTAAACTTTTAAAGAGTTCCTCACTGTGTCGCTGTTGTGAGGAGGTGCCCATCCTGTTGACACATCAACTTCACTCTGGTGTTGAAAGGAAATCAGTACGTCTTCAAGCCTTCGACGATATATTGCACCGGTCAAGGATCCTTGATAGAAGTGCATTGCTAATATTCTGTTGTAAAGGACGGCACACCTAAGATTTATAGAAAATCTTATTTGGCCATTATCCTCCCTAACAATCAGAGAGTTATGTCTGTTCATATTCCTTTATTTGAAACTCTTGTTTCGCCTGTCCAAATTATACTTGATAAGTCTGGATCACTCATAGCTAAATCTAGAAACCAACAGCAAAATTCCAATCTTCTTTTTTCATCACCAGACTTGATGTATGGTCAATTTGTAGGGGTAATATTTGTACTCTATAATTAGTCTACTTTACAAACTGAATATCTTGAAACACCACACAATCCTGCTACTTCTCTTACGCTAAACTTTGGTTTGGCCTAAATATAAGCAAGGATTAGAGTTTCAATAGTACAATTTTTGGAGACTGCTTTTTCTTTGAAAATGATCCAAAGTTTCTGAGACATTCTATAAGTTTATTAAAATATCTACTATTTGAAGCTCGTCGGTCAGGAAATCTTTCTTCATAAAGATGCAGCTAAGGAACAATTTTTATTGCAGAGAAAGTAAATTTCTAACATATCCACTTTTTCATCGTTTGCAAAATCCCATTTTAGTTTTTAAACTATCATGAATACCCTTTAAATATTTAATACTAATATGTTGAAAAAAGATTTCAACAACTTACATCAATTAACTTCACACTAACTTTATATTAGTCAACAATGGAAAGAATTAAGTCAACTGATTTGTTAACAATCAAACATCTGTTAACAATAAGCTGTTTACAAATGAGCTTTTAACTGCTGACTTGTTTGTCAGCTACCGATATCGTGGTCGTCATATCTTTAGTATTACTTTTATTTTATTAATTCATATCGGAGATGCACTACTTTACAATTTCGTTCGCTAGTATTTTATACAAAACTAATATTCTGCTTAACAGTAACGTGATTGGACTTTTGAGAATAGTTAAAATTGCCTATACATGATGCCTGAACATAGGCAAAACATGAGATTTATTAAATTTGCAGGTTCTAGATGCGAAACCATTGAGTTTAATCATAACTTTTTTTTTAAATATGAAAAATTGTATACTATTCATATATGTAAACAAATATAGAGTGTTCGATAAGAAATTTTAATGTTGGCTGCCATCTTGGAAATTTTATATTATTAATGGGAATAAAAAAAAAAGGTGAAGTCTACCATAAAAGTTCCCTGTAAATCTTAACGTTTCCGAGGTACCAATGTTGGCACAGTTAAAAAAGACACCGTGTATACATTCATTTTGAGGTCACCTGATTCGATAAAAGTGTGTTTTAGAAAGATGTCTGTCTGTCTACCCGTCGTCTATCGTATATGCAGTGCTCTGCAAATCAAACGTGTACACCGATCAACCAACTTTGGTATGTGAGCATGTTTTGGTCATATCTAGGGATTTTTTTCCATGATATCGATATAAGAAATAAACTAGAATTTAATCAAAATCAGCTCCACCGATTTTGTTTCAAATTGTGCACAAATGTAGCCTCACCAAGGACCCAAATAAAACGTATTTGTCTCCAACTTTCAAAATGTCGGTTCGTAAAATAAAATTCGGCATGAGGCTGTAATAAAAACGCAATTTTTTAAAATCGGCACAACTGATTTCGTTCAAATTTTAATGGTTTGAACATTAATAACACAAACTCATGTGGAAAATTTGGAGTGAAAAACATCACAGTTCTGGATTAATTGGCCTAAATATTAACAGTTCTCATTAATTTATAACTATTATAACAATAAACGCTAAGAGAAGCAAGTTTAAAGACTTTATTATTTCAAACGGTTTTCTAACGGCGTCAGATTTGGTTTTGTTTCGTTTTATTTAATTTTGAAAATGAGTAAGTGATAAATTTTGTGCAATGTTTTTGAACAATTTATTGTGTTACTAGCCAAAAACAATTTTTTGTTGTTACCAATACTACAGCTTATCGAATCACAAAATTATGTTAGCACGCCTTAAATGACGCTTTCCAGTATTTAAACAAGTGTTTTCAACACTTCAGTGTATGTTCAACGCCTTGAAGGTAACACAAGTGTTCGGTGACAGTGTTCTGCGTCTATGCACAAGCAATCACAGATCTGATAATGATTTTATAATATAGAGTGATCTTAGCTTTTGCGACTAAAAAGATTAGGAATTTTGGGATATGTTTGGTTAATATATATTTTTAATTTGTATATAGAGTAGAATTCCAATAATCCTGACCCCATTAATCCGGACTACGTTTAATCCGGACAGCCGTTTTTTTCCCATCCACCATCATAAAATATTTTAATGCAAGTCAATTCTAAAATCAATAACAAAATTTGATACGGCTGGATTGAAACAGAGGATTTTCACAACACCCTCCACCAAGGTGGTGGAAATTCAGTAATACTGGAAGACATTGAGTTGCGGCTAGAAAGAGATGAAGATGATCCAGGTTATCATATTTGAGGAGATCGTTGAAAGTATGGTCGCTGCAGAAAGCTCTGAAACGGAGGAATATGACCAGTATGAAGCAGGTGATATTATTAACTCTAAGATATTATTAACCCTAAGCCAAAACTTAGTGAAATTAAAAACCATCTAAACATTGTCACTAAATACAATGAAGATAACAACGACGAAAACAAATCTGCATATTACGATCATTTGAGGGATGAGTGAATTATTAAAGAAATTAATGTCAAAGGAAGACAAACAAAATATGACCAGTTTCTTCAAACCAAAGTGTGGTCAATGAAGGTGTGCCTTGATTGCCACGTTCTAATTCTGTACTGCACTAGTTATTCTGTAGGTTGTAGGACACCAATACCATATTGCATTATATATTATATACTAAAAAACTTTTGTATTTCTTACTGAACAGAGTGTTTAAATATGTACTTTGACTCATTTCACGGGTTATTTTGTTTAATACGGACTTTCATTAATTCGGACATCTAGATTAATTCAGCCCCAATTAGTCCGGATAAAATAGTTTCTACTGTATATGTATGTATGTATGCTCACGCGTGTTCGTGTATTTGTGTGTGTACAGAAAAAAGTTATTCCTGAACAAATATTTGTTTGTAATTTCAAAAATGGCGTCATTTAAATTATACCGACCGATTTTTTAAGTATGAACATAGACTGTTAAAGTCGAGTCTATACAACAAATTTGAATAAAAATTGGACAAAAATTGCGTTAGGTTCAAAATGACGTCAAATTACTCTTACGTTTTGAATCGTTATTCACTTCATAGTTTTTAGTATTTCGAATTGCATAAAATGTATTTCATTTTTCGGAATTTCAATTTTATAAAATCTAAAAATAAAAATGAGTAACAATTTTTATCAATAGTTCACTAAAAGTGTTCTTCCCTTATCACTAAATTTTTTGATAAAATGTGATTACCCTCATCGTTACTAGAGAGTGTGTGGGTGTAATATATAGGTGAGGTAAAGTTTACCATAAAATCCAGTAGAGTCGCTTCACAGTTCATTCAAAGTTACACCGCACCGGGCGCTCATACGATCAATACGAGTTACTGACGTCATCTCAACGGTTCCTTTTCATTGGCGCAGTCTGATTCCATCATATTATTTAGTATGAATGGAGAAGGTCATTCGAGAATTTGTGAAACTCTTTTTGTGATTTCCTAACGAATATTGAAATTAAAGTGTATTTAATGTGTTTGTGTAATGTTTGTGGTCTCTAAGGGATAAAGAAATGGGTTTTAAGTGGTTTGATATGATGTTGGTGTCAACTGTGTGCGAGGTATGTGAAAGCCCTACGTAGCACCAGCTATGTAGGCTAAGTGAATGCTATCGCAAGAACAATGGAGAACTGTCCATTACATAGAATACGGCATGATTCTATCAATGTACAAATACAATTACATTACTGGACTGTATTTTTATTATTTATACACCAATATTGCGGGTGTGTTCGATAATAAGATACAATATATAGGTCTAGTGATTATCTCCTTTCTGTTAGTCTCGAGAATGGCATCGGATATGCCCGATCTTTCTCATCTGACAGCCGAAGAAAGGCAAATTATAGAATCTGTTATGTTGAGACAAAAACAAGAAGAAGAAAGGGAACATGAAATTATGAGGTAATCTAAATTATTGAAATTTATCTTATTTTGAACACTATAAGGTGTAATGGAAAAGTTTTTTTTTTTTTTTAATACTAATTTGTAACGTTGAGAAAAACGAAATCCTAACGTTTAAGAACAATATTTCAAACAAATATTGTACTCACTGATGCAATATTTGGGCCAGATTTTATGATAATTATAAATATCTATTGAAGAAAATATTTTCAATATTTTCAATATTTATAGGAATTGAAAATTTTGACATTATGATATAACGTACCACTCCCTCAATATCTTTCCCCCCAAAAATGAATATTTTTATTTCATTTTGAGAATTTAGCTTCACTTAATGTAAAGAGTACAAATCAAATAAACGGTCAAACATTACATGAATTTTCTTAGATACATAATAAACTGCCCTAGTTTGAAATTAGGAGTAGTATAATTATCTCGAAATCAAGTCTCTTACTAATATATAGAAAACTATGTGGTGGGTCAAATAATGGAGGTTTGAGTCCAAAACAGTGTCTGTAAGTCTGTGCAGTGCTCTAGATTCTGAATGGCGTATCTAGAGACAGATTTTAATCAAATTTGGTATGTGTGTATGTTTTAGCCACATCTTGATACTTCATTTTAGTTTTTGATAACTCAAAATTTGTGGGTTTAATCCATAAAAAAAACTAATTTTTTTATTTTCTCAAAATCGGCTAAAACGTTTAGAATTTTTCACAAATATAGCCACTAAAACAGCATTGCTTGCCCCTCTCTATAAAAGCATTAGCTCAAGATTTCTTAGTCGAAAATTCAAAATAAACCACGAATGCCGTTCAAAAAAATTTGAATATTTTAAAATCGAAATACATTAAATTTTCATGAAATAAAAGCTTACTGAGTCCCTCAGTTACAAATCCCTCATAGAGTCACTTACATTGAGTACAGGTTTGGAAATCCTAGGAAACTAGCTGGATCTACATCTTGTTTCATGTACTCTTTTCTATCAAGTCTTTCTTGACCAACTCTTGTTCTTTTTCGATCCTAAAGCTATTAAGTATTCGACGACCAGGAGTCTTTATTTTGTTTTAACATACCTTCGGTTTTTTAATGCGATTATAACCGAGAGGTTTTTCACTTTAACAACAAGGAACAAAATATTACAAAAATTGTACCAAACCGGATTGAAAAGAATATGTTAATTAACCCCTAATATAATATAAATTATTCACAAACAGTAAATTTTTATTATTAAAGACTATATATTTTGAAATTTAACCAACATTTAAATTCCGATGTACATGATTAATGTTTCCTTTGTGAACGATGTTTGATATGTTATGTGAAGCATGTTGTTGATATTTCTAGAGGAAACATTTTAGGAAATTTAATTAAGATCATTGCAGCCGATTTTTCAGAAACTAAACTTTTAAGTTTTGGCCTTGTATAAGTCAATATTTGTGTTCAGAAGTACGTGATGTCTCTGTTTGCAGTTTTCTTAATTACTCATTATACGAACTATAGGGTAAGTGTGGTAATCACAACAAAAAAAAAGTTGTTTTTTTCTCATCTTCACATTTCATGGCCTCAGGAAACTGAAAAAGTGATTTTCTACTTCCCATAGTCCGTCGTCGTTATCGTCTGTACTATAGCGAGCAAAAAAATGAAAATAAGAATATGAAATATAGTATAGAAGATTAGGCCTTTATAGAACCCTATTGAATTTCAGAAAAAGTCCAATTAAAAATATCAAAATAATGATCTTTTAAACAGCTTTTGTTCATTTCGCGTTTGTTTTTCAACCGATATCAAACTAAAATACTTTGGTTTTAATTATATATGTAATGGTAACAACCCCACCTCTCTCCGACAATAAAAAGATGTTATTTAAAAAAATGTAATTTCTAACCCTGGCATTACAAGTATAAGTACGAAGCCCACACACCCTATAGGAGCATAGCTAGTGAAGGCATCTACATATAATGTGTAACTTCAAGGCTCGCTAGGGGCGAGACAATGACACGAGCGAAACAAGTGTGGAGTCCGTTACATAATTACAATGTTTAGAAAACACTTGTAACAACTGTTTTAAGCAAATTTACCCTACTCGGTAACATTTCATACAAGCCCCAATAATCTCTCTTTGGGGCGTTACATATAGAGGGTCTGCTTTGTATTACATTAGTTTTGGGGACTGGTTAAGTATGACGATGTTACCTATCAAATTGTTTTTTATAGTACAACAAAATTGAATATTGATTCACCAATACAAGTAGAGATTTTAATTTATTAATATGTTTGATAAACCTGAAGACATGGATTCTACAATACATACTTGTAAACTATCAAACTTGGTTAAATTGGAAAATATTTCTTTTAATAAATCTGTATTAAGAAACTTTTTACTGAGGAAATTTAGACTAAGAAAATCATTTTGAAGTAATCTGGATTTAAAAAAATGTTACTAAAATAGAACAAGGGACATATATTAGTTTACACCCTTGTAATATTAATTTTACACACGTTTACATTAATATTGGTGAAAGAATATTGCAATAAAGCTCAGCACATATCGTACTTAGTTCAACACAAATTAAAGCTCAGCACAAATCGTACTGGGTTCAATACAAATTTAATCTCAGCACAAATCGTATTGAAATCAACACAAATTTAATCTCAGCACAAATCGTACTGAGTTCAACACAAATTAAAGCTCAGCACAAATCGTACTGAGTTCAACACAAATTAAAGCTCAGCACAAATCGTACTGAGTTCAACACAAATTAAATCTCAGCACAAATCGTACTGAGTTCAACACAAATTAAAGCTCAGCACAAATCGTACTGAGTTCAACACAAATTAAAGCTCAGCACAAATCGTTCTGAAATCAACACAAATTTAAGCTCAGCACAAATCGTACTGAGCCTTAATGACGGCGAACAAATTTCATTTTTAGTTTGGAAAATTTTAGCTGGACAAATTACATACGTGATGTTCTATATTAAAATTTCATTAAAATTTGAATGAAATCAGCAAAACTTTTGAGAACTCAAAAATTTTATTACAGCTCTGTGACCTATTTTACCGATAACTTATTAACCGGTAGTTTTGGATAAATGGCAACCAATATCTTTAGGGTCCTTAGAGGCAAAATCAACAAACCCATTTTTTTAAAAAGGATAATTTTATATTTTAATATTAGGATTGCTACCACCAATTTTTTTATTATTACAAAAATGAAATCTTTCGAGATATGACTAAATAAATATGCACACATGCCAAATTTGAATAAAATCGGGTCATCGCGTTTGGGCTGTAGAGCGTAAACAGCACACGACAAACAGACATCTTTGGCCTCAGCTGACCTCGTGGAGAATATATCCGAAATAAATCAGACATGCATTTTTTGATCCATAACATGTCACGCATATGTGAGAAAGTAACATGGCATTAGTCAACTTCATTTATAATATTTAATCTACCATCGATACCTCCTTTGTAACAAAGAATCGATTATTGATTAATGGTTCATTAGGAGATAGCCAATACACTTGTTGCTTGAAAACGTATCTCTGTTCTACGTTGCCTAACATGGGTTCCACTTGATAATATTTAAGCGTTTAGATTTAAATATAAAATTATCTTATTAAACCATTCCATTGACAGTGATATAAACAATATTTGTGAAAACTACCAAATAAAAATGAGTGTCATCGTGGTAACTACCCAGCCAGTAAAAACAGATCCTCTAAATGTAGTATCCACAATTAGGTCTCTTGGGTCTTGTAGATTATGTTAAATTGTTTTGCTAGAACAAGAGGTATATTTAGTGTAGGATAAGTACGTTTAAAGAAGTTGTTACAAACGTTTTCTGACTCTTGTAATTGTGTATATCTCTACTTTTTGATGACGCTTAGGCCCTAATGATCATCGAATGTAGCCTATATCACTAGCCTCGTGTCAGTGTCTCCGTCCTGGCTAGCCTCGAAGCTGTACATATGTAAGAGACTCCACTGTCGGTGACACGATCCTGCCGGACTAGTTGGGTCAACTTAAATTTTTTTAATGTATTTTTTTTTTTTTTTTTTCAACGAACATACATTTTAGACAATAACTTCGCTATTTGTCATAGTGAAAATGTGGCTTTGTTACTATTACAAATAGAATTTTAATTAGCAAATTTCCAACTAATTAAGCGCGTTCTACACAAAAAGACATGAATTAAAACGAAATTAAAATATCTGTCAATTTGACATATTTAACTCAATTTTTCTGAGTTTTATACAGTTTCTATAACGAGCACATTATAGCTACTTATACCAAAACTCATGTTCCTATCTTAATATTGGAGCAGACAACGGTGACAGACATGACAGTATGATGAGTTTATCGGTGTCCTGTCCTCAGATCATGAAAAGCGATGATCTGTCAAAATACGGAGATGTAATTATTAGATGAGTAACAAATGTACCTTATACTGGGTAAGTAAAAGGCAGAAAAGTACTTAAAATAAAGGACCTTAGCTCTCGAATACTATAAAATCGGCAGAGACGGAAGAAAACTAGAGTTGGTCGAAAGAAATCTAATCCAAAAGCTGAAAGAAAGATGGGTATAAGTGACAACTATATGAAAACATTGTAGACACAGCTAGGACTCAATCTAACTAGGATCCGTCAGGATTGCTCCTTAAGGTGAGGCTTGCGGATATATTATTTAAAACTAGGATCCATCATTATTGCACTCTAAAGTGAGGCTTGAGGATATATTATTTTAAACTAGGATCCATCATTATTGCTCCCTAAAGTGAGCCCTTGAGGATTTATTATTTAAAACGAGGATCCATCATTATTGCACCTAAAGTGAGCCCTTGAAGATATATTATTTAAAACTAGGATCCATCATTATTGCACCCTAAAGTGAGCCCTTGAGGATATATTAATTTAAACTAGGATCCATCATTAATGTACCCTAAAGTGAGCCTTTGAGGATATATTATTTTAAACTAGGATCCATCATTATTACTCTCTAAAGTGAGCCCTTGAGGATATATTATTTTAAACGATAATCCATCAGTATTGCTCCCCAAGTAGAGCCCTTGAGATAGTGTTTTAAATATTTAAAAAAAGACTTCACAATATTTAAACGTCATATTCATTTGTTAAATTTACACAATTAGGAGTGGATCTAACTATGATCCCTTAAGATTACTTCCTAAAGTGAGCTCTTAAAATACATTTATTTTATACAAGACGACTGCTCAATGACTAAATTTCAAATTCAGTTGTTAAATTTACACATAATGGTTTGATCTAACTAGGATCCATCAGTATTGCTCCATTAAGGAGCCTTCGAGGATTTATTACTTTAAACTATGATCCATCAGTATTGGTCACTAAAGTGAGGCCTTGTCGATATATTATTTTTAACTAGGATCCATCAGTAATCCTCCCTAAGATGAGCTCTTGAGTATATTTTATTTTAAACGAGGCTCCATCATTATTGCTCCATAATTAGATATATTCCCCTTGAGGATATATTACTTTAAACTAGGATCCATCAGTATTGCTAAATTAAGTGAGTCCTTGAGGATATATTACTTTAAACTAGGATCCATCAGTATTGCTCCCTAAGGTGAATCCTTGAGGATATATTACTTTAAACTAGGATCCATCAGTATTGATCCCTAAGGTGAGCCCTTGAGAATGTATTACTTTAAACTAGGATCCTTCAGTATTGATCCCTAAGGTGAGCCCTTGAGAATATATTACTTTAAACTAGGATCCATCAGTATTGATCCCTAAGGTGAGCCCTTGAGAATATATTACTTTAAACTAGGATCCATCAGTATTGATCCCTAAGGTGAGCCCTTGAGAATATATTACTTTAAACTAGGATCCATCAGTATTGATCCCTAATGTGAGCCCTTGAGGATATATTGTTTTACACATTTTAAACAAAACGACTTTTCAATAATAAAACATCATATTTATTTATTAAATTTACACAATTAGGTGTAGATCTAACTATGATCGCTTAATAATGCTCCTTAAAGTGAGCCTTTGAGGACATATTTATTTCAAATATTTTAATTAAAACAACATCTCAATTATTAAATGTCTTATTCATTTCATAAAATCTGCCTAGGCTCCCTCGGGATTGCTTCTTACAGTTACTCAATGAGGATATAATTATTTTAACACATCTCAACGATGTAATATCATATTCTATTGTTAAATGTACACAAAAAGTACAAGTAGGTTTACCTACTACGCAAATTGTAGGTTTACAAGTATCCCTCCAGATAGCTAATTAAAGTGAGCAACTAAAGTTACATTTATCTTAAACAAGACGACATCTCAATGACTGAATATCACATTCATTTGTTAAATTTACACAATAATGTGTACATCTGACTAGGAGGATCCCTCAGGATTGCTCCTTTATGTGAGCCCCAAATGTTATATTTATTTTATCATATTCCTTTGTTACTTTTACACTAAACGTTAAATCCAGTTAGGATTCTTAGGGATTGCTAACTAAAGAGTACCCCTTATAATACATTTATCTTAAACACGACCCTCTTTTCAATGACTAAATCTCATATTCATTTGTTACCTATATATAAATAGATACATATTATATAGTAGTGTACCTCTGAAGATGATAGCAGAGCTATCGAAATGAACATAAGGTAATATAAACGCATTATACAGTTTTGAGTAGTAGTTGTGTTATTTTGTGGTTTGGGGTTTTTTTTCCTTGTTCATATACAATCACCACAGTGCTCTAGTGATTTATTTATATAAATAGATTTTTATATATAGCTAAAACCCATAGTAATTTCATTCATAAAATGATGCCCTGAGGTTACAATTATTTTTAACGATTTAAAGAAATCGAGTTCTCAACGACTAAATCCCATAATCATTTATTATCTTAAAACAAAAATGTTTAAATCCGGCTGATTGACCTGACTTGACGTGACGTGACTAGTGTGTCAGACTGTCAGAGGCTGACAGAAATCAAAAATCAATGTGTCCCTTTTTGAAATCCTTTGTGCCCCAAATTCTTTTTCGTTTTATATCCTCTGTGCAAAGCTCTTTCAACCCAAACAGTAGAGCGTTTTTACACACTTCTAGTGTATTATTGTTGGCCACAGCTAGTGAGTTTTTTATTTTTATGTTTCAAACTTTAGTCATTCTGTATTAATAATAAAATTCTGATTTTATCAAAATCCTTTCTAACAATTTTCATGAAATTTTTATAAAATGATTCTCTAAAGATCAAAATAAGACTTATTGGTTATCTCTCCAAAAAGAACGGTTCCTGAGTAAATGGTGAAAACAAAACAAAATCAGCGATGAAGTTGTTACGAAAGACGTAATTTCTCGAAACCACCTCTCTCGATTTGAATCAATTTTTAATGAAATGTAAATGTTAATGACCCAAACCAGTCTTCGAAATTGCAAATAAGACAATATATCCGTTAAAGGACTAATTTTAAAATGACTAAAATGAATCTTGATCACGCTCATATAAAACTTGATTTCATCGTATAACATGTATGTTTGACAGGGTTGTGACACAAGTTAAACTTAAGCATTATTTAAAATATTCTACAAAACCTAAAACGGAGTCCCATGGTGATTTTCACTTTTTTATTGAGAACTTCAGAACTGATATTTTTGGCGACAAGTAAATAGTATTGTTTGATTAGTATTTAAATTGTGAATAGATGTGTGAATTCGTTCATCGTTGTTGGGCCGTTTATTTTAACTCTAACGCTAAAAGTGTAGCTCATTGATTTAAAACGAAATATTAAGAAACGAAAGCAAATTTTGTAATCTGCAATCTCTACAAATATTCTGTTTCATTATCATGGTACTTACTCTACCATCATACAATGTAAATACAAGCAAATCCTTTAAATGTAGTGTCCAAGAGTTGGTTTCTTAAGCTTTATAAGATATATTAAATTGTCTGGATAGTTCCATTGTTTGAAATCAGTAGTTATAAGGGTTTTCTGAACCGCTTAATTGTTTACATCACTAATTTATTCACGTCTTCTTGGACCTAATGTCTAGATGTATAATAGTTATGTGTCTGGAACCTGTACATGTGTAAAGGAGCCCCACACTTTACACTCTTGTCGTTGACGAGGCACTGCCGAATCTCATACAACCTGTACATGTGTAAAGGAGCCCTACACTTTACACTCTTGTCGTTGACGAGGCACTGCCGAATCTCATACAACCTGTAGATGTGTAAAGGAGCCCCACACTTTACACTCTTGTCGTTGACGAGGCACTGCCGAATCTCATACAACCTGTACATGTATAAAGGAGCCCATCACTTTACACTCTTGTCGTTGACGAGGCACTGCCGAATCTCATACAACCTGTACATGTGTAAATGAGCCCATCACTTTACACTCTTGTCGTTGACGAGGCACTGCCGAATCTCATACAACCTGTACATGTGTAAATGAGCCCATCACTTTACACTCTTGTCGTTGACGAGGTACTGCCGAATCTCATACAACCTGTACATGTGTAAATGAGCCCATCACTTTACACTCTTGTCGTTGACGAGGCACTGCCGAATCTCATACAACCTGTACATGTGTAAATGAGCCCATCACTTTACACTCTTGTCGTTGACGAGGCACTGCCGAATCTCATACAACCTGTACATGTGTAAAGGAGCACCACACTTTACACTCTTGTCGTTGACGAGGCACTGGCGAATCTCATACAACCTGTACATGTGTAAAAGAGCCCCACACTTTACACTCTTGTCGTTGACGAGGCACTGACGAATCTCTTACAACCTGTACATGTGTAAAGGAGCCTCACACTTTACACTCTTGTCGTTGACGAGGCACTGACGAATCTCTTACAACCTGTACATGTGTAAAGGAGCCCTACACTTTACACTCTTGTCGTTGACGAGGCACTGCCGAATCTCATACAACCTGTAGATGTGTAAAGGAGCCCCACACTTTACACTCTTGTCGTTGACGAGGCACTGCCGAATCTCATACAACCTGTACATGTATAAAGGAGCCCATCACTTTACACTCTTGTCGTTGACGAGGCACTGCCGAATCTCATACAACCTGTACATGTGTAAAGGAGCCCACACTTTACACTCGTGTCGTTGACGAGGCACTGTCGAATCTCATACAACCTGTACATGTGTAAATGAGCCCATCACTTTACACTCTTGTCGTTGACGAGGCACTGCCGAATCTCATACAACCTGTACATGTGTAAATGAGCCCATCACTTTACACTCTTGTCGTTGACGAGGCACTGCCGAATCTCATACAACCTGTACATTTGTAAATGAGCCCATCACTTTACACTCTTGTCATTGACGAGGCACTACCGAATCTCATACAACATGTAGATGTGTAAAGGAGCCCCACACTTTACACTCTTGTCGTTGACGATTCAATGCCGAATCTCATACAACCTGTGTAAAGGAGCCCCACACTTTACACTCTTGTCGTTGACGATTTACTGCCGAATCTCATACAACCTGTACATGTGTAAAGGAGCACCACATTTTACACTCTTGTCGTTGACGAGGCACTACCGAATCTCATACAACCTGTACATGTGTAAAGGAGCCCCACACTTTACACTCTTGTCGTTGACGAGGCACTGCCGAATCTCATACAACCTGTACATGTGTAAATGAGCCCATCACTTTACACTCTTGTCGTTGACGAGGCACTGCCGAATCTCATACAACCTGTACATGTGTAAATGAGCCCATCACTTAACACTCTTGTCGTTGACGAGGCACTGCCGAATCTCATACAACCTGTACATTTGTAAATGAGCCCATCACTTTACACTCTTGTCATTGACGAGGCACTACCGAATCTCATACAACCTGTAGATGTGTAAAGGAGCCCCACACTTTACACTCTTGTCGTTGACGATTCACTGCCGAATCTCATACAACCTGTACATGTGTAAAGGAGCCCCACACTTTACACTCTTGTCGTTGACGATTTACTGCCGAATCTCATACAACCTGTACATGTGTAAAGGAGCACCACATTTTACACTCTTGTCGTTGACGAGGCACTACCGAATCTCATACAACCTGTACATGTGTAAATGAGCCCATCACTTTACACTCTTGTCGTTGACGAGGCACTGCCGAATCTCATACAACCTGTACATTTGTAAATGAGCCCATCACTTTACACTCTTGTCATTGACGAGGCACTACCGAATCTCATACAACCTGTAGATGTGTAAAGGAGCCCCACACTTTACACTCTTGTCGTTGACGATTCACTGCCGAATCTCATACAACCTGTACATGTGTAAAGGAGCCCCACACTTTACACTCTTGTCGTTGACGATTTACTGCCGAATCTCATACAACCTGTACATGTGTAAAGGAGCACCACATTTTACACTCTTGTCGTTGACGAGGCACTACCGAATCTCATACAACCTGTACATGTGTAAAAGAGCCCCACACTTTACACTCTTGTCGTTGACGAGGCACTGACGAATCTCATACAACCTGTACATGTGTAAATGAGCACCACATTTTACACTCTTGTCGTTGACGAGGCACTATAGAATCTGATACAAACTGTACATGTGTAAAGGAGCACCACATTTTACACTCTTGTCGTTGACGAGGCACTACCGAATCTCATACAACCTGTACATGTGTAAAAGAGCCCCACATTTTACACTCTTGTCGTTGACGAGGCACTGCCGAATCTCAGACAACCTGTACATGTGTAAAGGAGCCCCACACTTTACACTATTGACGTTGACGTGGCACTGTCGAATCTCATACAACCTGTACAGTGTACATGTGTAAAGGAGCCCCACGCTTTACACTCTCGTCGTTGACGAGGCACTGACGAATCTCATACAACCTGTACATGTGTAAAGGAGCCCCACACTTTACACTCTTGTCGCTGACGAGGCACTGCCGAATCGCATACAACCTGTACATGTGTAAAGGACCCCCACACTTTACACTCGTGTTGTTGACGAGGCACTGCCGAATCTCATACAACCTGTACATGTGTAAAGGAGCCCCACACTTTACACTCTTGTCGTTGACGTGGCACTGCCAAATCTCATACAACAAGTACATGTGTAAAGGAGCCCCACACTTTACACTCTTGTCGTTGACGAGGCACTGCCGAATCTCAGACAACCTGTACATGTGTAAAGGAGCCCCACACTTTACACTCTTGTCGTTGACGAGGCACTGCCGAATCGCATACAACCTGTACATGTGTAAAGGAGCCCACACTTTACACTCTTGTCGTTGACGAGGCACTGCCGAATCTCATACAACCTGTACATGTGTAAAGGAGCCCCACACTTTACACTCTTGTCGTTGACGAGGCACTGCCGAATCTCATACAACCTGTACATGTATAAAGGAGCCCCACACTTTACACTCTTGTCGTTGACGAGGCACTGCCGAATGGCATACAACCTGTACATGTGTAAAGGAGCCCACACTTTACACTCGTGTCGTTGACGAGGCACTGCCGAATCTCAGACAACCTGTACATGTGTAAAGGAGCCCCACACTTTACACTCGTGTCGTTGACGAGGCACTACCGAATCTCATACAACCTGTAGATGTGTAAAGGAGCCCCACACTTTACACTCGTGTCGTTGACGAGGCACTACCGAATCTCATACAACCTGTAGATGTGTAAAGGAGCCCCACACTTTACACTCGTGTCGTTGACGAGGCACTACCGAATCTCATACAACCTGTAGATGTGTAAAGGAGCCTCACACTTTACACTCGTGTCGTTGACGAGGCACTACCGAATCTCATACACCTGTAGATGTGTAAAGGAGCCCCACACTTTACACTCGTGTCGTTGACGAGGCACTACCGAATCTCATACAACCTGTAGATGTGTAAAGGAGCCCTACACTTTACACTCTTGTCGTTAACGAGGCACTGCCGAATCTCATAACTATACGAATATCATATTTTCATCAGGGTTTTAAATACATATATGTCAGGGTTTTAAATTACATTTTTGACAATAACTTTGCTACTGTAGAGAGGTGGGGTTGGTTCGATTAAATTAATGCAGAATTATAAATCTTAAAATAATAAATTGATTACATACGAGGTATGAACAAAAAACTGTTTAAAATGGCCGCCATGTGGATATCTTCAATTCGTTTTTTCTCAATTTCAATAGGGTTCTATAATGAAACTAAATATATGGTATGTTCTTATCTTAATTTTATGGCAGCTACTTTTTATACGTGCAGACGACAACGGATGGAAGGCGCGTCTAAAATCAATTTACGTTTTCCTCAGTCCATAATACGTCAAGATTAGTCAAAAAACTGATGTCGAAACTTGAGAGTAACAACTTATCCTATAATAGGTAGAAAAACTCAATCATAGTGCTGTTTTTAATAATCAATTTTTTCAAAATCAGCTGATCTACTACGTACAAATTTATATTATAGAAGGTTGAAAACTTCCCTAACTTGAAAAATTATTTACCTATGATTTTAGCTTTCTTGTGTATTTAAAATCAAAATTAGTAACAATAAATAGTAACAAAAACCCTGTCTTTCAATTCATAAAATAACTATTTATGCAACAAGTCGCTTTTTGTTGCATGAGAGAAACCGCCGAGAGAGAGAATTTACTCGACACTCGAGAATGCAGCAAAGACACTTTTCGCTCGAATTGCCCACGTATTTTTCCTACAGTTGCAGTTTTGAAACCGAATAACAATTTGAACTATGTTGCATATGCCTACATTTTTTTTATAGTAATATCAATAAATTTTAGATAAATAGAAACAAAATTATTATTATTAATAAAAGTTTTTTTTACTGATAGAAATATTTGAAAAATGAAATTAAGTTATTTGGGTACTAATAATCTATGCGATTTTTCAGATAAGTTTAATGTAATTCAATTGTTTCTGATGGTGTATTCTTAATGTTATTCTTACTGTCACTTACTTCCATTTCGTGTGTAATAAAAGTAATTTATTATACAACGGTCGGTTTTTGAGGTTAAACAATAAATTACAACAATATGTTAGACAATACAACAGCTGATCTTGGCCTTGTGATATTTCGTGGCCAAAAATAAAACTTTTCTGTATATATGTGGCAATCGCATGATTTTTTTTTCTTATTTAGGATGTACAAAAATCCTTTCTAGAGCAACTATTGGAAAAACAAATTAAGTAAAAATACATCACAATCTTATACAAATAATCACAAAAATACACTTGAATTTTATTCTACCACGTATTGATTTTATATTACTTGACTGTACTATATCACGTAGTCATTTCATCCCCCCCCCTCGTGTCATCAACTCTTTAGTGTGGATATTAATTTATTGATATCTAGTTTTGTTACTTTTTACTTACCCTGTACAGGACATAAAGGTTACACAGAAATTAAACTAGGACCATGAAATGAGGTGTATTGTGACAAAAAACAATCCGTATTGAAATTCGAAAAAATCTAATTGTAATTGTCAAAATGGATCAATTTTAAACAGTTTTTCTTCATACTTTAGTGTTATACAATTTATAAGACACTAAAAATTTGCATATTTTAATATTCATGTAATTATATCGAACCCCCACTTCTCTACGATGACAAAATAAATAGCAAAGTTTGTCAATAATTAATTTTCTAATTTTGATATCAAAAGAAAATGTGATATTTGTATAGTTAGAAGATCTGTCACGGCCTAGTCACCGACACGAGTAAGCGAGTAGAGCCTATTTACACATTACTTATTTGTTTCAAGTCGCTGGATAGTTTATTTCAAATATATTTTGTATTTACCTTAATTGATCTATCTAAAATAATCCTTACTGGAATGTTGTTTACCTACGTCCGTTTCGTCTGCAAAGAGACATTATCAGGCTTCGAACTTGTCACAATTATAAAACTAAGCGCAATAATCATTTATCTAACTGATTGAGAACAAGATAGTAGGATGTACACTATCCCAAAACCAAGATTGATTACGACCAAAGTACAACTTTGTGAATTTTAAATTGTGTTTAAATGTTCGTGTATTTATTGTGTGTAGTTTTATAATTTTAGACATAAAACTAAAATTAAGTTAATACCATTTATTTAGTTTCATTATATAGAACCCTATTGAAATTGAGAAAAAACAAATTGAAGATATCTAAATAGCGGCCATTTTAAACAGTTTTTTGTTCATACCTCGTCCGTTAATCAACTTATATTTTGCAGATTTATAATTCTGTAATTAATCGAACCAACCCCACCTCTCTAGAATGACAAGTAGCAAAGTATAAGTTGGAAGCCTGATGATGTCTCTTTGTAGACGAAACGGACGTAGCTAAACAAAATTCCAGTAAGGATTATTTTAGACAGACCAATAAAGGTAAATAAAAATAAATACTATTTACACAGCTATGTGCCATGTTTGGCCTTAGCAAATATCAAGAAAGTAGTGATATACACAATTAAGAGATCCATAAAATCTGTTTACATAACAACTGTGACAAACATAACCTACCCTTTGATCTTCCAATACTTCCTACATGACACAAGAAACCAACTTTTGTGCATTACATTTAGAGGATCTGCTTGTATTACATTGTATTTTGCGTTGGGTAAGCACTATGATGTTTGTTTATTGTTTACAGTCGTTGTATATAATTTACTATTAATAGGTAAAATTAATAAAAATGATTAATAACTCAGAGTTACTCAGTGGTTGGTGTATTTTCTGAAAAACGAATGAATAATCAAATGGTCAATAGATTGAGTGAGCCACTGGATTTGAGTAAATCCGGAAAAACTTGAGTATTTCCACGTTTTGAAACCAAGGAACAGTTACTCGTCTGTTTGTTAATATTATTTATTTATTTTATATTCTTTTACTATGCATTAAGTTAACCTAACCTTAATTTTTTTCTTAAACTAGTACTACACCAACCTCCGGCTTCGTCTATGCACTTTCGAGATAACCAACCTTTTTCTTTCGATTTTCTTTGCCCGCAACTGAGATACTTTTCCCCTGAAAGTTTATTTTCCTCTTCTCTTACTCCAACTTCTTCTAGGTATCGTTGGAGTTCTTTTATGCACGGTATTTCTGTCTTCCTTGTGTATCAATATTATTATTTTTTACATATAGTGTCTTATTTATTCTCTACAATTATACAGCTTGTTAAATAAGTCCCGGGATTGCTATTTAAACCATTACAGGTAGAACTAGAAAGCTTTGCACATTGTTAATGGACACCAAAACATATTTTAGTATGTAATCAGTGGGCCGCTACCTTTTCAGGGGGACGGCCCACAAGGAGTAAGTAAGAAATCTTAAATCAGAGCATAGGTCGAGTTGTATATCAAATTAAACGCCTTTATAAGTAGAACACAATGCCGCAAATCCGATCTCAAAAGCTTTACCCTAACTAAAATAGCGTGGGTATTTTTTAGACTGCTCAATGGGTCTTTAGCTCCAATGGGGGACGGCCTTCAAGGAGTCAAAAGGAAATCTTAAACGTAAGCATAGGTTGAAACGTACATCAAATTTAATGTTTTTATTAGTAAAGTATAATGCCGCAAATAACAACTACCTAAAGCAAGTATGTTTCCTGTTTGCTGGAATACCCACCATTAGTCACAAACAACTTTGTCTTTTAGGCCTATCATGGTTAATCCATTTTCCTTCTTTGATTTAATATCAACTTTAAACCCAAGCTATTTTAGCTAGGGTGAACCTTTTGAGGTCGGGTTTGCGGCATTCTGTTCTACTCATTCGATGAACAACTCGACCTATGCTCTCATTTAAAATTTCCTACTTACTCCTTGTGGGCCGTCCACCTGGAAAGGTAGCGGTCCACTAAATACTGTAATGGTTAAACAAATATTGAGCCGTGCCGGGACTTATTTAACACGCTGTACATTTGTACTCGCTAGTATTTGTTCATGGTTATGTTCTCCTCGTAGATTTCTTCCAGTTTTCTCATGACAACAATTAACATGTTATAGTCGCCTTCGCCATAAATATTTTCGGGTTATTCAACATCAAACCTATTATTTTAAATATTTCATTCCATTTTCTACCACATCACAAGAAAAAATTAATTTGTTAAACTGATTAAACTCTGTTTGGAAACTGTTTCCAATTTTTTTTTCCGCTGTCCAAGAAGTTTTCCTATGACCACGGTAATCTTTCTCTAGATTAAATTATGTAAAATCGCGCTGTAGTTAGATGTAAACAGAATTGAAAGGTGTAATCAATCATGGTACAAAACCATAACTTGAATCCTCAAATAAGCAACCAATGCCACCAAACGCGAATTAACACCACTGACAGGACTTTGCCTCCATATCCTAGTGACGTGAATGCTGCGGGCTATCCTGCAATTAGGCTTGTAAGTTTTACACTACCATCATATTCAGCTGCACGTGTATGCCTTCATATCTTTTAAGATTTATATATTCGTTACCAAATTTAGAGAACCTCTTAATTTCAATTCGGTTTTATTCTAAAGATCCCATGATTACGGTCTTCAGATGGACGTTGCGTCCTCATACAAAGTATAGGTTAAGTCAATTCTGACTTCTATTTTTTGAATGATCTTCAAGTTTTATGGTAACAGGAAACCGAAGACATGATTTTAGACTTGCCGTCGACCCGTAGTCGTTGTGGCTGTCATTTATACCATAACGCCCCCCCCCCAAATAACATAGTAACAAGAAGTTCGAAATAAGAGAATATATTATGCTCCTGTGGAATTTTATTAAATTCTATATAAAAACATAAAAAAATACGATAATTATAAAACATTATATCTTCATATTCGGTGTGTTAATCAACTTATAACACACACAATTTTCAATTTTTAATTCTGCATGTAATGATACCAATAAATTCTCTATGAGGAATAACGAAGTTATTGTCAAAAATCTAATTTCGAAATCTGACCTTTCAATAAAATGTGATATTCCTATAGTTACCAGTTCCGACAGTACAGTTTCACCGACACGACATAAGCGTAGGGAGGTCAGCTTCGAGGTCCACCGGGGATGAAAGATTTCCACGAGGATGAGAATGGACAATGTTCAATATGTACCCATCTAGCCGTCGTCACGAAACTAGTGAATTAAAGTTTCAAAAACCTACGTAACAGCAACAAACTTGCCCTACTGGATAAAACTCCTTGATCTACCCAATAAAATTGAACATTTCCTACAAGGCACAAGATACCATTTTTTTGATGTTACATTTAGAAGATCTCTTTGTTTTACATTGCATGATAGAGCCGGGAAAGTACCATGATGGCTTCCATCAACTATTTTGACAACATCTAACGAGTTGAGTACAAGTCCTATCGAAGTTAATAAATTTTTGATGTAGGTCAGGGTTAACTTTGTTTTTTTTACCAATTATTCCTGAACGGTAATATTTTGTTGTTGCTATTTTGCACACGTGTTTGAGGCTTTAATTCACTGAAATTTTTAAAAAAATCAGAAATTTTAATGATCAATTTTTATTGCTAACTCATGAACCGGCAATTTTTGAAAGATGGCAGCCAATACGTGCTGTTTGGGCCTTTTGAGGTCACACTTGAGCAACATTATATCAAAATCGTTGGAGCTGATTTTGAAAAATCGCAGTGTTGTGATTTATATGACACGTACTCCTAAATTTTAAGTTATTATAAAAATTTTAAAAAATCCCGAGATATGAAAAAATATTCCCATATTCCAAAATTGATTAAAATCACTCTGCGCGTTAGAGATGTAGAACTTGACATCGATTTTTTGACGTATTACATTTTTCTCTACACAAGTGAAATAATAAAAACTAGAAAAAACAATTGTTGTATATTTTTCATGACTAATAATTTATTTTGTATCAATAAAACCGTACATATATTTCAATAACAAGTCATAAAAACAAGATTGACCAAAATAACCTATTGTTAGTAAATAAGTTAAAAGTGAATAATATTTGGTGTAATCCTCTCGCCTACATCAACGTGAAAGTAAAACGCCTGCAGTTACTGAGGTCGGCAATATAGCAACAGCAGTCATATTGCATAAAACCAGGGGCTATATTGCTAAGGGGTTAATATTAACCTACAGTATAATATTATGTATTATGAAAATACGTTACGATCTTGTATTAAGACTAATCAGATGTAAACCGAAGTTACATGAACTCTTCCTGATGACGTAAGCTCTTCCATATAACTACAAGTAAATTTCGCTCCGATATATTTCCATATAAAGCTCATTTTTCCCCCATACTCAATTCTAATTTATTAGAACTAATATTTTTGCTTAAATAAGCAATTTAACGAATAGTAATATTTTAACGTTTTTGATATCTCCAACAATTAAATTAAAATCAAATTGCGCTAAAACAATGCACGAACTTTTATACTGACCCATTCACAAAACCAAATAAAACGAACTAATCTTCACCAAAAATGCCAGTTCGATATGTAACAACAAACAAAAAATACTCAACAAATAATAATGAATAATGGATTCGGTTTTTGAAATATATATATTTAAATAATGAAGTAAACGTGTTTCGATTATATCATTAACATGAGTAATAATCGAGCTTGTTAATAGCGGTCAAAGTCAATCAATTATTCCTGAGACGAAGATTTTATTACTATCGATTTTGCGCACGGATTCGGGTCATAATATTACCATTTATCTAAAATTTAAACGAAATAGGTAGAGATGATTTTGAGAAATTAAATATTTTATAACAGCATCATTTTCTTTTTACTAATACCTTACAAACCGGAATTTTTGAAAGAAACCAATACATTTTCGAGTTCATAGAGGCTACAAATGCACTAAAATCAAAACCAATCTAATTATGTTTAGTTATAAAAATAACACAAATTATTCCAAAAAAAAATTTTTGGGCTTAGGTGTTACGTTTTTGTGCCTATGTGCATAAGGGAAAGTAATAATTGACATTTTAATTATTGTTAAATTAACCCTAATACTCTCAGGGGATCACTATATTAAGTAAGGGGTGGCAATCCCGAGAGACCTAGCTTGTTCTACACTTTTTTCAATATAGTCTTGATTACATCGCTCTATTTCATCTTTCCTATGAGGTTTCTCTTGACCATCACTTCGGACTCTGACTCTATTAGAATATTCAGGGGCTAGAAGTCTACATTTTAAATTATTTTCACCCTTTTTTCATAAAGCAATTATGTGTTTCGCCCAAGAACAAGGAATGTAATGAACATTGATTAAAAAATTGCAGTTAAGTTATAATGTTTAACAGTTATTACAAAAATAAATTATAATTTATTCGTTTGTTCAAAAACTATACATAGATTTTTTTTTGTCTCTTTTATATAAAACATCACAAATCTTCCAAGATAAAAAAAGTATACAATTTATAAACGCTGATAAATAGTTTTCAAAATGGAGATAATCCGAAACACGTCAGTAAAAGCTATGACAATGGAAGGCGTGGCAGAGAATAAGATATGTTGGTATTTTGAAAATATTTTTATTAACCTTCAAAATAGAGACTTTATATTGCAAAGTTGTGCACATAAAGGTCTAAATTTTCGAAATCGGTTCAAATTCTCACTAAATATCCCTTTTAAAAATATGACCCGCCGAAATTTATAAGCAATTGAAGAAAAGTGTATTTTTGTTTGGCCAAAAAGTTTTGCAACAATCACTATGGCGGTTTTACAATTTTGGAAATTTTAATCCGTAATAATTGGAGAAAACTACTACAGATTGAAAAAATTCCCTTGCATATTTTGAATGTTTTACTTTATATTTATTTTGTTTCGTTGAGAATGGTGTAAAATTTGAAAATAATGATATTCTCTCCTTTAAAGTTTTGAGTTTGCATCATTCCTTCTCAAATACTTAGGAGTACATATAATGTGTACTGAGAGCAGTTGTAAAATTTATTTTAGTAGAGTAAAATAAGATATAGAACATTTCCTTTCTGGGGGGAGGGGGTACAATTGTATTACTTAAATCGATTCCTAGAGATATTTTAATGTTACACAAAACTTTCTCTTATTCAAAGATGAACAAACAATGTAAGTTATTTGTTTGCTCATCATTAATTTACAAAAAAAAGAGAAGTTTGAAATTAATTGGTCTGTTCAGTCAGTTGTTAAAAAGCTTCAAATTTTACAGAAGCCTATTTCAAACAATTTGTTATAAGTTTAGATATTTGTGACAGTTTTAATGAAATCTTAGGAAAATATGATTCTTATGAAGATTAATAACAATGTTAAATTCTGAATCAAAATGTTTACATCATAACGTAAAAACACATTTTTTTGTAAAAGAAAAAATTTTAGTCGCAACATAATGTTTATAATAAGTTAGTGGAGGCATCTTCATAAATGTGACGCCTTACATGGGTGAAACACTGGTACGAGTGGAGACTTTTAAATGTATACACATCTACGAGACCAGTTAGGACCTAAGATCTCGTCAAGGAAGTACTGTAATACATAATTACGAGGTTCAGAAAACCTGTATAACAACTGTTTTAAACAAACTTACCCTACTGGGTACGATTCTATGATCCACAATAAAATTTAACATTTCCTACAACCACGAAGATGTCATTTTAGGGCATTATATTTTTTAAAAGATCTGCTTGTGTTACACTCTATGATTTGATTAGTACCATTATGACACATGATTATTGGCCATGATTATGTTTTATTAGGCCATGATTTTTGAGTTATTCACTTTTAAACAACAAAGGAAAAAAATACTAGATTTTGTATACAGTGGACCCAATCATGGTGCCAAATTGTGTATGGAGTGACCGAATCATGGTGGCAAACTTTGTATACAATAACTCAATTATGGTACCAAATTTTGTATACAATTACCCAAACATGGTGCCAAATTTTACAGACATTGACCCAATCATAGTGCCAAACTTTATACACAGTGACCCATGGTGCCACAATTTTGTATACAGTGACCCAATCAAGGTGCCAAATTTTGTATACAGTGACCCAATCATGGTGCCAAATTTTACACACATTGACCCAATCATAGTGCCAAACTTTAACCACAGTGACCCAATCAAGGTGCCAAATTTTGTATACAGTGACCCAATCATGGTGCCAAATTTTCTATACAGTTACCCAATCATGGTGTCAAATTTTTTATACAATGACCGAATCATGGTGCCAAATTTTGTATGCAGTGACCGAATCATGGTGCCAAATTTCTCTAATGTACAGGATCGATCACATTGTACGAGTGTCAACGTGTCTATACCACAATTCAAGAATATGTATATTAGATATTCGATTATTATATTGTGAAATAAATTATATCAATGTTATATAAATGAAGTACAATAAAATTTATATTGTATAGTTCAGATTTTATTGATTTATAACAAAGATACAGAGTTCAGCTTATATAACAATGTTAAACATATTCAACACAACTAAAATAATATACAATAATTTATTTACTTTCTCAGATACAGATACATAGATAGATAATTTTTATAGGGGTAAAGTTAGGTCAATCAGGTATTCTCTACTACTTAACCTCGTACAGATATACAACTCAAAACTGATATTTCCACACGAAAACACTTGTTTACCCATCCTATAACACTCTTTCTACAATGTATACTCTTATTAATTTGAGAAACTATAAAACAAAATCAATAAATGTAAAATAACTATGATTAATATTTTATTATTTATTTTGTTATCTACGACTTATCGCCAGCAATCCTTGAATTTTTCTTCTGTTTCAGTTTATATCATCATATAACATATTATATAAGATATAACGAATATTCTGTTTCGTTGTGCGTGAGTGTTATGTGGATACTTGTATTTTATGTTGAATGTTTTAATTAAGTGTTTATCACCCGATGATGGACGATAGTTTCCGAAACACGTGTAGTGAAATTCGTTATATGAAAATATAAACTGAAAAGGAAAAGAATATTCAAGGATTGCTGGCGATAAGTCACAAATAACAAACAGCTATTCAACCATATCCGGTTGCTCTAGACCTTCAACATAATAATATTTTATGTTTTGTGTACAATTAATTGTTCATTTAATTACTCTAAATAGTTGTTTCACTTCGATCTATGTTATTTGGTGAATTGTTTCAGGCGAAAACAGGACGAAGTAGAAGTGCTCGAGGAAACAATAAGGCAAAGATCGGAACAACAGAAGAAAGCAGGGGTCGAACTTGACGCTACTTGCCATATCTGCCTAAAGACAAAATTTGCTGATGGGGTCGGTCACATGTGTAACTATTGTAATATAAGATGCTGTGCTCGTTGTGGAGGAAAAGTGACTCTCAGATCTAACAAGGTACTTTACTCAACAGTTGACATAGTTTTTCATAAAAATTCTAATTTTAATAACAGATTTTATTATTTGTAAGAAACAAATAACATGATGTGGGAAACAATTTAACTTTAGGACTTTCAAACTGACGGAATCTATTTCAGGAATAGTGCGTAACCTTGGAGAAAACATTTCCCAGAAGATGCTTGGGTGCAATTTAGGTAACCGAAAGCTTATCGGTGTGATCACTACGACTGAACCTTCTACCTGGAAACTTTAATCCTGTATGAGTAGGTTTAGCGCCATCTTGAGGCAACGTTGCTGCTTCTGTAAAGTAATCAAAGCAATTAGTGATTTTATGAATAATGTATATCTGGCATTTGTCATACGTTTCAAATGCGTGAACCAACTTTAATCAAATTTACTATGTGGGCATCTTTTGACCATATCGCAAAAAATGTTTCTTATTTTATATAATTCAAATTTTGCTCAAGTGCAACCCATAAAGTCCCAAAAAACGTATTAGTACCCATCTTTCAAACATCCTTTTGTTAGTTATCTGATAAAACAAAAATTAGGGGAGGAAGTGGCAAGTTGCCATGTGTGAAATATAGCCTGGTGTTGTCCTTCTGAATCACTGATCTGTGATAATCTTACATCTGCCTTGATGGTGATTGGCTACACTAAACGTGATCAATGATTTCATATCTCGCGTGATTGTTGACAACCTTGTTATTGCCATGTATCGGTTCTTTGCTATACGATAGCTAACAACTTTCTAATAATAATATTTAGATTCAATCAATATTTGAATTGGATGCATATTGTGATTGTAAATACCTCTAAATTTCGCAGAGTTGTTGTTTTAGGTTATATTTGGATTTCTTGTGTTTATTTATGTACGTTACAAAATAAAACGACATTACGTAACAAAAGGAGTGGGATGTTCTATTTTGTCACTGTTGGTAGAACACATATTGTCATTTCCAATTTGACATGCGCAGAATATTCTATGTGATTATATAATTTGTAAAGGAGATCGTATTTAAACGATGTTTTAGTGGTACTTACCCAGAATACGAAATTGGTTATCGCGAAAAGTTGTCGTCATGTAAGTAAGCAGGTTAGCAGCTACACAAATTAATATAGCAACATGAAATTAGATCTGTTAAATTAAGAACCCTATTGAAAATCAGAAACATCAAAATGGCAGTTCTTTAGACAGGTTTTTGTTCATATCTCGTGTGTTATTCAACTTATAACCTACTAAATTTGAATCTAGTTCCCAGATTTTAAATCTGCATTTGTACTAATCACACACAATGACAAATAGGGAAGTTATTGTCAAAAATTTCGAACTCTGATCTAACTAGAAAATCTGGTATTCAAATAGATATTAGACCCGGCAGGGTCGAATCACCGACACGAGCGTAGCGAATGATGACTTTAATATGTACGCTTCAGCAAGGCCGGTTAGGACTTAGGTTAGGTAAGGTTAGGTTAGGTTAGAAAGTAGTGGTATACACAATTAAGTGGTGTATAACAACTGTTTTAAACAATATTGATTTACCACAACATTTCCGACAAGGCCCAAGAGACCAATTTTGGACATTACGTTTAAATGATTTGCTCGTATTATTATATTGTATGATGACTTTGCGTTGCTTATCTAGGCCTGTAATAGATTTTGTGTGTGCTATAAAACTAAACGTTTTGGTCGCCATTTCACAAAAGGCCAGTTCTTGAGTTATGGCTAAAAACAAAAAAGTAGACCGTATGTCTTATAAAACACACATTTTCTCAAAATCAGCACTACCAATTTCGATTAAATTTTGTGGAATGTTTTTAATAACCCAACATAGTTTGAAAATTACAAATAATCGAGAGAGTTTTTCCCTTAAAACAACAAGAATAAAATGGGTTGCCTACTTGTGTACTGACTCCCCTTTTTTGAAAGTTCGAAACGCAAAATATCCTTTTGCGAATATTTTTAGATTCTGTCTTTTTCCTACTGCCATAACAAACAAAAATAATATAACAACGACTTTCATTCGCCCCACTGCAATCCTTTCAATTTCGGCCATTCTTCCTGTCTAGACAGTGCCACTACCAGGTCAGTGGTATTCCAACACTCGTACGAGAATCATTGTTTGTATTTAACATCAGTTTGAGTTGTTATTTTGCTGATTATGTTGGTTTTAAACTGAACAATTTTATAAGTATATTTGAATATATAAAATAACTTATTCAAGTTTTTGGTTTAAAAATGTAGATGTGATTTGTGGTAGTAAAAATCACCACAACTAGGTTAGGTTATTATATAATCCTAAATTTGCAGTATTATTTTAATTAGATTCTGTTTGATGTACAAAAAAGAGGGGAAACTGTATAATACACCCAAAAAAAAGAAGCAAGATGATGGGCGCCATTACCCAGCATCATCATACAATGTCTTACAAGCAGATCATCTAAATGAAATCTCTAACAGTTGGTCTCTTGTACTTTGTAGGAAATGCTAAATTCTATTGGTAGATCAAGTGATCTTATCTTGAAGGGTAAGTTTGTTTAAAACAGTCGTTTCACACATTTTCTGAACCTTTCTTGACAGATTGTGTATATCACTACTTTCTATATGGCCTCGAAACTGTACATATGGTAAGAAACTAGTAACACTATTGTAGGAGACACGGCCTTTTTGAATGTCGATAGGGTTCTTACATGGAGCATACTAATAGATAACAGACGGACGGTTTCGAAAATTAATTTTTCAGCTTTCTGATGCCACGAAACGTAAAAATCAAAGGTTTAAAATTTTGACGATTACCAAACTTACCCTCCTCCAACCATCTGTTGTCATTTTTCCAAGGTTATGGTTATTTTATGGTTGCTAAGGTTGAATTACGGTAATTTCAGATGTACAGGGTGATTGAATAAGAACGCAGGTTTTTAAGTGTTGAATAAAGCACTCCATAATTAAGAAATATAACATATTTCAACATTATTACAAATATGTTGCCATTACATGTGAAAACATTACGTATGAAAATTACAACTGGCATATGTACATCATGACTTGATCTGAAGTATATTGTAACTCATATTGTATATTGTAACTCGATCAATGAAGTATTTTAGAAAGGTGCGATGACATTGCGAATCTCTTACTTTAGTTTTGGCATTGTTCGGGTTTATTTTGATAAACTTGTGATTTTAAATAGCCTCAAACGAAGAAGTCACAGGGTGTTAAGTCACATGACATTGCTGGGTAGTTCTGATCGCCGTTACGTGAAAAGGCTCAGGTCGGGAATCTATTCCTCAACAAGGCTATTGTATCGTGTAAGGTGTGGTAGGTAGCGCCATCCTGTTGGAACCATAATTGCTTAATATTCACGTTATTTGTTAAGGTCATAAAAATGTTTCAACCACATTCCTGTAGCGTTGTCTACTCACTGTCACGGCATTTCCATCCAATCTTTAAAAAAGTAAGGTCCGATGACCCCACCAGGCCAAAATCCACACCACACGGATACATTACCTTGGGATGGATGACGTAAAACTTTTATCTCCCCCCCCCCCAATGCAACAGTTCTGTTTATTAACGTAGCCGTTTAAATGAAAATGTGCCTCATCAGAGAAACTTATTGTCTTTGCAAAATTGTCGTCCCCATCTTGTCTCTCAAAAATCCACTCAACAAACTGTCTCCGTTGCAAATGGTCCGTTGGTTTCAGTAGTTGAGTTAACTGCATTTTGTAGGCTTGCTTATGGAGATCCTTTGAGAGAATTTGCTGAAGGCAGCTTCTCGAGATGGCCAACTGTTGTAATACTAAGAACGGACAGGATGCCGAAATTTTTTCAGAACCTCGTGATAATGTATATCACTTCTTTCTTGACGTCGACTAGGCCCTAACGGACGTCGTAGATGTGTTTAAATAAAACCTCTCCACTAGATTGTGTCGTGTTTGTAGTGGCCTCGGAACTGTACATATATGACGGAACCTCCGGTGGCTCGGCTCTGTCCGATGTCGTAACTAGACCATTGTTACATTCTCTTGAGAGGCCAAGATTTTAAATTTCCTTTTCGACAATAAATTCGCTATTTTTTTATTGTATAAAAGTGCGTTTGGTACCATTATTGTAGGAAATAAATGTGAAAATATTTATCAATTTTAGTTTGTTACAAGGTGATAAGACATGATATATGAACAAAACTGTTAAAAATGGCCGCTTTTTAACATTATCAATTAAATTTTTCTGAATTGCAATATGAGTGCAATATTTCCCTATACCAAATTTCATGTTCCGAACTCGAATTTTGGCGGTTATCGTGCTTACATGCAGACGACAACGACGACGGACAGTCGGCATGTTCAAAATTACTTTTTCATTTTCCCAACCTTTTTTTATAACCAACCTTACATTTATATCGGGAAAGTAAAATAGCGTAAAGTGACATTTCAATTCGATTTGGTTCTACATGAGCACACTATTTTCCCATACACCAAATTTGATGTTCATAACTTGATTTTTTAGCCGCTGTAGTGTTACATACAGAAAATGAGGACGTACGGACGATATGTCGAAAAACACTTTTTCAGTTTCAGTACCCCATGAAACGTTAAGATGTCGAAATGGTGTGATTACCAACGTATCCTATTTTTTATGTACTGGGTAAAGAATTATAAAACTGCCGTCATTAAGCTTGTTTAAGTGCTCTGTATTAAGAAACCTTCAGTTTGTCAAATTGTTGTAGTAAACAGATTCTGAGAACATGTCATTACTCTATTGAAAGCCTAATGGACGATTCCATTAATTTCTCACCAGACTAAATGGCTCCCCAAAATAAACAGATTCTTATGACTCTTTTTTTTTTTTTCATTTAAGGCAAAGTTCTTTGGCCTAAAGTGGGGTTTGGATACCGTCTGGTGGCTTCCCCCACCAACCATCGCTAGATCAATAGATGCGTCACATCCGGTTTGACGTCACCGCCGCATCCTTCCCACCCATTCCGCAACTAACCAATCAAAATACTATTTCGGCCAGTATAAATCTATTATCAAACGATATTGTTCAAATAAGTGAGGTTAAAAATGCAAGATAAATAATCGTTTGTTTTGTTTTTCGTTGGAATTGTTAATCTATGTGGAACGCTAAACTGTTTTTAAATGCAATTTAAACTTGGTAAATGCTTACAACGTGTTGTAGTATGGAATTAAAATGAAATTGAACGAAAAATAGGTTATCGTAAAAAAAAACTGATTAATTTATTCTAACTAAAATGTAATATGATCTTCTCCCTTCTGCTGTCCACTCCTAGTAGATGTCTAAAGCTTTCTCAATTTTAAATTTTGACTTCAAAACAGTTTTATGGTCCCCCCCCTCACACACACACAGATACAACTATATAATGTATATTGGGTGTGCAAAAGTCCCGGGGCGGTGGAAAAGATAGATAAATGAAACTTCGGTAATGCTATATAGTATACAATAATATTTTTTTATCATTATAAGGTAAACTCGCCCTTATTAAAAAATTAATTTTCATACTACAAAATAATAAATGTAAACGCCATCGACAAATACCTAAAGGACTTGTTTAATACAAAATAACTGCATAATCTAGAGATCGCTATCTTACTACAATCCAATATGGCTGCCAATATAAGACAAAACTCCAAGATCTGGCAGAATTAAGGTTCCGAAATGTCCGGGAAACTGAGCTTATACCTTTGGATACCCTAACAAAACAATTTCAGAATTTTATCATCGGCTGGTACATTATCAGACAATAGATGTGATTTTAATATGTTTAGTAAAAACATTCATATTTCCTTCATAAACTGAAAAATAGCGAAGAAAATATTTCATTTCTTAGAAGGTAGGTATTTAAACAATAATACCAAAACTAATATTAAAAATTTACCGTGTTTTACTTTGAGGGAAAAAATAGGGTAACGCAACTTCCTGGTCAAACTTGGATAAAACAAAAATAAAGTATTTGATATAATAATTGTGACTTTTTATTATTTCCCTCAGAGTATATTCTGAAGTAACGTTTTTGAATCCGGCCGCCATTTTGGATTGGAGTAAGTAACCTCTAGTTTGTGCAATTGTACAACTTTCAAAATGGTGTATAAATTGATGGTATGTTTGTAAATATTTAGTTGTCCCCAAAAACCTCATTTTAGGGTGGGGTGAAATTACCTTATGATGGAAAAAATAATTTAGTATTACAAATAACATTACTAAAGTTTAATCTGTCTACATATTCTAGTTTAATTATTTTTTAAAGTTTCGAGAATTGTTTACGCTGTATATTGACTCTACTGGATGGGGTCTACAATCCAAGAAAGTAAAACATATTCGGAAAATTTAAAAACAGTTTAACACTTTACTGAGAATGTTATGATGGGTAAAAATTTGATTTGGAAATATAAATTTTGAGATCTTCTGAGTAAAAAAAGTAGTTCTTTGGGTCCTTAGAGGCTACATTTGAGCTACATTTTATCAAAATCGTTTAAAAAAATGTCGTAGAGCCGATTTTTATAAAATCTTTTTTTTTTGTAGCTACCACCGAATTTTCAGTTGCAACAAAAAAAAAATTTAATTCCGAAATACGTCCAAACACCAAATTTGATTGTAGAAGGTCCGAGTGTTTGCGTTGTAGAGCACCGCATATACGGCAGACGACAAATATAGTCTATATATAATTCCAAAACCAGACAACCGAAGACAATCTCTCCTGTGTGATTCAATAATATTCCGACTTGGTCGATCTGAAAGGACCTAAAGCGCAACACATAAGAGCAGCAAAATGGACGCGAGAATGGGAGTTCAACCGCGCGAAACAGTTTACCCGAGCGGGAAAAATACGCACATTCTAGATCGCACATTAATTTGCTTTTGTTTCTTAATAACGTGTGTTTCGAAAAGGACGCAACTTAAGTTTAAGAAGATATAAGTTACATATAGGTAAATTTTTTCTTCCCCAAATATCAGTTAGCAATACTATTCTCATTCTAGACTCGTCGTATGTTATTGTAATGCACTAGTATGCATTTGTCTTTGTAAGTGTGTAAAGTGTGGGTATATTTACAACTATGACTTTTTCCAAGGATGAACGTGTGTTTATTATTGAAACTTATTGCGAGTATAAATCTTACAAACGAGTAAAAGACGAGTTCCAGTTACAATTTCCAAATTCTTCAGTACCTAATAAGTGAACAAAATCGTGTCAGATTAATAAATTTCGTGAGACTGGCAGTGTATATGATCTAAAAAGCACAGATCGACCATCACTGTTAACAGTGGAAGTTCTGGACGACGTGAAAGAACGTTTGAATCGCTCGCCCATCAAATCACTATAGGTTATCTACCGCTTTTATGGTCTTAGATAACTTCACTCATCTTAAACTAAAATAAAACACGAAATCAAGTTTAAATGATGGCTGTCAAGTTTCCTTAATGGTAATTTTTCTCATTCGTAATTTTGCAGACTGGTTTCGGTCATTAGCAAACTTTGAATGAAATCGACGTAGTTGGTTTTGAAATATTACGTCTTTTATAGCACTTTCACGGCTGATTTTGTTTTGTTTTCACCATTAATTCACCAAGGGTCATTTCTGGGGAAACCAATACTTTTGATTTGGGTATTTATGGGCTACGTTTTAGTAAAATTTAATCAAAATTGTCACAGCTGATTTTGAGAAAATCGAAATTTTCTGTTTATGTTTTTGGTAAGCACCCGAAAATTTTGTTATCGAAAAGTGCTGAATGTTATTACTGTATTTGGGCCTATAGTTAATACTACTAAATCTCTTTTATATGGGGGGGGGGGGCTTCCCGCCAACTGCAAAAAGCACAGTACTTTACTCAGCTTTGGTGTGATAGTTGACAAATGTAAGACAGACTCAACTGAATCATAAGAATATTTAACCTACTTCTCTTGCAACATTGAGTACATAGTACTAAAATTATTAAAAATTATTTTATTTAATGTACAAAACTGTTGTTGTTTTTAGGTTTTTATTAATGGAATATAGTTTAAATAATTATGTATGATCTTGGCCCTGGTGAATGTTAATTATACCTGTGTCGTAATGGCTTACAATAAATCCTTTACACTATTCAGAGAGATCATTTTATGGTGGGGACTATTGGTAGATTGTCTTACAATTTGATGTAAACTCCGTAAACGCTATTATAAAAAAATAGAAATTTCCTTAAGGAATTTTAATATAGCTGAAATATTGTAAAATGATAAACACATTCAAAATTTACTAAAATGGTTTTTAAATTCATTTTAAAAACCGATGGTCAACCATTTAAAGTTTTTAACAGAATCAATAGTTCATGAGATACCGACGATAAAATTACCATTCTGAGTAACACTCAGCATTTCACTTATTGAGTTAACTGGACACACACAATAAACACTTAAATTACTTATTAATTATTACAGAACATAAATAATTGACTACTCCAGATGACTTTGAACCATAGTTTTATAAATTAATACGTATTTATCAGGGTTCGTATATTTTGATAAATCTTTCTTGCCAGCTTCTCAGAAATGTTTTGCCGACTTTCAAACGTCTTTCCATTTTTATGTAATTCTTTCCATTGGCTAATGGATTCAATCGATTGTTATTGGTGAAATCTTAGATATCTGATATTGTAATGCGTACATTTTAAAAGTCTTTACACAATAAAATAATATAGTAATAAAATAAAAAATCGACTTTGATATCAAACAATGCATAGTGAAACAAGAAAATTATGGTATAATTGGATTTGATTTAGGTAAATTGGTTAATATTACATTACCGTCTATATTCGAATATCAATACTTTTGCAACCGACAGTTGCCACTTGTACCAACCATTGTTGTAGTATCTCAGGAGAATTTTTGCCGGAGCCATTCGTGTAGTATCTCAGGAGGGATATTTTTGCCGGAGCCAACCTTGTAGTATCTCAGAAGGTATTTTTGCCGTAGCCATTCTTGTAATATCGCAGAATTGCCGGAGCCATTTTTTAAGTATTTTAGTAGGGATTTTTGCAAGTAGTCATTCCCGATTATTTCAACTTTCATCTTTGCCTCTACAGTCGTATTATAACTTTGTTACAAGTAATTGAAATTGGCTGCCACTAACTCGTAAATTTTGAGGGAAATTTAAACAAGCAAAAATGAAATAAAACAGTGATTTGACGTTGCGTGAAAATGAGCAAAAGACCGTCCAATCGGATACACAAAATAGTAACTTTTAAAGAAAAATGCTTTACCACAGTTTGTTTTTACTAAGTTTGGTAAAGAATTGATCCCCGTTTTTTGACAGATCTTCTCGCTTCGTGGTCTCAAGAAACGGAAAAGTGATTTTCGACATCCCGTTCATCCGTCGTAGTCGTCGTTGTTATCTGTAGGCTACGTAAGTACGATATCACCCACAAAAATTAAGATAGACTAATGCAATTTGGTGTATGGGGACCACAGTCTGTCCATATAGAAACTAAAAAAAAAAATCAATTAAAAACATCTAAATGGTGACAATTTTAAACAGTGTTTGTTCATATCTCATAACTTATAATATACTAAATTATCATTAATTTGGTATAATTGGACATTTGTCTACGACGTTTCGAGAGAATAAATCTACTACCATTATCAAGTGATAAGCTAGAACATAAAAAAGTGAGAAAACAACAAGTTAGGTGTATGTCGGAAAATAAAACTATAACCTAAGAAAAAAATCTAGGCCTGAGCAGGCAAAATTAAGACGTCAGACACATCACTTGAAAATGAAAGTTGATTTATACTCTCGAAACGTCGTATAAACACAAATGAAGACAAATGTCCGATTAAACCATATTAATAATACACTGACTAATCGTTTATCCGGATGTTTTGGTATTATCAATTTCAAACAGAAAAACTGGCAACAAATTGGGTTTTTCTATCATTGCTGTAGAACTCATTTCGAAGCAGACTAAAATGTCTACCCATAAAAGAGATGTTAGTTTTAAAATGATAGTGCCATTTTTTCGACCAGTTATTACAGTTTCTATACCCACTTGTTAGGTGACATCATTGGACTTACCCAACCCGATCATTAAATAATATATTGCTTTAATTACAATAACGAAAGGTTTGTCGCGCCTTCAAGAAACCGTTAAATTGTATCAAGGGATCTTCCAGTAGGGTAAGTTTGTTTAAAACAGTTTGTTGCGCAGGTTTACTGTACCTCGTAATTCTATTTATCACTACTTTTTTTGAAATCGATTAAGCTTTTGCAACTGTCATAATTAATTGTGTGTATATTAAAATGATTTCCAGTCACTTGCTTGTGTCAGTAACTCGGCCCTCGAGACTGTCAGTAAGCCAAGATGTCTCAACTCGCTACGCTCGTGTCAGCCCTACAGGATCTCGTAACTATATGAATATCAGATTTTCTTGTGGTTCGAAATTATATTTTTAACAATAACTTCACTATTTCTCATTGTAGAGTTGTACGATTGGTAGAGTTACAAGCAGATTTGAAATCTACAAATTGTTATCTAAGTTTTTATCCGATACTTATTATCTATTATTGTAAATAGGCAGAGAATATGGATACAACATTATCTGCAGAGAACTAATTTACTAGGTCTGGTTCAGAATAGATTAAAAACAATCGTTAACATACACAAATTAAAATTTATGATTGATATTCTTAATTGCTATATGGATGATTGGGTGGGTGAATATATGAAGTGATTTTTTGGATCTAGGTAATTTTTATTTTTTAGTTCAAAATATCAGTTTATTTACAATTTAGATGAAGGTCTAATGTATCTAATTTATTAACGTCTACAAGGGAATTATAAATTCTAACTTGTTTTCATTTTATAGTTACCAAATGATTAAACAATTTCTTTCTGTATTTTAATTTGTTTTTGTTTGTTCATGACTATAATTATACACTTAAAATGGTTAGAACACAAATTATATCAACTGTTTGCCTTGGTACTCCAGTTCCAATTGATGATTTTTTTATTGCTGTAGCTCCCCTGCCTACTTGAGTCCTTGTTATTATTTCTTCTTCTTCTTTTGTCTGTAATTCGCTTTACTTCACTGCACTGAACAGATTATTTTTTACACTAAATGATTGAAATGGCTCATGCTAAGAAATGAGCTATGTGGTGGATTTCTTTGCTCTTGAATATTTTATGTGAGGTCAGGCTTTGAAATGTATGTTATTTCATATTTTTATTTACAAAACTGAATTTCAATACCGTTACATTCTACATGAGCACAATATAGTCTCCTTTACCAAATTTCATGTTCGTATCATAATTGTGAACGTTATGTGCTTACGTTTAACGTAAAAACGGCAAATTTAAAATCCATTTGTCGTTATGAAAAGAGAAGATCCATAAAACAACAGAGGTCGAAATTTTTGACCATTACCAAACCAACCCTATACTTCGTATACTGAATAAGTAGCTACCCTTATGAATAATTAATTTATCTAAAGGGTGTAAAAAAAAGAAAAATTCCGGAGTACAAAATTTAAATATTAATACTTGTGTACAATATTAAAATAGGTAAAAAAAGACACAGACTTTAAATGTAAATATATTACTTCCCCAATATACGAAGTATAAATGAAGTTTGCTAATCCAAAAAAAGTCGAACTCCATTTTTTGACTGTTCTTTACGTTTCATTTTTTTCAGGAAATTATAAAAGTAATTTTCAACGTGTCGTCCTTCCGTCGTCGTTGTAGTCTGTACATAAGCACCATAGAAAAAAAAATAGAATCATGAAATTTTGTAATAGGGAACTATAGTGTGCTCATGTAGATCTATATTGAAATTCAAAGAATTAGAAATGAAAATTTCAACATGGCTGACATTTTAAACAGATTTATTGTACGTATATCGCGTGTTATTCAACTTTAGAGAAAAATTTGCGATTTTAAATTTGTATAACACTTTATATATACCATAAACAACAAAACATATTTAGCTTTAACTTTCTGCTTATTTTCTTGTTGTAAATGGATGCAAACTGTCCAGAACAGTTTGTGAAAGAGCAGTATATTGGGCTTGAGCTGGCTTGTTATGACGCAAGAGATTTCCTCAATGGGACGCATTACGTCAATGCACCCCCACAACCCTCTTGTGCTTTACAACCCCTATTGATCATCTAACAAACATCACTTAAACACATAATGTACGGCTATTTGTTACACATTTTATTAACTAAATGTGTTTCCTTAATTTAATTAACTTTTACATTTTAAATACGGAGGAAAGTTTTCATAGCACATCCGTTTTGGGGTCTCCTGAGTTTCAAATAGTGGTTTTTGGAATCTTCGACTAGTGTTTGTCTGTCGTCTATATAGCACAAATGTGTAAACTGATTTTAATCTGTGTAAGCACATTTTAGACATGGACGTTATTTATTTATTTTATTTTATTTTATTTTATATATAACACAAAATTTGGGATGTTGCAATAAGAAAAAAAACCCATAAAATTACGATTTTTTTTTCAATTACGATTTTAGCAAATCTAGTCAAATGTAGCCTCTACCTAAACAAAACGTATTGGTCACCATTTTTTTTAAAATACCGGTTCTTTAAATAAATCGGCCATGGTGCATTTATAAAATACCTAACTTCTCCAAATCGACTCATCGATTAATTCAAATTTTAGTAAAATATGAAGATTAATAACTCAAAACCATGAGAAAATCCCAAATAAAAAAATCACGGTTCAGTAATAATTGCAAAAAAGAAAAACTTACCTTTACCGACATAATTAATTACGCTTGACACTGTGTATAATTCAAGAGTAGCAAACTTAAGCCTTTATTAAATATGAATTTTGTTTTTCCTTGACAGCCTCCATGATTCATTTTTACTTTTTGATTGACATCTTGCCACAGTTATATTTTGGTAACAATTAATTTTGGTTCGCTTTTATTTTTTTAAATTATTTTTTGAGATGTGTAAGTTGAAAGTACGTATGTACACAGTTTTTTTTTTTATATTTTATTTTTATTTTATCTCTGTGGGGAAATCATATTATTAGAATAATGTAACAATTGTAATCTTTAATTCATTTTTCTCCTTAACTACAGAAACATTTTCAATGAAACTCTGTGTGTCCGACAGTAAAGTAACTTCAAAGATGAAAAATCAATTAACCAGGATGATTATTTTAAAATTGATTTTTTGTTTACCCGGTATACGTACTTTAAAGTTTACTAATCGAAAAAAAATTGACTTCTATACGTAAGCATAATAGCAACTTAAAACTCGAAATTCGGTATAGGAAACAATAGTGTGTTCATATAGTACCTTATAGAAATTCCTAAAAATTTAACGTCGGCCATTTTAAACAGTTTTTCATGCAAATCTCGTGTGATATTCAACTTATAATAGACTAAATTATTATTATAATTAATCAGTTATTTACCATCAATTGTGTATATGAAAACTAATACACGACGTTTCGAGAGTATAAATCAACTCTCGTTATCAAGTTAAGTGTGAAACTAGAACATAAAAGTTCAAAAAAAAGAAGAACACCGACATACCCAAGTAGTCTAGTAAACTGAAATTAAATATCTAATCTAAGAAAAGAACTCAACCCTAAAACTAGGCCTGAGTAGTCAAAGTTAAATGTTTCATTAAACCATATTAATAATATGAACAATCCATCAAAATCAATTAACTTTAAATTTAGAACACTAAATTGGATACAAATTAACAGATTGCAATTCTGCATATTGTTAAGCTAAATTGTTTGGTCACTTGATTTTATACCGGATCGTTTTTGAAATTTGAAATAACAATACACAATTTTTTAAACGTTTGCCCAATGAATTCAAAATTATAAAATCTGATATCGAGAATAATTAGTTTATATATATATATATGTGTGTATCGTATGACGTATCAACCTCCTCAGTGACCGAAGTCAGTAAACGACAGAAGTGAGTTTGCCTCAAATAAATAAACGATCCAAACATTGTGCAAGATTTCTTTACTCACCCATCCTCAAAAGCAATCAAAATTATTCGTCAATTCGGTAGTTGTCAGTCAAAATCTGAAAATGTACCACAGACGTCGTTTTTGAACAAATATTGATGTTTAATCAGAACCCAACTTGCTTCACTTGTGACATAAACTTAACGAAATAAATATTATTTTAAATTCTATCTTTTAATGACAGCGGTACAAGGTTCATTTTGGTTTTTTACAACTATTCATTGTATTTTTTACTAATTTGAGTCATTAATCTACACATTTAACTCAAAATTAAACAATATCGGTCATAAAGTTTTGAAAATTAGTCTTAAATAAAAAATGTCTTAACAGTACCATGGCTGATTTATTTGTTTCTCCCGAAACTCGCGACCTGGCAATTTTGGAAACAAGGCGACTAATACGTTTTTGTTTGATTTCATAGAGGCTAGACTTGAGCAAAATTTATTAAAATGGTTAAAGCCAATTTTGAGAAAATCATAGTTTTGTATTTTTCTTAAGGCAGCTACCCCCAAAATTTAAGTTATCGAATACTAAAAAAAATTAATCCTATGATATCGTCGAAATATACCTACATACCGAGTTATATTAAAATCTGTACACACATTTGTATTGTAGAGCACTGCACCACATATTATGACAGATTCCATTCAGAAAGGCATCATATAAAAACCACTGTTATTAACTTAGGAGACGTCAAAACGAATATTCCTAAAAAAAACTGGACATCAATTTTTTGACCTGCCATATAACTTTTTCTATACGGTACTACTTTGATATGAGAAATGTAAAATATAAAACGATAAAAATATTTACTTTTGATTCTATCACACAATCTAGAAGTATGCGTTTTGCACCATTTGTAACTTGTTGTTATTTTTAGAATCTCAAGTACCTACCTACACTTGTCTTTAATTATTACTAAATATCACCTCCATGGTGCTACAGTCCTTGAAGAACCCTAGCCTCCCTCATCACAACCGTACACTCTCCTTTGCCCTGTGCTCTTCATCTGGTTAAGGTCCTCCTCTACATCTTTATGGGTCACCCTTTTCTTCATCTTCTTCTCTCTGGCCTCCCTCATCACAGATATCCACTCTATCCCGTCCTGTTAAGTTCCTCCACACTTGATGTGTCAACTTCTTCTTCTTCCCTATGGACTATCCTTACACACTTTCTTCTGGGTCCTCTCTTTATCCATTCTTTCAGAAGTCTCAACCATCTTATACATTTCCTTTTTATTTCAATTAGTTCATTATATTATTGTTTGTTTTAGGTAATCTGGGTTTGCATACTCTGTCGGAAAAAACAAGAACTACTGAGCAAAACAGGGCAGTGGATCAACAAAGGTATGGCTTCAGGTGACCCCATCATGAGAAGAATTGAAGCAGACTTACAACAGCAGCCATTAACACCAACAGATAAAAGGCCGAAATTAGAGAGAGCTCATAGTGCTGCGGAAAAAGAAAATCAACCTTTACTTCAACGCTCCAGTAGTGTATTAAGAAGGCAATATAGTCAACAAGATCAAGGACGATTAGCTCCCGGTGAAAGTGGAATGGACATAAGGACATCAAGAACAAGAGAGGATGATTTAAGATTCTACCGGGGTGAATTAGAAGGGTTAATGAAATCACAACAATACTCTAGTGGTCGCGGAGAATATAGAAATGATTCTTTAAGTTCTGAACAATCTTCGTCAATGGATTGTGCGCCGTTAGCTCCACCAGCGCGAGGTGGAGTCACTACCATAGTAGTTTCCGGAACAAAAAAACACAAACGAAGCGGTTCGACTAAAAAACAAACTTCATCAAGTGGAAATCAAGGATCAATCGGTGGACAGAGACATCATCAGCCGCAGCAACCACAGAGATCCTTCTCTAGTTCCGACGATGAACTTAGATCAACACCAGAGTGTACAAGTTGTGAAGAACACGACAGCGAAAAAGGTAGGGTATCTCGTAAAAATTATTCTTGTTGTTTTAGTTCTACTTCATGTGTTTACTTTTATCATTTGTTTTTTTTTTTTTTTTTTTTCAAATAATAAGTAATATAAATTCTGCTAAATTTTCATCAAGTAAATAATAGTACTTTACAATGATTTTCTTATGTTAAGTAATTTAAAAAATGTAATATTTTGTCACAGAAATAACATTCATACAAAGTCTATTTTAAAACTTAAACTTAGTTCTTTCAAAATTGCATAAAACATTCTCCCCACTCATGATTATGGCAGATGAATTTCTAAATTAGGTATAAACACCATATAAATTTCTTTTAACAGTTCTTTTTTTCTACCAATGAAACGGACTATTTTGAAAATTAAATAATACAAAATGTTGTAAATTATTTTAGTTAAAAACTATTTATATTTCCTCATTTTGAGATACCTTTACTATTTATGTTAGGTAATGAAATTGAGTCTTTTTTAAAAAATAATATCATACAAAATGACTATCAAAAATCTTGCAACAACTGTTTTCAACATATTTATATTAAATTATGTAAATGAATTACATTATGTTAAGATGAATCAACTGTTCAAAGATTAATCGATTTTTCTTCATCATTTTTGTCCTCACCAACTTTGGTTTGGACATTGTACGAACTTTCTCTTATATATGGAACTTTTATAAATAAGCATACTGCAATAGGTACTATTGTCTCCTGGACTCTCTTCCAAACTGAGGATAAAAGACTTAAAGGAATTGTTTCAAAGAAATACTCATTGTGTCATAAGACTGAGCCAAAGATGACCTAAGAACACTACTTTGTGTGCCAGATACTGAACAGTAATTTGAGAAGCTCACAGGATGACAAAAGACTAATAGAATGGGATCCGGGCTAGCCATGGCCCACAGTAACAGATCCTACATAATGCATTCATTGAAGAAATCTTTACAAATGATAATCCTAAAAAGTCAACGCCAAAATTGTTGTTTTTTAACCTTAATATGGGTTTTCGTTTCTTCTTTTTTCTTAACGACTTTACTATGTCCATTTGATCAATGGAGGAGTATTGGAAAAACGGAACCTATCAAGAAGATATTCAAAATAATTCAATAGTCCAAACTTCAGTGAGATAAGTGCATACCTCTATCAACTTAGTCATGCCACTCCCCTCTACCACTGTGATCTTATAGAATAAAAAATTAAACGTAACAATGGTTTTTCTACCCAAGTAGTACCGTTATGATTCTTGATATGTGCTAACATTTTACGGCCAAGAATTCATCCTATATTCTAATCACATATTCAGTATGTTTTGACAGTCAGATTAGTATGGTGAATAAAATTCCCAGAAATAGGCTTGCAGTTAAACTTACTTAGGATGTTCCAAAAATAATCATTCTAGTGTGGATATACTTGTGGCATTGATGTTGTTGGTTGATCATTGTCCACTGCTGTAAGAACTTGTTTATAAACACATTTATTGCACGATAAACAGTGAATAGATGTGAAATATCGGGTGATACAAATTAGTTAGAATGGTCATTAAAGTCATCCACTAACAGAATCAGTGTAACTGAAAGAATAAATCTATAAGTATGTTACTTTAAACAATTTAACTCGTATAAACAAATGAATAATTTATGAGTTAAATTCACAAGAGTATTTCCTACCTCCGAGTTTTAAAAATATAATCATTATAATTATAAGTAAAAGTGGCATTAAATAAATATATTTTTTCTACTACATGCTACATTTGAATCAACTGTCTTAAGTACAGAACCTGAGTGGATTCTATCACCATAAGATCCTGTATCTGATCAATAGTAGTAGTGGTATGGTGTTGAAATGTTAGAGATCTATTATGCCCCCTACTTCTTCTATGTGGTACTTCCGTTTATAGAAACCCATCCAACTCTAACTCCTTTTGGAAGTGTAGCACATAAAGAAGTCAAGGGTAAGTATCTCCTCTACACTAATCTGAAAACGTCAAGACTTTAGCCCTTTTCTGCATTATTACAATGCATTCAACTAATGGATAGTGTGGAGTCTCCTCTCCCGCTTATCAGAATCTCCACGTACCAGTGGATCAGTCGGTCATCTATGTTGTCCTAGTAGGGGGAGCAGAGGTACCTTCTTGCGTGTTTCTAAGGTCTTTCTGGACTGTCTTCTCCTCTTTATTTGATACTTCGTCTATCAGAGGTGATTCCTTCTACTAGGTTTATTATCTCCTCATTGTCAAAGAAATGTTGACAAACTAGTAGATTCCCCCTACTGATAGTTGTCATAGAACTTTATGGAGTCTTCATGTGTTCTTCCCACGAGCAACTAGAGAAAGGATGATCCATCCAGCCACAGAGTGCTGCTTGGTCACATAGGGCTAATTTATTTATACTGTGGTTACCAAGTATCCCACAAGCTTCGTATGCTACACCCTTTGCCCAATACCATTCACTCCATCGATACAGGATGCTTTACACTTTGGTTGGGCTGCAAAGCAGAAGAAAAGCGGAGATGAAAACATAGGAAGGAGAGTTAAGGTGAATTAGGGCTGACAGAATAGATCGAGAAAGATTCATCATGTGGGAGTGGAAGTAGTGCAGGTCAAGGGGAAGACCTCATGAAGAGTAGGAGTCTAAGGAGGCAGATTGAAGTGGATGCCCACTCGGCAATGGGTTAGGTTAGGTAAAATATCTCTTTAACATTTTTAGGTTATTATTACTTAATTAATTTAAAAGCTTTTTAAGTCCGTTTTTTTGGTAGCTACATGCAACTTGGTGGTGGTTTTATTCTACCAAGTGGATAAAATTAATGGTATTTTAACAGTTAATGATTCTACACATTATTAGTTCATTATTTTTTATAGTTTTGTTACTAAAATCAAAGTTTTATTGTAATATAATTAAACTATTACATTATACTAAATTTGTGCAGTGTACTGTTACTTTTATTACGATTAGCTTTGTTTAGATTTTATTTTTTAATCTTTTAATTAGGTTTATTTAAAGTGAAAACATCGAATTTGAATTATTATTTTTATTTTATCTGTTCTCCAATTAAGGTACTTTAAATTAATTGAGGAAAACTTAAAGTAATTGCGCTATTAAGTTGCAACATCTATTAAATAGTATAATCAAATCAAATTATTTATCATATAAGGTTCTGGATAAACTCTTTAAGATGGTGCCTAACTATAAACTAATTTTACTCAGAATGCTTCAGATGATTTTTACCATGCATTATCTTATCTTTTTAGAACTAGTTTCTATAAAGGTAATTAAATTCCAAGAGGAATTGTATTTAAAATTTTGTATGTTTCATTTAAGAGACAAAAATTTGTAAACTAACCTAAATTAAAATTCTAAAAAAATTTAAATAATGTCACATTTATAAATAAATTTTCTGTAATATTACAACATATAAGGTTAAAGCCTGGTAACAAAATTTACTTTATATTGGACCATAATTTATTGGAATTGGAAATTAGTTAAAAGGAAGTTCTTTGGTGGCGTTTTAGAAAGTTCTTGCTAACTCCTGCATACCTTGAAACCTGCATATCTATAGTACCAAATAAATAAATAACCATTTAAGATATTACAAAACAGTATTACTTTTTTTAAATAGTAATACAATTTTATTGGTTATTTAAAAGTGTGATTTTACATTGTGCAGAATTTGGACAAAATCTAAAATGTAGACCTATCTTGATAATAATAGCTTTGTTAATATGCTTTTTAATTAACAATTTATAATATATGTTATAAATTTCTATTGTAAAATATGTTTGTTTATAGTGACTTTCCCATTAAAATAGCATTTCTAAAGTAAGAGGAACTCAAGGTAAGGCATACAATACGGTACCCATAACCAAATTACGCACATTTATATATAATTTTGTATTTGTGCATTTCACTCACAGGTGATTTGGACAATATTGCTGGCGACGATCGGCTGGAAAAACAAGCGATATTAGATGAAAAAATAAAAAAGTTCTTAGCGGTGAGGATAAATGTGTTTTTGTTGAGCAGGTGTTGGTGTGCTGTGTTTGTTTTGCTGTGGCATGCCCCCTCGCAGTCCTTCCTACCATCTGCTACAGCATTTCAGTCAGACTGTAATGAATAAGAAGCAATTCAATATTTAATTCAGTGCCCTTTATGAAGACATAATATTTCAATATGTTAATTGAAATTGTTCATTTAATTGTAAGATGATAAGTTACTTTTGAATGGACACTATTTAAAATAAAACATCAGAACTAAATTTTAAGATAATACTATGTACTGGTATTAAATTCTATATCAAACAAAATATTACTACAATTGGAAATGTTGCGATTATTATTAACTTCGTTTAAATTCATGAAGCACAATATAAATTTAAAATTTTAATTTATCCTAAGTACTCCCAGCACACAGTGAGATTTAGCCTGTATCTATATCCATCTGAACCTTATACCAGATCATAAATCTCATCTTTTAAATATTCTTCAATATCCTTTACTTGTCCATTCGTTTACTATTTGTCCATTTAATATTATTTTTGCCCTGTAACTTCTTATTTTAATTGTGGTTAATATGTTCCTACTACTTCTTTTTTATTAACATTTACTAAGTCCTCATAATTCATTTTCTTACATTACATTTGTTATTCCTCTTCTACCTTAAATTGAATTACAGCTCTCATAATTAACCTTTTTCTCAAATACTCTTTGTGATTATCACTATTGTGTTTACATACATAAATAAACCGTCTCCATGGTATGATATGAAGTTCGGAAATTATAGGCTCTAGTATTACGATCTAACAGCATACTTCTGGTAACTTAGAGTTATGCAGTGTTACATGGTCCATTCCTCCCAAGCTTGAACATTCTGAACTGAATCCATGAACCCACAAAAATACAACTATTCAACATACCAAACAAATAAGCCTCAAAATATAGGCTGTGGACTTCTTTGCTTAGGTATAAATTCACTGCTATCACATACATAACTACTGGGAGAGTTATTGTAATCTAATTTGATTGTCACTACTCAGTTTTGAAGAGCACATAATGAGCTTAGTAAGCCAATAATTTGAATTTTCATTGCCTTATTCATTTTGTTTCGAGTAATTTCAAGTTTTCAAGTAATCACAAATCTGGTAGTCTGCTCCCTGAAAATTACAACTCTACAGATTTTACTAAAGTTGTAATACACAATATATTTTTCAGAATGTTTTTTGTGTTGCCTTTGGGAATAGTATTTACTAAAAATATTTTGTATCAAATGAAATGGTTTGTGTTATTATTATTCATATAGCATTCAGCTTTTTGTTAAAAATATTCTGTTAAATAACCTAACTTAACCTATTTCAATTTATTTGCATATGTCCTTAAGTAGGTATAGGTGTAAACAACAGTTGAAATGAGTAATTGTAATAATTTTTTCATAATTTAATTCAACTTTAATTATATTTACAATTCAAATTTTATACCATATTATATATAATCGTAATACATGATGAGGAAAACAATTTAACTTCATAGATGTTCAAACTGTTGACCATCTTTGTTGACACAATCTTGCAGTCAATCTTCACGGCAAAGATCTATTTCATTGTTGATTTCATGTAGCCCTTCAGAGATGAAATATTTCATGTTGTTTAGTGTATGTGACTTCAGAAAAACACCTTTTCCATGACAAACCCCCAAAATAAAAAGTCCATGGGCGTCAAATCAGATGATGGCGGTGGCCAACCAATGGGACCACAATAACCTTTTTATTTACTAGAAATTTCTGATGCGGTAATTTTCGAGCAGAATTATTAGTAGTGTAGTGTAGTCTTGTTGAAAAATAACATCATAGTGACAGTGATGTCTAATTTGAGGGACCAACCGAAACTGTGACACCACTAAGCTGCTTTTGAACGGTTTCACGAGAACTCCTGTGAATACTAAACACAATTATACTAGTTTATAGCTACACTTAATTTGAAACAAGCTCTGACCGACCAAATACCTTCACCAAGACTCCATTTCCTTCCCTCTGTTAACACAATTTCCCACAACTGGATACGCCTGTCTGGGCCATCTTCCAAAAAAACATAAACAAGTGTTGGGCGATACAATTTAACACCACGATAATATTGCAGCCTCTATAATGATCTTTTTTGATTTTACAAGCTAAATCAACGCTCTTACTTGTGATTTCTTACAAGGGTTTTTCATAAAAACTTCAATATCTAACAGTTATCCTCAGTCGAAACAGTAAATGGTCAATACATTCATTTGCACTAAAATCAGCTCTGTTCTTTGAAACTTATATACAGTTTTTAAATTAAAAATTTGGTTGATGGCTGAGTTCTAAATGATTCTTCCCAATTACAACAACAGTTTCAGCATTTTTACGCTTCTAGTGACTTCAATCCTTTAAGATACACATTTGTTCTTCAGCCATTAAAAAAGCTTTTAATTGACTGTAAGTTGTTACTAGGGTTCGAACTAAAATCAGTCATCTATAATGAAAAACTAAACCAGCTGTTGTTGAGTCTAATGGTTTCAAGAACATATGATAACATAACACTGATATTTCAACTGTTAGCCTACATATGAGCATCATTGTACACTGTGTTTGTATAAATATTGAATAATCAAGATAATGAAAGCCTTACCATACCTCCAACTTTCCTTCTTCTTTTTTTGGTAGTGGACCTTACGTGGAATTTCATTAGTTACATTTTTGGCTACCAGTATGAAAAACTGTGATTTTGTTATTCTGGTTCTACTATAACATTTTACAAAGAGGTGATAAAAATGTGTTGGTGACTCTTCAAACAGTTCCGAGAAAAAATGTTTCAACTGCACCTCTTCTCTTTCTATGAATAAAAACTTTTTATTTTCTAATTCATCAAAGAAAATTTTTAATTGATTCTACATTTACTTAATATTGTTCCCTGTTTAAAAAAAATGATTTGCAGTTTTATTAACTTTGTGATTTATTTAATATCTTAAAGTCCTCTTAATTTATTTTCTGTTTGTCATCTTTTTGTGTGTACACCTGTGTGTATGTAATGAAAGGATTTTTTAATTCATTTATACTTTCTCAATTATATTATAGTATAAATAAAGTTACGTGATAGGTAACTAACGTCTAGTTATTTGAGGTTTATGGATATCTCCATTTTCAGGTTTTGTGAGTCCAAAAAAGTGGTGTTTGAAATTATGTCCGTCTGTCATCTACCTATATATCTCTCAGTCAACTGCCATTTGTGAGGTGCTCTATAGCCCAAATGTGTGGACCAATTGTAATAAAATATTATTCATGGGTATATGTTGGGTAAAATATACTAAAAAATTGGAGGTAGCTGCTATAAGACAAAAAATACAAAATTAGGATTTCCTAAAAATCGGCTCAAATTATTTTAATACATTTTTAGTCGAGTGTAGCGATTAAGAATGTTGGCCATCTCTAAAAAAAAAAAAAAAAAAGTTATGAGGTGATCAGATATCAATAAAAGCTAAAACATTGACTACGAGTCTGTTATAAAAGAAATGGAATTGTATCTACAAATTTTATTCAAATTTTATTGAAATATGAAGATTAATGACCCAAACCCATTTACAAAATCCCAAGTAAAACGGTTCACAAATTAAACAAGCAACAAAAACATGAACTATGGCCACAGCCGTTAACAACTTGATTTTAATTAAATACAACTTACGCTGAAGACTGTTTATGGCACAAGCAAAGTTTATTCTTAAGCAAAGATTGGTTAAATATAATTATACGTATAATTTTTTTTCCAAGATCTAATGTTTGACTGACAACTACCGAATGACATTTTTGTGATAAATAGTTTTGGTTGGTTTTAATTTGGTTTTAGGATGGTTGAGTAAGAAAGTTTGTGCAATGTTTTGACACCATTTTTTAATCAAAACTATAATTTATATTTATTTTGTTTTTTCCAATGGTGATTATTGCTTTATTTCTTACTAGAAGTTATCCATTTTAAACTTATTTGTTTTCCCAGCCACGTATTTTGTCGATAAATTCATCTTTCCTGTAAAATTTTATTCAATTCTTACCTGTTCTATTCTTACCATAGTTAAGCCTAATGGGCCTTTTCTAACCAACACATCATCCAGATAACAAGATCCTAATTGAATACCACCACTTTCCAAGCCAACCTGTCCTTTTGAAAAACCGTAACAGATCAAGAAAGGAAATTTCTCGTAGCTCCTCCATACCAAGTACTCGATGTCTTGCTCAGAAGGACACGAAATTCTCCGCAGGTTCCTCCGGTACACATCTATCTTAGTGAGACTCATTATTCTGTCGAACCATCGGAAGATCCTATTCAATAGACAATCACTCTCAGGTCCTTCTAGTACCTAGTACCCTCTGCTTCTTTGATCCACAAGTCCTAAAAATAGATTTTTGACTCCCTACAGTCTACTTTCTCTTTTTTTTAATACCTAACCACTGCCTAATCTTCAGTCAATATTTTTACATTACCAAATTATAATGTTCAAGTTAGATTATAGTTTTTAGAAAAATGTAATTCTTTTAATATATCTATTATTTTTTTTAAATAGATATTGTTGTGCTACACACCAATCTACAAAATAAACCACTTGAAAAATAAGAACTAAAAGAAAACATATCTTTGTTTAAGTCCAATAGTATGGTTTTACAGTTTGTTTTAACTAATTGTACATAATAATTATAAAAACCTATTTAGTTTTTGGTAAAGAGTCCATTGCACTTAGAATTGAATTGTATCTTATTCATACAGTATTGACTTCATGATTATTTCTTGTTTAGCAAACAGTCGGCGCTTGTCAATGCAATGCCGAATTCTTAAAATATTTAAAAAACTAATTATCTTTATTTGTTATAATTATTCTGGATTTTTTTAAAGTAAAAATAAAGTTTAAAATGAAGATATAATTGGTTCACTACGCTATTTGAATGTTACTTAAAGGAAATAATGAACATTTTTTAGGCATGTTTGGTGAATTACATGCAAAAAATTGTGACTATGAAAAGCGTTTCTATTGAATAATTCAAAATTAACGTTAAATGATTGTAAAAATTATACAAATATAATTTACAAATACCAATAAGTGATATAAATTGGTATTAATTTTTAAAACGTTACAAAATTTATCGTGTTTACAAAATCAAATGTTTAGCATTGTTTTGATAAAATAACATAATATTTTATATTCTCAATAAAGAACCAAAAATCAAAAAACTACTTTTAAATCAGTTTTGTTTCGGAGTTAAAATAAATGTAAATTGAATATTAGTTCGAATAAACAGATTTATTACAATGAATTTAAATATGTACTTATTTAAATTGTAAACCTGTGGAATTTTTCCCAAAGATGCAATTATTTTCGAACATAATACAAGAGAGAAAATCTTTATTGTATGGGGTGAAGTTAGGACCAAAGGTTTTTCTCTTCCATTTAATGACTGCAAAATTACAAAATGCATTAATACTTAATAAATAATTATCAAATAAAACATATAATGATTACAGAATGCAAAATAAAAATTAGATATCTATTTATAAATACAATTACAAAAAAAAATATAATAAAACATAATAATTACAAAATGAAAAATTAAGAAAAAAATTTTACTTTTTACAAATCAAATCAAACAAAAGACAAGAATTTGAATATGAAAAAACTATTTGAAAAAGCACACCTACATACACACATACATTCAAACCACTTCCTTGAAACAGTCTAGGTGCTACCAACTAGTCAACACTATCATGAAAGCAGTAATTCGAAATATTTTTTAAATGAGCACTATCTTTTATGCTTTTAATATATTTAATATAGTTGTAAATCTTACATGTCATCAATGCAAACAATTTATTAAATATAACAATGTTATGTTTTGGTATAATAAAGATTATCTCTAGAATTGATGTTCAAAATAAATACAAACATTTCTGACAACAAAATATGATAATTTCTTAAAGTATTATTGTACAAACAGAAATTTTATATTAGTATTTTTAAACATGATCATAATGTTTTAAATAAAAAAATATAACGTAAACTATAAGTTTGAACATTCTGTAGTTCGTTAGCTAGTTGTCATGTCATTAAACTCAGTGTTACAATAATTGAAATATGGACAAATTAATGACTTCACCAGCTGAACAATTGCTAACATTAAATACTAATAGATTTTTTTCAGAAAGTGCATGCCAGCATAAACTTTATTGCATGAGTCATTACAACTTAAAGTACTTTTAAGTGCCAATCCAAAAATCTTAAACTTTTCATAATAAGAGCGAAACAAAATGAAATCATTGTGTCTAGCTTATCGCTCTACATCAGTTTCCATTTTGAAGGCTATACAGAATTTAAAATTCAAAATAAAAACCATTTATTACTACACATCATTTATTCACCATAGTAAATAAAATTATTTCAAAGTAGGCTACATTATTTTTAAAACTGTGCTTTTATTTAGCTAGTTAATTCAATTTTGTGGAATTTATTACAAGTTAGTTGCATGAAATATTATTGTTTCGTGATTTTTTTCCCACCAGTACAGATTTTAAACATATTAATTAATATATTGAATAAAACAAATATATTTAGTAAATGTGCGTGGGCGTTATATTTTTAGTTTTGTTTCACAATCTGCAAGGAATACAATGTGTTTGTTTATTAGAACAAAGAAAAACAGTTCTGTGATTAAATAAAACTTTTATGTTATAAGAAATATGGGGGACAAAATCATTGACTGTAATAAAACGTAACTAACTGTTCAATAAAAACTATTTGGCATCTTTTTGTCTGAACATCGAAGAGTAGGCATATTTTCCTTAGAAACTACTTAAATAATTTTAATGAAACTCTACTCATATATTTTTATCATTAATGACAAATAATTTCCAAAATGTACATAAACTTTAAAAAATCTCAATTTTTAAGCTTTTCCCCCAATATATGGAAAGAGATGGTCAAATTTTAATCCATTGCTGATGGTGACGCCCTCTATCTGCAGCTATGGACAGACCATAAGTATATAATCCTTAAAACTATATTGAGTTTCCTCCTTAAATATGGATATTTAAAAGTACGTTTCAAAAATTAAGTAAACTATAGTTTAAACAAAAAGAAAGAAGTGATAAAGAAACATAATTTTGATTAATTATTCAACTCTGATTGTTATTGAGGATGAGAATGGAACATTAAGAGCATCCAATTTGTAAATCCCATAACATTAATTAGGTTTGGTTTAAATGCTATAACGGTTTATTTGGATTTAAATTTGAGGTGTCTACTCTATGTTTTGTTAAAATTTTGTATGTCTGTTACAACTGTTGAAGACAGTAACGAATCCAATCCAGTAAGGAATATATAATTATATTGTCCAAGTTAAAACATCAGAAGTATTTTCTGCATACTAAAGGCATCTAATATCTTTTATTTTTCCTTTTTATTTAAAGACGAAAAACCTCTCAGTCATCATCACCTTATTAAAAAAAAAAAATAATAATAATAATAAAAAGAAGTAATGAAGATCAAATAAATACACCTAGTCCTTGAACACTCTATTTGTGTTTGGATCGGAAGAAAAACAAGAGCTGGTCAAGAATGACCCGCTAGGAAAGATGAAAGAGAGGGATCTCTCCCAAGACTACATCCAAAAATGTGTAGATCAGCTTGGGCTTGTCCGTAATCAGTACAAGTCCCTGTAAGTGAGTCCCTGAGGTCGAGTTCTCCTCTTGAACCTACCCATAGCCCTTGCAAATCTTAGCAATCTAGGATATTCATATTCTGTAGATATTCCACAGCTTCAATGATGTGATCTCTAAGAGAGTTCATTATCTGGTTATGAGACAATCCTTTAATGAATTGAGAATGAGACATGTCATATTCAGATGTCCTGTAACTGACTGTTTATCATAATAATATATTGAGTTCTTTTCTATTAAACATGGAATACCTTTCTTCCAGCTTCTCAGACCCTCCAGTCTCACCAGATTACTTCAGCAGTATTCAATACGATCTAAATAATGAACTTTTATGTTATAATATAACTGTGCCTAAAAAATAGAAGAAAATTATTTGTAATTGTGGTAGTTTATTCTAAAAGAGACTCCATTGATTACACAATTTTATGATATTCCCAAAATAGTATTCTATATATTTTAATTAATGTTTAGTGACAAAAAAAACCACTCAGCCATCACCTTTAAAAATAGAAGAAACAAGTGTAACATAAAGACCCATTATAGTCCTCGAATACTCTAATAGCATTTTGGTTGTTGAAGAACAAGAGTTGGTCAAGTGAATACTTGATAGGAAATTTGAAAGAGAGGAATCTAACAAAAGACTACATGAAAAAAGATGTAGATCCAGGATCCTTGGACTTGTCACGTACATACACAATATATGTGAGCCACTGATGGCTCATATTTATTTAATTTCATTTATTTTCTCTTGCTGCTGACAAATATCATTATTTTAGTAGCAAGGGTGACATTAAAAAAACTTACTAATATTAGCATTATTACATACATCAATTAAACACTTACTTAAGATAGGCTTTGTAGATAGATAGATAGATAGATAGATAAATAATATTAAAACAGAACAAAATATCTATTTTTATAATAAATCGACACATTATAATAATTATAATATTAAAATAAGAGGCTGCCACTAAATTATATTAAAACATAATTTTACAATTTCAATTTACAGAAAGGGCCTTTTTATACATAAACAAAACTATAAATAAATTAATAACAGTAGGGCAACACATAAAATATTAAATTAAAAATTCAATGATCAATAAATAACCACAACAGCTTCTTCATGATGAGATCCCAAAAAATTCGACAAAGAATAAAAAATTTTTTAGTTAATACCCTGCAAGGCCCTCCTAAATTTGTTTACACAAGATTAGCTTTCAAATATCCCAAAACTGTCATGGAACTTAACTCCAGTAAACTTGACCTCCCTTTGAGTTTTGCCCTGGATGCATTTTTCCTACTGTGAATATTGTACGAATGAAATCTGTTGACTCTAAGGAATTTGTCCTCATTTTTCTTAATAATTATAATGCACTCATAAATTAAAATACTGTACATGGAAAAGGGAATATATTCAATTCCTTAAAAGATACTTACAAGGCCATGAGAACCACACATGACTCACACAACTCTGTTCTGGTTTAAAAAGATAATATCACTAAACTTCTCCAAAAATGTTCCCATGTTCAAAGAGAGAATGGAAGTAAACAAAAATATAATGTACAAGTAACATGTATAGAGCAACAGCCTTCTAATGTTCTAATAGCGTAAATAAATGTACTTAATTTTTTTCACCACAAAATCATGTGCTGCTACAAATTCAAATATTCAACAAGAATAGAAGCATTGACAATGGGATTTTAAGTTTTCCTAATGTCAATGATATGTTCCTCAAGTTAGATTTTCCTCTATTGATAAAATTATTGAACAACATTTAGTGCAAGTTTATTTCTCAACAACCATGATTGGAAGCTTAAAATTGAACCCGTTGTCAATTTCTCAGCCTAATTCATTGATTTATGTCTGATAACTACACTGGTATCATCAGCATAAAGTATCAAATGCACATTGCTTGAATTAAAAATTAAGTCATTTACATAAATTATAAACAATAGAGGACTAAGAACTCTATGTGGGATTCAATTTTTAAGGAAGAAAGTTGAGTTCCCAGAGAGTTCACATATGACCTAGAAACCATTTGTGTTCTCCTTTATAAGTAAGACTTAATCCAGTTGTTTGCTAAACCACGAATTCCATAAAATGAAAACTTTTCCAATAGAATCTGGTGATTTACCGTGTCAAATGCCTTGATCTAATTAAGGAATATTCCAAATACATTCCCCTTAGACTGAAAACCTCTAAGCACATACAAACAAACTCATGAATAACTGTTATTCTTGACTTTCCTTTTCTAAACCTGTTCTGTATAGAAGCAAACATTGAATTTCTCACAATACAGCAAAACTCTTAGTTTCATTGCTGTCTCGAATAATTTTGAAAAAATTAACGGTAAAGATACAAAACACAAATTGTCTAATTTACGTGTATCGTTATATTTATGCAAAAAAAAATCCCAGAAATAAAAGAATAGTTAATTAAATGAAAAGGTGTTTAAAATTAATTTAGCATTTTTGTTATTAACAAAATCTGGAATGTTAATCTCACATGAGCTGTTGTTCTTTAAGTTTCTTATTATTCTCATTATTTTGATAACAGTTACCGGAAAAAGAAAAATTGAGTCAGAAAAACGGCGATTACCTATATTATGAGAAAAGTTACACCTAAAACCATCATCATTCAAACCATAAGTAACATTTGAGAAAGAATTGTTAACTGAGAGACAACTTTATTCTGCCCATCAATTAATTAAACTGCCCTTATCCCACAGCAAAATATTTTTTATATTGCTAACATTTTTCTTGGATTGATTTTTAACTACCTCCCATACAGGAATATATTTATCATTAAACTACCTTTTCACTAATTTAATAACGCTTTTATAAGAAGACATTGGAGACACTAGATATTTGCCCGTTGGTGAAGTGAAATTTTATGTTGTTTGGTTTTGAATTTGATTTCTTAGTTAGTTTAGGAACTTTTTATAGTCTCTTTTTGTTATGGCGATAATGACAGCGGTGGTTTTTCGTCTTTAAAAAAAAAAAAAAAAAAAAAACAAGATTAATTGTTGCAGATGAAGTGCTCCACAATTTACAAACTAAAGTAGATCTTCTGCCTATATACTAACGACCACTTATCTCCTCTACTACTTGTGGCTCGTATGAACCTCGCCAGTTCTAGGATGTCCCTTCTCCTTAATATTAACCGAGATATAAAGGTCCTTATTTTTCAGTACCAAACACCTCCCACTAAATTTAATAATAGCTAAAACATTAATTCAGTAAATCACTTAATGTGTCATTTTTCTCGCATTTATTGAAAGATGGTCATCCATGTGACGTAACAGTGTTCTGTTAACAAACAATCACTATCATAATATCTCCACTGTTCATAAGTGCTCTTTCTCTAAGCCTCAATGACCTTCACCCCCAGTTTCTATAATGTTTCCGCTAGTTAAGATAAGGGTTTTTTCTTCAACTACCTACCTTCTCCATAACATCTTTAAAACATCATTGATTTATTTGAGGTGACTACATTAACACTCGTAGAGTTTTAAGAAAGTCCACCATTGTCCCCTACTTCAATCTTTATACTTCTTGATTATACTTTATGGTGTGTCAGCCATATTTTATTTAGTCTTACAGATTTTGTTCTCTTTGGTTTTATTATAACAACAATTTTTATCACTTTTTAACACTAACAGTTGTTATTTTCAAGAAGACATTGACAACTTTATGTTCCGTAAAACAAAACCATTTATAATTATAATTTTGATTTATTTTAACATGGAAAAATTGTCTGATAACAGACCACTTTTAAATTGTAAAAATATTAAACACAATTAGGCCTACTTTTCAAAATTTTATATCAGTGCAATTTCTTTTTCACACAATTCAATCTCAAACATTAGTGACTACCGCATATCAACAGTTTTCTAATAGGTAAAGTTGAACACTTAACAGTATACAAAATTGATGTATATAATGGGCACACAATTAGAGATAGTAGTAAAATAGCTTCCTTTCCTCTTCAAATGAGTAATTACATATTTTAAAGCCTATTAATATTAATATGACTGTAATGATTTCATAAGTAGCTAAATTGCAATTTAATTTTAACCACCACTGTTATAAAATATGCTCATATACACTTTGCTCTAAATGATTTAGAGTTCTACCTTACTCTAATCAACCAAACTATAGTTCCTTTATTGGTGTAACCCTAACCTCCCGAACGGTAAACACCCAACTACATGTAAGTCCATAAACACTTTTATTGTTGCAAGAAAAAGAAAGGTAGAAATAGAAAACTAAAAATTCACCTTAATTGTATTTATATGATTAAAATTAACCAATTACTGTATCCCCCTTTTTTGGTTAGTAAAACTAATACCTGTCCAGTTAAACACCTAACTGTGTCTATAAACATTTTTCTTGTTACAAGAAACAATAAGGTAGAAATAGAAAACTAAAAATTCACCTTAATTGTATTTATTTAATTAAAATTAACCAATTACTTTATCCCACCCCTTTTTGGTTAGTAAAACTAATACCTGTCCAGTTAAACGCCTAACTACATGTAAGTCCATAAGCATTTTTCTTCTTGCAAGAAAAAATAAGGTAGAAATAGGAAACTAAAAATTCACCTTAATTGTATTTGTTTGATTAAAATTAACCAATTACTTTATTCCTCCCCCCCCCCATTTATTGGTTAGTAAAACTAATACCTGTCCAGTTAAACACCTAACTATATGTAAGTCCATAAACACTTTTCTTGTTGCAAGAAAAAATAAGGTAGAAATAGAAAACCTAAAATTCACCTTAATTGTATTTATTTGATTAAAATTAACCAATTACTTTATTCCTCCCCCCCCCCCCCCATTTATTGGTTAGCACAACTAATACAATAATTAGAATAACAAAATCCAAAAATAAATACTACAAAATTGTAAAAAATAATACAAACTGAATTATATAAACTCAAATATACACTAAGAACAAAACAATAAACAGAAATATATGTAATTAATTCAAACACTGAACTACTCCACACATCACAAAGTTCGGCAAATGAGATAAAAACCTGCATTGCTTACCTCATCACATACCCAAATATATGTGGCTTTAAAACAACTACATTATATTTCAATATATATATATATTTAATGTAACTTGTTACGTACTACAATTAAAACCTAGTTTCACAATAGTTTACAAAGTTAAAATACACACGCAAAAAAAAATATTAAGCATTTTGTATTTGTATTAACCAACATTTTAACTTGTTACAAAATTGTTTTACAGAAAAATAAAAGAATTTTAAATAATCAGATAGCTGATTAAACATCAACGGTGCTAAAAACTGAAATGATTTTATTTAATATTTATAATTTAGTTTTAAAATTTAAAAAAAATTTGATTACCCAGGTTTTAAATATGATAATTTAAATTTGTTTCTGGTACAATCATTCTGTTAAGACATCTTCGAAATTTTTAATTAGTGTACGTATATTAGAGGCAAAATTTTGAAGTTTATAAAAATAGGAAAGAACGAATCACAATCCGACAGGCTAGTAATTAACTTTACTATCATTGTTTTATGACCTTATAACAGCCCGTTCTAAATTTGATTTATATTTGGTCTACTTTGAATAGTTCAGCAATAGTGTATTCACCAAACAGCATAAGAAATAGTCATTATTTTATAAAATTATCATGTTATTTCTAAATTTCTCAGCATCTCTAGTATTCTCTTAATATTTCTTAATTTGCATTTTGTACTATTTTATTTCATATTAATCCTTAAATGTATTTTTTATATGTTTTATAATCTTGTTGTTGTAATGTTTACTTGTATCCTTATATTCTATCAACCTTTCCTGACATCACAAATTCCTTTTTTCTTTCCCTTAAAGTAAATAATAATCATTTTGAAAAAAACAACAAACAATACCAAACTGAATTGCCGGTGGAAGTTCACAATGGTTGGCATCACTGCGAAGGACCAGATCGTCATAGAGATGTGAAGGTGACATTGATCGACTCACGTCGAAGGAAGAAAACTGTTCGTTTTGATGGTCCACAAACAAAAGATTCAGGCATTGACACTTCAAGTACTTTTACTTCTAGTGAAGATTCCAACTCTACACCCAAGGTATACAGAATGTCCTCATCACCAATGTTTATTATGCCTAACCTTGTCACAAAGCTAACAAAAGAGAACATGACTTTTATACAAAAAAAAAAATACAGACAATACAAGTTTCCATAAAGACCATAATTGTTTCATCACTCATGTGTTATACTGATGGTATCTTTTAACATGTTGGACAGTTTTTAGGATAAATTTTTAATTTTAATAGGCAAACGCTTACTTTGTAATTTAAAACCTGATGATGGATTTTAATTTTATTGTTTAGAAAAATAATAAAACCATGTGGAATATATATGGTGAAATAAAATATTTTACCAAACTTTTGAAATGATAGGGGACATAAAAGGACAAAAAAGTTTATATAACCATTCAAAAATGCTCCCTTTTCCGCTGTCCGCTATTATTTTGTGTTTTTTCAATGACAAGGTATAACTCGAGAAGAAATTGAGATATTGATACCAAATTTAGCAAAAGTTTTATAATTTTGTAGTTCTTTTCAAAAATCATATAATATTTCACGTAATATTTTTAATTTGGTAGTCATTAAAATTTTTTTGTTTCTCCATAGTTTAACTTCATGAACTGTAAAATTTTAATGGTCACTATTTTAAAACTGTTAAGTGGAAACTTATAAGATTTTTGATACTACCTATAAAACACCCTCCATAATTTGGTATCGATATCTCATTCATTCTGAAGTAGTATCATGTTATTGAAAACCCCCAAAATGACGGACAGACTGAAAAAAGAAACATTTTAAGATATATTTATATATAAATTTGTTTCTTTTTTTATGTCTGCTATCGTCCCGAACCTTGACAACACATTTCATGAAGACTGTATAAAATATCCTACAAAGATTTCCCTTTACAACGATACACCTTTATACAATCAATAATATTCTTAACACCGATAAAACATTTTAATTAAACCAACCCAGTGTTTTTAACTGACTTAATATGTAATAATATCAGATGTTACATGTTTCTCAAACAAATAGTGTTTATTGTTTATAATTTCCAGACAAACCTTGTACAAATCCATCCATTTTACCAGCATAATATGCTCTCTTTACAACCATAAGGTTATATATGAATCAATATACATACAGTATATTATATGTATATAGTGATTGGACGAATCAAATTATTAATTTGTTTTACTTCATCTTATGCAAGCCTAGTGTTAATAAAGTAATGGGGGAACAAAAATTGAGATTTTCATAGAAGTATTTGTTTTGAGATTCCCTGAGTTCAAAAAAGTTGTATTTGAAATAGAAATTTGTCTTTCATCAAGTATACAACCTAAACAGACAAACCGATTTTTATAACATTTGATCTTGGCATAATTTGATAATATCTTAAAAGTTCTTACTAAATTTTTAAAATGACAAAATATTGAAGTAAACAAAATTTTAAATAGCCAATGATTTTCATCTAATTTATAGATGTAGCCTCTAAGGGTCAGAAACTAAATTTAATGGTCTTCATCTTCAAAAGTGTCGGTTCAGGGTTTATCTGTCTAAATTAGAAAATGGACAAGTAGGCCTAGGAGGTCAACTATCTAAAAGATCGTCCCGACGGATTTACATCAAATTTTGTGAATTCTATTAGTATTTTCCAATTTATTCACCTATTTTTTTTTAATACAACTTGGTATTTGATAAATATTTCTTTAGCTCATTTGAAGAGTTCAACCCTCTAAGATGACCAATAACCCACTTTATGACCAATAACCACAAAACTGGCATTTTTAGAGAGATAGTGACAAATAATTTTGCTTGCTGAGACTCTGAGTTCCGTATAAAGAAAGATAGTACAAAAATTATTTATTATTTCATTTTTTTTAGTTATGTTAATTCTTTTACATTTTTACAAAACTAGTAAAACTAATGGATAAGCTACAATATTTTGTTCCAGAAAGTATTTCCTTCAAGAACCTCTCACATTACGAGTAAAAACTATATGTTGCAATCAAACATAACCAATACAAACTCCATCCGATTTTTTAATACAGTTATAAAACACTTTTATTGTCATTACTGTAAAATGTTCTCTTTTGTTGAGCATCTGAAAAACCTAGGACACTTTATTTTAGTTCCCTATTCCACGATTTTTTCAGGTATTTAGGCCAGCTTGTAGTAGAAAAAGCAGTCTCATTATTCCAAAACAATCCTATGCAAATGACCTGGCATGAAATATCCTTTAACATATTATCAAGTGTTCCCTTGTAGGCAAGTAGTCAGTATTTATTTCAATGCTGATTTCAGACTTCTATCGTTATTTAATAATAAAATTCAGTAGTCTATGACTTCTATTTCTTAAAAACATTAAAGTACAATTATTATTGAGGCTTAAAATCACTTCAATTAATCTTGGGCGCTAATGGAATTAATGCAATTATTAGTTTTGTAACTCAATATATACATTTTGATCAATATACATTTCAATTTTTTTATATATAATTTTTTTGGTGCAATAATCAGTAATTAAATAATACGTAATAATGCAGGCCTTGTATATATTTATTTTTCTACATTGTGGAAACATTTAAAGAAAACTTTAAAATGGTAAATATTTGTTTTAGTCCTTTTAAAGTTATAAATTTACCAAAAATTTTAAAGATTGGAAATCGAATAAAATTACTAGTTTTCAAATAGAGTTTTCAAGAATAATTTTTCACAGTTAGGCCCTACAAAATCTTCACTCTGTGTATTTTTAAATACACATCTTAGAAACGATAGCATTTTCACTAAAACACAAAATTATATCATATAGTTTAAAACAATTAGCACTAAAAGTAAAAAAATAAATAAATTTTTTTTAAAAAAACTCGGAAAATATTCACAAAGTATCAATCGAAAAAGAATCTAATAAATTGTTAGAAAACTTGACCAATAATGTATGTTTTGTGTATGCAATCTTAAATGTCAATGTTAAATTCAGGTTCATTATTGCAGTACTAGTGCTTTGAGCTTGCAATATGCTTTACTAGTAAGATTAGTCGTTATTTTTTTTTAAATGTGTATTATCATATTTTGATAATTTAAAACAAAATTTATCTGCTATTACACTATGGGATATTCTTCACAGACAAATGGAAGTTAAAATAAAAAGAGGGAAAAAAAGTTACTTAGTGACAAATTACTTAAAAAGGGATAATGTCAATTGTAGTACCAAATGTAAATTTCATCTGTAATTGAAAATTAAAAATTCTTTTAAGAACAAGATCATTTTGAAGGGAGTTTTAAATATAAAACATATCAATTGTTGTATCGAGTTAAAACAATACATATTGTATTGTTGTATACAGTTAAAACCGATTCAAAAATGAATCTGTAAACCATTTATATCACAATTGGTTTTATGTTGGCCCATATTTTGTGAAAATGTCTTTGTACAAATTTTTATGAAGAATGTTTTAAACAAAATAACTTTAAACATAATAGTTAAATATATATAGGGTGTTTAAAATGCCAGGACATTTACCTGGATAAATGTGTATTGGGTGAAAATAGAAAATCAAAATTTGTATTGGTCATAGAGAAAAAATGTATGTTCTAACCAAGTGGCCTCAAAAGTTCATAATACAACAATATACATAACAGTGTATCCAAAATTTGTAAAACATTCCAAGAATAATAAGTTTAAAATCTTTATCCAATGCTGCTCAAACACGTTCTAAAATAAATAAAGTTTTTAATAAAGAACTAAAATGTTTTAGAACAAAACCTCAATTTTTTTTTTAACAAAGATAATAGTGTGTAATCAAATTCATCATGTTATTCATCATGAATCAAGAAAAATATTTTTAAATTGCAGCCATTTGTATCAATGTTCGATAGTTCCTTCTTATCCACGATCTTCTGTCTGTGTTAGCTAATTTTGTGCAACCACTGATATAATTATTTATGGCTTCCTCAAGGTAGTAGCTTGTTTCCCACTATGTCAAACATATATTTTCTAAGACCAGTAAACATTCTTAACATTATTTTTTTAATAGAACAGTTATAGTTAAGCCATTATTTGGTCATAAGCTACCTCATTCTATCAAACAGGATAGCCACCATATGCAGACCCATTGAGTTAATAAATTACTATAAGTTAGCACTTTTTAAGGAAAATACGAAAAGGAGGCCAAGTTTAGAAATCTGAAGAATAGTATTCTTAATAAATTTAAGAATATGAAAAAGAGGATAGCTAGATAATAAATCTCCTTCAGCTTCTCATGTTTCCTTTAATCCAGATTTTTAGACCTCACTAAAGTTAAGCTTCTTCTTGTTATGTTACAACTCTATTGTTTATTAAAAGTAATAATTGGAGATATAGGTGTAATTATTTTGTTGATGTTTGTAAGCCGCATTGCGCTATCGCATGTATTCTTGACTGTGTGCCAGTGACCCTGCTGTTTGCATTATTGCTGTTTTCTTGCCAGTTTTCTTGGCTCTTTGTCGCATGGCTTGTCAACCATTCATATAATTCTTCCTTAACATACAAAATGCATTTGTTCTTATTTTTTTAATAATTTTATAGTTTAAGTTACAGTTGAATGAAAAACTATTCTGATTTAACAATTATTTTACTCAGTAAAATTTATGTTTCTTTTTCTGAAGGAAAGAAATTTTTGATTAAAACAAATTTCATATTAAACATGGTAAAATAAAGCAACCTGAAGACATACTGTATCTATGATTTATAATAACAGAAATACAATATGTAGTCTATGGACTTAATTTTTTGTTATTGGTATTAATTTAATTACTAATATGTTTTTACCAAGTTTTATGTAATTCTTTGAGTACAGTTAACTTCCATTCATAACTTATTGTAATTATTTCCATTGACACATTTAGGTTATATTATTGATTGGACATTTGCCATCAGATATGTTTATAAAAACTAATATACAATATTTTGAGACTCGAGAGTGTAATCACCTTCGTTATCAAGGGATAAACTTAGTGATCTAGTTTCAGTTTTAATTCATTGAGAACAGGAGTTGATTTATACTCTTCAAATGTTGATTATTAGTTTTTATATACGATTACACAAATTATTACAAACAAAAGATTAAACTGTATCAAAATATAATCGATCATTATCGAACAACTTTAAAGCTATAATTTTTGTTCATTTAAAACTTGAAAAAAGCACTTATTTGGAATATGCAAAGGAGAAAATTGAAAAGCAGAAACTGGGATTAACAAAACATTATACTCAGATAGATAATGTTGTTAAATTTGTGTCATTGAGAAATTTAATCTCAATCTTTAATTTATACAGAATTAAAATATACATTGTGTCACATGTAAATTGTTTACACATGTTAAAACATATCTATGTTTTAACTTTTTTAAACCTGATATCATAAAAGAATATTTCTAGTCTTTCCTTTAATGTTATATTTACATTTAATTTATAAACAAACAGTATTGTTTTAATTTAAATTATACATAAACAAACATTATTGTCAAACTCACATACTAATATTTAACTCTCTTGAGTTAAATTTCTTGCATTATAAATTGTATTTACCGATATTTATGTTTTCTTTCCATATTTATGACCCAACAATTTAATAAACAATTTACATTGTTTTAATGCCCTTCTTTTAGTTTATTGGGGTAGGTTGAAGTTACTGGTATAACATAAATTTCTTGACTAAAGATTCACGTTACCAAAAGGATTGATTTACAAAGTGAAAACTGACAAATTACAATTTTTAAAGAAACATGTCAATATATTGTAATGCCTTAAAATATTATTATATATCATTATTCCAAAAAAAAATATTAACTCCTTTATTTCATGAAGAATTAATTGTATTTTGTCGGTTTGACAGAGAGTTGTTTTTTCAATGTTTCAGGATATCTAAAATAAGAATATGTTTGTTCACATTTTTGTTATTTTATTCAGACTACATGTATACATAGTCTAGACTCTTGTTGTTAAGACTTCATGATATGCAAGGAGTAGAGTTAAATTATACTTCAGTTTAAAACCATGCAATTTCAAACCTTTCAAAAAATTATAAACTGAATTCAAATAGCCTATTAGTGAAAAGTATTGGGCATTTATAGATTTTTATGTAGTGGTAGAACTAAGCCCATTAGGCCAATTTCGTGGCAATTTGGTGATGGCCTGTGAAACACTCAACACTCATTATTTAATGACTGACCCGAATAACAATCTTTAACTAACCAATACATAAGGAACCCTCTTTGTTTATTTAGCTTTGATAATTAATCATTAGGCAAATTATAACATAACTACAAAATATCACTAGACAGAGTCTATGATATTTAGACACTTCTGTGCTGTTTAACTGAAAAACACCCAATTTAACACATACTGGTTGGTTAAGAAATGTTGCGGAAACTGGGAATAATGGTCACCGTGGCTCACTGTTTTTTTACTGGGTCATTACAAAACTTAGGTAACATTAGTTAAAAACAAATAATGGCAGGAGTAGAAAGGGGCGTTATTTTACTTGTGGTGCTGGATTAGAATAACTAGAGAGACAATCTCAGGGAATGATTCTCACTATGTGCTTTGTAGTAGGTCAGTCAATGTGCATTTTGCACAAGATTCCTTCAGAACCCCAATTTCGATTATGATGATGCCACATTATAGATATTGCATTATGTAGCAACCAAGGATAGAGTGGAGCAAGTTGGCTTCTCCTCGAGTCAAAAAATATCAAGGATCTCTACCTCTCAAAGAAACCTCAAGTATTTGTTTCACTTTTAAGTCTCAAATTGAAAAATAGTATAATTTGGTATTTGAAATTGGAAAGGTGTCGTTCCTGGTGCTTACAGCAAATATATATTTAAATATTCTGACAACTATTAATACAAGTCATTTATATTTTACTATAAATATATACAAAGTTTGTATAAGCTTATATAAAGTAGTTGATTTTAGTAATCATATCAACTATAGTTTATAACTTCATAAAGTTAAATATCACCCTTTGGTCTGATTAGTTCTTATATTTTTCTTTTATAAATTTTTATTACTAAGCAATTTTGTTTACTACAAATTTTAGTTTTTGATCTAATATTATTATTATTAATTTTCTTATTCTTTTGACAAATATACATATGTTTAGCAGCATCATATAAATATACAATAAGTCGGACACTATATGCTTATTACAATAAATTATAATACAAGATTTTAATAGTGACGTTATTTAACAATTAAACATTTTTTAAAATTAAAATTGCTATCTTATTCTTCATAAGTCTTACAATCTTTATAATCATAAATAAACTATACAAAAAAAAGGAATAAATCCAAATATAAGTTTATATTTTTAATGTGAAAAATAAGGTAGTATACTACAGCAATGTCCATTTTGTCACAGTATCACAGTACTTTTAAAAAATACTAATGATAGAATGATTCTTCTCTTCCATTATAATATCAACTTTTGATGAAAGTATGGGATAGTAATTATATGCAAAATATTTGCTACTTAATATAAAATCAACTTATCCATTACTACCAAACCGTACATAAAAAAATGACCACATTACAATACGAAGGCATAAAATACTCATCATACGGAGATTAACAGTTAAAATTAAAAAAAGTTTATAATAAAGTTTAATTATTTTTTACACTTCTAACAGATTTTTATAATTGTAAAAATAAATAACATGATCTGGGAAACAATTTAACGTAGTAGATGGTAAAACTGACACCGATCTTGAAACCAGTTATGTCTGACCATAATACATTCATCAAGACTCCATTTCTTCTCTCTCTCTCTCTTCATTTAACACAATTTCACACAACTGAAAACACCAGTCTGGGTCATCCTCAAACAAACCATGAAAAATCTTGGACGAAACAACTTAAAACCCCAATGGTGTAGCCTCTGTGAATATCTTGAAATTTCAAGCTCAATCGAAGCTTTGCTTGTGATTTTTTAGGGCTTCAAATAACTCCCTGTATGTTTTCACCATTGGTAACAATAACCAGTCTACCATATTATTTTGGATTAAGAACCAATGCGGTCCTTTCAAACTTATTTCACAGTTTATAAATTGAAAATCTGGATGATGGCTGAGTTCCTAATGATTCTTCCCAGTTTCTACGAACAGTTTCAACATTCTCACACTTCCAGTATTCCTTCAGGATCCACTTTCGTTCCTCAAAACTTAGATTTATAGCTATTACCGAAAAGTAGGGTTCGAACTATGTTCAATCATCAATTAATGAATAAACAAAATCAGCTGTTACATTTAATTTATGGATGAACATATATATAATGAAATAACAATAATCCAATATTTTCAACTGTTGCCTACATATGAGCATCCGTGTATAAAAAGTAAGTGAATATTTTATTTTCTAATATATTCTATGAAACATATCTATATTCATTCTATACTATATATTTTAAGAATTACTCTTCAATATCTGTGACTTGGACAATTGGAGGAATGCTATTGTATATTCTTGATGAAATTGGCTCTGGTAGCCCTTGAAGCTGGACATATGTGACAAAGTCTCCACTCCCTATGTCGGTTATTAGGTCCTGCCACATCTCAGAACTATGCGAATGTCACATTTTCTTAGGAGAATTAGTGCTCGAAATTACATTTTTGACAATAATTTCACTATTTTTTATTGTAGAGAGAGACAGTTGGTACCATAGCAAAATTGAAATCTGTATATTTTATCTACTTGAGTGTGTTATAAGTTGAACAACATGCAAGATGGTGTACAAACATAGTTTAAAATGGCCACTATTTCGATATTTTAAATTTATTTTTTATGAATTTTAATGGGTTTATTTTAGAGTAGCCTATGCTGTTGATCCTAATAAGAAATTTCACGTTCCTATCTTCACTTTGTGCCCGCTATCGTCCTTATCTTCAGACAACTACTTAAGGTAGATAGCTTGTCAAAAATCATTTTTCCAGTTTTCTAAGACCATAAAATGCAAAAATCAGTCATATTTGTTATATTGGGTAAGTAGATATTGCCAAAAATATAATATGCTGAAACTATGTTGCCAAATAAAATTTGTTTTTGAGCTTAGGCATAGTTGGAGCTATTTTTCTTGACATGAAATTTGTTTCATATATTCAAAGTGTAGACTAGTTCAATTTATGCATAACTGTAAAGGGTCAACAGAGCTTACTAACCTGACTTTATTACTTGAATCTAATGTAACGAATTGAATCTTTTGATATCAATTTTAACGGATTTGTTTTGTTTAACATGTTTCATAATAGCAAATACTTTTTATAACATATTTTCGAAAGAAATATTGAATTTGTTTGTATTAGTTTATTTGTTTGATGTTTGGTGGTTCATTAACAAATCTTCTTTGGAAATATTGTTGTCTCCTGTGTGGCAAATTTAGGACCAAAAACCATCAAATGAGCATTGCTCATAATGCTAGAACATGTTTCATGTTCATTCAAATTCATATGTGAGTGGTAATTTTAATATGTATTTATAAATAATAGAGATTGATTCAAAATTAGAATATTTCTGGAGCTGATTCTAAAGCTAAAAATAAGATAGAATTTTATATAAACATAAGTTCAGAAAATCTTTGTTTTCCATCTGGTGGCCATTTTAGTTTTTAAAAATATATATATATATGTCTCAGGAAATAGACCAGATATTGAATTATTATTTAGTATATCTATTATCTATGTAACCTTTTACCAGTATACCAGAAAACCAAGACTTTTGAGTACATTAACAAAATGGTGGATCTTTAGGCTTACAGTTTTCAATGTTGAATATCTCAAAAAACACTGATGTTACAAAATATTTACAAGAATGATTAAAATATGTTCTTCTTCTAATGAAAAACAAAATGCTTTTTTTTTTTCTGTTGGTAAAAGTATTATTGCATTATTGACTAAAAATAACAAAAATATTGAAAAAATATTAAAACATCAGTCGCCATTTTGATACTGTTAAGGGGTAATTCTAATTTCTTGAACATTTATATTCAATGGATTATTATTAAGAATTATTATAATTCCATAACATATTGATTTAGGCTGATCTTGGGTGTTATAGACAATTACTAACAAAATTAGACGCTTTTTCTCGAAAACTCTTTAACATATTGAAAAACAATTAAAGTTGTTTTTTTGTTTTAAGAAAAAATCTTTTGTTTCTTGTAAATATTTTGTACTTTTACTGTAATGGTTTTTAAGATATTACACATTAGATATTTGAAACATCTGCCATTTTTAAAAATCATAGTTTTTTGGTATGCTGGTCAAATTTTATATATGTGTCCACCAAATCTTCACTCTATATCTTTTCTACTTCCAAGGTATAAAGCTTTTTGTGAAAAAAAAACAACATGGAAAACAAAATGATTCTAAATTTGTGTTTATATACACTTTTTCCTTATTTTTAGCTCTTAAATCAGCACCAGAAATATCGTCACCGAATTTTGAATTAGTAGAAAATATGTGTGTACTGATCTAGCATTCAGAATTTCTGTTAATTTTTTCCTTAAAATTTAGCACAAATATATTTTTTAATAATTTAAATAAATATGTTGACCAAATAATTCATTTGGTAAATTTCATTAACAGTTTTCTTGGGAATACCATCTCACCTATAGATCCTATAATATTCCACATAGCTATTTGTGCACAGCTTTAATTACCACATCCATTAATATCCATGTAGATTTTGTGCAATAAAATTTAAAATTTCGATTCCTAAAACAACCATTACTTTTCATAACATAACCTTAAACCAATAAACAAATTGGTGGTAATCTATCTAGTAGCCAGAATTGTTTTAGTAATTTAGTCTAATTTGACAAAAAAGTTATTAATTTATTATATTTTTTACTAATAAAACGTTTCAAATTCCATAATGTTGGTAATTTAAAACCTTCTTAGAAGTGTTTCCTATTACCTGTAGGTCCTATATTATCTTTTAAAAGTTTATTTTATACAGGCTCATTAAAATTATCATTTGAAACAGTATGTAATGAATTATTTTTAACAAATTATTTCTACTCGTAATCTTTCCAGGTGTGGGCTTGTGGTTCCTGATCTTATGTAAGTAATTTCAGTCCCAATATTCTAGACATGGGAATAGTTTTGAATAGTGTAAACTAGTTTTAGCAATTTGTGTTTCGTATGACACAAAAGGTAGATTTAAACTCTTAAATACAGTTTTGTTTACGAATAAATGGTGTAAAATTTGCAACTATAATTTCATTCTACTTATTTGTTTTTTAATTCCTTTTAGTTGTTATGTTGTTACCATATGTAATGTAATTTATTCTTTGTTTTTCTTCCTTTTTTTTATATGGATAGGCTATATTGTAAGATTTGTTTCAACTTTATTCCTCAACTTTATATATTGTTATTTTTTAAATTTATTTCTTTAATTTTTTTTTCATTTACAAGTAGTATAGGAGATGTGTAAACATGAAATCATTTTCAAGATTTTTGATGACATCTTTAGAGATCCCTTGAGTTGTAAATCGCGAGATTTCAATTTTATCTATTTCTCAAATCTAGAACCCAAACACAAAATATGTTTCACTACCTACTCAAAACTTTTACGCCTGGAGATGTTAGTAAACAAATAAAAATGAACCATGGATACAAAATTTACCCTCAATATATTATCCACTAAATATTGAAAAATAAATGTCAAGTTTTATGACCTAAAACCTATTTAATTTAATAGTTATGCTCTAAGGTGGAATCAACTAGATGATCACACCAGGATTTTAGCTTTCTCCACGACTTGAGACCTTAGTTATACTTTTAAGAAGCAACAACTCTTCTCTTGCTATAATAAGGATACAATATACACAAGATTGTTACATAAGTCGCAAAATGCTCCCAGAGTTTTTTGGGAGACAGGTTTCTATCCTTGTTCTCCCTAATCTTTCAATAACTTAAAAAGGGACATCCCAGGAAACTTCTTGCACCAACGTCAACATGACTACACCTTCAAAGAGGCAGAAGCACATATTTTGCATACTTAATGCAGAAACTTAATCTACTTTTGGATTTCAGTTTGTCGTAGCATTGTTAGTTCCAAGACCAGGGGCTTACATGGTCTTTTCGTTCCAACCACTCATAACCAATATTTTGTATTTAAGAACATCTTGCACAGATCTTACCCTGGCAATCAATTAACTTAAAAAGACAATGTGTTCTAGATTTATTTTAAAAAATTCCAATTTACTAGCAACCCATAATTTTCTTTACGTTCATCCGAGCACATTTATTTGTGTCTTATATTTTAACAAAGTTTGGTCAATATTCTTGTCCCAATTTTGAATAATCAACCTTCTAATAGGTGTCAATGATTTGTTTTCACTTATTGACTTAAAACTTTAAACTGGTATTTTCAGAGAGAATAATTTCGTTTTCTGTTTGGAAGTTTTTGCAATAATTGTATACCATTTATTTGTTCATAAGTGTAGTTCCGGGTAAGGAAATGATGGAACAGTCTGAATTTTAAAAAACAAACAGTAACTATAATTCATATTCATTAATTTATTTAATGAGTGTATATTACTTGAGAATATATTACTTTATTATTTCCCTTATAAATACACTATAATATCCATAATAACATCCCATGTAGGTATCATATAGGCATATAATTTTAAAATAATTTAGAGAACTTGACAAAAAGACATGAATTTATTAAGTACTGGTGATACTAGTTTTTAAGGATGCCCTTTATGAACACACTGTGTGTTTTGAGGGATTTTTCCCTTGTTGAGGCTAAAAACCACCATTTGCTTATAATAAAAAAAAAGTACACAAATAAAAACCCCTAGTTTTTGAATACTCTAATAGTGTCCAGTTCAGAAAAAAATAAAAGTTGGACCAGACAGACTTGCTAGGAAAGATAACAGAAGGATTCAAACCAAGACTAAATGAAAAAAGGTGTAGATCCACCTAGCTCCCTTTGAGTGTGACTTTGAGGTATTATATTCATAAATAAGTCCAATGGGTGTGTTTTCTCTCAATTCCAGCCATATGATTTTAAAGTTCATTAATATTTCTTCCTAATTGTTGGAAGAAGAATGGATTACTATTCATCTGTTTTGTAAGTTGTACAGAAACAAATAATTGTAGTTACCCAATCTTCCTAGCTAATGTGTTGCCTTAAAGGAAAACAACACGATAACCTACCTCTAGAAACCTTCTTTCCTCTATTAGGCTACAGATTAAAATATTCCTTTTGGGTGGTAAACAAAAAGTTATTACTGATAAACTTTTTAGTTTTCTCAATGTATTTTCAAAATTAAACCCCTTTCGAAAATGTTAGGATGTGTCTTTTGTGCACATTTAGTAATATGTATTTTTTTATTTTTCTGACTTTATTCTGGAGACTAAGTTGCTAGGATTGTAGATCTGGTATTGAATCTCCTGTAGGTTTATATTGGTGTTGTTGTATACATTTGTTATTGTAAGTTTGTAATTTTAACGTAGTTTTTTTTGTAGTTGTGTATCTGTTTTGTAATATTAGCTACATAGTTTGTAGGTTTTAATTTAAAGAATATTTTGCAGGAAATGAAAACCCTTAAATTGAGGGTTTATATAAAAAATTGTTAAAGAATTAGTACGAATTTTTTTAAATCCTATTTTGTTAATCCTATTTTAGTTATCCAGCTAACTAAATAATAGGGAATTTTGGCAATTGTAAAAACAAATTTTTATTATATATCTATTTTTTGGATGATTATCATGTTTTATCTCCTAAAGAATCAGAAGAAAAAAGTTTAGTATATTGTCCATTTGTCGTTGCTATAAAAATAATCATCCATTTTTATGTATGATAATACCCATAAAAATTAAGATAAAATCCTTGACATAGAGTACTTGTATGTCCTATGAATATCCAATAAAATATTTCGAAACAGTGGCCATTTTAAACACGTGTTTTTTTTTCTAGGCCTATATCTTTTGAGTAAGTTATTATAATACTCAAATTGAGATAACATTTTTATTCCACATCCTCAACTCTCTACTTTGAAAAATACAAAGTTTTTGTCAAAGTTTTAATAATAATCAAAAAGACAGTTTATGTAAGTATTGGCTCGATGTCTGTTTAGCAATGGGGGGTTTAAATATGTAATCTTTTCATATATATGTAACTTCAAAGCACATCAAAGACAAGACACTCACAATAGTAAGTTATTGTATGCACAACTATGCGGCCTCATATAAATAGTAGCGATGAAAACATTTATAAGGTTAAGTAAAATCATGTGAACTTTGTTTTACATTATAAGGTTGGGTTTTACAAACACCATGATGGTATCCATTAACTTGTTTCGACTCTCAGAAAATAATTGTGATGTTCTTCAAAGTCTTATTTATTCATGTTTTGAATTCAAAAGAAATTGCTTTTTGAAAAATTGTACTTAAATTGGTGCTTGTAAAACTTCCATGTATAAATTTAGACATCGAGAATAAGTTAAAAGTCCAAAATCGTTTTCCTTTAAGCTTTTTTTTTATTCTGAGCCCATTTTTTGTTCCAAGCAAAAGTTTCATCTTAAGCCTCTAAAATGAACCAAAAAATTATTGATATATTGATTATAGAAATATTTAAGTGTTTTAGGAGAAATGCATTTTGTCCATTTTAGTTCACCTTTAGATTACTTAATTGTTTTGTTAATAATTCCAAAACCATTGAGTAATCTATTCTAGATAATTAACAAAAAATTGATTATTTTTAACCAATAACTCTGTTATCCTTTAGTTTAAAGATGTTTTCAAGTTTGATCTCAACAGTGCAAACCAGTTTGATTCATATCATTTTGTGTGTAAAACTAATGGTTTGCAAGATATTTAACATCAAATATTGCAAACACAATTTTTCAGTTTAATATAATACTGTGTCATATCATAATCAAGGAAAATTATGTAATTGATAAAAAAAAAAATTTCACTGAAATAATATTTTGCCCTCTCATAAGTAGAATTTTTTTTTTTTTTTACATTGAAGTATGTTTGTTTAGTCCAAACAGTGCACTACAGTACAAACAGGTGAACCAATTTTGATCAAATAAGTTATTTAAGAAGATCTATCTCCACATAACTCAAAATTTAGGAACAACTGTCATAAGGTCAATACACAAAATTTTAATTACCAAAAATCAGCTCTGCGATTTTCAAATTGTAATCATATGTAGCAATTAAAAATGTCCAAAAAGCCATTCCTCCAAATGCCCATTCAGGAGTTATCGGACAAAACATTAAATGAACCATAATCGTATCTTATTATAATAACGTAAACATATCTCAAAATTAGGGCTAATGATTTCAATAAAATGTTTCATGAAAGTTTATAGTCCAAGGCAATGTGTTAAGCCGCATTAAAAACTAAATGAACTCTGACCGTCATCAATTGACTTATTAGATTCTCTATTATCAATTCACATTGTAGTTGGGTAGGGTAAAAAGTTGTTCATATCTTGTTTTCTTAAAACATGAATCACTTGTATATATTTTATTAGTTTTTTAGTGGCCTATCTTCTGGACTAGAGCCAGACAGCCTTCTTCTGAGTGCCGCAAGCTTGTTGACTTGGCTTCTTGCCAAAAGATGGGGGTTTCTTCCTTTTGCGCATGTTCCATTTCATAACCAAGCTGTTAATCCTTGCCCATAACACTATGTAACTACCACATTATGATTCAGTATTTGTTTATCTATTTAATATGTGATTGTGATTTTAGTGTAGTCTGAAATATTGTGTATCTACAATTGTTAATTTGAATAACTTTTGCGTTTAGAATATTACAACTAGAACACAAAGTTATCAAGTAATAATTTCCTACATTACTGTTTTATATTTTCTAGTTAGTCTTAGTTCATTTTCTCCTTTGTATTTTTCGATACTGTTTATAGGAATACCCGATTTATTATTGAAAATGATAACTAGATTTTTTTTTTTAATTTTAACCTTGACATTATTATTTTTTTGTATATTTAGTTGTGTTGACCAAAATTTATTCCAATCATAATAAATAACTACTTTTGAGCAAAATTAAACATCCTTTGAGTCAATTTTGAGACAATCACAATGTTTTGTTCAGACCTTTAAACTATCAAGACTAATAGTTCAAAATAACTAAACTGTTTTTGTAATTACTAAACAAAAAAGAAAAAAATGTATTACTACATAATATATAAGGAAATTTTTGTGTGTGTCTATTTTTTAACACAATTATAATTAAAATACAAAAAAAAATATATATTTAAAATATCATATCTAGGTTTTTTAACACAAAATTAAATCCCATATTTTGAGTTACAATAAGTATAATTTACATCCATTATAAGGATCCTTTAGAACTCTAATTATGAACAAAATCAGTTCTAAAGTTTCTTAGAAATCACCATAGAAGTAGACTATAATCTATATACATAAAAACCAGAAAATATTTTATTAAAAAAAAAAAAGAAAAAAAAAAAAACCTTTCAGGCTCAATGTGATTCAAAATAACATAACTTACCCACAAAAATGTCACTACCAATGTTTTTCATCATCACATATGTCTCTCTATAGTTATAAAATTAATAACTGAAATTTCAAACACTTTTAGAGTTACTTGGAACATATTGAAACAGTTTTCTTTGATATTTATTTACTGTACAAAAAAATCTCGAAAATTATCAGTCGGGGTACAATAAATAAATACCGTTATCTGACATTCATTGTGGAGGTTTTTTTTCCTTTTAATATGTTATTTCTTTTAGAGGTGTTTGATAGATATGGTAATAGCCTAGTTCACTTGTGCATAGCATTGTTTGTTAAAACCTCTCTATAACTGAATTGTTAAAGTCAGTTAGTTAATCCAGAAATCAATTGAGCTTAACTTTACTTTATCAGGCCTTATAGATGTACAGAGAGATCTATGATTCACTCTGGATTCCATTGCTTGCTAATATTGATGTAAATTTCATTATTCCTCCATTTTGATATTTATTTTATTGTCCGTTTGCTTTCTAAAGAATAATACAATGATGATTCTTCATTTTATATTATTTTACTCGTTTCTCTCATTTGCTGACCGTAGTCTATCGCGTTGTTTGTAATACATCATATAAATAATTTGTCAAATTTCAGATTTTAATATTTTCGATTTCAGAATTTTTTTAAATTTTGAGGTTAGTTTGTGTTTTTAGACAAAGTGCTAAAACATGGGAAAAACTTACTTCTGGATGAAACTGTCAAGATCACTAAATAATAAATTCCTTTATGGACGAAAGGAGTTAATAGACTAATAATTTATAGACAATATTAATATGAACATTTTTTTTTTCAAAAATTATTTTATTTATAGGCCTACTTTATTAAATTACTACTGTATTTTATAGATAAATTTACTTCAGTAGCATTAACAAAAATAATTTACATACCATAATTATTACATTTCTCTAAAAGTGGAGTTAGAATATGAACTTATGAAACGTTTACACTTTCAGATAAAGACTTTTTCAAACGTCTATACTAGAAGCCTTTTTTTTTATTAATTGCAATTTTTTTATTAGAAAATCACAACTGTTATTTATCCATAGTTTTTAACAATTAAAAAAAAAATTGTTCATGAATAAAATGGTTTACTGCAAGAAATAACTAATTTTATCATGCAGTAAAATGTAAAAAAAGAGTTGTATTAAAATTTACATATTTAAAAAAAGTTTTACATTTTTCAATTTGTTTCTGAACAATACAAGCAAGGTTTGAACAAGGTATAAATCCTGAAATTATAATAATGTGTTGTCTATACAACAGGCAATGGTTCTTCTTGACACACATACCAAATTGCATTAAGATATCTACATAAATATGAGATTTCTAAAGTTTTTATAGAAACTTGTAAATTATCTATTTTTCCACTATTCATATAATACTACAGATTTTTTGCAATTGGTTTTTTCTAATAAAACTATAAAACTTGTTGGTTTCAGTTTATAAATCAAATAAATAAATCCAATATAGATCAGAAAGAGATGAGAAGTATGAATTATAACTATTTTATGTATGCTACAAAAATATAACAATATTTGTTAAAACAACACAAAACATTTGGGGTCTATCAGTTATGAAAGGGTAGCACTTGGTATTTTGTCTCATTTTACAAATTCTAGACATTTACCCTCATTTTTAATACTTTCAGCACTGCAACAAGTATAGGCCTACTATGGGAAACTGGTTAGCTCTGTTGAGATCAAAGTTTATTTTAATTAGTATATTTATTTGACATAAAAATGAATTTGACCATGGCCATCATAATTAATTAATTATACAACTCAGGGCCTAAGATTAATACAATACAACATATGCAATGCTTTAATATGATATATAAATTCAATAAACCCAATTCAAGTCTTACTAATAATAAATGGAACTAACTGGTAACAACCCCTATCACAAAATTTGTATTAAGAAAAAAAATTCTTTCGAACAAAATTTATAAAATATGTTATAAGAAATGTTGCGTCCTGATATACCTTATTTATTTGTTATTTACTTAAACGATTTTTAAAGATACTATTTTTTTATCGCCATCTAAAGATTGATATATTTTCTCCTTCATTCCTACTGTTTAAAGGCACATGACACATTTAAAACATAAACGATTAAAAATATGTAAATCTTATAATAATTATTATTATATTTTGGGCGTGTAACATGTTCAATAAACAGTATAATTGTTTCTAATAACAACTGGTATAAAATATATTGCAAAGACATATGTTTTGTATTTTGTTTTCCACTCCAAAGGTAGGTACACTTCGTACATAAAACATCAACATCCGGTAAACAGAACATTGGCACTTTATGTAGGAACTATTGTCAACCCGAAAATAGGATGTGTTGAAAGGGTTAAACACAAATAGTTTATTATAAATGACTGAGTGGAATTTATTTTGAAATCTTAATATTTATTTATTTTAAATAGTTTAGCAATTGCAGAAGAACATAATCAGTTATTTTACTCATTTAAAGTTTTAAAAACATTAAAATTTTGCAAAATTAGATTTGTTTTTATATTTCAAATATAGGTAGCCTAGTTTAATAAAAACTTCTCCTACTCTTGGACACACATATCCATGTGTAAGGACTCATTATATAGTTACAAAAATGTGTTGTGAATACAGCCCATTTTAATTAAAGTTTTTACGAACTAGTATTTATTGACTGTAGTCAAGGATAAGTTTGTATTTTTATTCATTATGGGTAGGCCTACATAGATACCGCGAGTTCCTGAAACGAGGAGATGAGGCAATAATATAGAAATCGTTTTTCCCCTTGTCATTTGAAGATGAAAAACCTCTCGGTCATCATCACATTATAAAAAAGAAGGAAAAGAAAAGCTTATAAACAAAGACCCTAGCCCTCAAATAATCTAATAGCTAAGGAGTCAGAAAAGAAAATGAGTTGGTCAAGAGAGACCTGATAAGAAACATGAAAGAGAGGGGTTTAACCCAAGACTACATGAAAAACATTTATATCCAACTAGGAGTGGGTGCCTCGGAATTGCCAAACTTGTACTAACTGTAAGTGAGCCCTTGATTGTAACAAAATTAATTTTTAAAGGAAATTTATTTTTAAAATTACAATGAAACACATTTTTTGAATATTTTGGAAGGGTCTGCAATCTTGAAATCAGTGGATTTTAGGCAACTATTGTTTGTAAATTGTTTGATTATATGTAAATCCATCTTTGACAATGAGGTATCATGTGATCCCTCAACATTTTAAGAACAAAAATTGCACCCCAACCCCCAATTTACTTAGTGTAATGAACAACACTAAATTCACCACTAATTTGACTCTGTCATAAGCTCAGATATAAGAAAAATACTTGTTACGTTGACACTAATTAGGACTTAGATTGATCTACCAAAATGAAAACATTATTCTATCATTCTATTATACCAAGTGTCCTAAAATTCCCCCCCCCCCCTATTATTTTTTTTTATTATTGGAAATAGACAGATTTGCTTTGGGGAAAGTTTAGATAACCAAACGAGGAGTTTTTTGATGTATCGAAATTTTCAACCCTTAATCTCAAAGTGGGGTAGTTTGGGGGTAAGACAAGAATTTTAAATAGCAACCCCTATTGAGTGATACCTCATTTTAAAGGCCTTTTAAAAATAAGAATAATGGTGCAAAATAGAGGTCTCTAACTTCATCCTACCCAACATAGCGACCAATCTAATTGTGAATTTTACATTAATAATTACACCGGAAATGTTACGAAATGTACAACATGCTTTTGAGTCCAAAATCTATTTCTGCCAAGAAGTAAATGGTAGCCATTTCGAGAACTTAATATGAGGTAAAAAAACGAGGTAAGGCTTTTACCATCATTTTACCAACATAGAGCAGTTTGTAATGTAATAAAAACAACTGGAGTTTGTAGGTTAACATTCACAATTCGATTGGTCGCTATGTTGGTTAGGATGAACTTAGAGACCTCTAGTTTACGTCATTATTCTTATTTTTAAAAGACCTTTAAAATGAGGTATCACTCAATAGGGGTTGCTATTTAAAATTCTTGACTTACCCCCAAACTACCCCATTTTGGTTATAAGGGTTGAAAATTTTGATACTTCAAAAAACTCCTCCTTTGGTTATCTAAACTTTCCCCCAAAGCAAATCTGTCTATTTCCATTAATAAAAAAAAAATAATAGGGGGGGGGACTTTTAGGACTCTTGGTATATAAATGGATAAAGCACCTAAATATAGAAACCAAATAAGAAGATTTTACTAGTATTTAATCAAAGTTAGAGAAATTAGTGTGGGACTCCCTCTCATCTTTACACAAAATAGGACTGATTATGCCAATAATTAAATGAGCTGATAATACAAAAAATATTCTTGATCAATCTCAAGCCAAAAAATAAGATATTTGAATAAAATATTGTAAAACATTTTTGTGTTTCAAGTACATGTTTTTACAATATTTACATATTTTCATCAAACAGTAGTGTTATGAAATATAGTTATACACAACATTAAATGTACACGATTTTTATTTACAGAATGATTGAAAATTGTACGGAGATATTTTACAATCTGATTTTAAAGCTAAAAATTAAAAAAGAATATAATATATAGGTCCAAAATGTTATGTTTTCCATCTTTTGGCTTGTATTGTGTTTTTACAAAAACCATTACATCTTTGAAAGTAGATAAGATATAAATGAAGATTTTGTAAACTCATTATTTATGAAATCTTCTACAAATATATCACAACACCAAAACTTTATTTTGTACATATTTTCAAATATGCAATAATTTAAAACTATTGATTGAAATTTGTAAAAAAATCACAATCAATTCTTATAAATAAATTCTAATTTACAAAACATGATAACACTTCAATAACAAAGTTGTAATGACTAAGTTAACATTCTCATTGAAAATTCTGTTGACAAACTATTATTATAGTGGAGTATAATGGAGTCATTCATTGAAATGTTATTGTTGATGTGTATCTTTGTTATGGATTTTAGTGTTTATCATTAACTATTTATATTAATTAGGCATACTTATTTTTAAATAAATCTTCTTCATTATTAGATACATTATTAACAATTAGTCTTATTTCTTACATCTCAAATATTATAGACTAAAATATTAAAAAAATATATTTTAATATATTGTTGTATGATTGTTAGCATCCTTTATCATGGCAGCTAAGCCCCGATGGAACTCGGATGACAGGTCATATGATCTTAAAGAAAACTTTGCGTGAAAGTGTAGGGCCAACATCGAGTGCTGCCATCTTAGGTCTAAAAGTAGTTGGGGGACAACTACTGGAGACAGGAGGTCGAGGCGCCATTATTGAAAAAGTTAAAAAGGGAAGTACAGCGGATATTGAAGGACAGTTAAGACCTGGTAAGCATAGTGGATTTGTTAATTAAAAATAAATTACTATAGAGTGAGTAAATAATAGGCTGTTATTTTAATAGGTACAACTTACATATTTTATAGTATAACTACGAGATATATAATGTAATACTACTAGAACTTATATTACAACTACGTATATTGTAATGATTTTATACATGAAGGCTGTTGTAGTTAAGATTTTTAATTAAACAGTAATTGTATGTAAATCTTTTAAAACTTGTCTGCTTGGAAAATTCTGACATATCATTCATATTTAGGATTTGAAAATAAAAACTTTGTTTCAAACTAATTATTAGTTCAACACAATTAAATCTAGTCATTTTCAGGGTGCTTTATCACTGTAGACTGACCATTTGTTTCTATCATTTTTTAATTTTTTTTTTAAAATCATAATGCATATCTCTTGTTTCCTTATCCAGATTATATTTATAAACGGTTGTGTGAAAAGTAAACTTTTCTTCTTGGATGTTTAACTCCTAGCTATACATTTTTTATATGAACATTTTTTTTCCCACAACAATACTCATAGATCAAGAAGTAACAGTAAATAATCCTATAGGCACTATCACTTAAACAAAATATCATTCACAACGAGAAATTAAAAAAGTAAAATGCTTTATTGATTTATTTTCTTTGTTGTTTAAAGGGAAAAACCTCTCGGTTATCATCGCCTTATAAGAAAAAAGATAAAAAGCATATAAAATTAAAATTTTTAGCCCTCGAATACTCTAGTGACATCAGTGTCAGAAAAGAACAAGAATTTGTCAAGAAAGACCTGATAGGAAATATAGAAGAGAAGAATCTAACCCAAGACTACATGAAACAAAGTGTAGATCCAGCTGGGACCCCTTGGAATTGCCACGTGTGTGTGACTTGCTCCTTGCATTGTGATTGTGATTGCTCATTTATTACGATATTTATCATGGTAGTAAACATTATGTTGTATCATGGGTGTATATAAATCACGAAATGCTGATTTCTTTAATTGAGAATCAAACTTTTACTTCTACTTTCTGGATGATGGAACAATTCACTGGAAGCATAAATGATCTAACTACTCAAGTGTTTATATTTTACTCCAATTCATATTGATAATACACACAACTTGGTTGAAAGTTGTAACAAGTTTTTGAGAAAGTTTTGGGCAATGAAACGTGTAACTCTTGTTATTTATTTACTATTTTTTTAACCTATGAAACTACACCTACTACAGCTCTTGAAACTCTCTTGGGAATAGACCCGATTAACTTCAGCATCGTAGCAGAAGCAAGTCTGGCAGCATACAGAGTATATTGCTCTGGAATGTGGAGAGATAGCCGGTGGCCTAAGGGGCATGGCACAATCCGTACTTTTAAATCTTATGATTCAATTCTAACTATGAGACAAGATTATATGATTAATAAAATCTCATGGACACAGCCCTTCGATATGTGTATTCCACACGAGGAGGACATGATAGAAGGAACAGTGGCTACAGCTAAGAGCTTAGAATTCTACACTGATGGCTCCCGCACCGCCCAAGGAGTCGGAGCAGGAATCTTCAGTAAATCACCTAGGGTGGAAATAAGCATTGCCCTAGGTAGATATGCAACGGTATTTCAGGCCGAAGTTTTTTCCATACTAGGTTGCGCACAACTGTGTCTAGAAAGAGGATATGATGATGAACATATCACAATCAGATCTGACAGTCAGGCCGCTTTGAAGGCTATTTGTTCACACGAATTCAACTCTAAATTAGTGTGGGATTGTAATCAAGCTCTAGTCCAACTCTCGACCCGAAACCAGGTAAGCTTATTCTGGATACCTGGACACAGAGGTTATGAGGGAAATGAGAAAGCTGATGAACTGGCTAAGTTGGGAGCACAGACTCCATTCATCGGACCAGAACCTGCTTGTGGTATCAGTAAATCTGTCGCAAGAACCACTCTGAGACGATGGGTCGAACAGGAAACTCTCAACCGCTGGAGGGAGGCCTCTAGAGGAAAACTCTACGGGTCGCTGTACAATCCGAATCAGAAACTCTCTAGGTATGTAATATCATTGAGTAGAAACAACCTAAGGAAAGTCTCAAGCTTCATGACTGGTCATGGAGCTTTCAGGGAACACTTAAACACCATGGGTCTAACTCAAGGCAGGACAACCTGTAGACTGTGTAACCAATATAAAGACACAGCAGAACACATATTTTTGTATTGTGAAGCTCTGGAGAGGAGAAGATTACAGTATTTCGGCCTCACAGACATACCTACAAAGGAAGACGACCTAGCTGCACAAGTTCTAAGACTCACGAAGGATTTAGAACTACAGTGGATTGCCTAAGATAAGGAAGCGCACAAAAAGTCTTAAATGGCTGAAGTGCCTAGTGACTTCGAACATAATAAAAATTTAAAAAAATAATAAAAAATAAAAAAACCTATTTTAGAAACTGAAACATTTTAAATTCAGATAGATGAAAAAATAGTGAGTGAGGTATTTTGTTTATTTGGTCAGATAAAAGTCGCATGGTAGTGTTTTATAAAACAGTTCAAATTAATTTTTTTAAATTTGAAATATTTGTTATTGACTACTAGTTCATACCGCTATTTTAATGCTTCGGAGCGGATGATTTATTTTTATCTTGAACACTTGCTGACATACATACATCGTACGGCCTAATTTTTGAAAAGAATATTCCTCTATTTCATAATGATTTTTAGGCCTACATATTTTTGGCTTTACTGTATAATAAACATACAAATGAAATGTCAAATAGTTGAGTTCAAAAGTATTTAGCTTTGCTTTATAAATTATTATTAGTTAATTAACTTATAGTGGTTTCAAACCTTGTAATTTCTTATATGGAGTGACTATATAAGAAATTAAATTAGTTTCATTCCCATTTAAACCAATTTTCATCTGCTATATGAGGTTGGTTGAGTTTTCCTCCACTTATGGATGATTCCTGCAGAAATATAAATAACATACGATATACATTACACAATGAACAGACAATATTAACAAACAATGAACACCATTTATATTTCTTAAAATAATTAACTCACTGTTAGATGTTGTCACAGCCTTACTGATTATATTTATGATCATTCTTTTTGTTTTCATTGAGCTTCTGTAAACTTAATGATTGTATCCTGTGTTACAATAATCTGTTACAGGCCTAGGTCTCATAGGTCTTTTCAGTCTGATAATGTGTGACCAGAGCATCAAGTTTCTGTTACCTTATCAACTAATCTAGCCCTCACATTCTGTTGTAACTACCCACTTTGCCTCATGATAACATTTTAACCCTCTTGTGATGATTGAACCCAGGACCTCCATACCAAGGGCTCAGAATTGAATTTTTATTGGGTCTTTTGTAAGACTATTACGAGGTGTTTTATAATTGTATATTTTTTAGTATATATTCATAAGTAAGCATTTTTATAGATTTTTGATTGTAGTATAGTTTTCTTCTTTGATTCTGTATTTGTGGTTTTTGTCAACTATGTAATCTTTGAAAAGTGACGTCTGGTGTTGTTAATTTTTAAATAGACGTAATTTAACACGTTAAGGGATCCTTTAAGTTTTCTCACTTATTCATAGTAAAGACAAAGTTATGTGATGGGTTAAGAAATTGATGTCTTCTGTGCAGTTCTCTACTGCCCAAACCCGTGGAGCAATTTTAAGAAAATTTGGCAAGTGGGATTTTTTGCGATCCAAGGATCCAAAAACGTAAGGATGGCATTACTTATTGATCGCCATCTCTCAAAAATTCCTTAAGAGAAAAATAGCTGTAGATCTGTTATTAAAGACATAGTTTTTTAAATAGATTCAAATTTTAGCGAAATGTAAAAATTAATGACCCAAATCCATGTGTAAAATCACATTAAAAAAAATTATGGTTCAGGAATTGATGAAAAACAAGTACAAATATATATCACTGTTGGGATCATTAATTTTACTGGGTTCTTTCACTAAACTAAATAAATCAGTGGTGCAGTTATACAATTAATGCTTCTTTATTATTTATTCTGATTATTTCTTTCAGCTTTCATATACTAATACCAATATCTTTATTCTATTACCACTAAGAATCCAGAATGACTAACTATTGTGCCTGATTGACCTGATTTTACATTAATAATTTAATAAACTGACTCTGAATAATTACAAGTTATTTTACACATAAAGCTTGCACACCATTCTTGCAACTCTCAAAGATTCTGTATGAAGGTCCAATCCTCTTCGGAAACTCTTTCTCGTCAAGTACATCTGGCTATCTTAAAACCTCCAGCAATTGTCCACTTGATCAATTGACCTTGTTCTCTCTCAGCTTAGAGTTTATATAAAACTGTCATCTTAATGGTATCCATCGTACTTGCAAGGTAAGCAATTTCATAAGCTTTTGAGGTCTGTCACAATAATTGTTGTTGGCTTCTTAAAAAGAACTTAAACTATATTTGTAATTAAATTCATCTCTAATTCCTAACACCACCCACATTTAAATATATTTATACATTTTTTGGATCACTCCTTGATTAACAACTACTGAAATGATATATTTGGTGATAATTAGTATTGATTCATTTTTATTGATTTTGATGATGGTTTAGTGGGTAAATTTGTGCAATATTTTTATACAGTTTTTTACAATTAGTTAAAATACAATTATATATAAAAAATAGTCAAAAAATTTCAAAATAATTGTGCATTTTAAAACAGTTTTTAACAATGTAGTATTAATTTTAATAATTTTACCTTATTTAGGACCTATATGAAACTATAAATAGTTACTTTTATTCACTTTAGATATCTGCAATATTTTTATACTATGGTAAGTTGATAATAAAGTGGGAGTGGCTGCACAAAAATAATAAACACATTCGTCGGCTTATGCAATTGTTTCTTGGCAATTTCATTGGGATGTGATGGTAGGCTCGGTCAGTGTCTAGGACAGAATAGATCTTGGTGTCATGTAGCTGATTAGTGAAATTGTAAAGGTTGGGAACTCCATATGCCTCTGGTAACATCCTGTCGTTCAGCTGACAATCGTCTCTACATGGGTGGATAGTTCCATCCTTCTTGTACATCAAGTGTAAAGGGCTAAGTCAGGGACTCATAGATAGTCAACAGATTCCTGCTTCCATCATCCGCTTGAATTCCAACTTGGCTGCTTGGTACACTGTAGGTGTCGTACTTTTGCGTGAACTGGTGGTCCTTTGGTCTTTATGTAGTACATGATCTAGGTTGACATTGCTGTCCTTATAAGAGTAGGCCTAACTATATTGCAGTACTCTCGCACAAGATGTTTGTACCTTGTGCCTTGGGGTACAGCCGAAAGATGTGGTAGACCTGTGCTGCTATTAGGTTGTGCATGGTAAGGAAGTCGGGTCCTATGATGGTGTGATGAACGATGATGAATTCTAGGCAAAAAGCCATCTTACTCCAAAGTCAAGTTCCATATGTACTGAGCCATAGGTGTTTATTCGTATTCATTGGCGGCATATAAGAAATACTCTGTTGATTGCTGACAAGTCTTATTGCAATTTGGTAAGATAGATATGGCTCCACCAGTGTCTATGAGAAATCCTTCCACTGTCTGGCGGCCAGTAACGAAAAGACGGCAGTAAACTGTTCCAGCATGGGTTCTATTTTTACCGTCACTGACTTTAGTTTAACTTTTCTGAGTCTCGTCCGAGTTCTCGCTTCTACTGTGTTTCTTCCAACAGATTTAGAATGTGGCGTTCTTGACTCTGGTTACAAGTTGTGGTCAACCTCTCCTTCAGAGTAGTGTAAAGCTGATCTATGGATTGTCTCGCTAAGTTGACCACTTGTTTGCGGATCATGTAGGGCGGCTAGCTGATGACGAGTTGGATCCTTCTGTCTTCTGCAGCGATTCTGTTAGTAGCAAATACGGCCTCCACTTGAATAAACCATAATGTTGGATCTTCTTCCCAGAATGGTGGTAGGCATGCTGGAAATTTGATGACAACGATGACAATGACGACAACTGGATCTGTGGTTGCACTTGGTGAATGTTCTTGCAACATTGTGCTGTCTAGTAATCATGTTAGTGTCACCAATTGATGGAGCTTGATAGTTTGTGAAAGAGGATTGAGTATCAGAAGTGCTTCAACAATATGTGTATTCATTAAGAATGACGTGGTAAAAATTTAGAAAGAAAGTTTGCCCCGGGCAGATTAGCCTTCGTCGAACAAACAAAGTAGAATGCTGATGAGATCACCCAACAGACCACTCGATGGTTGGAACTTTTTGTCCTGGAGGGATCAGACTTCAAACAACGAACGGCAAGGTCTGTGCTGTCAGGATCAGCCGACAGACCACAAAGGCAACATTCATCCCTATCAGATCATCGATCAGGCAAAGAACAAAGAATGGAGTGTATGTGTTGGCAGAATCAGCCGACAGATCACGGAAGGATAGACAGTAAGGAGCAATAAAGAAAACAGCGAATTTAGGTAACATTGGCAGGGAGAGAGAGAGAGAGAGAGAGAGAGAGAGAGAGAGAGAGAGAGAGAGAGAGAGAGAGAGAGAGAGAGAGAGAGAGAGAGAGAGAGAGAGAGAGAGAGAGGAGTATAGCAGGTGACTCTGTGGGACAGAATGAATTTTAAGCAAGCCTGGCCAGTATTTTTAGGACTTTTAGAACGCCATACACTTCCACTCTGCACGGCCTTGTCAACTCTCAGTGGTCTCTCTTGCTCTGCATTATTTATTTACGAGTATAGACTACAAACAATTTACAATTATTAAATATATCTATATCTGTATAACAATTTAATTTAGCGTTAACTATGACAAAGGAGTACCATGTAGCTACATATTTTAATTTCAAATTGATAACATTAATTTTAATATAAATTTATAACTCAATTCAAAATACATGTAATATTTAAAAGTAAAAATTTTATATATCCAGAACTCTGTATTAATTTTATATATTCAGGGTTTATCATCATGTATAAATATGAACCATTTGGTACAATGTGTCGATGAAGCAACAGTTACTCTTCAGGCTGAATCCACAATATTACTATACAAAATGTATTTTTAAATGTTAATGAAACAAGTCAGTACTTTTCAGGAAATAACTTGTTGATAAATCCAGATAAAACTGTAGCTATATGTTAAAATAAAAAGAACATCAGTTTAACACCTACAATTATGTTGGGTGATGATGTTATTAAAGAGATGAAAAGTATCAAATTTAAGGGCTTATGATAGACAGTGGTCTAACAGGCATAAGAAACATAGAGAAATAATTGTCGATATTAGATGATTATAGAAATAACAATATCAATGTTTGATAGTATCGATTTTTTGGTGTAAAAAAATATAACAATTATAAATTATTATCTATTTATCTACATTATTATTATATAGTCATAAAGTAAAAGTACAAAATAAGCAAAGAAAACACAGTCTTACAAGTTTAAATTCGTCTTCACAATTAGAACATTTTTATCACTCAACAATAACAAATGTAAAATCTTTTAAAACTTTATCAAATTCTCACAAATCCAATGTTGTTAAAATACTTATTGCACGAATGTAACAATCACAAATCATACAATAGAATGAACGAGAAATTTCATAGATTATTTAAACATTGGTTATAGATAAAAACGTTACATAGCCGATACTAAAGCATCACAAACAACAGTGGAACTATAGACCCTTGCCCGCCTTCCCCCAACAATGACATGTAGTTTTAAAGCCTTGAACTATTTTGAGTTTTAACTACACATTACGTTTTAAATTTGAAATTATCGATATAGTGCTTGATACAGTGCCAAAATATTGATATTTTGTCTGTCAATGTCGATGTTTAGTCAATATCGATCATCTCTAGTCTTACATAGTGTAACCATATATACTTCATGTATAAAATTTTTTCTGGAATTTTTGTTTTAAAGGACCATAAACATTACTTCACTTGACAAACACTACTTACGTCCTACTTTGGACCTGTCAATGCAAATCTAAAATAGAGAGTAATTATATGGTTTGACTCTTCAAGTCAAAAAATACAAAAAGTACTGCTTAAAAAAAAAACATGGTTACAGTTGGCTTTAAAAATTAATTCTGCAGGATGGCTTTTAAAGACTTGGAAATATTAACTTTTCCAAGCCTATATATTATTGAGACTATTGTGTATAATCTAAAGTAGTTTAAACACTAGAGGAGCAAACCATTTACTGTATAAACCTCACAGACTAAATGTTTACAGAAAGCTTCCCTCACAAGCTGGTGTTGCATTTATTAACAAACTTCCAGAGTACATAAGACTGGAAGAGAGTTTTATAAAATTCCACTATTTGAGTGAGTTTAGTTGCTATTTATGTCATTCATAAACCTTCAATCACTCAGTGCAGTATCTTTCTAATTTGACATTTTTATTCAATTTATAATTATTTGGTAAATTCAATTAATATTTATTTTGTTATTGTATTGTTTTATGTTTTGTTTATTTATAAATATTAATTATTGTAAAGTTTTAGTGTTGAATGTTTTATTAATATAATTTAATTGATGAAAAGTGAATATGGCCATACAAATGTAGTTGTAGCAATTGAAATTTTTATTATCACTTTAAATATACATGATGATAATTTATTTAAAGTTGAAACCAAATTAATAAATACTTGGACTGTACAGGTGACGAAGTCTTAGAGTGGAATGCCAGATCACTCCAAGGTAAAAGTTTTCAGGAAGTATACGATATCATCGCAGAATCTAAACAGGAATCACAAGTCGAGCTTATAGTGTCTCGAGTACTCGGCAATAGAAGGACCAATTGGAAACAAGTATACGCTTCTCCAACACCACCACATAAAGGTTAGCTAGTTTAGACTAGGTTTAGATTTTAATTGTTCGGTTATTATAGATCTACGAAGCTTTATAAACATTTTGAAATCACAGTTATTTTGTATTAGGCCTACTTAGTTACACTACTTTCTTTCTTTTCTTTAAATTCTGACCAATGTAAATTTAGATCGACTAAGAACTTTGATCTCTTTAAAAAAATGATTACATAATATTTCTCTTAGTTTGTAAATTACTCATACATTATTATATAATATTTCACTTAGTTCGTAAATTACACTAAATGAACCATATAGTTCATTATGGTGTAATTGGTTTTAGCCAATGTACAGTACATCATCCACCCTTTCAAGAATCTGGTTAATTTCCATTGTTTCATAAGATAGAGATGAATGTTAGGTTTTTGGCATATTTTTCTACTTCATGTCGCACGATGTTGGTCTGAAAGTCATGACACAGATAATCATTACATAGGCCTACATATTTTGGTGAATTTAGAAATGCAAGTAACACTTTGTTCTGGAAAGTCTGAATAGTTTTAGATTTACAACAAACTTGGATGTCACATGTCCATACTGGTCTGAGTACTTATTTATATATCAAAAGTTTATTATTTATTGACAACTTAAATTTCTGACCAAGTAGCCACTGCAAAATTCTTTATTTGATGTTTAATTCTTTTTTATGTTTTTTTTTTTTTTTTTTCACGTTTCTATTTTTTATATGTTCATTTTAATTTCACGTCCAGATTCATTCCCCAAATACTTTACCATGTGTGAATATGGTAGTCCCTGTTTGTTTATTTTAACTAGTAGACAAACTACTTATCTATTGGTAAAATTTATGTTTGTAGATTTTGTTTCATTTATTTTAATTCGCTACTGTTTAGCCCAGTTATTAACTTTTTCTGCTACCGACACTAATTTCTCTGCTGTAAGCTCAATGTTTTCATCAACCACCAAAAGAACAGTGTCATCCGCATAAGTTACCATTAATATAATCTCGTTCTCAGGTACATTTCTCGTAAACAACAAATACAATATTGTAACAAGTACACTTACTTGTAGTACTTGGAACTGATATTTTCTCTAGTTCAGACTATATGTAATAAGGATATCTTTACGATATGTATGATCTCAATAATTTAAATTTTTTTTTTTTTTTTGTGGATGTTTGATTGATTCAATTGTTTTCAATCAACAATTGTTGAATCAACATTCAATCAACAATGTTTTAATTGATTGATTTGATTGATGAAAATATTGGACATATAAATTTTGTGGAAATAATTGAAAAACAGTTTAAGTTGTGTTGTGCTGATAAAACTAAAAATCTTTGTAAATAAATTCTGTATTTTATAAAATAGCATGTACTTTCTGAACACACCTCGTAATCTACTTTTCAATCAGTTATCATATTGTTTAAATCATCATCATCATTTTTGACATTTCTACCTCTATGTACTGTCTGGTACAACCTTTTCCTTTCCCGATGATACTCCTCCACCAGTCTCCTCCAGTTTACTCTTTTGACCTGCATATCCACTTGAAATTGAGCCTTCCATCTTCTTCATGACTTTTTTGCAAGTTTCCTTCCCTTTTCTATTTTCCCTAGAGTTCTTTCATGCATTCTACTTTCCTCCATCCTCGATACATCCCCAAACCATTATAAAAGTTTCCTCTTATTGGTCTTTTTTAGAAATTCAACTCTATCCTGTTTTTTGACTAAACTTTCAGTATACACTCTTTAATACATATTAAGTATTAAATATAATCATGTGAATAATGTATTTATTCTGTAATGAGGATGGATATACATCGCATAGTTAGGCCCCATGAGCCCTCTTACTCCCTCCCTCATCCAGAGAACAATATCCTAGTTATATACTACCACTTCCCATGCCTACCTGTTTTTTTTTTTTTTTTTTTTAATTTTTTTTTTACAAACATCAGCAGTTTAAGAAAGGCCATCTCTAATGGTTCCTCCACATTTAGTATGAGTATGTCCAAACACAATACTTCATGACTTAATCTGCTGTATCCATCATGGAAGGCCACAATATGCTCACAGTTTCCTCCAGTCCATATTTATCTCAGTGGCATTGATCTTTTTGTCCAATCATTGAAAGTTGCCTATTCAACAGACAATGTCTCGTTAATATAGGCCTACCTAGGATCCTTCCACCTAAACCCTACATTTGCTCCTCCTGTCATCAGGTCCATTCAAAAAGATGTTTGACTGCCTACAGTAATCAAGGCATTAAGATGAGTCTTATAAAAAAAATCTTTTAAATTTAAACTTTTTCCTACAACTTTCAATCAGGAATTTTTCAGGTGAGATAAATACTTTCCCACTTACAACATTTTTGATGTTTTCATTTTATGAATTCAAAAGTTTTTGAATTTCAGAGGGTTACATAAATATCAAATAAATCTGTAAGACACTTACATTGATTTCATCCCTGTGATTTCCTGAACTCGATATAACTTTTGTAAACTTGTGTATGAATTAGAGTAAAATATAAACAATAGTCAGATCATTTATGCTTTCAACGAAAAGTGAGATTTACTGTTCACTGAATCAATAATATTATAAACAGATTTTTTAGAGTCAGTATCTTACTTTCTTCTTAATCTGTGTATCAAACATCATTCAATATCGATAGCACGATGCATCTCTTACACTTGGGCAGCCAGTATAAACAGTTATTTTTTAGCAAGTTATTTCCCTACTATATGGATTTAGTGCCTTAGCAAGATCTATTATCTTCATTTTTATAAAACTCTTGGCTTAATTCCACTCCAATAGTATGTTTTTCAGAGCACAAGACTATTATATTAATAATAATATGAATTATTATACTGATGACTAGATTTCTTCTTCTTTTTTGTACAAAGAAATGTATATAATACTTAAACTCTGAAGTGCACTGGAGGCCCAGTCAAAAGGACATATGGGTAATGAAAAGAGGCTCAGACACTACTCATTAGTTCCAAACCTTCTTGCAGTATAAACAAATTTATAACAAGAAGTACCTAAAGAAGATAGATAAAGGCAGAGACTCTTTAACAGGTGGAATTTTTGTTATTTAAAGGAGAAAAACCTCTTGGGTGTCTTATAAAAAAAGCAAGAAAAAATAACATACAATTAAGACCCCTAGCTCTCAGATAAGCCTCAAAGTCTTTTTTTCACTTTAACAAAAATGCACATGTCTTATAAAGCAGGTTTAAGTGCAGAACACTTAATTCTGAAGTGTAATATACTGAAGCAAATGAAACTACTGATTTTCTGTATCTCTTTTGGAGATGACCTAGTGAATCTAGTTTTGTCCTTACGGAGGATATACAGCTAAACTGTCTGGATTATAACATTGAAGTACACAAAAAAATTTTAGGCTGAGGACTTTAAGTTAGGGTGTCAATATATATATTTTATTTTTAACCACTAAACCCATTGTTTAAGCTATTATTTTTTTAAAGGATCTTTTTTTTTTTAATATGAGTTTTTATCATCAGTGATTGATTGCCCTTTAAAGTGTTAGTATAATAATTATTATACACTGTTCAATGGGCTGTAAAATGCTTCAAACATTTTTCTCTGGAGATGCTTCAGGAACAAAGGGTTATATGAAAAGAAATCTTTCATGCATAAACACGGCAGTTGACCTTAGTTATGAGTATTATTTATTAGTCAACCTCAGTTAATAATAGGAACTGCCTTCGTCATTCTTAATATAAAATGCAATAAAAACGAAGTTAATACTTACCCAGCCCCATCATACAATGTAATACGAACAGATTCTTTAAATGCAATGCTCAAAAGTTGGTTTCTTAGACCTTGTAGAAAATGTTAAATTGCATTATAATATCTAGAAGTCTTCCCCAGTAGGGTAAGTTTGTTTTAAACAGTTGTTACACAGGTTTTCTGAACATAGTAATTGTGTATACCCCTACTTTTTGACTTCAACTAGGCCCTAATTGAGCTCGTAAATGTGTAATTATTAAAAAATCTCCAATCAATTCGCTCATATCAATGACTCAGCCTTTACAGGGCTTGAAGCTGTACTTATACAAAAAAAGTCTCTATTCACTATAATGCTCGTGTTGAACTATATTCACTATGCTCACATAGCTATTGAACTATACGAATATAAAATTTTCTTAGGAGGCCAGTGTAATTTATAATAACTTTGATTTTTTATCATAGAGAGCTGTGGTTGGTACCATTACATGCAGAATTAAAAACTAAAAATTTATACCTAATTTAGTATGTTATAAGTTTAGTAATATACGAGATGAAGAAAATTTTTTTTTGAAATGGCTGCCATTGTGATGCTTTTAATTAAATTTTTCTGAATTTAAATCGGGTTCTCTATGAGCACATTAAAGTCCCCTATTTTATGTTCATATCTTAATTTTTGTGACCGCTATCATAATTACGTACAGAAATCAATAATAACAACAACAAATATGACGACGATGATGGACATACAACATGTCGAAAATAACCTTATCGGTTTCCTAAGGCCATCAAACACGAACATCAGTCAAAAAACAGAGGTCAAAATTGTTTGCTATTACCAAACTTACCATATAAGTAAGTAAATAAAAACCCTATCTCTACTGAGTTTTGAAAAAAAATTGTAAATCATCCAATAGTTGAAAATTTATTCACATTATCATTTATAAAAAAAACAAAAAAAAAACTAATTGTAAATTGTCGTTGTTACCTTAAGCTATTTATACATTAATAGAGGGAAAACAATACATTACGCTGATGTAGTTGAAAACAATCAAATTTTATGATTTTTATTTCAACAAATTAAAAAATTTTAATTTTCTTCAAAAAATTTCATTACTTACATAAAATTGTATTCTATATAAGAAGGTGTTATATAGTACTTTATGTTTTATTAAAATTTTGTAGGTATTTTAAGTGTGTTTTAGTAGTATTTTTTAATGATTATAGGTTGTACTTCGTTTTTAGCTAATGTTATGATAAATATTCATTAAAATAACATAGACCTAATTTAAACAAAGTAAAACTCAGGCCTAGGAATTTCGACCATCCATCTTTTGTTTCATTTTTGTGTTTTACTTTAGCAATATGACTGAAAAAATTATTACAATTTCATTATAATAGTTTTTTTAGTAATTTTTATGTAAGTTTTGCATTATAGGTTATGTTACATTTATGCCTTCATCAGAAATTTCATTAAAACCATATCACACATTGCAAATTTCAAGAGCAATTTTTTTTCATTTACATACATTTCTATCAAAATTAATCCCTAAAAACATTTTAAATTTACGTAAAAGTTTGGACAATATACCTTGAAATGCTTGTATTCTTATTAAAAGTTGCCACCAGTACTATGCTAAGACAATGATTTATTGATTTTCTTTAAATACATTTTTTAAAAATATAGGATCTTGTATTTCAAAGATTATTATTTTTTTGTTGTTTGTTTGTTTGTGTGTGTGTGTGTGCATGTGTGTGTGTGTGTGTGTGCGCACCAGCATGTTTGTGTGTGTGTAATCTGCTGGTTTTTATTAATAAAATAATATATTACAACTTATGGTTTAATTCAATGTTATATTTTAAATGAATTATTTAAACAATTATTACCTGCTAGTTGTTAAACCATTCCTGTAAGGCAAAACAATAATTTATGTACTAGAAATTCGTTCATATCTAGTATTCAATGAATAATGTAATCTGTGTTGAATGTGAAATTATGTAGAATAGTAGTTATTATATTTGCTGTTAGCAGTAGATGCACAAGTACTTATAATTGTATATTTGTAATTGTAACAATGAAGTTATTAGACACATGAAAATACAGGAAACAGAATTAGACATAAGACAATAAGCTCTCATTACTAAGAGTCCATTACATTATAACAATCTATTAGTTAGTACATTTTATGTTTTGCAAGTAGATGTAGTATAGTATTATTATATTTTAAATTGTGTATTATTCTTACAACTATTATATAAAGTAATTTATAAATAAGAGTATTGAGTCAAGTAAGAAACTGTGTTTAATGGATCAAACATAAGAATATGTTTTTATTGAAATGAGTTTGTATTAAAAAAAAAACAAAATGTTAAAATGTACAATTTAAGATATGTAGCCAATTTCATAAGCACCTACAATATTACAAGTTTTGACTGAATGACTGATAAGGGAAATATAAGTGTAAATTAGTTGATTTAAGAGCATTATATTCAGTCTCTTTTGTCTTGTATTGTACATGAACGACATGAATTTTGATCTAGAGTCTGGAAGTGTCAGGAGGAATAGCTTTCCTCCTGTGTAGAATACTTAAAATCAAAAGTTCAAAAAAAAGATGGCAAGTAATGGTTGTAAGTTTAAAGTCACACACATAACATAATTAGAAAGATACATGTTACGAGTTGAAAGGCGTAATTTAACACTTTGACTGCCATGTGTATTAGTTTTGATACACATGTAACAAGCTGTTATTTTACCCTGTGAGCTCAGTTACATAGAAACTAAATACAGGAATCTTTCATTTAGTTTCTGCTAACAAAACTTGTTCTTGGTTTTGGATTTTTACTACCAGAAGCAGCACAATCTACGCCAAAAGTAGTAGTTATCCTTTTGTAACATGTAGTGGATGTTTCATGAAAGTTAAAAAACAAAATTATTTATATATTAAAAATGAACAAAGTTAGATGATATGAGCTGATAGATGTTGGCATAAGTGATTTATTTTCTGAAATCCTGATGAAGATCTTGACTACAATCCTTACAAATTGTTCGAAACCCAAAACTTTTGTTGGGTAAGTTAGATAGATGTATTTCTAATTCTGATACAGTATCTACTTATTTATAGCACACTACTAAAAGTTACAATCCAGAAATGTCAAATCAAATAATGTTTCATTTCAATAATTCGTCTTTATTGTGGGGACATTTACAATATATAGCAAGAATCATTCCTTAGAATACAAATAAATAGTTACAGTAATATAAACATCCCCAATACAGACATAAAGAGTATAATTAAAAAGATTTAAGTAACACAATTTAAAATATAAAACTTTGATAAAATAATTACCATGACACTACAAATATAATACAAACTATACAAAATAAAACATTAAAGACATAAATATCAAACAATTCTTGCAACTAAAGTCTTTATCCAATTTAAACACTTTCAAAACCTATGGTGTAAAAACTCCCCCACAATAAAACAATCCAGACAATAATAATTGTCTAAGACTGTTTTTAAATAACTTATAGTCTTGTAAATCTTTGCTTTGATATTTTGAGGAAGTTTATTAAATAATTTTGCACCAGCCTGTGAAGGAAGTTGAGTGTATAAACTTAACCTGTGTTGTCCAGCACAATAATTACAAGCTTGTCTGGTGCTTTAATTGTCTTTATCCTTTTTCTGGGCATGATCACACTTTAATTTGAAATTTAATAACACTTCAAGAGTATAGAAACATGGAAATGTAAGAACTTTAAATTCTTTGAACATTTTTTTTTCACAACTTGTTAGAGCTGTTATAAGTCGAATAGCTTTCCCTAGCTTTCTTTTACAGGATAAACACTTTGTATAGGCACTGAACTGATGAACTTCCCCAGAGAATAATTCCATAATTCAGATCTGTATACACAAGCTCATAGTAGGCTGTTATATAAAAACTGATAGCCGTCAGGTTTGGATCATAAATATTTATATTTTACAAAAATATAATCAATATCAATTTGCCTCAAGATTTTTGACTTTCTGAAATAGTTATAATAATTTGTTTCCCCTTTTGATGATAATTCCAAAGTCCGAATTTAAGTATATGAAAATTATTACTTTTTGTTTACTTTTGGGTTTGTGTATGAATATGTGATCAGATTAGTACAATGTGTTTGATATATTGTTATAAAAAAACTAATATACATAGAGCTTATCTATCAAAATAGAACAAAATATTGAAATAATATTGAATAATGAAATAGTGATCATTTTTTTTCCTTTTTGATAACTCCATAATCCGAATTTAAGGACATGAAAATGATTACTTTTTGTTTATTTTTGGGTTTGTGTATGAATATGTGATGAGATTAGTACAGTGTATTTGATTTATTATTATAAAACTACTAATCTAAACAGACCCTAATATGGCCTAAGCAATGTTATGTTTTGAAAATAAATTTACTGTCTACAAATTCTTAAATTTTCTTTCTATCGAAATAGAAAAAAAATTATGAAAAGCTTAAAGAACTTCAAAACCTGTTTATATTTTATAATTAAAATTTTTTAAATAAATATTGTTAACATTCCAATCTAGTAATAAGCATCCATCAAATTTCAAGCAAAAATTTAATAGTAATTCTTTATATAAACCTATCAACAATTTTATCTTGATGATGTAATTGTATAAGTAATTGTAATCCAGTAATTTAGCAAGTAATATATTGAATGCTTCTTGGTTTCAGATGTATTGGCGGAATTGTATTGGGTGACCCTCATGAAACTAACCTAATTAATTTTAGAAATCCCAGAGCACTTAGCATAGATTATCTGTCATCTGATTGGTCTTTAGCTACACTATCTCACAATAGTTTCATTTTGTATTTCTTAGATTTGCTGTTCGGTAGATTACTTAATCATGTTAACTAAATTGTTGGTTAGTTTCAGGTTATGTAATGTTTTATAATCCAGTTAATATTGATTGTATATATATTTTTAAAATTAATATTAATTAAACTTTCATGCAATAAAAACTATTTTATTTCAGCAATTAAACTGATTAATAAAACAAATATAATAATGTATTATTAACATATTTTAAATTAGATTTGGATTGAATTATGAATACATGATGTTCTTAATTACAGTATCATTTACAGATATTTACAAATTTATTTTACCCTGATACAAAATTGAAAGTAAATTAAAATACGGAATTATTTAGTTGAAATTTACCTGTTGCAGATGTATATGAAGGCCGCAAAGACAAGCCAAGTGTATTGGTCACATCACCAGGATCACCTGACTTGCATGCCTCGCATAGGCCACAACGAATGCCACCACTTACCAATAGCAATGTTGGTGGACGAATGCAGGTACTGTGGACTTTTTATCGGTTTTAGATACTTAACGATTTATTATTAGAGAGAAATGTAGCAATTTGGTTAATACATATCTATTACACCGGGAGTTAAAGTTGAATACATTTTTTTATACAAAGAACTTGCTATGTTAAAGAGTTTTGTTGGATATAAAGTTAAAATTGACAAATCCTTAGGGGCTCAGTTACAGGGAGTATGGGCATGGGAATTCCTAGGGATCCTAGCTGGATTTACCCTTTTTTATGAAGTCTTAAATTAGATCTATTAGAAGATCTACTGCATTCCGACAAGATATTCATGATATCTGCCATCAGGATCGTTGGATGAATTTTCTTTTATGAATATGTTTATGAACAGATGTAATGAACTTTAAAACTATCTTCCTGTAAAACTTCAACTTCCTAGGTTACATGGTTTCACAAATAGATATCACACCTCAGACTATGTACTCTTGTTGTTTCCCACAGTGGTGTTGAAACTAATACCACTTATAGCTTTGAAACTTGTAAAGTGATTTTAATAAAGTATTCAATTCTAAATAACATCAACTTTTCTTAAAAAATGTATGGTATGGTTGAAATGTTAAAAATATATGAGTGGACAAAAAAGCTAAAGTTATGTTTTATCCTTCAATGTTACACAAAGCCTTGAATTTCTTGTCCAATTTCTGGTGAAAGTCACATTCATCTGGATAGATTAATTAATCAGCAGACAACCTGTTTTCTTGGATTTTAGCGATTAGATGTAGTTGTAGAGAAACCACAACTCAGTGATCATGTGACCATATGGTGTACAGTGTCAGCACATGGGATATTGGGACTTTATTTTTGTGAGGAAAGGACTGGCATCCTGTCAATGTGAATCAGGTTAATTAAGTACAAAGAGGAGATCACCAAGCCTTTTCAAATTCTTAGGAGAATTTACCGTGTCAGAAACCTTGCTTTTAGTTTCCAGTAGTTCCAGCAGTGTAGTGTGAAGTATTTCTAATAATGGGGTTTGTTTATAATTTTTATTTTTTTTAATTAAACTAATGTTTAATAATATTGGGCGCCAGGTAATACTTTGATTACCAAATTATTTTAATTGAATTTTAAATCTTAATTGAAGTTAAAATTTTCTCAGGGTCGTGAACTCTTTTTTAAGTGTACTTATTGGTGATTAAGAAAGATTAGAAGTCCTTTTTTAGTTTTCTGAAACTGAACATGTTTATTTAGTAAAGTTGATTATACATACACATATAAAATTCAATTATAAATTTTCTAAATTATACATCCTACTTTGAATCAATATGTTTTACCCTTTAAGAAGGTCAAAGTCTTGAATATTGAATTTACTTTTTATTAATGCAAATCCTAAAAAAATTATTTGTTAAAACAAACAGATTAATATTATCTGTTTTTTTATAATATGGAAATTACTTTATCTGAACAAAATTATACATGTCAGTAGACATTCTTTATTTTCAAACAAAAAAATAATTATTTGTCGAAATATTAAAATTATAAAACTAATTTAATTAGAAAGAGCTAATATATTGAATAACAATTAATTTTAAAGGGTTTAACAATATTTGATTTTAAGTGTTCTTTAAAACTTGTTACCAGTCCTTTGTTGAAAGGTAGTTTATTCCTTGAAGATCGCTGATGTGTCGGCTTCCTGGTGAAACTCCGCCATTTTTGCACATGGTGAGATTCGTGTTAACATTGGATCAGTCACACTTTTCCAGAGTTCTATTTTACTCAAATGAAAATCTTCTTTAGATTAATGTTTATTAAACCTTTAGTCTATGAAACACCTCACAAATTGTTCATGCTCGCTTAGATATTGTCACACCATCGAAAGACACATTGACTGCATTGCTTACCCCCATTTTTTAGTCCGATATGCCTTTGCTGATGCATAACTCGTCCTTTTACCTAAACGAGTCACTTCTCAAATGCTTATATTGTTTTGACTAATCACACGTGTCTATTGTATAACTTATATGTCTCTAAAAAGTGTCACGTTTTATAATTTACATTGTTCTACAAATAACTTTCTTACTGACGAAAATACGACTGTTCGTTTTAAACACTACCTCCCGACTAACTGTTTATTCACTTTATAGTTCATACATTCCTATATTTATTAGTTGTCTACCTTATTTTCACCACAAAAGACATATTTATGTGAATCACGTTGTTCTCAAAAATAACTTTCCCACAAACGAAAATACGTCCGTCCACTACAGACTCTATTTCCCGACTAACTGTTTTGTCTGTTCCCTCTATGAAACACTTGCATGAGACCACATTTTCTCGAACATGATTTTATTTCCGCTTAACAACAAGTGTTTAACATCACATATACACAAAATTCCATTCAATTTATAACTCTACATTAAACTTAAACATTTTTATCTTACAATATATTTTTCTGGATATGTTTGATAATTTATTTTCTTTATTATTTTAAACATTTCTCTAGACCTTAATTTGACTTGCATCGTTGTATTTCCCAATTTTTAGAACCAATCACATACTCCCATTTATAATCATTCAACCAATCATGTCGTTTCTCTTATACCATATGTTCCTATGGCAATATTTAAAAATTCAAAAAAGACATGTGGTACAATAATAACAAGTGGTACCTCTCACATGGCAAGAGACATACTTCATTTGCTTCAAGCAAGTTTGTCTCATTTCCTTTGGAAGAGAATTATACCCTTCACAATTACCAGATCTCATACTACCTGATGCTTACAATTGGGGAATCCTCAAGGAAGCCATTTTTCAAGAACAATCACCAACTATTATCACTGAACTATAAGAATAGATTGTCAAATCTCTAAAATAGAACATGACTACTTATTTTTATAGATATGTTTCATAATCTCACATGTTATGAGTTGTGTATTAACAAAATGTAATGCACATAAAACATGTTTTTTTTTTACCAGGAAATAAGCAATCGTGTAAATATTATAATCTAACCATGTTTAATAATTAAAATATTGTAAAATCACATTTTCATTAATATTTATTTTGGCCTATCTTGTATATTCAATTGTATTGTAATTGTAATATTTTGTTTAGGTAAAACTGTGGTTTGATTCTGGTGCTTTACAATTAGTGGTAACCTTAGTCTGTGCTGCGGGGTTGATGCCAAGAAGCAATGGCCAGCCAAGGAATCCTTATGCAAAACTGTTTTTATTACCTGATAGAAGGTGAGTCATGTAATAATTTATTTCATCACCTTTCAATTAAATCTGAAGGCATGAGTTTATCTATTTTAAATTTTATACTGGGAAGAGTTTACTTTAAATTATCAGGCGCCAGCTTGTAAGAAAAGCACAAACATTTATTTATTTTACTCTTTTCTTGAGTCGTGAATTTCGAGAAAATGTACTCATATATGATAAATGATCATGAAAAACTTCTGAAATACATTCATTTATTAACAAAAAATGTATATATATATATATATATATATATATATATATATAATAAACAAAAAGGTCCAAGTATAGAACCATGTGGTACTCCACTTGTGACCAACCTTCATTTATTCAAACTATTTCCTTGTTCAAACCGCATATCGTCTTCTGAACTCACATCACATTTATTAAAAAAGTGCAACGGTAAGGAAAAGGTCCATTTTTTATTATGTATGTAGCCCAACTGGATTGTAAATAATTAATAACTATTAATTACCTTATTTAGAGGTGATGAGGTCGAACAATCCTTATGTAGATATGATTACTATATCTTCTTCATATGACGCGTTTCGACTATTATTCAGTCATTATCAAATAAATATACAAAAACAAACTCATAAACAACACAAAACACACGTTCAAGATTTTCACATTTAAAATCACTTTACACAATTTAAAAAACTTTATACATGTGCACACGGATGACGCGCGTTGCCGGTGACCGTTCTCGATAACGTTCGATCGTCAATTGAATTAATAGGCAGTCATGCGATAAGGGTCTCCGTTGTTGAGAAGGGGTACACAGTTCTATACGTCATGAACCGCAATTATTGTTCTTAACACTATCGATTAGGTCAAAAATGGTGTGAGAATGAAACTGTAGTTTATTATTGAGTAAGTGGTCAGGGTTGTTTTTTTGCATTTTATAAATATTGAACTCCTCTAACGTGTTCATTAACGGACCTTTATTGCAGTGATGTAGTATTCTTAGATTAGTGTTAATGTCCGTGTAATTATGATTAGTATCTATTAAATGTTCAGTGAATTTGGAGTCAATTTTTTTGGTGGTGGGTCTTTTGGAAGAAGGAATGTGTTCTTTAAAACGGGTTTTAAACGTGCGTCCGGTTTGGCCTATGTATTTTTTCGGACAATCGTTGCACGATAGCTGGTAAACACCGCTGCTGTTGAACTGGTCTGGGTCTCTTGTTTTTTTCGGTTTTAAAATGTTTTCTAAATTGTTGGAAGTCCTGTATGCTATGTGGTAACCTTGTTTTCGAAAGATGTTATTTGCAATATGTTCAACGGCTTTGTTGAAGTCTACAGCAATGTATTTTGGTTTTGGGTGATTGGCTTTTATAGTTTTCCTTCTTTTTAGTTGTTTCTTTATTATTTTATCCACTATTGAGGTGTTGTAGTGGTTAGAAGCAGCTATATGTTTTATGGTGTTGATCTCCTGCTTGAAGTCTTCTGCATTCATGGGAATGTTCAGTAGTCTGTTCACAAAACTGTTGTACGCTGCAAATTTATGTGATATGGGGTGGTTAGAAGAGGCGTGAATGGTGTGGCTAGTCTGTGTGGGCTTTCTATATATTTTAAACGTGTGTTTTCGTTCTGACTTAGTGATGGAGATATCTAAGAAGTTCAGTCTCTGTTCACATTCTATTTCACTGGTGAATTCTAGGTTGGGGTGAATTTTGTTGAGATAGTTCAATAAAAGACCGGTTTGTCGTGTATTGCCGTTGTACAAGCAAATGATATCATCCACATATCTGAAATAATAAATTATCTTGTTGTGGTGCTTGTTGATGTCATTCATGATGTAGGTGGTTTCAACATGATTTAGAAAAATCTCGGCCATAATGCTAGACAGCGGTGAACCCATAGCTAAACCTTGATTTTGGATATAGAATTTTTCATTGAATGCGAAATAGTTCTGTGCTAGGCAAACGTTCAGTAGGTTGATTAATTCGTTTATCGATTCATTTTTTAACTTCTTATTTAGGCGTAAATTGTTTTACCAGTAAATTGTTTAAACTGTTCAATACTGGAGAACAATTTACGCCTAAATAAGAAGTTAAAAAATGAATCGATAAACGAATTAATCAACCTACTGAACGTTTGCCTAGCACAGAACTATTTCGCATTCAATGAAAAATTCTATATCCAAAATCAAGGTTTAGCTATGGGTTCACCGCTGTCTAGCATTATGGCCGAGATTTTTCTAAATCATGTTGAAACCACCTACATCATGAATGACATCAACAAGCACCACAACAAGATAATTTATTATTTCAGATATGTGGATGATATCATTTGCTTGTACAACGGCAATACACGACAAACCGGTCTTTTATTGAACTATCTCAACAAAATTCACCCCAACCTAGAATTCACCAGTGAAATAGAATGTGAACAGAGACTGAACTTCTTAGATATCTCCATCACTAAGTCAGAACGAAAACACACGTTTAAAATATATAGAAAGCCCACACAGACTAGCCACACCATTCACGCCTCTTCTAACCACCCCATATCACATAAATTTGCAGCGTACAACAGTTTTGTGAACAGACTACTGAACATTCCCATGAATGCAGAAGACTTCAAGCAGGAGATCAACACCATAAAACATATAGCTGCTTCTAACCACTACAACACCTCAATAGTGGAAAAAATAATAAAGAAACAACTAAAAAGAAGGAAAACTATAAAAGCCAATCACCCAAAACCAAAATACATTGCTGTAGACTTCAACAAAGCCGTTGAACATATTGCAAATAACATCTTTCGAAAACAAGGTTACCACATAGCATACAGGACTTCCAACAATTTAGAAAACATTTTAAAACCGAAAAAAACAAGAGACCCAGACCAGTTCAACAGCAGCGGTGTTTACCAGCTATCGTGCAACGATTGTCCGAAAAAATACATAGGCCAAACCGGACGCACGTTTAAAACCCGTTTTAAAGAACACATTCCTTCTTCCAAAAGACCCACCACCAAAAAAATTGACTCCAAATTCACTGAACATTTAATAGATACTAATCATAATTACACGGACATTAACACTAATCTAAGAATACTACATCACTGCAATAAAGGTCCGTTAATGAACACGTTAGAGGAGTTCAATATTTATAAAATGCAAAAAAACAACCCTGACCACTTACTCAATAATAAACTACAGTTTCATTCTCACACCATTTTTGACCTAATCGATAGTGTTAAGAACAATAATTGCGGTTCATGACGTATAGAACTGTGTACCCCTTCTCAACAACGGAGACCCTTATCGCATGACTGCCTATTAATTCAATTGACGATCGAACGTTATCGAGAACGGTCACCGGCAACGCGCGTCATCCGTGTGCACATGTATAAAGTTTTTTAAATTGTGTAAAGTGATTTTAAATGTGAAAATCTTGAACGTGTGTTTTGTGTTGTTTATGAGTTTGTTTTTGTATATTTATTTGATAATGACTGAATAATAGTCGAAACGCGTCATATGAAGAAGATATAGTAATCATATCTACATAAGGATTGTTCGACCTCATCACCTCTAAATAAGGTAATTAATAGTTATTAAGGAAAAGGTATTGCTATGGGGGGTACTATTTTGGGTGGTCCGCGGATCTACTTTGATAATGTATTACCGGGTCCGGATCACGTGGTAAAATTAATATAAGTACACTGGGCGAATCTCAACTTAGGCTAGCCATTTTTGACGAGTATTACTACAAACTAATTAACTAAAAATAAGAGAATTACACTAATACCAATGTTAATATTAACTACACTGTATTGCAACAACATGTCGGTCTATAGCAGGGCCTAACGTAGCCGCGTATACTTGGACTAATAATTTTACGATAAGCCAAAATCACGATGCGCCCAGATATAAACCGTAGGGCCGAACGGCCCTATTCCTTTGGGTTTAGCAAGGCATGATAATGATACGGCACAATAAATTTAATAAGAACGCAGACAGAGGACTTGTCTCACCTCTATCTCAACCACTACTCTGTTTATCACTTCTCGGGCGGATATAACCAGATTGACGAAGGGGAGGGGGAGTGGTGGTAATCACCACAAAAGTATCTTATTTAAACATCCAATCTCTCAAACAAAGTAAGTTATTCAATTTTACGTTTCATTTTCCGAGATAATCACTTGTCTGTTTCTCTTTATTCAAAAATAACTTATCAAAAATCACATTATTTTTTCTTAAACACCACGTCCTGTTCAGTTCACTATCCACATTTGTCTAATTAATCCAACTTTTCCCTTGTTCCACTTTCACATACAACACACTGATGTCATATTTCTCATAGTTATATGCACTTTTACACTGTTGTAATATTTCTCTTATATCTAATATTGTGTACATTTCCTTATTATTAACATATTTTTTACAAACCTCTCTGACCATTTAGTACTAGTTACTTTCTTTATTTACTTGTATTCTTTATTTAACTGTATTTATTATTATTATTATTATTATATTCTATAACAGAATACATTTCCTATTCACTGCCTTGAGTCAAACTACTTTTCTAGTCAGACCAAGTTTATTTAACCAAAAATGTACACTATTACAATGTTTGGTTTTTTGTTTCTTTTCCTCTTTCTTTGAGATATTAAGTTAATTTTTATGTGTGATATACTGAAAGAGGTTTATAATTATTTTTTATATATGTAAATTGTTTATTTACAGTCATTACTGTAAAAGGAAAAGTAAATAAATTTAAATTTAAATTAAATTAGATTTTCAGGGCCAATGTTTATTACTTGATTGAGAAATTTCTTGAAGGCACACTGTAATCTCAAAACAAGTCATCTTATTTAGCTCTATATTTTATAATTTAAAAGTCGAGTTTTACAAATGTTGGAGTTTACAAATATATATTATCATAAAATTTTAACAATTTTAGCATTGTATTTTGGTTGAGAATTTGTTGTTGCAAATTTTGTTTGTTATTATGAAAGTTTTTGTATGTATGTTTATAGTTATGTGAATTATTGATTTGTTACTTTCATTGATACTGATTGATCACTGTTACTCTTTATCTTGATACTGATTTTATGATAGTTACTTATAGTGTAACTATATTAAATACATAAGGACTCTAGTTTTGTTAAAATTCTATGTTCTAATCTAGTTGTGCGCCATTTGTAATTTAATAATTACAAAAATAAAAATAAAAGTTTAAAGTCCAAAATTTAAAAGTGAATACTAAAATCTCTAGGGTCATAAATTATTTTGAAAAAGTGTACTCAACAGAACATTGGATGAAAGATAGAAGTCCTTTTTTATGCTGAAATGCACATGATATTTATTTTATTTAGTCATATAAATATAAAAAGAATACATAATTATACAGGATTAGATTCCTGTAAATTATATTATGTTAGTACATCCTACACAATTAGTCTACTTTATTCAAGACTCGTTATAAGGAAAGAAAATTAAGTTTTATTAAATTTGATCTTCAGTTGCAACTTGTTAATAAAAAAATATAATGAATTTAATATTACTTCTCAAAAAAAAAATTAAACTATATTGTTATTGAATTACCTTAAAAGTATATTCTTTATAAAAACAAATAAGTTATAATAGTTAGTCTCTTAAAAAATACTTTAACATTACTTTAAAATTCAAGACATTGCGTCTTATAAAAAGGACATCAATTAACAAATTTAAAATTATAACACTGAAGAAATTCATAAATTACCAAAAATACATAATTTATTTTACATAATAAAAGTTTATACGTGCTATACCAAGACACGGCTTCTTTTTAAAAGAAATTTTTCATATAAAAAAACTTCCTAGGTTTTCTGCAATCGGCATTATGATGATTCATTAAAGTCGCTCCAACCATTACATCTTATGTCCACGCTTCTTGTTTTACAAAAGCACATTAATTGTTCATATTATGAATTAGTATCTTTTGATGTACAAATTAATTGTTCTATTTTTAAATTGAAACACACATAAATTTAGTCTTTACATCAATATTTCTCTAAATTGCATCACATTTGCTGGGTATGCAAAGTTCATTACTTAAACCATTTCACTCTAACGTTTATTTATAATTGAAACTTTGTTGTGTTGTTTCATTAGCAAAATAGTTCACACTTGTTATCAAAAACACACTTTTAATACATATTGTCTTTGTGTTACAATTAACTCGCCAGATCGGACCATGTGGTTTCACTTCACAGTTCATTTTAAAATAATTAAATCAGTTTTTTTAGTAGAAAATATAACTGTACCTATAGTACACAACATTATTCATCATAATAATTTGCTATTATCGAGTATAACACTTTTTATTTACACATTTTTCTGTCCTAAGCAGGATTCGCCAATCTAGGAGACGACCGACCACTTCGAGATATTTCTGTCGACTAACTTGCAATGTACGTTGCCGCTCAATCCTTTCTTTGTCAAACACATGTTTTGTATTTTTCTTAATTACAATGTTTAATAATTCTAATTATATCAATACATAGAACAAATTTCTCTGATTATTTACTACTACTCACTTTTTTTTTCAAATTATTTTTCCAAGACACACTCCCTTTTCATTCAATATCTACCATTCTCCCGCCGAGTCCCCCACTTGGTACAAATTCCAAAATGTAATTACACTATTACAATTTATGTATATGTGTTGTGGAGAGTGACTAGTTCTACACCACTATATTTGTTCTTATATAAAAATAAAAATCTAATCTAAACTACAAGGACATTAAGAAAGTAATGATATGCACAATTATGAGGCATAGAAAACCTTTGTAACAACTGTTTTATAACAAACTTACAGTATTGGATAAAACCCCTTATTCTCCCAATAGAATTTAACATTTCCTACAAGGCCCAATAGACCACCTTTTTGGAATTACATTTAGAGGATCTCCTTGTATTACAATGTATTATAGGGATTGGTAAGTACCATGATAGTACCTATAAACTTGGTAAAACTATTAGTTTTTATTCTATCAATACTTTATCATATTTTTATTTATGTTTATAGTGAAAAATCAAAAAGGAGGACGAAAACATTAGCCAATACAAATGACCCAAAATGGAACCAAAGCTTTGTATATTCATCTGTTAGAAGGGCTGACCTTAAATTAAGGATAGTTGAAATCACTGTTTGGGATTATGTACGATATGGAGCCAATCATTTCCTAGGAGAGGTAAGACAAGTAGTGCTAATACAATTCCCCCCTCCTTGAAATGACTACTTTAAATAATTTTAAGTTCTAGGTTTATTGTATAATTTTAAAGTGTGTGAAGTTTGTACCCATAATTGTTATTCAATCTTGAAGCTATGTTTTACAGGTCCTCCTAGAATAAAATAATAAACATCCCTTTTTCAGAATTTTAATTAAAACAATTAGAATAACGACAAATTATTACTTACTTTACAGCTGAAGCTCTACAGCCCGTTGTTAGCATTTGGTTTCCTCCACTGTTTACATTCATCCCATCTGTCAGTTCCGTATTTTCATGCTCTTCAAATCATGCTTTTCAAATCGCCTGTCTACACCATGAATCCAGCATCTCCTAGTACTTCCTCTCCTTCTTTATCTCTTGCACAAGCATTTGGTTCATGAGAGACATTCTATCCATACGACCAACTCATTCTTCTTGGTTTTACAGAGTACAAAATAACCTCATCACTTAATATGTCACAATTTTCTCTCTCCAATATTTCAAACATTTCAACAAGAGTTGACTTACTCCTGTATATTACTGCTATGTCATCGCCATGGGCCTGTCACAATTTGTACATAATGTTGCTCTACACAGAGTCAAATTGAACAAATAGGTTGATAGAGAATCATTTTACCTCACACCTCTTGGAATACCAAACTCCTTACTTTTCTTTCCTTCTATTAACCCGGGATCACTCACGCTATTAGTTCAAAACTAACAATTTTAGTTGTTCTTAAGGACTTTTTTTTTATTTTCGTTAAATGACATTGAGCTTCTAAATATGCTTTCTTTGGCATCTTGACCAGTGGCTACACTCGTGGTGAGAGGTTGGGGTGAGGGGGTAACCAGGGGTCGGGGAAATGGGCACGTCGCACCTTTGTTAGTATGCTTCTAACTGTGTGAGCAATCGTGTAACAGTTTACAATTATATTTCTGTATAACTACTTTTTTCATTTTTGTTGTTTTGTTTTTTTGTAAATGGACATTTAGTTAAACTGTTTTTTATCTTGTTTGTTTGTTTTATTTTATTGTAAATAGACTTTAAATTTATTGTTTGTAATTGACTAGAAAGTGCGAAAACAAAGTGAAAGGAAATGGACAAAGCGAAAGGAAATAATGATGATATTTTATGTTGGCTGGAAGAAAATGATTATAGTGAAGGAAGTGTTTATATGCAAGAAAATTTATCGGACACTGATGCATCAACCAAGCACAGTAATCACAATACAGACACAGAGCAATCTGACGATGATCCTACAGACACAGACACTAATCACCCTCAACAAAGAAAACAACCCATACAAGTATCTACACTCTATACATCTAAAGATGGATTTACTAACTGGGATATTCATATGCTAAAAAAAACAAAAACTTCAAAAGAAAATATTGTAAAGAAACTACCTTCAGTAGCTCGTGAATTCAGAGACCTAAAAAATCCAATAGACTGCTGGAAGATATTTTTTCCCAATGATATGCTATCAGAAATTGTTCGTTTTACTAACCAACAGCTTGAAGAAATGCGTCAAAACTATGGGCGTGAGCGAGACTGTATTGATTCTGATTTTATGGAGATTCAAGCCTTTTTTGGTCTTTTATATCTTCTAGGTGTGAAAAAAAGCTAATCATTTAAATACCGATGAACTTTGGGCAACTGATGGTACTGCACCTGAGCTCTGTATAGCTACTATGTCCAAACAACGTTTTCACACTTTAGTGCAAGCATAAGGTTTGATGATAAAATCACACGAACCCAAAGAAAGCAAACAGACAATGCAGCTCCAATACGTGAAATGTTTGATTGGTTTGTAAGTTTGTGCAAACTATGTTACAATGTGGGAGAATTAACTACTATAGATGAAATGTTGGAAGGTTTTCGCGGACGTTGCAAATTTCGCCAGTACATACCAAAGTACTACGCCCTTGTAGATTCAAAAACCTTTTTTACTTCCAATACGGAGATCTACACTGGCAAACAGCCCCAAGGTCCCTTATTTTGCAGCTGGAAATGACGCAAGTAGTGTCGTGAAAAGATGGATACAACCGATAAATAATAGTTAAAGAAATGTTACTATGGATAACTACTTCATAAGTATTCTATTAATGAATGATCTCTGCAGTAATCACAGACTTACTGTTGTCGGAACAATAAGAAAAAATAAGCCAGAACTTCCTCAGGAACTCTTAGAAATAAAAGAAAGGCCAAGATGCAGCTCAATGTTTGCATTTGGAAAGATGCCAAATAAATGTACCGATGTTTCCTATATACCTGACAAGAAAAAGAAGAAAAATGTGCTCCTTGCATCCATCATGCATACTGATGATGAAATCGATCCAGACTCAGAAGATGCGTTAAAAACCACCATCATCACTTTCTATAATATGACAAAGGGAGTAGTGGATGTGGTAGAGAGACTGAAGAGCGAGTACAATGTTACTAGAATTAGTAACAGGTAGCCATTTACTGTGTTTGGTGGTCTCCTCAATGTGGGAGCTATAAAGGCTCAAATAATATTTAAGACGAATACAGGTGAGCTCAAACAACGAAGAATTTTTTTAAGTGATATAGCTAAAGCTGTTATAAAACCACATTTGGTACGAAGAGGATCCATTAGAACCCTGCCGACAGACCTTCAAGAAAAGATAAGACGACTGACAAGTGGCCAAGCTATTCTTGCTCCTGCAAAACCGCAAGAAGAAAAAGGGAGATGTGCCTTTTGCCCTATCAGGAAAAACAGATTCACAACAAGGGCCTGTTCTTCATGCGGCCGAAAGCTATAAGGTGACCACACAAAGATAACGACTTACATGTGCTACACCTGTGATCAAGATCCTGCTTCAGGCTTCAACGAGTAAAGTAAATAAACTCTATAGGTCATACATTAACATAATCTAAAAAGTAATAAAGAGTGTGAATTTGTAATAATATTTTTAGTTTTCCAATATTTTTAATTTGTATGTTAGTAATTTCATGTTAAAAAGCGTATTCTTATATCTTTTAATTTTCTCAGATTTTTATATTTTTTGATGTATTTAATAAGTTAAAATATTAAAAAATGTAATCAATAAAATGTTTTTACATAAACAAACTAGTCGAAAATTTATTTTTATACCGTACTATTGAAATTTACAACAATAACTTCAAATTAAATCCTTATATCAAATTTTAGATTTGCTCTAACAGCGCGAGTGCTCACGGAAGTTTTGGTAGCGAGAGTGATCCTGGGTTAAAACTCTGCCACTGCTACTTCAGACTGCCATCTGAATAGTCGATATCAACTTCTCTGGAATGCCACAACTCTCCAATGCCTCCAATAAATAAAAATTCTTAGTACAACATTCACTGTGACCTAAATTGGTTACAAAAACCGCACAAATGTAAATATTTAAGTGTCATTGAAAAAGGTTGGATGGTTTAAATGAAATTACAATTGCAAAAGAACTGACTGAATGAAATATTTCTTTCAGCAAACTCTTCCGTAGCTCTCTAAGTTTTTTAAACATGACTGTACACCATTATTGTTTCTCTTGTGATAAGCACTAAGCAGACAGGATGCACACCATTATAGCACTCTCACTGCCAATCAGTGCAATGGCATATGTACAGGAAAAAGGACAATGCGTTTTGTGTTTAGCTGAGTTTAATAAAAGAGTAGGTAGTGAGAGCTCAAAGAGATTTCCGGTGAGTTTATGATAAAAACTCGCCTTCTAAAAATAGCATTAACTTAAACGTTGGTATAAACAATTTAGAGAAGCTGGCAATGTTGAATTAAAACAGTTACCTGGACGACCTAGAATAAGTAATGAAAACATCAAGCGTATAAGTCAGAATTGCATAGAAAGCCCAGAAAATCCAAAGTTAGGCATAGTTTGCAGCTTAGTATTCTCAAAACTACAATTCAAAACGTTTTGTGTAAATGTTTATGCCTACATACGTACAAAATGCAGTTGAGACTCAAAATTAAACTTACTGAATGCTCTAAATGTACTGAGTGTCACAACAACATTCTCAATGAAATTGATTGTGGTGAAAGTTATTTAAAAATAGTACTGTTCACTGTTGAAGCAACATTTCACATGAATGGTGTGTAAATCGCCATACCTGTAGGATCTGGGGATTTCACCAACCAAATGTAATTGTTGACTATGTCCGATAATCAGCAAAATTAAATATGTATGTACGGCTTAGTGTATGATCAATTGATAAAACCGTTTTTGGGAACATACAATTACAGGGAATTTTAATTGAATATGTTGGAAAAATACTTTTTCCCGAAGTCAAACAAATTGAACATGAAAATAACGTAAGTGTAATTTCCCAACAAGACAACATGCTATCTCATCATAGCCTCATCATCCGACATGCTTTTAATAAAACAATTCCAAACAAGTGGATTGGTAGAGCCACTCAATTACTCACCGAGAAGTCCCGCTTTAACCCCACTGGATTTCTTTATTTGAGGTTACCTTAAAACTATGGTTTACAGGGAAAAATCGTGATTTGCAACGTATATAACAATGGATTGTAGCGCTCATTGCCACAGTCACACCAGATGTAATCCAGGGCACATGGGCCGAGGTTGACTATCATTCAGATGTTTACAGGGTGACCAATGGCGATCAAATTGAAATGTATTAAGGTACATATCTATAAAAACTGAGTTTCTGAACATTTTCCACTTGTATTTGTTTATTTATCTGTTTTAGTTTTTAAAATATTAATTTTATGCCATCTACCTTTTCTGATGATCCTATATAATATATTGACATTGAACATTATTTTGCTATTAAATTTCAGATTGGTTGTTGATATTCATTATGATACTTATGTAACCCACCGTACAATATAATACAAGCAGATCCTATAAATTATTGGCCAATATTAGTATCTTGATACTGTAGACAATATATATATATATATATATATATATATATATATATATATATATATTAGTATCTTGATACTGTAAATATATACAGTTGACATACAGGTTTTCTGAACCATATATGGATCACTATTTTCTTGATGTTGACTAGACCCCAACCGACCTTTTTGAATAGTAGAGTTATTCTACTATTATGTCTGAGTGGTATAGTGTGCATCTTAAAAATGAACAAGTATGAAGTCTGGAACACCAATTTGTCAACACAAGAAGTGTTGGTTTCAATTAGGGTGCTGTAGTGTTTCACTCTGTCAATTGTCAATAAAGAATTCAAAGTGTTTTTATTTATGAATGAGTTTATGTATTTATTCTATTATATAATTATGTACATTTCTGTTTCAGGTTGTAATAGAATTGAGTGTGGCCTTATTAGACAATGAACCAGAGTGGTTTTATCTGAGCGCTCATGAGGAAATATTAATGCCTCATGTAAGTTTTATTAATTTATATTTTTTTATTAGAGAACAGGTTATAATTATAATGATAAAAATATATAGGTACTACATTAGTTATGTATTGTTTTTTATTTTAGTAAATGTATGTAATTAAAATAAGTTACTATATACATTTTTTAAATATGATTTTTAAAGCCCATTCTTCTTCTTTTTTCTCTAAATACATAGAAATTTATCAAAATAAATTGATAATGTAACAAAGTATATTTTAATTCATCATAATATAATGAGTAAATAACTAAAAATATTAAATAACAACTTTAAATATATTAATTTCCATAACAACTTTTAAATGAAAAGAAATAAAACCGATAATTATATAAGAGTTAATATATTCTTTATACCAAAAATATAGAATAGGAGAGTTTATTCTGCCGTAACTTAGGTTTGTTGTACTGAAAAAAAGGAGTTGTGAAACAATGACTTTATAAAAAAAACTTGTTATACTATACAGTATAACAAACACACAAAACACAATTCTCATAAAAAAAATACGCCTAAGTATCAGACGCGTTTCAACGACAAGGTCGTCCTCTTCAGTGATACACCAGCTACACCAACCAAACCACAACTTGGTTGGTGTATCTGGTGTATCACTGAAGAGGACGACCTTGTCGTTGAAACGCGTCTGATACTTAGGCGTATTTTTTTTATGAGAAATGTGTTTTGTGTGTTTGTTATACTGTATAGTTTTTCTCATAAGTCAAGCTCAACATTTAATATGATTAACTTCTAAATCATCATTATTGGGTAGTTGCAACTTTTGATAATTTAGAGTTTGAATATGTGAATAGGTAGTAGGTAGTAGCAGTGATGTGAGGGGAAAATGCACTGCAACCTCTAAATATCTGTTGTGCCCCCCTACTTCTTCTAAGATAAGGAAGATTCTACAGAAGCACCTCCACTTCCAACTCCTCTAGGAAATATAGCCCTTGAAGGAGGTTAAGGGTAGGTATCTCCTCTGATACCATCCCAGACTTTTAGCCTTTTATGTGATACTGCACCACAATCGATTAATAGATAATGTTATCTCCTCCCTATCTTGTATGAATCTGCAGGTCTATCATTTTCTATTACGATGCTTCTAAGGTATTCTCTGAGTCTATAATGTCCCAATACAAACTATGTCATTGTTTCTCTTGGGGCTTCTTTTGCTCCAATGCTTCTGTCCCGGTTTTCTCAAGTAACTTGTGCTGAGCTAGTGATCACAGGTACCATCTTACTCCTGCCCACTCAGACCTCTTTTCAGTGGGTCATGTATACTGTCAGGCATCTATCTACAGTGACAGTGGGATGTTTCCTTCCATGTTTCTGAGCCATTTCTAGCCTGTTTTCTCCTCACCATTGGATGCTTCTTCTATCGGAAGTGTGATTCCTCCTGAGTGGTCAGACCTCTCCCTACTGACTTTTATTATTTCTCCTTTATTGAAATTTCCTTGACAAAGTGAAGGACTCCCCATGGAGATTGTCATCATAGAAGGCATGCTCTATTTTATAAGCATGTTGAATTGAGGTGACATCTCACTCACCCTTATTTTATTTTCTCTATGTTCTTTCCAAGAGCAACTAGGGAAATGATGCCCCACCTGGAGAGCCATGTTTGATTGAGTAAGGTAAAATATAGTGAAAGGTCACCAATTATCCCACAGGCTCCTTATTGCATAGTTCACCCCATCAGCAAAATTCAGTTTACTTTTTAGGGTAGGGCTGAAAACGAAGAAAAGGGTGGTAATGAAGACATAGTAGAAGGTAGTTAAGGTGAAAAGTGCTGACAGAATAGATAAAAAAAGATATGCCTGCACAGGAATGGAAAGTAATGTAGGTCAAAGGAACGATCTCAGAATATCATGAAGAATAGGGATCTTAGGAGGTTGTTTGCAGTAGATTCCCACTGGACGATGGGTTCACCAAAACACATGCCAGGTTTTTAATGCATTTGAGAGAAAATTATTGCACCATTTATTTATAATTATAGTCTTTACAATCATTGCTGACTTATAACAAAATAGGAAGATATTATCAAAATAAACTATGTTTTAATTATTAAGACTATTCTAAAATATTTAAAAGTGTAATTTGTCTTTGTTAAAAACTAAATGATGGTTGAAATATACAAAATTATTGGTAGTTATAATATTTTATTTCTCTTTGTCAACCAGGGTGTAGATGATATCGACCTTGCATTGACACCAACAGATCATTTGTCACCTCCAAGTACCACTTCAAGACTATCTGACTCTGATCCTTCTGATTTAGACGATGCTCGAGAGCGACGAGTTGCAGATGGTGCATCTATAAGTAGTGTTGGAAGCTCGACAAGGTGAGAATATTTATTTTATAAAATTCTGCAATTATTATGTATTTGATATTTATAATACAAAATAATAATCAGATATTTTTATTAGAGATGATCTTCAGCCATTCCTAACTTTGTATTGATACTTTCTTCAATTGATATCTTTCGGAATAATTTCACTATCAAAGCTTCCTATGAACTTAATTTATCTACAAAATTAGATATTGTTTTATATATCTTGTATGCCCAAGTCTCAATCTCTTCAGTAGGTTCTGCCACATGTACTAATTATTTTTGTCCAAACCCTATTACAACAAGTTTTAAGCATTATTCATTAAAATTTTCCTTTAAAATCTTACATTTTGAAACATTTGTAAACTTTTGTGCCCTTATGAACTAATTTATTAACTGAACTAATTTGTTGTAAACTATTGGAAGCTTGTTGCCATTGTGGTGTTAACATGTCCATGCACAACCTAAAGAGTGAATCGATATTTATATATAAGAGTGTCTGGATATTTCACAGACATTGTTTTCCCTTTCAAATCCATTACCGCTAGCCAGCTTTAAATTAGTTTAAGTAATTAATTTACTTACTGAGATACGATTGAACACAAGAATGGTAGATATTGGCCTTGAAGCCCATAAATCCATCATTTGTGTCATTACAACGTAAAATCACGAACATACGACTAACTATCCAAAAAGAGACTTTGATCAAAAAGTTATAATTTTCTGTGAATTATATAAACATAATAGCATCTTTTATGTATTATGTACTACATAAAGACCTACAATGAAGTAAAGTGTTGGGCCTAGACTGTTCAACAGTCATCATACTGATCTCACACACTCATGTACAATCACTTTACTAAAACATGAGACTGTTTGTTTTGAAAATTTGACATTCACAGGCGAGAGGACAGGTGATGGGGCAGGTAGTGGGACAGCTGGGAAAAGTGAGTCAGATTTGCTTCCGAGAAGACTGTTCACCTTAGAACCACTATTCACAGTAACATCCAGCGTTCTTACATTATATTGAGATCGAGTAAAAAAATAAACTGTAAAGGAAGGACTACATACATTAATGCTTACAATAATCACATTTTTTCTGTTTTATATTTATTAATACTAAAACTAGGTAAATATGTGTGTTTAAATAAATATTTCTTAATTGTCTGCTTTCTAATTTAAAAAAAAAAAAAAATCACATTTCAAAGCATACCATCGTAGGCGAACGCATACTCTAACTATTAAAAAATACCTCCCTACTCACCAGTGGGCTTGTGAGTTCATCTACAGAAGGTTCACAATTAATAGTTTGTAGTTTTTGAGATACACTGTGTAACACACTTCTGTGTTCCTTGCAATATTCATATAATTTAGGAGCTACTATATCTTTTGATATAATGTATTAATTTTGAAAAGAAATGTTATTATAGATATTACTGTACTTTAACTGTTTCACAACTTAATAATAAAGGATTATTTTATTGATCATACTTGCTATAATATGCTATTTTTTCTTTTTTCCTGAAACAATTATTTTCATTAAATTTCAAAGTAGTAAAGTAAACTCAGAATAGAAAGCCTGTTTTAAGTGTTAAATATTGAGACAGTTAGTCATAAGGCCTTGTTCTCTCAATTATTAGATTAGATTTTAAAGACAGGAAAAAGTAACATGTGCTCAAAGATTAGGAGCATCCCCCATCAACTACAGCCATGCAACAACTGAGGTGACCTGTGTCACAGGGAGCTCATTGTATTTTCCGTTAAGTAGCTTGTAGACATGTTTCTCTCCCTACCACATACCACAAGCAAATGGTCTATCACATATTCCATGTATGAAGTATCAAGAACGGCACATTCAGTCTGTGCCTAGCCACTGGCGGATCATTACACTTAACCTCACTTTGTGTGCTCTACGCTGTTTTTTATTGTCCACTCTTTTAAACTTACTGAAGATAAGTCATTTAGTACTGCGTCAATAAAAATGTATTATTTATATCGTAAAATTATTTTTATTTTTTGATATAGGAGGTTCACATGCACTTATGTTCTTATGGACAAGGCGCTAACTAAACCACACACAACTAAACCAATTTTACTGTATATGATTTTAATTTAAATATTTCCATTTGTTTTAATATATTATAGGATTGGCAGAAGATTGTACATAATATAGTTTGTAATCCTAGCATACTTTATAGATTGGAAGAACTCAGATTATAATGGCTTTTGAGTACCAGAATAGATGTAGTGAAAATATCACAATTGATTCCTTTATTTATATTTATATCTTAATAAAAAAGAATATATAAACCTGCAATGCTACAAACTAAAGGGAAAACATATTAAAAATTATAAACTAAAAAACAAATTAGAAGTGCCATTTCAATACCTATACCACAGGTATGTGTGCATATTTTTGTCATACCTCAGGACGATTAGTCATTTTTATAACTCAAATTTATACCCCTTTTCCCCTACTATAATTAAGTACCAAATCATTTTGTTTGATTTAACTCTTTGTACACCTTATATATATATATATATATATATATATATATATATATATATATATATATATATATATATATATTAATAAAAATTTGATCCAATTAACTTTACATTTGTATAAATCTTGCAAAAACTTGTCTTCTGATAAATGGGACTAAATTTTTTTCTGTAAATATCTGTAATTATAAAAGTGTACTTTTAAACATTCTTATTAGTTGGCTTACTTTTTAAAATAAAGGGGGAAAACAACTTCAGTTTTATTGTTTGGTAATCAATATTTTTGTTTTATTTCATACTTTCTGACTTGTGGAAACAAGTTACTAGGAATGTAAAGTATAAAGGAAATATACAATAGGAATTATAATTAACACTTGGAAATGTATCGTCCATTGTTGTGTGTGCAAAGTATTCAAAATCTGAATTGTCAACATTAGCCATGATAAACTATGTTCAATGTTACTAAAAACTATCTATTTACACACAAAAAAACCATATCAATTAATTTAAAATAAAAGCAACAATATACAAAAAATACAGAAAAACCTTATAAAGCATACAGGAGGTTTCAAAGTTCATTACAAGCACTGTTTCTAAGTTACTAAAGTATAGCAGCTGAGACTGACAGTGGAAAACAACAACATTATTGTAGTGGAATCATCACTAAACCTAAATCTTCGCCATAGGGCATCGATTTCAAAAGTTACAAAATAAGTCTTACTGTCTACAGATACTAAACTTGTATTTGTGTGAAATCTGATGGATAATTTTTTATCTAACATATTAGGCAATATAATGAAGTTAGTTTTTGCATGAATCCAAATTTATGGTGAAGGATTTAGTTTTGTTTTTTAGATTTGTCTTATCCATTGGAAGGAGCAATGTAAAGATTTTTGATAACTCAAAATTTGAGTATAACTGCTATAATACCTAAATTCTAAATCTCCTGTAATAATCTCAATAATTTTTTCTGAGACGGGCTAAATGTGGTTTACCTTAATAAACCTTTTGGTCACCCCTCCGTTGGTATACAACCCCTATTTAGGTATTAGACCAGTGTAGGCTCTCATGTCAAAATGGTGTTTGTCATTCCTTATGTTATTGTAACCACGTCTGTCTTTTAGTCTCAGTTATTATGACTCTTCTATCCTATCTTCAATCCTGGATTTCTATCTTTAACAGTTCCAGTTTTAGTTTCAAACATGGGCCTAAGTTACTTGTTGGCTTTTGTCACTTTACTCATAGTCTAGATTTATCACTTGATAATGGGAGTTGATTAATACCAAAGGTTAAAATAATCATTCTATTTTGTGAGGAAATGACTAATTTAATATATCTGACTAAAATATTTAAATGTTGACTTTATTTTATGAATGTATTTTAATATTATAGTCATTATTATAACTATTCTTTAAATTTTGTATAACTTACATCTTTCCATACCAGTTTGTAAATACTGAATACTGACTGATTGTTTCGTTAAATCACTTTGTTAGCATCATCAAATAAGTATAGTTATTATCTGATTTTTACTTCATTGATTTTATTTAAAAACATAAACATGTATCACATATTCATGAAGGTTCACAGAGTATTCAAAAAATTATTTGGTTTGATAACTTTGAAATGTACAATAATCTAAAAACAATAATTTTGCAACCCCAAAAAAGATGAGTTAAAATCATCAAATGTAAATATACAATTTTATATTACATGATTCCATTAAAATCACATTTTAAAATGATTTTATTCTTGGTACTTAAAAAAATATATACTACAGAAGATATTGTCAATATTAAAGAATTTTCAGCCATAGAACCAAAACTTTTTTAAAGTATAAAATCACTCTGAAATCATTAAATAAATTTAGTAAATACAGTTTTAACTTTTGAGTGTTCAGGGCCAAATTTGAGGGACAAAATTATCATTTCATGAATTTCCAACCACGTTTTTTTAAATTTTTTTATTTATTTAACTTGTATGGAAAGACGAAAGGGATTTTATGTTAATAATAACAATGCCATATGTATAAAAAGTTGATACTATAATTGTGTTTATTGTATTTAAATAAAGCTCAACTCATTGCAGCCCACCACCAGATATAGAAATGACTGAGAAACATCGTTCGCGTCGAGACATGTCACCGCAAGGTAGAAAACGCACGTCCACTTTACCTATAAAAACGCAAACAGTACCTTATGAATCACAACATAGAAAGGTAATGATGAATCCATTATATCAGTCAGTTTAGTTTTATTTACTACTTATACAAGGTCTGTTCATAAAGGTTAGGTTATTTAATAATTATTCAAAATCTGTTCAGAAATACACAGGCATTTTGAATATCATCAGTATGGTTTGTGTGGCTACTATGTAACTTGATAAAGTGTGCCCGTCTGTGTATGGTTGAATAGTCATTAAACCATTCAGTTACACTTAACATAACCCATTACCAATCAGTTACTTGAGACTGTTGAGTGTGTGTATACTCTTATTCACAAATACTAAGTAACTATTTCAGAAAACATGCACCCATCAAATATAGTTTAAAACCTGACTATTTGTCTGCAGGAATTATTATTTATATGATTAAGAAGAGTTTCAAAGATAATTCCAGATAAAAAAGTGAAGTCCAGATAAGGTTGTAGGTAATGTGTTTGAAAGAAATCTGTTCAAAGCAATCCATATTTTATCTTGAAGACTTTACACGAGTAAAACATCTGAGAATAAGGGCACAGACTGCAATCTATAAAAAAATCGGTAACTTATAATACAAGAATTAGAAGATGACTTGGTATACAAAAACAATAATTTATTTAAAGATTTTTACTGAAGGTCTTGGAACGGCAGCAAAATTTCACGATTTCTATAAGAACAAAAAGCATTTTGTACTATGAACTTGCTTCAAATCATTAACAATGAATCACATATTCTCAAATAGCCTAGATTTGGCTCTCTACAGGTTTATCTCAAAACTAAAATCATCTTTTAGAGGGGAGAGATTTTAGACTATCAATGCAATTAAGGAAAACAAAGTGAGATAGCTGATTGCTATTTCAAAAGAGGATTTTGTTGACTTATGAAAAGTAGAAGAGGGATTTGACATTATAAATTATAAACATTTGACATTTTTAAAATGTAAAAAATAAAGTCATGGAATTCAGCTATATTGGTAAAAGGTTACATAAATAATGTGTGTACCAAATCTTCGCTCAATATCTTATCTACTTCCAAAGATATAATGTTTTTATGTGAAAATGCAAATTAATCGATATACACAAAATGAAGCATTTTCAGAACTATTTTTATATGAACTGTTTTCTTACTTTTAAGTCTAAAATCAGTTCACAAAATATAATCATGCAATTTTGAATCACTTTGTACATAGAGGAGTAAATAATATGAAAATATAGGCTAATTATATTCTTAAACCCTACTCACATAAAATTTAGATTTTTCATATACCTGTACTTAAACTTATAATTTCTGACAAAATTTATCAAAATCTGGTAACTTAAAGAGGGAGATTCTATGCAGGGCTCTCCTGCATATCTTTCAACCAACTTGTCCTCCATACCAATATTACGTCCAACCTATGTAGCCTAATTTTTGATTTTCTATTTAAGACATTTATGATAATTGTCATATTGTTAAACAAGTATTAAATAGTTATAACAAGATGTTTTACAAATATTTAAGAAATAGGAAATAATTAATTAAAAGCTGGTTTAAGACATAAACAATAAAGTAAACAAATGTAATACAGTAGGTAACATTTTCCAATGAAATTTTGATTCAACATTATTTACTTTAAATCTTTGTTTTATCAAATAATTATTCTTTTAAAAAACTACATTTTCCAATTTTTCTTTTTACAGCCTGCAGTTAGTCAGAGATCACATTCTGCTGCACCAATGGAATGCCGATCAAGATCTAAAAGTCCACATCGTAGCCTTTCACCTCCTGATTATCGGTACTGTAGTATTTATAAGCACAGTGTGATTATTAAGTTCTAGCTCTTTCCTGTCTATTTTTGTTAAAAATTTAAATAAAAAATCCCAACTATGGGTCCAACAAGGTCTGTCTAATAAATAATGAGACTGATGCAGTAACTAGGAAATATATCTATCATAATTAATTTTGATGCTTTTAATGTAGTACCCATACAATTTACATACTGATACAATCTTGTTTTCTACTGGTTGAAGATATTTCAGTTTTCAACATATGTTTTAACACAACTGCTGTTTTCTTGTTTACTACATCAACTGACACAAAATCTGTTCTTTTAAGCACAAATTTGACTTTACCCTTTCACTGTGTAAGTCGACTGCAGTCAACTTGACATTTTTAACCCTGAATGAGTTAATCAGCTTTAGTCCATGGCATTAGAAACTTTCTTTCAATATGGTAATTGACAGTAGTCTCTAGTGGATAAAAATGTCCAGTTTTAGTGTCTAGATGTTTCTGAACTCTAGTAGTGACAACATGAACTAACGAAAGTCACGTGGCTATGTTTACATCTGACAGTTGAATATGTGGGTTGTTTTTGTATATGAGTTTCTGTTTTTAGGTGTTTTATTTATGTTTTTTTCCTGTGGATAGGTTTTTTCAAGTGTGTGAAATTAAATTGCAAGTTATTTAGTTATTTTTATGTGTAAATATGTTACTGTCTGATGATCACATGAATGAACGCAACTATGAGGGGTGAAGAGGGAACTGCACATGCGCTGATCACATTTAGATTAATCGAATTGAAAATGTCAAAATGGTTCCCATTTTACAGAGTTTTTTATTCATATTTCGTGTGTTATTCAAGTTACTAAGTTATATAAAAATTTGCAGATTTCAATTCTGTATAAAATGGTACCAACTCCACCTCTCATGATGACCAATAGCAAAGTTATTATCAAAAATTTAACATCAAACTCTGACCACCCAAGTAAATGTGTCAGATACAGCAGAGCCAAGTTGTTAGTATGAACATAGCAAATGAAAGTTCCTTCATATATGTAGAATTTTGAGGTCCACTACAGCTGAGACACTGACGTAAGCAAAATAAATGGAGGCATTTTACATGTACACATTTATGAAGCTTGTAAGCCTAGCTGATGTCAAGAAAGTAGATATACACAATTACATGGATCATAAAAACTGTATAACAACTGTTTTAAATAAGCTTACTCTACTAGGCTAGACCCCTTGATCTACTAATACAATTTAATATTTCCTACAAGGCCTAACAGACCAACTGTTGGCCCTATCAACTTGTTTTCAAAAATAATATTGTAAAAACTGCAGCTTAGTAGATGAGTTTGATTTACAGTAACAGTTACCGGTAATAAATTACAATACTATTCTTATTATTGCTTTTTAATGTTTCTAAATAAAAACTTATTTTTACTTATGAATGATTTTAATTTACAATGTTATTGAATTAAATTTTTTAATCATTAAAATTGTTTCACAGAGTTCATCATCCCAATGTTGTACTACCCTCACATGCCTATGTACCAAGATTTTCTTCTAGATCCGCCACTGCCACACCTATTACATCTCCTAAGAAAAGACAATTGCCTCAAATTCCACATTCTGCAATGTTACATCAGGCATTGAGAGAAAGAGTGACCCAGGTAAAACATCCTCAATTATCATTTTTCATTTTTAAACACACTTACCACAACAATATCGCTTGACAAAGTAGAGAAAGGAATTATTTCTGTTTGAAAATATCTCATGCCAAATATTGCTGTTTTCTAAAAATTCATACATTGAACTAGCTGCAATCAATCATGGCATTCCAACTTGTCCAAACGAGCAAACAGTTTATTCCTTTCTTTATGTTGTTACATAGTACATAATATTGGCATCCAGATAGAAGTATACACTTACAATAAAATAATAAGTAGCAACAATTTTTGAACATACCTACTTAGGCCCCTACTATTAAACTACTTTTCTACATAGTCACCAATATATATTTAAACTGTAATTTTATCATTCAACAAGTTTTTGTATTTTTGCATCATATTCCTATGCCGCAAGTTCATTGAGACAAATTGAAGTTTAGTCTCAAAAACATTCCTCCCAAAAAGTCTTTCAGTTTGATAAATAGATGATAATCGGTGGAGACCAGGCCAGGAGCTGCAAACAGGATGATTTAAATATTCCCATTCTAATGTTTTGATAAACTGTTTGGTTTTCCAGTGGAAAGAGGCCATCCATTATCATGAATGAGCAAAACCCGCTAGACAACAGGCCTTACCTACAATTTTATTTTCACCTATAGTTCCTTATTCATTTTAAATACACACATAAGCAATACAAGTGTGAAGTACACAATGAGGCCTTCAATGCTCAATTTAGTGAATACAGTCTTGGGAATCATGAGGGGACCTAGCTGGATTTACACATTTTTTCATCTTTCCTTTCTGGTCTCTCTTGACCTTGTTCTTTTCCGACCCTGACACTATTAGAGTATATTAGGACTAGTAGTCATAATTTAATCATCAAGGGGGAAAATGCAAAAATAAAGATTGAGTAGACAAATGACTAAAACCAGCTGAATAGAGATAGACATGCATAGCCCATCTGGACAGTAACTATGCAGAATGGGTATTACTACCTATATGACCCTTGTAGTTTACCTTTTCCAAATTAAATATTGGGTATTTTTCAAAATAGAAACAATTATCTTTCTTAAATAAGATAAACATATTATTAATTTCGATTTGTTGAAACCGAAAGCATTGAATAGTTTAGAAGAAATGAAATATACTTTGATAATACAGTGTGTCCATAAAGTCTTGGTAGGATTTTGAATAAATATATTTACAAAAGTATACACTTAACAACATGACAGAACAGATCAAAAAGGTTGTTCTTGTATATCTGTGTTCTATATGACATCCATGGGTAGATCTATAAAAATATTGAAATATATTCCAGCTCTTTTCCCACTCAACATAGAGCTTTTGAAGTTATTGATACCACTGGTTCTTGAATTCATTGGCTCAATGTTCAATGTTCTGAATCCATTGACTGTAGACATTTTATTTAACACACCCCCATATATAATCTCGTCATAAAACTCAACAACTGAGATGGATAACCAGGTTTAGGATTTTTGACACAAATGTGAAAGTCGTACTACTTTATAAATACCCAACATGGAGAGTCACATTGAGTTAATAATTAATTTTTAATAAATAATTGGAGACGAATCTTAAGACCAAATAAAATTTGAAACTGAGAATTCTTGGGTATATTTTGGCAAAGTCAAATAGCAAAGACTATAAAAAAAAGAGGAATTATGGGTGAATATCGGGCACACCCTTTGAGACCTAATAACAGTACAGGTTGGCAGACTCTGGAATGGAACCGAGAAGGGAGGAGAAAACCTGGCAGACCCGAGATAACATGTAGATGGACAATAGAAAACAAGATTAAAGAAGAAGGCAAGACTTGGTGTGTGGTGAAGCATTCATATAAAAATCGAGTTCGGTGAAGTGGGTTTTTTCTAGTGGTCCTACATACCCCAAGTGATGAAATGAAATAAGTCAATTCATAAATTAAAGTTCATGAGTTTGAGGTCAATTTAGTGTGATGGCCACGTCTTCTATCCACTTCTTTCAATCCAACATTGAGAAACATTATTGACATATTGAGATGGAAAAATCCCTATTTTGCTGAAAAATCAAGTTTTCATCTTCCATTTAAGATTAAATATATAGCTCCATCACGTTAAGGTAGACAATTCCTCTTTAATTGCTTTCAGCAAAGAAAAAGGTGCCATCAAATTTTAAAGTCCCACCATGAATTTATATGGACACATTCTTCATATTAATATAATGTTCTCTTTTTTTAGACATATTAAATTAAAGGTGACAATGAATTAATCCAATTATCCTTTATTATATGTTTGTTTCCACTCATAACAATTGAATGATTCACTTGTTGTAGACAGACATTTAATATTACTTAGTTTAATATTTAGTTTCCTATATATCCTGTCCAATTGTTTCATAGGACATGGAAGAAAGAGCTCATTTGATGAAGCAGAGGATGAGGCAAATGCAAGGACATAGAGGAGGATCAGGCTACAATACAGGTAATATTAACTGAACTCTTTCCTAGATAACTTTTATGTTGGCAATATACAGTATATCACAGCAATCTTAATAAACCTGACCCCTATCACATTTATTTTTGGTTTACTCTCAAATTGTAATTTTCATTTTTTAACAAGTGATGAAGCTTTAGTTCTCGGTTCCTTTCTTAGGTTATAGTTTTAGTTTTGAAAAATGGACCTACAGTATGTTAGTGTTATTCACTTTTTATATATTTTTGTCTAATATTTGTTAATGGGAGTTGATTTATACAACTCTGGAAAGATTGTGTATTAGTTTATATATACACAAATATCTGACTAAATCAATCCACCATTATCAAATATAAAAATATTATTTTAAAATGTAACATATAATGTACTGATTTGGTAGTTACCACTCAAAAACTAAAACAAACATGAACAAGGCTTAAAATAACAAATATTTCAAATTCAACTCTAGAGATATCGCTCAAATCTTGGTAAAATGTGCAGCCTTATATACTATTGTGTCATTCAGAATTGTGGGACAAAACAACAGGAGTTGATTTATACTCTCGAAACATTGTGTATTAGTTTTTCCATGCACAAATGATGGCAAATGTATGATTAAACCATATTAATAGTATATGCCTAGAGTTCTAAGTAAAGAAGTGTTAAACAAATTGGATTGTAATTTAAAACATTCAAAATTATAAACTGTATGAAAGAAAAGATGTGTATCGTAAAGAAAATTGGTTATTGAGCAGTATAATTTAATATAGTGGTAATTCTCTGCAGTATTATCAACATTATTTTTACGAAGTATAGAAAATACATTATAAACAATCACATAATAAATCATTTGTTTAATTTAGATGAAATATTTTTATGTTTACACCATACAAAAATATGAAAAGAACTATTGAGTTTTATAAGAAAACTGCAACATACCCTTCAAAATTTAAAATTCACTGAAAGAGAAAAACAACCTAATTACCATGATTTGATAATTAGATCAGTAAATAAAGTGTAATTTTATACATACAAAAACCCCACGCAAGGGATCAAGTCTTGGTAGCTTATTTACCTATAAATTTAGTTATTTTTAAAATTAGTAGCAGGTTTTGGTAAGTAGATACAGTAATAAATTAACAATTAAAATCCTACATGTGTGAGCTTTTAATACCTGTCAGACATGTCAACAATTCAAACTGTTATGTATGCAGAGAAAATTTGTTAACTGAAATTCTTAGAGTTAGCTTTGGAGTACCACTTCATTTTATGTAATGAGAAAACAGATAAGTGAATGTTTGTGTATGAACTTAAACTGAATGTTCAAAATTTAAAATAACTTACTTTGCCCTACCTAGATGTAGAGTTGTATTGCAGATTGGAGGTCTAATAGAATCTTGGGTAGCCTTCAACTGCACTGAATTCACACAGTATTAGTTTATTGACACACATTAAATGTTTCTTAACTCTAACACAAAAGACAGTTAATGGAATAGTTCACTGGTAATGAGACACTTTTATTCAAACACACGTTTTAGTGACAAATTAAATCAAAGTATAACGTTTGAACTGTACTGACTACATTCAACATAATGTCTTTTCATCTCTGGCAAAATTATGTGATCAGTATGGAAGAAGTCAAAGTAAGGTTTGAAGGGGGGGGGGGGTAAACCAAATGAAAAGAGCAGGAATATAAATTTCTAAATATGACAATTACACATACATTTATTAACTTAACCCTCAGGGGCTCACTTGTAACAAGTATGGTTATGGCAATCCTAATAAACTCTAGCTGAATCTACACCTAAAACTCGTTACTCGTTTGTAGGTTTACGGAAACAAAACACACAAAGATATATGCAGCCACTACAATACTATAATTGAAAATGGACAATACTTGTATCCCACCACCACCTCAGTAACAGAGGGGGGGGGGGGATTGGCATAGTAATCACTTAAATAGAACTGCCTACCTATGTGGTCTACGCGTTGGCAGAACCTGACTCAACAGTCAAAATTCAGTTACTACCTAACATTTAGTTGTGATTCTTAAAATCATTTAATTTTTAACATAAAATTTATCTAAATCTTATCCCTTGTTAAGAATGATTTTTAATTTTATAATTTGATAATTTTATAAACTAGGTGTTCTTGACTGTATCTGCTTCACCTGAAAAACCGCCACTGTAACGAACCTTTGTCGGAGTTACCACCTCAATCTTTGTAATAGACAGAAAAATGGTAGTTTACTATGATCAAAAGAAATGGACTGACAAAACAAAAAGAAAGTAAATAAATCAGAAAAGTACCATCATTTTACTGAATTTAGGCTTAAAAAACTAAAATCAAACTAAAAATAATATTAGCAATATAATGGTGACAACTCACCTATTTGCTTGGTTCCTTTGAACAAATACAAAAACAATTGTATTTGTGAATGTAAAAGTACAATACCCCCTCCTCCTACCATTTTGGATAAAGTTGTTATTTCTACCATTTTTCTGGTCTTAAATGACAATTGCTTTATATCTGCCTCCCATGGGAGGAGGGAGACATTTTTCTAAACCTAGCAAAAAGTTAAAGTAACTGACCCATGTAGTAATGAAGCTATTAAATCTCTTTCTATTACCATTACAAAGTCATTGGTTGGAGGACTTTTGTCCAACCCTCACCTTCTAATACCAAACATTAATGGTGAATAATATCATTTTTGATAATTTCAGACTACACCCAAACATATTACTGGTAAAAACTATGGATTTCCCGCAACATATAAAATAAACATATTTTATTTTAGGGAGCTGGAGTCGACACCATTACACTGGTTTGTCTGACAGTGATTTGCCAACCAGCGAACATGGAGCAATGATGAGTAATCGATATCGTCATTCCATATCACCAGATAAAGATGTCATCGGAGCTGCAGACCTCGGTGACAGCGACTTAGAGAGCGTTGTCAGCATCACAAGCAGTGCCTTTTCAACACAGAGTGAACGTCCCAGAGGATCACGCGGGTTCAGGTGAACATCTACAATGTTTTTATTAATAAAAAAATAATATAATTTAATATTATTATGTTTTAAGAAAAGATATAATATAACAAATAATCATGGAGTTTTTACAGATAAAATACTTTGACAAAGTTGTGTCACAGATGTTCAGTTTTTTTTTAGCAAGAAAGGAGGAAAAATTGGTATGTTACTGGTGTTTATAATTGTATAAATAAAAATTATACTGAATGCATACAATTTAGTTTTAGAATATGAAGCATTAGACAGTTCTGAAGTAGGAATTTACACAAATATATATATTGTAGATAGTCTTATCAACAGAAAAATAGATTTTTCCGTATTATAACTTTTGTACATGAACTTCATGCATGACTCTTAAACTATCAGATCATTAAATAACACTATGTCATGTTACATTCTTATTAAAATACTTTTACTGTCATATTAGAGTAAAAAATTTATGCATGGTAAAGTCTCCATAATTTTGATCAATACACATAAATACATCTTATGTAGGCCCTAGATTCCATTTGTGACTTTGTTTTATTCTTTTGTTCAAATTAAAGATTCTGCATTGGGAAATATAACAACTTTATAGTTTTAATACAACCTTCAACCTTCAAGGAATGTTTGATAATCTTTACTAACTCAAGCAACATTTTATTGTACTTGTAATTAGTTCCTGTATGCAGTTTATTTATTGTACAACACCTGTTTTGGGAATAAATCTCATTATCAGTGTTTGTCATACCACCGTAGCAAAAGTTCCTTCTTATCTTTTATAGAAATCTTCATGAAAATATTTATAAAAATTTGCTAAGGGAACATGAACTTAAATGCTGCTCTAAAATATCAAAATGATAGTTCATGATTAGAAACTAACTTAATTTTTATTTTTTTTTAATAAACTTGTCTTAAAAAAGCAATTAATTTTCTTTTTTCACTAAGTATTACATAATATTTATTGAGTAGACAAATTGCATTTGTTTCACAAACTGCATGATAAATTATTTGTATTAAATATGTACATTGAAACATGTATATACACACTTGATAAATACGTACAAAAATATTTAACTTCTGATATTGTAGATATTCTTCTTTTGTAATTGTAAATTTGTTTTAAGCATGTGTATTTCAATTAACAAAATTTACATTGAAACATAAATAATTATTAGAAATTTAATTACAAGCAACTTATTGTAGCCATTGAGTAGGTTGTCAGTAAAAATATTTCTGCCAATAATTTGTTGTACTCTTAAAGATCTTTGTAGTAAAATATTAAAATCACATAAATAGAGAGAGTTGATATTAAAATGAAAGTTTTTCATGACTGAAGGACTAAAATTTTTTTCCTGTGGTGGTTTCAAGGCAAATTTTTTTCTGGAATAAGACTTAACAAAAATGTCTCCCAGATCTTTCTTATTATTATATATATTATAAGACTTACCGTCACAATAGTCTATGTTTGTCTGTAGTTATATCACTACGGCCGTTTTGGCTATTCAGCCATTTTCAAGTGTTATGCGGGTATTACCGTTGTCTTAGTTTAAAATCAGAAATTACGAACACACGACACATAACAAACACACAAGTTCTTTAAACATTTAAAACATGATGTAGTAGGCCCACTGTCACAACGCCTACCTTCTATTTCTTATTATCCTTACAAAATCAATAATCTATTTTGATCAGCACCTATAATGACTTTAAAAGCCTTCCCACCTAGTAAATACTTCATACTTACAAAGGTGTTCTATTCCATAGCAGTAGAACTACTAGAGATCTTTTTCTGTCAAATCCACTATTTTTTAGGTATTGTATTACTAGAAAGTATTCTGTTAACAAGACGTTTATTATTCACCTGATCATGAGAGATACTTTATTACTTTATATTATCCTCTGTTTATTGAAGCAGAACTCTATTGGTAGAGCGTTAAAATCGAAATTGAATACCCTCTTCTTAAAATAATGGCACATGTGACTGTTGTCCACTATTTTAGACATCATCATCATTGTCATATGAAGCTTTGGCTGGTCAGGGAGCACAGTTTCCAATAACCTAAACAGTCTGTCACAATTTGATGAAGAACACTTCTTGAAATTTTAAGAAACTCATTAGAAAGTAAGAAACCATTGATACTGTAGAATTTTTTCATCCATTGTCATACCAAATATTTGTTGATGATAATATGCAGCCCAATCTTCACCTTGTCATCCACATTTGTTAATCCTTCATTGAACTCCCTCACCCATTTCTCAAAATTTCATTGGTCAATCCATTTCACTATATGTTTCACAAATCTGCTTGTGAATTTCTGCAGGTCTGACATGTTTAAAAAACTGATAACAAATCGTATTCTCAAATGGCAAGGTCTTGAATAGGGTTAAAATTTTTATATTATCAAAAACAAATGCAATCTGATCTAGCTCTAGTGGCGTCTGTGAAAAGCTAATGAACCAGGGAGCGGCAATCACAGTTCTGGGATCTCTACACAACTATAAAGTAAAACTATATTTAATTTCTGGAGATCCCTCAAATTATGGCTTATGAAGGCCTATTTTTTCCCCTGTCTGATTAAACAACTACTTTAAAAAACTTTGTCAGATTAACTTTTCCAAGGCAAAATATTCAGTACAAAAAAAATTACTATAAATCACTTTCTCCGCTCCGGTCTACATAATTTGATGACAATCTACTAATTCCAGAACTGTTCTTTCAATTGCCAACAGAAAAACTTTGGAATATAAGTGGTTGTTTTGCACTATGCTCAATCAAGGGGATCATTGACTTTATATCCCCACAATACCTGAATGACCAGACACCCATTTCAAGATGCTTTCATATATTCTTAATTATTTGATAAACATTTTCGCAATAGACTTAACTTTTAAAATTATTTTTTACCCTCTTTTTCCACCAAGTGTTAATTCATTTTTAAACAGGTTCAAAAAATTTTAAAGAATTTCAGATAAACAAATGAGTTCCAATTTTTTGGTCATTAAGTTTACCCTTCTAAGATTTCCTGTAACATTATCCTCATTATTATTACATATATGAAATATAAGAGATCCAAAAAATCGCTGAGCAATCACCTTATGTTGCCATACCTGAATGTTAGGGAATGCTAATGCATTATGTTATGTATATGAATAATTTGATCACATAAATGCACAATGTATGTATATATTATACATGCATGCCCTATTTTAATTGTAGATTTATCATGTACAATTTATCTAAAATTATATAGAATATTTGAAGTTAAAATCATTATTATAAAAATGTAGATACATTTAATTATTATATACATGATGTCATGTTACAAACAGTTTATTTTATTCCATTCTTGCTTATTTTTTTATAGTGACTAGTGCTTATTCATTACTATAAATAAGGTAATAATATTTCTTTTTAGAATTTCATTTATGTTTTCACATATATTTATCCCTTTGGCATATACTGACAGTAGACTTTTAAATATACTTAAAATTTGGTCTAAAATGTTTTGGGCTACATATAACAAAAGTAGATATATTAAATTTAGATACTCTCAAAATGTTGTGTATAAATTTTGTATATGCACAAACAATTGCAAACATATAATTAAATCGTATGAATAATATGATCAATCCATCATTATCAAATAACAAACCAAAACTTATAAAGTTGGTTGGGAGGAGGGGTGTTAAAAGAATATTTCTTAAACATAAATTTAAAACTAAGTAATTTATTTCCTATTTATGTCTAACTAGAAAACTAAGACTAATCATACAAGAAATGTAAGCAAGAACACATTATTATTATTTATATTTTGTAAAATATTCTGTCTTATTTTGTTTGTGCAAATTAATGAATTGATTGGATGAGTCATTCTAGAATTATAATTCTTTTAAATAGTTAATGAAATTTGTGTGAAGTTTACTAGCACTAGTAATGTTTTTCTAAGATGGATTCTATTCATCTTATAAAGTAAAACTATGGCCTAACTTGTAATTACATATTAAATAAGCTAAATATAGAACCAAACATTAACCAAGACAATGTTCAGTACCTACCTAGTGATAATTAAAATTTATTTTTATTTAAAATTTTTAAAAAAGAAAGAAATATTTTTACATAAGTATTTAAACTGATTTAAAAGCTTCATAAAAAGTTGAAAATAAAATGGACATTACATTGAGTGATCAAAGTTTCAATGGGTGATATTCTTGGGGTAATCTTTGTTTTCTTTATTATAATATTCTTTTTACAATTTATGTATGTTTTTGGCTAATCAAGACATTAGCAGATACAAAATAGATGTAACATTGTTAACTCAATGTAAAAGAATTGATATTGATCTCCCATTTACAAGGAGATCATTTGAACATAGCAGACCATTCCGTTATATTAAATCAATATTAAATTATCTTGAGTCATTTTGGTATGGTTCTTTTGATTTTAATAATATATGCAATATGGAATCAAACTTACTTTACTTTCCTACTTTTCCCATAAATTTTCACACAAACCTATCTTTTTACACCCCAAAACACTAGTATTTTTAGATATTTATAAATTTTGGAGTTTTCCCCTTCTAACTTAGAGGGGTCAGCTTTAAAATTTCAAATACAAATGTGTCATGTGGCTTATCATTTAGGTCTGCTTTTTAACTTTAAAACCCATGGTGCAAACAGTACTCGAACATTTTCTACATTTTCCTACATATTTCCATTTTTGTAATGTTTTTGTTTCGATTTTTGATTCTAAATTTAACAATATGAACTAATTTCTAATTAGAAATAATACAAGAAATAACCCCTTTCCCTCCTCTTCCTAGGTGAAAAGGTATAAAAGCAATATGAAATATTTTGATTGTTTGTACCATGAGCTTTAGAATAGAAGACCAGTTCTAACAAAATGATCTGTCACATGACCACTTCTGCTCCTGAAATATTAAATCCCCCCAACCCTCCTTAAAAACAGAAGTAGATGAACAATTTTCAAATATCATAAAGTTTTTTTGAATCTAGAATGATGGTTTATATGTAAAAAAATCTCTAGGGAGTTTGTGGAAAAAAATTGGGAGGGAAATAAATAAATTTAATTCCACCCAATCTAATACTGTACTATATATCTAAATTTGTAATTAATGGTGCGAGTAGATTCTATTTATAGAAAAACATTGTTATACTCTTCACACATAAATTATGTGAAATGGACAAAAGAATTATAATTCTGAAATATATTTATTAAATATAGTACAGGAAAATAATTTAGTTATTAAGTTGAGCTATTTACGAATCAGTTTATTTAGTTTTTAATGCCTAACACATATTACACCAGTCTGTAGTTGGGATATTAATTTTATTTTGCAAATCCATCTCAGTCATTTTCCCATCATTCCATATCACGCAAAATTGTCTTCTGATAAAAAATTTGAATAAAATGTTATTTGATTTTTGTTGCAGCGCTAATATGCAAGATCATTCCTTGTATCTTACCCCTTGTATTAATAGCTGTAAGGTTAATGATTTTGTACCTGATGTAGTTATCAGCAACATTGATCAAGTAACGTGGAAACCAGTATTTCGTAGACAAACTTCTTTACCAACGTATTCTAGTACCACATTCCCTGTACATGTATCTCTAATATGTGACAAACATGCAATTCAAAGATTAAATGAAAATCAAAATGATATGTTACCTTACAGTGAACCCGTTAAAAGAAATTTTTCTAAACATTTTTCACCAGTTGATGAAATTTATGAAAACGATTTGTCTGATAGTTACAATGAAAAAGTATCTTTAAAAAATGTTTTGTTATCTGACAGTGAAAGTTATTCTTCAAAGGTTTATGAAGATAGTTTAACAGATTCAATAAAAAATGGTAAATATTTAGAGAGTGTTAAAATTGTAACAGATTGGGATGATTCTGTTTTTAAAGATTTTAGTATTGATTCCGAATCAGCTTCTGTTATTGCATGTCCGTCTCTAAACGATCAAGATTCCAGTTCTTTAGAATCACGAGATGTCAAACCGGAAATTATTATGAAAAAAACACGATTTCAAATAGATGAATTAAAACCAAATTCAGACGATTCTGAAAATCTTTATGAAACTCTAGATTTAGCACATAGTAGTAGTTCATGCGGAAATAATTCAAAAAATGTTGAAGTAAATGATAATCAAAATGATACAAGTGATAATGATAAGTGTGATGTTAGCGATAGTAAAAAAGAAGACAATAAATCCGATGCAACCCTTGTTGATCCTGAAATCTGTAGATCCCCTGTAAAAACTCCTAACACTCCCGACTCGCCCGGTAATCTCGTTGTCCCCCGTGGTTTATTCCTAAAATGCAAATCACTCACGAATGAATCCTCCTGTATCACTTTGCCCACGTCTGCTTTGCCCTGTAGCGACTATGGTGGAGTGAGCCATGCTGCACCACACCCACAACCGCCTCAGGGAAGCAAGCGAGGGCCGTTTTCCAGGAGTCTCTCAAATGCTGACGTACCTGCCGATGAACATGGAGGTAAGATTTTCAATTTTTAAATATATCAATTTTTAGTAACTTAAAACTTACAATATTTATTACTTAAAACTTAAGGAAAGTTTAAAATCAGTAATTAATGAAAAAAGATTATTTTAAACAAAAAGAAAACACTTGAACAAGAAGATGTTTTCTTCTAACAACACCTCTTGTTAGGTGTTGGCCTGGAAGGTTGATTCGGAATTTTTTTAGTCTAATTAATAACTTAACATCTTATCAATTTTGTGGTATTCAAACCTTTTCTATTTGTTTCCATTCTTTGTAAGGTTTTGTCAGTGTTACGTTTCCTATAACATTGTGTGCTGATTGCCAATGTGCATAGCAACGTAATTGTTGAAAAATTGTCTTTTTCAAATGTTTTCTTGATGAGGAAATTAGTTATTTTTCTTTAATTATTGATTGCACAAATTTTTGTTACCTTAAAATTATTATTATTTATTTGTTACTTTCTCAGGTTTACATAGAATAGAGAATTTTCTGTCAAAACAAATTGTCTAATGTTGTTTTTGTAATATCCATTGTGAGGTGCAGTGAGTAAAAAAAAAATTGGGTAAATTGAATGATGTTCATCTATTGTCTGATTGTTGTTCGTCGTCTATGCTGTATTCTATGATATAGATAATTTTAATCAATTTTAGTATATGAGCAAATATTTTGGGACATATCTTTTTTTATAACTCAAAATTTGGATTAGCTGCTGTAAGAATAAAAGTTAAATTATGATATTCTCAAAACTTACTGTAATGATTTTTATTAAATTTTGCTCAAGTGTAGTCTCAATAGACCCAAATAAAACATATTTACATGATTTACTTGTAAAAAAACCTTTAAAAATCTGTCATTGGGCCATGGAAGAAATTTTGTCTCAAAACCTACGTAACGATTTTGATAAAATTTCAATGAAAATGAAGACTAATAAAACAAAAATGAAAGTGTGAAAACCTCTAAATTGCCGGCAAACATTTTCTACAAGAAAAGTCATGGCAATTGTTTTTTGAGACAGAAAAGGTGCATCCATGATATATTTTATGAAACGAGGCACTACAATAAACTCTGCAGTTTACTATGACACTTTAAGGTATAAATTTATCACCAATGATTTTATCATTAAAAATTTCAATAAAACTCAAAAACAGTTTTTTAATATATTTACCTTTTTTACAAAAATATTTTTCTGTAGAATGAATAGAGTTTAAAAAAAATTTAATGCTTACAAAACTTGTTAATGATATAATTTTAAAATTGTATAAATATAATTCTGTTCTATCACCGCTTGTAAGATTGGACATATTTTAATCCATATTATGATAATCATGGTTTGTGAGAAATTTCATACTACATAAATATTGGTGTCCAAATCTGGACAATCATGAGACTAACAGAACACATTTCCATCTACAGACTTTCTGTATCATTTCCTTTTTACATACATTCTTTCTAAATGTGAACTAATAGAAAAGTCAGCAATATTAGAATAAAGTCAATTTTCATGTTTGCTTTCCCGTGTGAAGCAGGACACTTTTTAATAGGTCTATGTTGTTTTTTTCAGACCTACTTCTTTTCTGACAGTTTTCCCGCTGTTTTTTTCTAGTAATTTTTGAATCATGAAATTATTATTTCTAATATCCCTTTTCAGGAAAATAGTGGGAAATTTTTAAATATAGTTAAAAAACAATTTTCAACGAGGTTTTTGCGTATTCAGTGTATTGGATTCTGAAATATTTAGCAAAACGTTTGTTATGTTTCGAAAAACCCAAATAAAAGTGAAACATGGAAACACTTCTAGTAGCAGAGGAGGGTTTTAATTTGTTGGAGTATATAAATATATATATATATATATATATATATATATATATATATATATATATATATATAGTTAAATTATTTAATCTATTACTTTGAATACATTTTGTATAAAAACTATGTATCTTTGTTATTGAATAATATACATCGTAAGAGCTATAATTTGTTATACCAATATCGCTATAAGTGTGTATGGTAAGTTTTATTATACAAATAATTACGTAATATCTATGTTTACAGACGGAAGTTTGAGTGACACAGCAGTAGGCCATCATCATCATATCAATGGTTCAAGACGCAAAGCCACTTCAGGGAATTCAGGAACCCAGAGTGGAAAACAATCACATGGTCATAGCCATGGTCATGGGCATGGACAAGGGATGGGCAAGAAAAGTAATTCAACATCTCAACTTTCAGCAACTGGTGAGTTGCAATAAATTATTGATGTTTTGTCCCTTTGAAAGTCAATATTGTTAAAGAAACAACATTCTTCCAAGAATGTCTAAATCAATTCATTTTACTACCAGAAAAGAAAAAGAAATCCAAATTGGCTTATTTACTTTTTAAATGAAATATAAATAATCCAGTCTCGTATAGGCTTATGTTGTTTATTAAATAGGATTTTATTTTGTAAAACTTTATTATTTGTTTGTTGACACAAAACAAATAACAGGATGTACTTTGCAATCTGCAGGATTTGTAATGATAGCAGCCATTTTGAACAACAGGCTATTTTGATAGCAGCCATTTTGTTTGTGTGATAACAGGCTGAATGCCTTCACACTAGCACTGCCTGACTTGTGGTGAGCCTGGTTCCATAGCTGTGCAAAGATCACACCACTGCCCACACTCCTCCACTCACCAGCCTTCTAAACAGCTTTCGTTATTATAAGAAGAAATTTTACATAATGCAACTAGTTATTGGTACTTATGCAGTCCTAGATAGGCTAGTCTTGCACAACTTAATTGAATTTTGTAATTCTGTATGTCACAACTATTGTGATGGCAAATCTGCCGTGAAAGGCCTCTGCATTTATTAAATAATTTTTTTTGTCTGTAACCTGGCACATATTCTGGCAGGTATTGTAACTATGAAATTATTAAATTATCTTCAAAGTTCGAGTTTTCCAATTAAATTTATGACTAACTTTTTTTTTTGAAGTAGCATTTTTAAAATCTGCAAATTTTGACTAATTTAGTTCATTGTTAATCATATTATTTAAAGGTATGGACCAAGACTGGTTTAAATGGCAACCATTTTTTAATGTGATTTTTTTCTAAAATACAATAGTTTTTAAAATGTGCATTCAAGGAAAAATACAATTACTATAATAGTATTGATCTTTGGCCAGTAGGTCTAAAAACCGCTAATTCCCTTCAAAGTATTCTTACTGGGAATTTACATACATCTACTTATATCACCATAGTTGAAAGTATTTGCAAATAGAATATAGCCGCATCATCGGATTCCTATCGTGACTCAAATCAGGTTACTTTCAGCAACATTTTCAGCTTGAAAAATACCATAAATTTACAAGAGGTCATGATGGTAGAATAAAAGGCTTGAAGTAGTACAGTACCAATATGTTTGGTACAAAAACTTTGTTTTAAATGCAAGAAATGAGATGGTACATTGGATCGTGTTTCACACTTACAGGTGTGGTCTCTTGCATTTTAATATATCTAAATGTCTTTAGTAGTTTAGGTCTTTTGTGCATACTCATAATGTACCATTTCATAAGTGTCAAAAAATTGCTTCATGGTTGTTGCATATCTGCCCTAGTTTTTTAGGACTTCGGAATGTTGAATGTCTCCACTTTGTTGATTGCGTTTAGGTTTCTGGTCTTATCAATAAACCCATAACTCAGCCAGGATGGCTGTTTGTATACATCAACATGATGTTCAAGACTTCTAGAAGGGGTTAAGTCTTCACTGTTGTTAGTACCTTTGTCATAAATTTTGTGGACACTTTAAACCAGGTAAAATCCTTGCTCGAAATGGAATGTACAGAACTAGTGCCTATCTTCACCATGAAAAAAGGTATTGAACAGTCGTCCATTTAAAGTTTATCATTTTATGATTTTAGATTGTTGAAAGCCTACCAGAATGTCACTGTCTACCAAAATGTGGTCTTGTTTAAAACAGTTAAACAACTTCTTATTTAAGTGATGCTCATTATATTGTCACCAAAAGCCTGTTGAATATTCCAAATGTTTTCTACTTGGGCAAGTTTCAAGTAACACCGCTGCCCAAGTTGTTCCATCATTTTGTGAAAATTAAAACACAACCGGCGTTGGAGTACACACCCTCATTCACAGGCTGACTGCCAGCAATTTATGCTCTGTGTTGGTAAGAAAACAATCATACATGAGCATGCTATATAGGCACCATTCTTCTCAATGCTGAAGTAAATCTCTGTTGCTTCATTTGTTTCTAAGAATTGAAGTCTGACACTTTTTGATCAAACTTTGTATGTCATATAGAAACAAATGTTTGAATTGTGAATGTATACATACATCTTCAGTGTTACAGTCCATGTATAAACATTACCTACAAAGGAGTACATGAGTCGCACAATTGCTCTCCACTCTCTTTCATAGTCAGTAACTCTTCTTGACCTCTGGATCCCTATGATTCTTGAGTAGTCTTCTAAATCTTGCACTCATCTTGTCCTGACCCTTCTTCACTGGCTTCTTCTTACTAGTTTACTTTTCAATACTATTTTACCAACTCTTGTTTCATTAATTATCTGTACATGATCTGCTTATGCAATTCTAGCCTTTTTAAATTTCTACTGTATTTATTTAGCTGTGAGAATATAACCTTCAAAGCATCAGGTCTCATCATTGATGTTGTACATTCCAGGTTGTCATAATCAAATCATTACTCTTTTTCTGAAATCAATTGTCATGCCAGATCTGTATCCTACTTCCTGTCCTATTCTGAGGCAGTTGATTTATATTCTCAACAGTGTTGTTTTCCATGATATGGTTGTTAATTTTATGCTCAACTCCCAACCTGGAGGATCAGAGACCCTTCTTTTAAAGTTATCATACCTTAGTTGGTCTATCCCAGTTACTTAAAGGCACTAGGAACTTGTTCTTCATCCTCTCATCAGATAATATTATGTTCATTTCCTACACTATATACCCAGTGCTATGGGAAAATGTCTTAAAGAATGTGAGAGTAGTAATTTGTTGGTAGAGCTGAATTCGATTTATCAAACCCCTAACTCGTTCGTCAGGAAACGGTGGGCATTCTCAGAGTTTTGATGTTGCATATGCCCCAGCAGCATAATATCCACTTGAGGTTGATTTTAGCAAAGTAAACATTATTTTATACATTGTTTTAAATATTCAAAATACAATTTAGGGTTGAAATCACAGTTTTAATTGTTTAACTACCCTCAATAAAAACTATAATTCAATTTTGAGAACAAAATACAGACCAAAATCATGCTGGTGGCATTTCTAGTTTCTTGTAAATGCTTTTAAAAATTTTAAAGACATTAAATGAAAAATTTTCTTTGAAGACTGTTGTTATGGGATATGTTATGCAATAATGATGATTTTTGAATATTTTATTTTATTTGTCTCTATAAATAGTTTAAAAGTAGTTTTGTTATTAAAAACAAAATATTGGTTTTATAAATTGTTTTAAAGGATTTTTTGTGAAATTATATAATCAAACTGGTTCTACTATGCTCATATAATGCACAACTTTGCTTTTGAAATTTATAATTAAATTTTATTTAAAAACTAATTAATTTTCAAAATCAGATGTAATTTATTATTAAACAACATTATCTATTAAAAACATTGCTAAAAGAGTTAAATAAATAACTTGAAATTTGGGAGGGGGGGTTAAATTGTTAATGCAATAGTAACTTTTGTTTCTAAATTAAAGACAAATTTCTTGTTTGAGAATGTTATTTCACTTTGTAATTGCATTGGTAGAAAGATATTAATATACTTTTTTTAAGGCTAAAAGCATTTTATTTATGGTTTTATTTTATAAATTTTATTTTTATGATGAAAATAAGCTGTTAGTAATATAAAATGTTTTCTATTTTCAGGTATAATTTTATTGAAAATTTATTTATAAAATGTAGTGTTTTATTATATAAATATGAAGATGCTTCGGATATACACTTTTAAAATTTTAAAATAATTCAAATAATATTGTTTTCCACTTCATATAAATTTATTTCAAGATTTCAATTATTTGGATGTGTATAATTTTTTTAGAGATTTATTTTTTTTTAATTTTCTCACATATCGCCTGTTTAGTGAGGAAAATGTTTTGTATAGGGGGGAAAAATTATGTTGAATTTTTCATGGATTTCGTCCCCGAGTCCATAAAAGTGATTTTTTGAAATTATGTCTGTCTGTTTCATCAACATGTAGTACTGTACACCTCAGTCCAATCTATTAGATCTACTTTGTTCAAATTTATGTTGTGTGGGTAGGCCAATATTTTACAATGTTTTTTTGATCAAAATGGGTAAGACTAAAAATACAAAATTCAGCTGTAACGATCATGATAAAATTGTACTCAAATGTATTCCTTAAGGATGCAAACAAAATATATTGGTTGCCATTTTTCTAAAAATGATGGTTCAGAATTTATCAATCAAAGAGTAAAAATGAACTATTGTCAACATATGTGGAGATCGAATATATTAAATAAATTTACCATATTTATTTCAATAAAATTTGAATGAAAGTTTGACCAAAACCAATGTGCTAAATGCTATCAAAAGTAAATTGGAAAATCTCAAAATGAACCTTGAGAGCCATTGGTATTTCTAAAATCACTCCTGAATTGCTATTTTCATGTGTGGTTTAGTAATTTGGTTTAGGACATATTTCACTAAAATTTTTCCTAAATGGGTTGATTTTGAAATATTTGATCTTCTAAGATGTCGCCCATGGTTTATTTTCATTTAATTGTTAGATTATTTCCCAAATCAAACTTTTGGAAAGATGGTGTTATCATTTTATTTACTTACAATTTAGTTATGGGTATGGGTGTGTGAGAAAGTTTTGCAATGTTTTTGTAACTTTTTTTTTTTATTCATGTTTTATTTTCCACTCAGTTGCTTTTTACGTCTGTGAAATTGTTGACTGTTGTTCAAGGACGTAAACGTAGGTTAGGTTTTGGAACTAAAGGGAAATCATCGTTCACTGTGCATCGGTCAGAAGAGGTTCTTCCGGATGAAGTACGACATTTGGTCAAACAATGCTCTTCCGTATCCAGCGATGGCGAAGGATCGCAAGATGGAGACAGGTCCTTTGAAAATTAAAAAAATTAATCCATGCTCACCTAACCAAACCTAACATATCCTAGCCTAACCTAACATAACAGCCTTCAAGTTTAATAAATATATTTTTTAATGTTTAGTACACTAACAATTTATGAAATAATTTTTGTGTTATTAAAACATTTTTCTTTTGATTTTATAAGTTTAACTATATTAAATGAGATAGTATTTCAAAAGACAATTCATATCATATACAATCTTATGAGTTAAACTTCAACTCATATATAAAATCAATTATTTTTATCTATCTAAACTACATTGACTACTGTATGATCACTAATTAGATAATTTTTACACAAATTAACATTTTGTTAAAAATACTAACTTCTCACATTAACATAGTAGGCCTTCCTAGCCTATAAACTGTTGTGTTCACAAAACAACATTAACTTTAAGAGAACCTGACTTTAAAATATTGGTTTTTACAATTAATTCAGTTTTTTGTGGACTAAGCTTCAGTTAAAGTGTAAATTCTTAGACCATTTTTGGTATTAGTAGAAAACATTCGGAATATTCAGCAGCATTTTGGGGGTTACTACTGTAAATCCTAAAGGCCAAATTTTAATAAATCTGTGTTTGTATTCATTGCCCAAACCTACCTAAAAAAAATGTATTGTTTGCCGTTTTGCCAAATTCAGCAATTCAGGGGTAATCATAAAAATTAATATCTGAAATGGATGCTGTCTTAGATGATAGAATACCTCTATAACATCCCCAGATTGAAATCCACAACAATATGTTGAGCTGCAGGTAAAAAAAAAAAAAATTATAAAGTAAATCAAATTAAAGTAATTACTGGCATCCAGTACAGTCTTTTTTATAAAATTTACTTGTACTCCATAATTAATTTTCTTTTACTTGTGGGTTAACACGTTGGTTTTATTCATATAGCTTTAAATTTCAAGATTTATTGATCCAATATTCAAATATTCAAGTTACTGTCCATCCTTTGTTTTCACTTTTTGACTGTTAACTTCCGAACCAAGACTTGTCTGTTAATCTTTGAAAATGGGCGTATAATATTCTTGCACACCATTTGTTTTGATAAATTGTAAAGATTACAATCAACATAAATTAAATATACATTTTCTCGTTATAATTGAATTATAATTAAACATATTAAATAATCTGTGATAATACATCCTTCCTATTGTGTGAAATATGCTGGTATCAATTTCAACAAAGATCAAAAAGTTATAGTATTAACCTAATACCAATAGAGTTGTTTGAAATGCTACAATTGGCAGTGATTAGTTACGAAGCATAGATTTATAGAAAAGGGAACTCCATGTGCTGTATACACATTACCAAATTGAAAAGAAGTCCCATAGGCCTAGGCTGTTGTATTACAGGATTATTATTATTATTCTTAATACTGTAACTATTTATAATTTCATTACATTTTCTCCATACAACAACATTGTAAAAGTGAAAAGAAAATTTAACATTTATCTGCAAATGTTATCATATTAAAATAACAGTATGATCTACATAATAAATAGTTTGTCACTTAGTTTATAATAAAAAAATAAGAACATTACCCAAAATACTTCATTTTAAAAGCAAAACACAATTGTTTTATTTATAACGAAAATATCTTAAAATGGTTACTCTGTTAAAAATTAAACTTATTATATCCTATGTTGGATTTAGTACATATAACAAAATGTAGTACGGGTACCAATGATTAAATTTAATAAAATAATTAATGTTTACAAGATAACTTATTGCACTTGAGGGCTTTTCCAATATTCCTTTCCTTTAAAATTGGAAGAATGAAGACCAATGAAATATTAGTATCATATATCTACGCTTTAGAAAACGGTTACTAAAAATTGTACAGAATTAAAGTTAAATAAGTTAAATAAAATAATAATTTTTTAATGTGTTTTTGTGTGTACAGTGAACTGGAGTGGAAGTATGTATGTGTTAAAAATCATAATGTATTCGTGTTTTGTAGACAGTAATGTATTGTGTTGTTACACTGTTATGTTTTTATTTATTAATTTTTAAAATGTACAGTTCCTACATTATTATAGTTTATTCATAATATTATGTTATAAAATTTAATTTTTAATTTTACTTGGAAAATTATGTGTTTTACATGCAGAATCTTGAAGGTTGTGTGGTTGATTTTTTAATATCACCTTGTAGTATATTTTGTAACTCGCACAAAACATATGTAACCTACTTCTTACGAAAAACTTTCCATACCTACTGTAATTATGCAATCATTAACTCATACATAACAACAACAAAATACATAAAACCTCTTTTTATATAGTATAAGCCATTAAAACAAATGAAAATATTGTTAAAATTTTGATGTACATTTGAACACTTTGCTTTAAACATATTAAATTCATTAAAAAACTAACAAAAAATTCATTTATCTAACACTGAACACAAGGTCAATTTAAAAATAATTACACTTACAATTTTATATACTATATTAATTATAATTCCTGTTGTTAGGGTTTAATAATGGAAAGAAAATTCTTACGTTTTTACACATGTATATGTGTTTAGACATAGAACAAATTGTTACTTCATCATTTATCTAAAGATTTTAAAATCATTCAATAACCAGAAAATTTAATATTTGGTATAAGTAAAAAAACTTGTTTGGTTTTGTATTATCTATAATTTTATGATTTGTGTATAGAAAAAGAAGATTTAAATAAATGATTTTGTAAAAAATTGTAAACAATTTACAGACAAAATCATTTTTGTTAAACATTTTGTCTGGGATAAAAAGTAAAAAGTCTTGATCTTTTTCTTTTAAAAACAGCATACTTTGCACAAGTATGGTAAACATAAAACTATTTTTAAAAACACTACAATTGCCCATAAAATATAATTTTATATTAAAGTAATTTTTAATGGTTAAAGTTCTATGGTGTTTAAATTTTAATTAAGAAATTTCTCATGCAAAACCTAAATATGTTATTTAATACAGTGTGTCTGTATTGTGAGGTTGCACATTTTTGTAACATCATGAAATTAGAATCAAACAAATGAGCTATTCACAAGTTTTTTTGAGCGTTTGATCTCTTCTCGGAGATCCACCAAAGTATAAATGGTATTGAAATTTCCATTGATTGTTAGGAAAAGAAATACATTACGGTATCTTCATTTATCAAGTTTATTGCTCAATATACAGTTGTGGTCCTGCTTTGCTTATTACCTCAAGTAAAAATCCATTATGATATAATTAAAGCATCTCTGTGGAAATGTGATAGTATTGGTTACAAACAAGAATTTGTTACAATTACAAACTAATATATTAACAAAGAAATGTAAAAAACTTATATTATATTGTTAAATCTTAACTCAATGTATAACAATCCACTTTCCCGAATGTTCTGAAAGCTTCATAAGTTTTGTTTCAAAGAATATTTTCATATCTATATTCTATCTAGCACAGGTAATCTTTTTGTAGAATATCTTGGCTCCTAAAATCTTTTTCATAGGTGGAAATAAATGAAAAAGTAATGGAACTATGTCAGGATTAGACAGATGAGACAACTTATTATGTTTTTAATGATCAATGTTTTTTAGACTTTGTCATAACCATAATTTCCTTGGAATAAACAAGCAGAATTCAACTGTTTTCTTAGTTTTATATTACTAACAGGCTTATCTTTTTCAATCAGATGTATTGAATAATACTGGTGGTTTGTTTTTTCGTCATCATCTGTGGGTTTCCAACTCATCTGTCAGTCCTGGCCTCCTTTAGAAATTAACTCACATCTGTCACTATCGTTAGTATTGAACTTTGAGACCACTTCTTTATTGTGATGTCCAAGCTGGATAAAGCAGTCTTTGAATCTCCTCCCTGTGGCCATAGAGTTTGTTTTTTCTTTATTTCTAAACCAATTTTCCTGGCAGTTGCTTCTAATGTTATACAAGCTTCCTTCATTGCTGTAAAAGTACACTCTGTATAGTGAAGTCATCCGCATAATAAGCCAACAGCTGGATCAACTTATTATAAATAATACCTCCTGTCTGTATCTTAGCATTCTTCGCTACTTTGTCCTATATTCTGTTGATATTCAAGTTTGCCAAAGCATCTTGCTTTAGACCTCTATTTGACTTACATTAACTTATCGCTAAACAGTTGGGCGTAATTTGCTGGGGTTATTTGTAGTAGTGTCTGTTATAGTCACAATTTTTAAAAAAATATTAGTTTTCATGGAATTTCAAGTTGTTCCAATAGCCCTGTATATCATGTTGTCTTAAGTTCGGTAATTTAGAAAGGTGGTTATATATTAATCTTACTTGTATTTTCAATAATCTGCTTCTGTATAAAGAGCTGATCAGTGGTGAATGTTTTTTTGTATTTTCAATTCCTTTAATTTCAACGTATTATGGTCATGATTTTCTCATGTCGATAAAAAGGTTTTTCTTTACTTGAGGACAAACAATTACAGTCCCAATTGAATGATTGCTGTTTTTGATTGAGAACTAAAATAGTGCGCCCATTTCTCATTACAGAGTATAAATTTACCTTTTCTTTCATATTGTTACAAAAGGAGAAAACTGGAACTCAATGCCTCCAGGGTCAAATGACATGGAACCCATGTTCCCCTCTGTTAACTATGTTTCAAAAAACTATTTGCCACAACTAAACTGACGGCTGAGGTGGACATATATGTATAGTACAAGTCTGGATATAACTAAACTGACTGTTGAGATGGACACATACTGTATGTTGCAAGTCTAGATATAACTAAACTGACTGTTGAAATGGACACATATGTACAGTACAACTCTAGATATAACTAAACTGACTGTTGAGATGAACACATACTGTATGTTGCAAGTCTAGATATAACTAAACTAACTGTTGATGTGGACACATACTGTATGTTGCAAGTCTAGATATAACTAAACTGACTGTTGAGATGGACACATACTGTTTAGTACAAGTTTAGATATTTTATTTGTCAATGAATAAAGGTTCACACAATTTAATTTATATGTTTAATGGCACTAATTCATTCATTTAATTAAACCCACCTTTTAATTAAATCCACATACAAATTTTACGTAATTTTTTTCTTTTATTACAAATGATATGATACATTGAAAAGTGACTTAAGAGTATTATTAGACTGAAGTGATTTGGTACTTCTTACTTATACTTGGTTCTACATTCTCCTGATAAAGTACCCGTTAGTTATCCAGCTTTTAACTCAAACCTAATGACAAATCTACCAGACAAGAATATTCCATTTTTCAATGTTATTTTATACTCCTATTAATGAATAGCAACTTTTTCAACAGTTTAACATGTAAGTTGCAAAGTTTTAATAAGTCAAAAAGCCAATTGTGACTGAAAAACAAACTACCATATATTGTGAAATGCCTTTTTATTTTGTTATTTATTCTTATGATTAAGTTTGTTGAAGATGATTTTCAGCAGATAGTTTACAATTTATGATTATTTTTGTTATATTACAAAGTATCATTTGTTCATTAATGAAATGAAATGATCAAAAATAAAAGAACCAATGGGATGACGTGGAAGAGAAAATATGCTAATTGACTCAACAATTCAATAGTCAGAATATCAGCCCAAAACCAAATGGTTTCTAACTTCTAATCTAAATATGAAAATTTTGAAAAAATGTTGAGCAGTTAACAGAAGATTGTAGAACACATTTCCCACATTTACTGGGAAGATAGTCCTATCAGGAACTTGTTGAGCAGTTATTGCGAGATCGTGGAACACATTTCCTGGTAAGATAGTCCTATTGGGAACTTGTTAAACAGTTATCAGGAGATTGTAGAATTGTTCTTTAGACACATATAAAATAAATTGATTTTAATTTTTTTCTGAAAATGTCCATTTTCTTGGTCCCTAAGTATACTAGGATTGTAGTAAATCTTGACTACCTCAGAAGATAACAGTGAATTTGACAGCTGTTGTGCTTTTAGTAATATATGCTTTGGTGCACATATTATTTGTGGTTTGTTTGTTTACCTATGTGCATGGGAATAAATGTGCACAACCAGATGAGTGTTTTTTTATAGTTATTGTTGAGTATAATACGCACATCAACTTTTGTGTATGCGTGTTTAAGGTTTTTGTGTACAGTGTAATACGATATTGATGATTTGGAACCCTGTGGTTTGAAATACCTAATAGTTCGCCAACTTTGCAACCTTTGGAAATGCAATTATTGCTTGTTGCACTACCATTTTTTGTCACTCTCTTTCTCTCTTTGTGTAGTGCAGCATTTAAAACTACATTAGACTATTTTGTTATTATAAATCTTGGCTAATAAATTGTTTAACTCATAATATTGTACAGACTTGACTTTGTAAAATCAGATGAGTTGTTGTCATCTGATAATGTTTCACATCTGCCCTGGATTTGAGCATGTCAAACTCTCCATACCTTATTATATGTTATGATAGATAGGTGTGTGTAGAAGTGAAATATATGCCTGCCTGATGTTTATATGTATATGTAAGGCTGTTTGATAGTTCTTAAATTTAATAAATTACATATGGGTAAATTCCAATAACTTATTTGAATAATAGCTATGTATATATTATACATTTTCTAATTTTTTCCAATTTATTATTTTTTTTCATATTATTTTTTTCTATTTCATGACATTTTATTGTTCATTTTAAAATTAAATTATGATGTTAATACACAAACATTTTTTAAACTTAAATTTATAACCAAAAAAACAATTACTAAAGACAGACCGGGAATTCCCATATGACCAAAATAGACTGTAGCCTAGGGTGCAGATCATGTAGTCGGGAAAATACAGAGAGAAAGAAAATCAAGGATGTAAAGTTCGAAATGATACTTATTTTTATGTCCTGGTTTGGTCTCTGAATCGAGGAAAATTAAAACAAAAAAACAAGTACAGGTTTTTTCATATTTTTTTTAAAAAATTTTAAAATGCATAAAAAGTATAAAACCATTAAAAAGACATGCTGAACAATAGTCTGGAGTTTTTCTTGGACTATGTGCTTTGTGTTTGTTTGAACGCCCGCACACACACTGCAGATGAACAGCTCTCTTGTCAGTGATGTGTGGCTAGTAATGTACAAATCACAAAATATTGTGATAGAACATGAACTAGTTAATTTTATTTCCATTTTTAACTAAATACAGTAAAACTTGGTAAAATTCCATTATCAGGAAATGAAAAACAAAAATATTTTATTTTACATTAAACAATTTTAGTGGTAAACAAGTACTTATTGACATTATGTTAAAAATAAAATCATAAAGAAAAGCTTTTTATATTTAACATAAAATTGGTTGACCTAAGCTGAACTTTGACTTAGGGGATAAAAAAAACCAAATCCATGCCTAACTAAAGGAACTGAAATATTTATTATTATTCCATGTTGTTTAAAGGTAAAAAACTCCTGGTCATCATCATCTAACATGAAGGTCCTTGAATATTCTAATAACTTCAAGGTCAGAAAATAACAAGAGTTAATCAAAAAGACCTGATAGGAATGATGAAAGATAGGGATCTAACCCAAGATAACATTAAAAAAGGTGTAAATCCAGCTAGAATCCCTTGGGATCCCATGGCCATACTTATTACAGTAAGCCTCTAAAGGCAATATTTTTATTTGATACAAAATAAACAAAACAGACACCATATTTAGTAAAATACAACATTAGTTATGTACAGTCAAATAAATTATTTTTAAGACACTCCTAGAATAAAACATTTGATTATTTTGAATTAAGATTTTGTTACAATCGAAATAGGGGAAAAGGCAAAACATTTGAAATGTTTTCTTTGTGAATGGATTCCTTTTACTTTACGTATATAGCACTGAAATTTTATGTAATCTTAAAAAACTATTTATAGATTTTTATTATTATATCCATTATGACGTAATTTGTCCAAAATTACATAAGACCTTTGTCCAAAACAAATTGTCTTATAAAACCTGTTGTTTACATGATCGTCTAACAGCCAAACTGATTGGCCAATTTTTGTCAAATATGGTAAACCATATCTATAATATTTAGTATGAAATCATATCATTAAAATCAAAAGTACCAGACAAAAGACTAAAATAAAAATTTCAAAATTCTGAATGATGTTGCTCATGTAGCCGGTTGCAATTCAAATAGAACATGTTACTATCTCTTTGAAAATTTGGAATCTGCAATCATTATTGATTCAAATGTAAAAATGTACTATATTCTAAAAGGTTAAATCAGGAAAAGTAATATTTGTATAATCAAATTTTGGTATATGTAAATTTGTGCTCCAAACCAATGAAATAAGCTGTTTCTAAAAAACAATTATAGTTAATAATTTCATTTTAAAAATACCATAACCAATTCCTAAAATACTGTTGAATACATTTTGGTTTTTTTTTTTCATCTCTCAAAGGCTCACTTATATGAGTGTGGATTTGGAAAACCTGAGGACTCTGGCTGGATATACATCATTCCTCAAACATTCTTGGAAAATATCCCTCTCTTTGATATTTATTATCAGGTCTCTTTTGGCAAGTATTGTTCTCTTCTGAACTCTGACATTATTAGAGTATTTCGAGGGCTACAGGTCCCTATTTTATACTAATTTCTTCTCTTTTTTCAAGGCGATGATGACTGATAAATAATATTAAAAAAAGGTTATTTCCAATTTACTCCCAAGCTGTAAATTTTGTTCACATACTTACTGCTTTGGGTCATAAACCTTCACATATCCATGAGATTTGATAAATATTTCTGTAGAATATTTTGAGATATTCAATTTTCAAATTTGACATCCAATTTCCACTTTTAAGCGAGAACTCCTGTGTTGAAATTTTCATAGACAGTGTGACAAATGTTTTGTTGCTTCGATATTCGTTTTGAGTATGGGTGTGTGTTGTTAGCGAAATGTTTGTGTACCCATGATTTATCAGCATTTATAAATAGTTGTAAGTTTCATTCAAAAACTATTTTATTAAGTTTATAACTTACTTTAACAATTTTCATAAATAATTTGGTTTTACGATTATTTTTTAAAAGCTCATAAAATATTGTCTATTTATAAACTTAATTTGTTGACGATGATTAAATTAATTTAACATTTTTTAACATTTTTTGTGAGATTTACATTTTTAAACAACCACAAAGTACATATGCTCAACCAAATTGTAAGATTTATTTTCCATGTATATTGGAAACATATTCAAAATAGTAACAACAAATTTTTACGCTGATATCTGGAATAGAAATAAAATGGCGGCTGTTGACAGTGATTTATGGTTTAAACAATAGCAAGCAATAAAACAACTTTTTATTATTTAATAGACTTTAATAACTTTTTAATTTAATTACAACAATATAACATATAAATAAAAAAATGTATGATAAAACATGTTCATTAAACAAAAAAAAAAATCATTCAAATTGAAACCTGTCTACTGCTAAGCATTAGTAGCATCGACGAACCAAAGCCTCAAAGGCATTCCTGAAGAATTCCTAGGGATGTTAGACATTTATTCTTCGATTAGCCTTTTTAAATCCTCATCAGTTTCTATGTCGTGGGAGAACACCTTTTCTTTTAGATGCCCCCACAGAAAAAGTCACAAACTATTAAGTCCAGTGATAGTGTGGAGTGCCTCCATCCTGCTGAAATATGCAAGTCTGCATTTCTTCGATGATTGAATGCGGAATAACGTGAGTGCTCAACACTTTATGATACCTAGGTCCAGTCATTGTCCTCTCAGAAATGTTGTAGGAAAGAACTCCATTAGCTGATATTGCTGCCCAAACTTTGACCTAAATATCTTTTCTTCTGCAATATGAGGGCTTGTAGTGTTATAGTAGTTACTAAACTACTTACTATAGTTACTATAGTGTTACGTCTACTTACTAAACCATAGATGCCAGCGATACGTTCTCTGTACACTACCAGTTTAAGTAAGTTAAGCTTCCTCCACTTTGCGATGGACATGACTGAGGGAGGTTAAATCATAGGATACTTAGCTTGAAATATACTGTGTGTTTTTTTTTGTCATTATTAAAAGCAATAGACCAAGCATAGCACAAAACCTTCTGCTCTATCGGAAACAACATGGCATAAAACTAAAACAACCTAGGTTATGTTTGTTGCCTAAGAGAACACATGAAAAACTGTCAACAATGTAACGATCTGGAAAAAAAAAAATTGAAACAGCTGTTAGTTTTAAAATAACCAGCTGTTTAAACATTTGGAGCTTTTATGTTCTCGGCACCAGGTGCTGTTGTTTAAACTGTATTTCTATCAACAGCCGCCATTTTATTTTTATTGCTGATATAAGTGTAAAAATTTGTTGGTACACTTTTGGATATGTTTCCAATATGTATAAAAAAAAATCTTACAATTTGGTAGACGCATATATACTTGGTGGGTGTTTAAAAATGCAAATACTTTCGTGGGACACACTGTTTAGAACCTGTTATATTAAGTTTTATGTTTTACACTCATTATTTCAGAGTCACATCTCCTTGTATAATAGAGTGGTTTAGAAGTGAATGACAATAATAAGTTATGAACACTTATTTGGTCAAAATAAATAACATATTTCCTGTATTATTATTATACATTTTTCGGACATTTGCCATCATTTATTTGTGTGTTAAAAATCAAAACACGACGTTTCGGGAATAAGAATCAATTCCCATTATCAAGTGATTAAAATATAAGAAACATGAAACTAGAAACTAAGCCTATGTAAGAAGTAAAATTAAATAAGAATACCACCAATTTACTTAATTTTTAATTTTACTTCTTACATAGGCTTAGTTTCTAGTTTCATATTTCTTTAGTTTTTAGTCACTTGATAACGGGAATTGATTCCTATTCCCGAAACGTCGTGTTTTGATTTTTAACACACAAATGATGGCAAATGTCCGAAAAATGTATAATAATAAAATTGAACTTCCATCATTAACAAATAACTTCAAACAGAGAATATTTCCTGTAAACATATTCCCTAAAATAATGTGTTTTCCATTCAACTGTCTACATGTTTTATTAAAATTTAAGCACTTCAAAATTGGATTAAGATATAAATATATTAAACTCTCATTCCTACTATATTAGAAATTACTATTAACATTTTTAATTTTCTACATATTCATTTCAAAATAGTGTACTATAAAAGTTTGTTGGTAAAAGATTTCGAAAACCGTTGATGTTATAAAAACTATAAAGAGACAAAGTGATTTTACTTATTTATTAAAAAAAGAGATTTTTTTTATTTTTTCAAACTATAACTTAGATATAGATTAAAAAAATGATTTCTTGGTAATTGTAAATATGAATGTAAATTGAAGTAAACCTATTTCTCTCGGTAATTTTTTAAAATTAATTTAACTTTTACATTGTTATAGTCAATTACCAAGAAATCATTTATGATTTATATTTCGTTTAACCTTTAACATTTGATAAAAATTTTAACAAATATTTTTTTATCATTAAAATGGTAAAAATATTTGTCTTGTAAATTTTTCATAACATTAACCGTTTTTGAGATATATAACATACAAATATCTTTTATATGAAACGGTTTTATGAAAAATTATAACTTTTAATAGAAATTTTCAAATTATTAGTAAGATTCATTACAAAATTCCAATTCCTTATCCAAATCCGTTTTTTAAATATTAAAATTTGTAAAGTAAACAGACAAAAACATATAGATTATGGTTATTGAAATTAGTTTATTTTGACCTTTAAACACCTTCTTTTTTCTCACGGAACACTCTGTACATTGTTTTATACACTACCATATACTGACAAATATATATAATTTTGCCACCAGCCTTTTTGATCGTGCTTGTATAAATCATATTTTTCCAAGATATTAAGTTGCGTGTAAATCATAATTTAAATAAACTGCCTGCTGTAAAATAATACAAATTTGTGTTTATATCCGAAGTGTCTTGAGAAAATATTGTATATATTGAGCGTGCGAATGAGAGATTGTGTGTTTGTGTAGAGGGAGGCAGGCGAGGGGGAGGGGGCTTCACACGCTCACACGAAGTCACTCCTCCTCCCTTAAGACAATCCAGCAACCACAGCATTTCTAGTTCTGACAACTCTTCGTAAGTAGGCCATGCACGCGAACTCAAAATATATTACACCTTGAATTAAGTTGTTATATAGATGATAAAGTACTGAATAAAAAAATAACCAAAAATACTATTTTGTTGTGTTTATAAACATTGTTATAGATGTCATTTTAAGAAAAAACATTCTTTATTTTATTTTAAATAACCAAGAAGCAAAATTTTATATATTTTGTAAATAATATGGTTTAATATCAGTACAAAAAATGCATTTGTTTAATGAATTTAAATATTTTAAACAAAATACCTAAGACTTATTATTTTAAATCATAGATTAAGTCTTTTTCATTGAAAAAAAAAAACATTGTTTTTAAAAATAAATAAAAACAACTTAAGAAGGTGTAATTAATTATAAATGGTGTTCCATTTTTTATTATTTTATGTTGGCTGCACTGTGATTAAATTCTTCTATGGCACCATATGAATGTGTTTTCACTCATCGAATTGGTCGGTGTTTTTGAATCAATCTTCGTATATCTGGATGTTGGATTGAGCATGTATTCAGTGTCTCTCTATACTCTACTCTTTGTGTGTGTATAGCTATATTTTTTTATTTGTTTTAAACAAATTTTTGTTTTATTTTTCACTTTTCTTCATAGATCTGAATGAATATATTCTATTTATCGTTCGTTTTTAATGTTTTACTGTTGTGAAAGAGTGAAAAATCTATACAATTCTTGTGTGTACACTATTTTATAAAATAAGATTATTACAATTTAGCTTTCACAAGTAATCTAAAACTATTTTAACTATTTTCTTTCTTCCCCACAATCAAATCCAATAAAGTTAAAATTTTCTGTTCATAAAAAACAATTAGATCTTAATTCAATTAAATATATAATCTAATTTTAATATCTATAGGCATGTATTTCATAAATAAACTCTAATTATACATTTAAACATACTTCAGTTTGTTACAAGTCTACAATCATAAAAACAAATGAAAAACATATAAAAGTTGTATAATTTAAATGATTTTTTTTTTCTTCACCTTGATATATAGAAATGTTTATTTATTCAATATGAAATTGTTCTGAACTGTTTCAAAGCAATATTTCAAAAAATACTCTTCAGCAATATAAAGGTATAATTTATATTTATCTCATGAATTAGGCGTTTAGATTACACATAATTTGTGAGACATATCATGATTGTATAAAAATATATATATATATTATCTCAAAACAAATTACATAAGTTTTTAGACTTTCAAAAGACTTTTGTATTGAAATTGATATTCTTGTATTATTTAAATTAGTTCAATTTAACATTTTTAACAGAGTGGTAAAACTCAAATTGAATATAAACATTACTTTCGTTGAACAAATTTTCATTTTCAATATATTTGTTTTACATCAATTTGATCACCGCAATCAGTATAGTTCATGAGATGGTGGCCTATAATTGATTGTTTTGATGTAGGTATTTAACATTAAAACATTTATAAACGGTTTTTTTTTTAAATTGAGTTTAAATTAAGTAAAGTACTTTCCTAAAGGGGTCAATAAATACACCAGCATTAATACCACTTTTTCTGATATGATAAATATAAATACCGACTTATATTAAAACTAATACTACAATTTCAATAAATATAAAATTGTCTGTACTCATATGTGATCAAGAGGTTAATACATTTTATTCAAATTTAAACAATTATTTTGTTTATTTCCTTGAAATCGAAGGACATTCTGAAAAGATTTAATATACTGTATTGCAGCAGAGATTTTATTTCTATGTTGAACCTGTGACTTTATTTTTTCAATAACATAAAATAAATAAATATTGCAAAGGTTTTAATAAATGTCTAATTGAATTGAATGTCTAATTAGTTTTTGAATTGAAACAAATAACAAAATTTAAACTTTTATGATATTATTTTAAACAGTCCTTATATTATCTAGAATATTTTTACAATTTAAAAACAAATATTTTCATGAACACTTCCGGATGAAAACCAAACCCAACATACTACAGTTATTTTTATTATTTGCATACATTAAATCTTGTAGTTAGTCCAATTGAAAATAGTCAGCCACACATAATCCAACATTACTGTATAGATTCCGATCATATTAATCTAATTTAATAGGAGATTCAATTTCCTTTTTTTCAAACTGTACCTATTACAAATGGTGATACATATTATTTCTTTGTACAAGTTACATAGTAAAATAAAGAAACATAAGCCTACAAGTTATTCATCTAACCCAATATTTAAGCGTTCAAACTTGTCTATAATTAGGAATATATTATACTTGTGTATTATTCGCAATGTGTTAAGATTATCCTCAACTTTTAAATGGTTCTTCTGATCTACTCCACTTCTGATCTTTATCAATAATTATCCATCTTGTTGTTATTGATATGGTTTAATAATTTGTTTATATAAAAACTAATACAAGACTTGCAAGAATACAAAACATCTCAAATTATCAAGTGATAAACCTAGAACATGAATAAAGTGAAAAATAGTGACAGCCGAATAGGCTAGAGTCATGTTGAACACTAAAACTAAAACTAGTAATCTTAGAAAGAAACCTAGGCTTTAACAGTCAAAATAACTAAGATTAAATTCAAATGTGATAAGAAAAACTGAACTTAATGTCTTGATTTAACTTAAGGTATACTTGTATACCTTAAGCCAATGTATATTTAGGAAATTGATTATGGTTCTTCCTTGTCTTATTATTACTTTGCTAAAACTGTTTGCCAGCAAAATACAATCACATGTTACTGTAATAACTTAACTCACTTAACTACACTACAGTGAACGGCAAACAACTGACTGATAAGGGTTGTGTGCCAGCCAATAAGGTGGTGACAAAAAGGTGACTATGAGGGGAATAACATTTGATCATATCTTTCAAAAGTTTAGTGCATGATCCAGTCACCACTGCCAATTAAAACAAAAATATTTGAGTCTTATTTAAAATGGAGGTATTTTTATCTTAAAATTAATTCAGTATTTGTCAACAGAAACCATAATGGCCTTATTTCTATACTGGTTCAGTTGATATGATTTTCCAACAGCTTTGTATTTGAGGTTTCAGTCATATTTCATGTATATAAGTATTTTCTTGGTGTCTTATCTTTGACCTTTCCCAAATGAATTTATGATTTCCAACAAAATATGTTAGGTTATTTTTATTTGATCTATTAGGCCTAATCATGTATTCTTTTTGTGTTCACTAATTCTTATGTAAAGAAAGCTTTTTGTCTCGCCAATACTCTCTGTTAAATTCACATTTAATACTGTAAATAGCGTTTTTCCCCCTAAATAAAAATTTTAGGTTTGGTTTTGACAAGACAGTATTTTGATTATTGAAAGTAGTATTTTATGGAAGCAGTGCTTAATAAATGAGATGATTATATTCTCAAAATGTTGTGTATTATTTTGCATCTATATAGATAAATCATGCGTCCAATTAAACTAAATCAATAATATTAAATATTGACGGATCAATAAATAACTTTAATTACCTATAAAATATATAATAATATTATTATAATATATAATAAATACTATTCATTTCATTTCATACTTTATTTTTTGACATATTTTGTGCAGATGTATAAAAGCCACAGCTCTGTCTTTTTATACCAGGAATATGGTTTCTCATGAATCCTTCCTCCCCCTCCTTACAGTTTACTCTACCAAGAGATTTCAATAAGTGGTCAACTTGATATTCTATCCTGAAATAGGATTATTTTCCTATCGATCAATTTCACTAAGACTTACTAATGAATTGGTTCAAGATAAACATTAATATTTAATTAATTCATTTAAGTTAATATGAGAAAACTAATGATCAATTAAACAAGTCTAGACAAAGAGACCTGTCTCATGATTCAGGAAGTTGACAATTTGTGTAATGCTTTTCATCACCATTTCTAATTCCATTAAAATTATTATTATTATTGATATTAAAACAATCAACCTTTATATTTGATTAGAGGTTTTTTACTTGATTTAAGCCAATGTGTATTTAGGAAATTGATTATGGTTCTTCCTTGTCTTATTATTACTTTGCTAAAACTGTTTGCCAGCAAAATACAATCACACGTTACTGTAATAAAATTAATTTGAACTTATCCATTCCTCAAATTGTTTTGTTAGATGTTATCAGAAACTTTAAAATAATTCCCTAAACAAATCATTTTATACTTTGAATAAGTATTGTACTCCTGTTATAATTTACGACCTCCTATTCATTATTCAATAAAAGTATTGTAATAGAAATATAAACAAAACTGTAAAAACATTCTTTAAGATTTGTTTACCTCATCCCTCAAGTTCTCTTGGCAAACACACTTTTAGACATATTTATTTTGTATTCTTTTTCATCAGTATACAAACATAATGGAACATAGTTCAACCCTTGTTGCATAGTTAGTAGCTTACTTGTTTTCAGTAGCTTACTTGTTTGAAAAATAAATCAAAGTTTCTTTATTTGAATGATCAACCAGAGTAGATCCTAACAGGTTATCTAGATTGATGCTGGTAGCAAGAAAAATAATTACCGCAATGATTGTTTATATTGCACTAAGTGGGCAGCTTGACCCGGCATATAAGTAATAATTTTGCTTGAGTGGCAAACCTGAGGAACCTGATGAAGAAATAGATTGACACATTCCTTCATGTAGTCTTGGGTTAGATCCCTCCCTTTGATCTTTCATATAAGGTCTTTATGGCAAATTCTTGTTCTCTTCCGACCATAATGCTTTTAAATTATTCAAAGGCTAGGTGTCTTTATTTGTACTCTTTTATTTATTTTTTTTTTATATAAGGTGATGATGACTAAGAGGTCATAATAATGTAATAGAAAATTGAATAAAGTTGCAACACATGCTGTGGAATCTAGTCGAAAAATAAGTCATAAGTAGAAGATTAAATATTGTACAGTGGTTATAAAAGAAATTAAATAAATGAAACCAATAATAAGCATACATACTATAAAGATATGATCATTTTTTTATATTTAAATGCCAGTGTGCAATATTTATTTTCTCTCATAGAACTATTTAAAAACTTAACTTATCAACATCATTAGTTTAGGTAATATCTGGAATAATATCGGCTTTAATATCTTCTGATGTGGATAAACATTTAAGCTCAAAACACTGAGAAAAGAAAAACAAGTTTAGAATTATATTATAAAATATTGATAGACAATAGAATCACTATTATCACATTTAATATTAATTTATAAACATTTAAAAAATCTTATTTCCTTATCACTTCAACGAAAGTTCATGATGTCATACATTAGGTAATCAGTATTATACCTTCTGCGAAAACAAATATTATGTTAAATTTGTAATATATAAATCCCTTGAACTAAACATACATACATTGAATTAGTATATGCATTAAGTGTTTCTATGTCGTGATTGTATGTTCATTTTCATTGTTAATATTCTATTCTCATAGAGAATTTACATTAAAAGACATTTAATGAGGTCTAAAGAATTAAATTTTGCCTTATTGAAATTTAATCTGCATGATTCTTTGAGGCAATGGTGTGGATTGTGTGTATTGCATGTGCTGTGCTGTTGTCACATTCTTGTCTTGAATTTGACATAATACACAATTTGACTACAGCCTTAAATATATACACAACTCTCATACAAGACATACCAGAGTGGACAGAAATATTTGTATTTGTTATTACTTTTTGAGTTTAGTTTTCTCTTGAGTACCTATAAAATTCCATCTTCTTGTTTTGCTTGAACACATTTATAAATATAATTCACTTGACTGAAATGAAATGAAAATTAATAACTACAGACTATTACCAAGAATACATTCCTTACTCCTTACCTGTAAATTAATAATATTTATTATAATTATGTGTTTGTTTGATTGCCTATGTTTTAAGAAATTAATTACCAATGTAATCACTCAATCCTATAACTGTAAAATATAACATATAATCAAATCATATGCTGTATTCCATCATTTTATTCAGAAAAATCAGTCCATTTTGCTAGAAAAATAAAATCTATATAATATCGTAATATTGTGAATAATATAGTTGAATAACAAAATAAAAGTAAAATATCATCATACCGTAGTATAGGTGATATAAACATTTCAAGTTAGTCATATTGTTGCAAATTTTATTATTTTTCAAAAACGTATAGATTATTTTTGATAGAAAAGTAGCTAAATGCAAAAAACTGAAAATGTGCACTCAATTGTAAAATTTGCAATATGCAACATGGTTATAATGAAAAATATGAGACACATATAAATGTAACATAACTTTGTAATGTAATATGTAAAAATAATCTGATATAATTAATTAAAAAAACTAAAATTCAATTAATTTTTCAGCCACATTATATATATATATATATATATATATATATATATATATATATATATATATAAACAAAACCCATTATATAAAACAAAACACAAATTAATTAAAATAAAATTAACACAATAAAAATTGTTAAACTTAAGCCTAACTACTTTGAATAACCTAGGTTTTGCATATTTTACAAATATTTATCATCACACTCACTAAAAAACTAAATACAACCAATAATCAAAGCGTCTTACAATACGGTGAATATTGGTAACCACTCTTAAAAATATCGCCATAATTTTAAAAGATTAAATTTATTCTATTATGACAATAAAAAATAAATTAAATAAATCAGATACAAATAAATTACTATTTTACTCAAGATCAAAATCAAATTCTGTAGTTTAAAAAGATTGCATGATAACAATGATAACATAATATTCTGTACTTGAATTTGTATATAAAAAATCAAAACTTAAGCGAATAACTAAAAGTATCGAACTCAAGTTTGGAGTATGAGTAGAGTCAACCAATCTAAAAACTAATCCCAATTGTAGAATTGACAAAATTTCCAGTAAATCCGAATTCCAAAATGGTTTGTAAAACTAACATCATTATTTATTGACCAAATCATAAATGTTATAATCCATTTCAAAATTGGTACTTTGATGTTTATTTGTCTAAAATTAAGCCTGAATTTGAAAAAGGAAAATTTTATTTTGTAAAGAAAGTCTTTTTTGCAGTGTTCTTCATGAAGAGAGAGAAAGTGTTTTAAGACTGGGTTTGTTTTTTAAATACAAAGAGACCATTTGCAATTTCATAACAGTTTTTCAATATTTAAGAATTTGATATCACTGAATATTTCGTCATATTTAAAACTTGATTTTAGTTACTTTTTTAGGTTGGTTTTGTCTAGATAACATTCTAAATCTGAGATTTCTAACAGTTAGGTTTGTATAATTAAGATTTTACACATAATAATGGATTGTCCGATATATAGAAACTTACCTAACTTATTGTATAACATTAATTTTGATTTTTTTGTTCAATTTTATACGTTTACAAATATAAAATGAATTACAAAAAAAGATGATAAATAGAAACAAATTATATTCAATTTATTAAACTGGATCCTTCAACCTTGTTTTTTCTTATAATTTATTTTTATATATCATTTATTAATATTTTTGTTGTACACAAAAATATATTTTACGCATTTAATGTATGAAATCATTGAGAATTGTTTCTCTTTACCAAATTACAACATTGTAAACAATTGTCTCACTGTCTTGTCACATGCAATCATACATATTTTAAACACTTTTAAAAAAATTGCATAATGTATGCATTCGAATCCACACTTATCGACACCGCACATGAACACACCACTTTTGCACTCTTTCAACATATTGTATTGGTCTTCATTCTGTTTCTCCTCTTCAGTAGCTCATTCTATTTAGAATTATTTTAGTATAGAATCTTAGAATTACTGCCTTATATTGTTTATTTTCATGTCTTACTAAAGAGTAATTCTCTATTTTTATTCAATGTGGTATTAAAATGTATTTTCAAATACCAGTTGTTATCAACTACTACTAAGAATTTTTATTTAATAATACAATATAAATCTGTTATTTATTAGTGTTCTGTTGAATGTGGGCAGATGCAAAGGGAAACTATTATAAATATTGAGTTTCAAAAAATATAACATTGAACTTTAAAACATACTAGAACAATTAAATTTCATTGATACATAAATATATTGTTGCCAACCCTACTACATTTGGTGTGGTCTCAAGGGATTGTGCGTGGTTTTGTAGGCTTGCTTCACCAAACATATATGGAAAGAGATAAAACATGTATGTTATTATATATCACTGTGTTCAGAAAAATGTAAAGTACTTGTTTAGAAAATTTGATCATTTCTTTGTTTATTTTGAAGGTGTAAAAAATAAAAACATATAAATCATCAAAAGATCAAAATATACAAAATGTAGCAAATTTTAACTTGTTTTTTTTTTACATTTGTATGTCATTTGAGTTAAAAAAGAAAAATTATAATGGCTTATGTTGAGTGTTGTTGCAAAGCAATTTATGTAGAAATTGCAAACTTCACTCAACGAAATTTTAAAAATTAATTACAGTACGAGCATAAAGTGATAATATTATATTATATCATTTAATTCATGAAAATGTACACAAAATACCTGTTACTATCTTCCAAAATGTCTTTTTCACTATAAAAAGTTGAATGAAGTAAAACAACCTAATCTAATAAGCTATCGCAAACCAAATTTGTTATACGAAAACGAGCTTGTAATGTATGGTAGCACAACAGTTCTATACATCTATCATACGCTCATCTAATGGTTGCATTTTGATAAGGGGAAAGTAATTCTTAAATAAATCATTCAGTGAGTCCAGCAGTTTACTAATTTTTAACACAATGGCATACAAAAACTATATTGATATCCCGATATATTTTAATGGAATTTCAGCTGATTCCATAGCATCTAAATAATACAAATGGCATATCAACTGAAAAAGTGTGTTTTATTCTTATAATCTGTGAACCAAGCATAAATAGAGAGCAGTCATTTAGTGACTGATGGCACCACAGAAAATCAGAGATTGGCAGTTGTAGAGTTAAATCTGTGTAACTCATTATAATAAACATACCGGTACATATTATGTTTTTACAAGCCACAGATACCATTCTAATTTGTAGTAAAAGAAATATTTCAAGGTATGAGGGGATTATTGGAAATACTTGTCTCACTATCATTGCCTAGGATTATTAAAACTTAAAAACAACATCCACAAGAAATTCTTCAGGTACGAGGGAACTATTGTGAAATACTTGTCCAATCATCCACTATTATTATTATTTTTTTAGTAGTATCCACAACTGTAGACTACATAAAAACACAATTATAATAAATTAATCAAATTTTTACTTTCTGATATTTCATTCTAAAAGTACAGATTAAAGAAATACTTGTTTTTTTGTAATTTTGAAAAAAGTTTGATATAAAAGATATCCTGTGTATTAATTTATTTGATAATGATGGAGTTTTCATATTATTAGTATGGTTTAGGTAGACATTTGCCATCATTTGTGTTATTACGAACTAATACACAATATTACAAGACTAAAATCAACTCCCTTTATCAAGTGATAAACTTAGAACATAAAGTTTAAAAAATAATTAAATACCAACATAGCCTAGAAGCCATGTTGGAAGTTAAAACTAAAACTAGTTATCTAAGAAAGGAACTCAGGCCTAAAGCTAGACTTGCACAGTGTAGTCAAGAGTCACAGAACTACACTATAACTGGCCAACTAGGTTCTCCAGAATAGTTCTGCCATTGACAACCGTGTTCATACTTCATAATTATTGCACTATTGATACTTGATCTGTTAATACATAAGGCAGGTAGGTTCTGATCCCACAAATGTAGTGTTTCACCCTTTCTGCTTGTCTCTATGTTTGTTTCCCTCGACACCTCTGTATCCTAGCACTCAACCAAAGTGCTCATTGTTGAAGGCCCTATACCTTTATATATGTATATTATGTCATGTATTAGTTTATATATACACAAATGATGGGAAATATCTGCTTAAACTTTATCAATAATAAAACAAAGTTTAGAAAGTTTAATAATGATATTGTTTACATCTTGACATCAAAAAGTTGCAGGTCATTTCTCCAATGTAATCAAAAGTGAATCTAATGTTGAATGTTTATACATTGCGTTACCAACTTACTTTTACATTAGAAGAATTTAATACTCCTGTTTCTGTAGATAATAATAAGAAAACTTATAAGTTTTAAAACTCAATTTCAATTTCCTCTTTAGAGAAATTCAGTATAACAATCAACTGGATCAACTTTTATAAAACTCAGCCAATTTTGTGAAACTCAGTTTCTTTTGGAATACTGAGTCCATTTTTCTTGAAGTCACAAGGGCAAAGACAGCCTTTTTCCACACCAACCCAAAATAAAATGGTTCCATTTAGATATACAGATGACCCTGACTAGAATTCTTCTTAGTCTTTCCTACCGTAAGAACATTGGAATCAACACTGTTAAAGATTTAAAGATTTCAAGTCATATAAAGGCCCATTGAGCCAACAACTCATGGAAGATGATCTACCGCTTCTGTTCCCTAAGAACCTGTTTTTTGATAACTCAACTAGAGAGTCGCTGTTATGAGATCAAAACAACAAAATTATGATTTCTTCAAAAATCGGATCAAAAGATTTTGATCAAATTTTTTTCAAGTATAGCCACTAAGGACCCAAACAAAATGTATTGTTTGCCATCTCTTCAAAAAATTGCTGTTCATGAGTTATCAGGAAAAATAAAAACAAATGATATGGTGCTGTTATAAAATGCTTAATTTCTTAAAATTGTCTCTATTGACTTCGTTCAAATTTTATTGAAATATGAAGCTTATGATCCAATCTTTCAAAAATCGCAAGAAAAAATATTAGGTTCAGGAAATATTTGGAAAATCAAAAATAAATCCTGTCTGTCATTATTAAAAGCTCGGTTTTATATCAAAAACAACCCTATATTGAGGACGTGTTTATGACACAATCAAGTTTATGCCCTAATATAAATATTTTTTTTCAAAGATGGCAACCATGGTTCATTTTCACCTTTTGATTGACAACAACGAAAATGATATTTTTGGTGATGTTTAGTTTTGGTTTGTTTTTAATTGGTTTTGGGGATGTATGAGTGAGAAAGTTTGTATGTGCTGTTTATTTATACTGAGATGAATTTACAAGGTCTCTTTCATTTATTTTTGTTCTCAAAATTACTCTTACACATTGATATACATTTCGTTTGATTGAGAATCGATATCCTACATTAAATAATAATAATGTAAAATAAATCTATTTTAAGCTTAAAATTGTATGTAATGGTTGTATTTAATTGTTCACATTGAAAACAATAGAGAATTACTTATCTATACAAGATAGTCCAGATAGAAAAGACAATTATGTTTAGTCAACAAACAAACAAAGAGTTTCAATAACATTGACCTAAAATAAGTATTTATTTTACTGTCATTTACTGTTGATCTGTATTTTTTAAATTAAAATTTTAACATTTCAAGAATAAATTTATTTATGGATTTCTAATTTTACATATACTCATACTACTTTGCTAGTTTCTACTAAAAATTATACAATTGCATATTTTGAAAATAGTAAATGTTAAGGTACCTACAAAAAAATTACAAGTAACAAAATTGTTTGTTATTTTGATCATAAGTCAAAGGATAACCAAGATATCAATTAAAATAATTTTTTTGTTATTTATTGACAACAATGTAAAATTAGATATTCTTTTTAAAAATTTTTACCTCCTAACTTTATTAAAATTTTAGCTAGGGTCTCTTAAAATATACTTTATGCCTATTAACTATTTACATTAGATTGGGAGATTGAACTCGAGGGCCAGTTTTTCTCCTCTAGTAACAGGACAATGAGGCCTAGAAGCTTATGGTCCAATATCAGGATCAGCAACTTCACTCACTCCAGAAGGATATACTTGATAGTCTCGTTGGACTGTTTGCAAAACCTCTTTGCCTCTTCTTTGATAATACCAAATTTAAGCAGATGATTTCTGAAGTGGCCATGCCAGTAATAAGTGCAATTACTTGCTTAAGACGTCCTTGGCTCACGTTCACCTGGTAGCCAGTAAGTCACGCACTTTGAGCTCTAAAAAGTCTTTTGGCTATTGTGTGTCCAGAATGCAGAGTAGTTCTGTCAATGACGACAGTGTTCTACTCTAGACCATTTTGTAATAGCATTGTAGGCAGTTGACCTGCTAATGCCACAGGCTGAATCTGGCTCTATGAAAGATAGTTATGTAACCCCTATGACCAGTTTACTCCCTCATGAGTACACTTATTCCCCTCGACACCTCTCTACACTGGCACCCAGCCTAGGAACACCTAGTTAAAACAGGCAAGTGTGGAAAGACTTTGAAAACATTCTTACACAAGCCTGTGGGAGATATGGATGGAGTCGAGAGCTTTCAAGACAGTCTGACTGTCCGATACGATTAATATACACTTATGAGAGTATCGTTTAGCCAATTATAGATTTTTGCAAGCTAAGATTGCTGAGATCTCAGATTGGAAAAGAGTAATCATTTACATCCCTATAATTATGAAAAAAATATTTTGTATACATATTTTGATTGATCTTTAAATTATAATACAAATTTTGAAACCACATTTTTTAAAAGAGAATACCAAATAGTTTTTTGTTAGTTTTTCATAAAACAACCCAACTCCCAATTTCATTCTGAAATGTTTAAATATTAATAAAAAAGAAAACAAGTTGACATGACAGAAGAATAAAGAATTTAGGGGACTTCTTTCATTGTAACATTTTGTTTATTTTTACCTACTTTTGTATACATATTATTGTACTTTTTACATGGACCATCATGTATGTTTAGATTGAAAAGTATAGAACGGAAATACCATTTTGTATTGTTATGAAACCCTAATTATTAAATAAGATTTTGTAGTAAAATGGTATTCAAATGTGGAATAGATTCTATTAGTTTACAAAATTCACAACTTAAACGATTTGATTCTAAAATGCTGCTCAATATGTGTTCATAAAATGTTTTATCAAATTTTCGGACATGATAGGAGACATCAATTGAAACAAGAAAGTTGAGATAAACAAATTTACTTGAAACACTTTTTTTTTCATCTGTTCACCATTGTATGTTTTTTTTTTCAATAATAAGATATCTCTTGATATATTGATACTAAATTTTACAGAATATTTTATACCGTTAATTTGTAGTTTTTCAAAAAATCTTATAATTTTTCACCTAACAGTTTCAAAAGGTGGTCATTTATATATTTTTTTCTCTATAATTAAACTTTAAACATTTTTTGAAAAACTACAAATAAACGGCATAAAACTTTACATAAAGTTTAGTTTCAATTTCTCTGGAGTTATATCTTGTTATTGAAAAAACACAACAGACAGAAAAGGAAATGTTTTAGTATATATGTTTATACAGGACTTCTTTTATGTTCCCTATCACCTACCACAGTTTGGTAAAATATTTTAGGAACACCCTGTGTATATAGTTTTGGAAATTATTACTATACAAATTATTCTTTATGCATAATTGTATTTATAATTAAGTAGTCTTTCATTTTTAAGATGAAAAAGATAAATTAGGCCAATTTATGTTCAAAATATTTTCTTGTTTTTATTGCTATAGGGCTACTTATATTATTGTAAATCTTTAAAATCTGCTTTAAACTTAAGTGATTACAAAATATAACATTGAGTTCATTCAAGATGATTAAATACATTTTGAACATTTACATATGCTGTAAAATATTTTAATGAAGAAATAAAAAAAAAATCACATATAAACTCATTTTATCAGGAACAATATGTATTTATTGCTGGCACTTTGATTGTTGTCAAAATATAACTTATAACCCAAATATGTCGTTTACATATGTACAATATTTATTGATAGATATAAGATAGTCAGGTCATATCAGATTTTGTAATTTCTATAATAAAGCGCTTTTCTCTGAAAAATTTCCCTCTTATGGAATATTTAATCTTCTTATTTAATTGGGTGTAATATATTCGAGTTTTGATCATAAGTTTTGGTGTGTGTGGAGGGGGAGATGGATGAAAATCAAAAATTAATATTAAAAAAAAAAAAAAAAAAAGACAAAAAAAAAAAACAAATGACAGGAAAACTAATTTGTATAAATAAAACTCAAATCTTATAAATTTGGAAATATTACCTAAGCAAATCCAATTTATGAAAAGGAAGAAATATATATATAGTCTATATTTGATGGGGGGAGGGGGAAGAAGGTCAAAAGACATTTGTAAACCAAAACAAAAAGGCAAAAGATCCTTAGGAAAAGTTTTTCTTCTACAAAAATAGTAATAATTGATTATTTTTTAGGAGTAAGGTTATGACTATCTAGTCATCTCTTCTACCTAAACCCATAAAACATACAATATACAACATACATAGACTACATTACAAAGCAAAACAAATAAAAGTATAGTCCAGGCCGGATCTGCAAAAAAACATCCTATCGTAGAATTTTTCCATAGGAGTCTATTTTTTGGCTGGAATGGCTTTGAGATGTGCCCAGTATTGATAATTTTGATATGCACCCGTCTGAAAAGATGTGCATAATTTTTTATATAACAAAATCTTTAAAAAAAGGTAAAAAAAATTATCTTCTTTTTTTGTATAATTCCGAATCTACTGTTCCTAGAGACAAGTTGAATGGACATAAGAGTTTAGCTTTTCAATTTAACATAAGGTGCAATAGGATATAAATGAAAAATTTTATTTTTATTGTTAAAAAAAAAACAATAATAAAATTACAATAAAAACATGTCAAAAAATCAACTTTTTCTTAGATCTATCTCAACCATTAAAATACAACTTAGCACCTCCATATTTAGTCACGAAAAACTTTTTGATATAAATATTACAACAGTATGGAAAATTTCATCAGAATCAGTTGAATAGTTTTTCCTCAATAACTTTGCAATCTAGCTTCTCGAAAAAAAAAATTGAAAAATTTCCAAAACTTCTCAGGGATCCAAATAAGGCATTGGAATAGTTGAAAACTTCTGTGCTTATAAAAAAGATAACACAAACTTTCAAATGTATTTTGAAAAATTAAAATCAGTCCAAGAAGAGGCTAGAGAATTTTTTAAAATTATAAACAATATTTTTGATTAAAAACAAAATAAACATCTCTCCAACTTTTCAAATATTTAAGTTCAAAATTTTTACGCTAAAAGTACATGGAAAATACTTCTTAAAAAAAAAACACATAAACTGGCTCATTGGTTGCCAAGATATAGTAAGTTAAAGTTGACCCCTATTTGCCACCCAACTATAAGTGATGGAAATTTTCACATTTTTTTTTTTTTTTTAGATTTTGTTAAATAAAAAAATTAAGCATTTGTTTTCAAACTGGCGCATCAAAATTATCAATATTGACCACATCCCAAAGGCGTTCCAGTAAAAGAATAGACTCCTATGGAAAAGTCCAAGTCAATACTGATCCAGCCTGTGCTATTAATCAACTGTAATGAGATACACTTCTAGAAACTTCAATAACCAAATAAATGAAAACACAATTTTCCACAAAAAAACACTTTATTTGTGAAACACAAATACAAGATGATGTTTCAATAACTAAGACATTATCCTGAGCTGCTACATGCAGACAAACTCTACTGTCAGTCACAGTCTAATGACAGTTTGTTTGTGTGTAGCAGCTGAGGATGATGACTTTGTCATTAAAATATCGTCTTGTATTTTTGTGGTACAAATAAAGTGATTATTTGTGAAAATTTGTGTTTTCATTCATTTGGTTAAAATAGAATTATTTATCTGCGAGCACTGTAGCCTATAGCATAACATACCAAATATCAAAAATAGACTATAATTTTAATTTTAAAATGTTAATGTAGAAAAGAAATATCACAATTTATTGTCTTCATATTAAGAAAGATTATAAAATAATAGAAGTTTAGAAGAAAAATATTGAAAACAAGCAGGAGATGGGAACAATAGATGTATGAGCAGTGGCATAACATTGCGAAAGGAATTTGTTGTTGAAGTCATGAATTAAACTGAATTAAAAAAAAAAATTATTTATTATATTTTGTTGTTAATTAAAACACAGGAAATATATAACTACACACAGTAAAACAAATACAGTCGTAACAAATTCTAATTAAATAACAATACATAATACCAATTAGATAATAAAATATTACGTACACAATTACAATAATAAAGCAATATTTATTGGACACATGGAGGGTATTGTCCCCTAACACCTTTCACCAAATACATACTCTCTAACAACAAATATTTCAATAAAACTTTACATTTGTTTTTTAAACTGTCCATATCTTTTATAGACTTTAGAAATCCATTATATAGAGTGATTCAATACTGAGCAGGCATTCTTTTATAGATGTTTAAAATATACTGATCATATTTAAAATCCCCTCCTTCTTGTGTCAGAAAAAAGAATCACTTATGTCTTTTAAATTGACAAGAATATGTTTGGAAATGTTAGCAGTAGCGTCCGATGGTTAAGGGCAATGGGAGGGCTCTTTTATTTTATACACGTAAGGCTCTGTTTTATTTTATACATGTTATCATTCACTTAACATTCACAATCACAAATGGTTAAACTTAAAAACGTAAACAAACAACTCGTGTGAGTGGCGAGACACTATTTAGAACAGTTGCGCCAACTTATTTTGCCCATCGAAAACAAGGTTTTTAGTAATGCGGAACATCTAATTTATGGTGGCTGCACTGACTGATGTCTGCGCGCGCAGCTTCGGACTCTGCCCTAGAAGCCCATTACACGCTGTGTAAATGACGTCACGGCACCCTCAGCTCTGTTTGCTGCTTGCCCCATATGACTAAATGCAATGAAACTGGGACGATCTGGCCACCGTCCGAACTCCAGAATACATTCGTCAAATATTTTATATTGTAAAACTTCCGCTACAAATGATGATGAAATCCATAGCGGCAATTCATAATTCATTTATCTCCAAAGAATTAAATACATATAGGTATTTACATTATTAAAATAATATTATCATTGGGGGGGGCGGCGTCCGAGAGTCCTTATGAGTAAGCCGCCACTGAATGTTAGAAGATTTAAATCCTTAAAAGCTTCCATGCATGAATCTCTGTTTTAATTTTGAAATTATACTTATTTCCTTTTTCTGTATGGCAAATAACCTTTGTAAATTCTGATAATTAGAATTACTCCAAAAAATAAACCCATAATTTAAGGAATGTCTAATGGGAATATATTAGACTACAATGGGCCAACTTTAATACACGAGAATTACTTATTCCGTCAAATTCTGGGGCAAAAACACTTCTGATGTTTTAAGTTATGACACTCTAAAGTTATCTATATGATTTGCCCAAAAATCTATATTATTAAATCCAAAAATTTAGCAGACAACTTCCTCCAGATACATCATCCGTATCCATGAATTGAAGAAGTGCAATTAATAGATTTACACACCATTTTGTGATATCTTAATGGTGAAGAATAATGGAAGTTTCTATTGAAATTTAAAAGTATATTTATTATTATATATAGTTTATTTTAGGGTTTATTACAGTGTAATTGTTCAAAAACCACCATCTTAACACATGGTGTTTAATAATTATTTTGTGATTCAAAGTTAATCATTATTTATCAGCAAATTGCCAGTTTAAATCATATTATTCTGTTACAAGAAAGTTACTATATTCAGTATAAAAATTATTTTGTGTTTGCCAAATAGCAACAATTTATTTATAATAAATAACACAATTGTTAATTTTTAATATTTGTTTTATTTTTGTAAAAAATTAAAATTAAAACACTATTAATAATATTAATATTTGTTTTATATCATCTAATATAATTATTTATGTATGGTCTAGTTGGGCCCCTTCATTGAAGGGTTCTGATGGAGGCCAATTGTCAGATTTCATCGAAGGATTAGGGCCAGGGCAACTCGTCGGTCGACAAGTATTAGGAGCACCATCATTGGGTGATATTCAACTCAGTATGTGTTATCAAAAAGGTTACTTAGAAGTTGAAGTTATACGTGCAAGAGGCCTACAAGCCAGACAAGGGTCTAAAGTTTTACCTGGTGAGTAACCTCTTAGAAATTATTTTTGTTTCGTATGTTAATCCTTAACTATGTATATAACACTGTTACATCACACTTTCGCATAGCATTTAATTTCCATTTAAGCAAATATATTAATTTGTTTTAGATTATTTGCTATATTTAAGCTAAAAATTATATGGACAGTAAATATTAATAATTAAAATTGGATTATTATTACAATAATCTTAACCTCAAAGTTTAGTTTTTGAAAGTAATTACAAGAGGTAAACTCCCTTACGCTACTCAGTGTGTCTGTAGAATAATTCTGTGTAAAGTGTGTAAATTCTCCTTAGAACTTTTGGTGGATATTCCAAAAACAGCAGATTATAATGGAAACACAATTTCGACTAATAGTGTTACAACGAGATACACAAATTGGTTCTTAGTGTTTGCTACCCACTATAGGCCAATTTATAAACTATTTATTGTTGTGTTTTTAAATAGGTGTCAGCAGAATATTTTATATTTCAAGCAAATTAGGGCTGGTGGGATATTCCATTAACAGCATTAAAAGTTTTAAAACTAAATGTATACTTAGATGATATTGTTATATTTACATTTATAGAAAATTGCTTTACATATTTTTACTTTCTGTCATGGGTAAAAAAATAAATATGGTTTAAGTTTTTAGAAAAATATCTGTTTTATAAGTGATATTTGTCTGTCAGTCATCACTGTTGTGCACTATAACTCAAAAGGTTGAACTTATTTTTATCAAATTTTATGTGAGAATATTTTATTAATATCTCAAAGCATTGTATCCTTTTTTGAATAAATTCAAAATGTAGGGTTGGTTGTGGTAACAGAAAAACTTAAAGTTAAGATTTTTTTTTTTTAAATCAGATACAAAGATTTGAGATCTTATTTTTGCTCAAATGTCATCATTAAGGAAACAATGAAATCATAATAGTCACTATTATCTCACAGTTCGAGAATTATAAGCCATACTGAGACATTGTGGTGAAATTTCTTCAATTAGAAGATAAAATTCTTAGAAGGTACAATATCTTAGAAGGTAAAATATCATAAAATTTGCTGAAATGATTTATATCAAGTTTTAGTCTATGTGCCTCACCAGTATTTTAAGCTGCAACTAAAAGAAAATTATGATTTACGATTAACAGTAAAATAAATGCTGATCACTGACTAATTCATTTTAGTATATTCAGATTTAATAGCAAACAGAAATTTCTTTAACATATTGGTTTAGATCATACAGCTTTATATTTCACCAAAATTTCATTGCTATTACTTGAGTTCATTTTGAGATATTTCGTTTTTAAAATGGTGTTCACGGTTAGATCATTTAAATTTTTTGACAGATAACTCCTGCATGTGAAGGAGGCAAATACTTTTTGTTTAGTTAAGCTTTAATATATATAGAAAAGTTAGTGCAGGGTTTGTGTACCTTTCATTATTTGACAATTTTTATGATTTCAGCTCCATATGTCAAAGTATATCTAGTAAGTGGCAAAAAGTGCCTCGCAAAAGCAAAAACTTCAACTGCACGAAGGACATTAGATCCCCTTTATCAACAACCATTGTCTTTCAGAGAACCATTCCAAGGCTGCATTCTTCAGGTAACCAATAATCTTTAAATTATATTTAGTATTATATAAAGAGTATGAAATAATTCCTTACACACCTGGCTAAAATTTAAATATCGATAGATATCAATGGGGTGAAACTTCCATCATAGCTATTATAATAGGTTTTGTGACTTTTTACAGGGGTTAAAATGTTTCTCCCTTTTTAAATAGGAGTAAATTGGAGGGGGCTTGTATTTTTTAATGTCAACCCCATCTTTTGTCTTATCATTAGGTGTCAATCTAAAGGAAAAATAGTGACTCCTAAGAAAAGTCTGTTAGATACCCCTAGCCAAAATTATCATTGTAATGGTAAAATTTGTAACTTTTTGAAATTAGGGAAATATGCTATTTACCTGCTAGAATTGTGGGTCTGATTGGTTTGGCAATGTTCTAGTCATGTGTAAAAACTTAACATTTTCAAGGAATGATTTGTAAAATCCTATCTTGTATGTCAGTTGGGTAAAGTAGAGTCAAGTGAATTAAGGTCAGACCTTGGTGGTCATTCCACAACGCCTCTTTTTAGGTTCAGTTTACTGATAAGAAACCAAGGAAATGAATTTATCATCATATTTATTTTTGTTCTTGTTAAAAATAACTGTAGGAAGCAGATAACTACGCATGAGTTTTGGCATTGGCAATAATTTTAAAAGGGAACAAATTTAAACCTTATAAAGAGTCACAAAAAGGTATTATAATATGTATGATGAAGGTTTCCCATTGATATCCCACGCCAGTTAAATTTTAGCCAACTGTATCAGCAATTATGTTAACACTCTGTATATATGTTGGTTAGAGTTTATGTAAAATTTGAAAATTGTAATAAGCTATGAAATGAAACACGAAACACAATATTTTGCCAAATTATATAATATTATATTCTTGCAACCATATTGTAATATTTATGACCAAGGTCTGTGTTATTGCCGTAACGGGCAAAACCACTGTTGGCAATATTAAAAAATTGTAGAATATTACAAAATATTGTGTTTGTGTTTCATTTAACATGGAGTTCTACCAAGTACTTTCGGTTGTTAACATAAACTGTATAAAAGCTGTTAATCTAAATAGTATTCAACAGCTAATTTCAATACAATTTTATTATTAACTCTATAACTAACTGGTAGTGACATTCAATTTCTCAACAGTAATATTATCCCAAAACTAACCTGTTATATATCATTATCCTCAGAAAGTTTCACAGAATTAATTTATGAAATGAAAAAGCTATGTGTAAAGTAACAGTTTGGAGTTACCATGTCAAGAATCAAAAATTGTGCAATAAAAATGTGAAAAATTCAAGAAAATACCCATGACAACCATATAACCAAATTTTTTTCAAGATACCGGTATACAAAAGTTTTGGAATTTATTTATGAGTAGAAATCGAAAAAAAATATATCATTTTTTTTTTTAAGTTATATTTTGAAAAATAATTTTTTATGAAAAAGAAAAATAAGTGAGAAAGATAGCCTTACATTGAAAAATTTACCAAAAATAGTAATATTATCCAAAACCCAATTTGTTATATATAATTTTTCACAGGCATGTCAAATTCATATTTGTAATGAAAATCAAAACAATAAACGAAGCCAAAACGCTACAAAAATGCTTAAATATCTATAAAAATATATATATATACTTGTGTGTAAAAGCCAGAACAAAAATATATCAATTTCGAAAATTTGTATTCAAAAAAATAATTTTTTTTTCAAAAAGTACACGAAATCTATAAAGTTAGGCCTATTTTGACAAAATTAACCCAAAGTATTTATTGTATCTAAAACCCAACTTGTTATATACCATTAATTAGGTAGGTCATTAGAATTGAACTATAAATTCATAAGTTTTCTAGAATCATGATATTTTAGAGTAATGTGAATGAGAAAAATTGTCTTTACTTCACTAAAATTTAAACAAAAAAATCAACAAGCTTCTATAAAATCCAAGAAATATTTCTTAGGCTATTCAAACACTAGATTGATGTAGTATATAGTTGTGAAGATAAATCTGTATCAAAGGAAAATAATAAATAAATCACAATAATTTAAAAATAATAATCTCACAAAAGTAATAAATAATACATACTAAAATTCCACACCCCCAGCATGTAAAATTTCTATCTCAGTCAGTGACAAAAACAAACAAACTCTATTGGGGAAACTAGAATTTGAGGGGACAGTATTACCAGAATATTTTCGCCACAGAAACATGCAATATTTCCCACGATACCTTCAAACTTCCTCAAAAATCGAAATATGACTAATCAATATTTTACATACAGTGCCATTGTCCAAATGGCAGTGGAAATAATCGTTTTGGTCTTGATATTTTAAAACATTTGTATCTCATGGAAGTAAATCACATAGTGTAGATATATGTGGAGTAGTTTGACAGAAAAGAGAACTTGTGACAAATAGACAAATATGATAAATTTTGTAATCTGATATGACAAACTTTATTGTTTTTTTCTGGTAACTAAATGCAGTAAATTTAGCGATTTATTAAATTATTTTCCTTGTCATTTAGGAACTTTTGGTTATAAGAATTTGTAAGTTCAGATCATTGGCTTTACAATGGTACTTGGATTATTGCGACAAGACGATTTTTAGTGGGTGAAATGTTGATTTGTAAATAACATGATTTTACTTTGTATATACACTAACTTACTGATACGCAAGTTTCGACAATATATTGTCGATTGCCACTTACAGGGTTTTAAGCCACTATTATAACATACAGTATCCTCAGACTAGGATTGTGTCTGGTGAAGGGGCGTGTCCTCCCTTCTACTTGCTTCCCTAGCCTGACTTAACGGTACAACCTATTCCAAGAAAACTAGGTACCGGTACACAAATTACTGCTTAGATACATTTAATTCCTAAAGTTACAACTTCGTGGCAGACTTTTTGAAAGGTTTTATTCTCATTTACACCGATAAGAGAAACGAAAGTAGGGTACGTGTTTACACAGAAGCATTTGAGGTCTATATATTTTTTTATTGGGGTTGTACCGCTGAAAGTAAACGCAACAAACAAAGTGTGGGAGCACCTCTTTTCCTCTCCACCCCAGACACATTCCTACCTTAAGGATACTGTATGTTTCAATCATGAACTTACTTTGGTATTTTCCTATCAAATTCACAAGCTAGTCAGGTGCTTGAATTCTGAAGGCAAAGTAATGAGATGACCTAAGAAAATTGGATTACCATTTTTTTTTTTTTCGCATATATTTAGTATTGATGATGGTTCAAAAAATCAAAGGTAAGTTTTTTGTGGTTATATCCATTTGAGATCCCCTGAGTCCCCAAAAAAAGTTGTCTGTCATTCGTACAATCAGGGCCGGATTTAGCATTTTGGCGCCCCTAGGCCCAATAATTTTTCCGCCCCCTAGTCTGGTTAGTTACTTCCCCAAAAACCTTTATTAAAAAAATATATCAATCCTATATGTTAATTGCTTAAACACCACTCCACGATGCAATTTTACCATTGCAAGTTTTTTGAGTAATTTGCTTGGTTCTGGGCTTAACAAAATTGGGCCAGTTCTCCCGTGTTTGAGATCAATGTTGTAACGAAGTTGATGCGTAATGTTGAAAAATAGTTTAACTTTACCAACAATTATTTGTTCCATTGAACTTCAAAATCAGAATAATTTTTTTTTTTTTTGTAATCAATTTAAAAAATATGTTAAGTTATGGCTATTTATTTTTATTTCTAGATATTAAAAAAAAAAAATTTTTTTCTCGGCCGTGCGCCCCCCTGTGAGCTTGCGCCCATAGGCCCGGGCCTATTGGGAAATCCGGCTCTGCGTACAATACTCTAAAATCCAAACTTTGGACTAATTTTAATCAAATTTGATATGTGGGAATATTTTGACCATATCGCAGGACTTTTTTATATTTCAATAAAAATAAAATCACAATTTTCCCATAATAGACTTTTGCTACTTTTACCAAATTTAACTCAAGTTTAGCCCCTAAGGACCCAAACAAAATCTAGTGGCACATCTTACAAGAAATGATAGTTTGTGAGCTATCTGTAAACATAAAAAAATATTGGCTATGGGGCTGAATAAAGATGTAATTTTTCAAGGCAACTTTATGAATTTTGTTCAAATTTTAGTGAAATGTGAAGATTAATGACACAATCCTATTTGAAAAAAATCACAAGTAAACAAGCTGCCAACTTTGTAATCTAGAAATGTTTGTTATAAATATAATATGTAATATGGTTAATTTAATCTTCTTCTTGTTTGTTTTTATTTAGGTGACAGTTTGGGGTGACTATGGGCGTATTGAAGGGAAGAAGGTATTCATGGGAGTAGCTCAGATCATGCTAGACGACCTCAACTTATCCAACATTGTTATTGGCTGGTACAAATTGTTTGGGACCACCTCATTGGTTAGTGGGCCTCCGTCTCTCGGCCTATCACGACGCAGCTCTATTGCTAGCCTCGATTCCATCAAACTATAGTTTCCAATCTACCTTGATCTTAATTTCATTTTATGTTATTTCATTTCACATCGGTTACCATATTTTGTTATTTTAATTTTGTTGTCTTTAAAATTTTATATATTCATAAAATGTATTATAAATTGAATATAAATTCAATTGTTATGATTTAATTTTTTTTTTTTTATTATTGTAAAGTTTGTAGGGATTTGTCTAAAATTTTATAAATTGTTTTATTAGGAAATTAGTGTGGGATGTAATGGTTCCAAAATATGATAACTGAAGTTTCCTTTTCTTTCCCTTTTTAATAGTTATTAATAAAGTAGTCATCTCTGTTAACACGAGATTTCATTCAGTAAAATAGTTTCGGAATTGTGTTGTGTTTTTAAAAATCAAATTTAATCTTCAAAAATAATTGAAACTTTTGTTTGGTATCACTAAATCTAATGATATGTTGTTTAGCTACTTTTATTTTGCTTTTTTCTTTTTTTTCCACCGATTAAAAACAACAAAATTTAATATATGATGTAGTATAACTAAATATAATTTATATCATAATTCAGTATATATTTATATATCATTATAAGTCTTACTTCTTGCATCTAATTTTATAAATAAGTAAATTGAGTTACTTTATTTTTGTGATCGATTATAGTGAGTACGGGTGTGCCAATCCCGAAGGACCAGTTTGTATTTACACCTTTTTTCATGTAGTCTTGGATTAGATTCTTCTCTTTCATCTTTTTATCAGTTCTCTCTCGATCAACTCTGTTCTCTTCCATCCCTGATGCTATTAGACTATTCGTGGCTAGGGGTCTTCATGTTTATGTTGTTTTATTAATTTTTTTTAAGGTGATGAAGACCGAAACATTTATTATCTTTAAACAAAAGAAGAAGAAAAAGTGATCGAGTTATTTTTTCTTCAATGACTGGGTTTCTATCTGACTTAAAAATCAAGTTGCCTTAATAATTAATTATGAATTTGCTACAATTGACTTTTTGTAAAAAAATTATAATAATCAAGATTACTTGAAAACGAACCAGAAGGAGCTGAACTGCAGTTATTAAAAAAAGTAGATCACAATAATAAAGATAAGATATTTAATTAGATTATATTTTATGTTGATATTTTACTGTTGTAAGTTTAGGTAGAGTGAATTACTAAGCCTAAGTAAGTTTTTGGAAAGAAAACATTATACAGGGTTATCATAAAAGAATGGTGGGGTTTCGAACATGATTTAAATGAAAACAGAATTACTTACAGCTGATGTTGTTTATTTATCTAAATCGTCGTCTGAAACAGTTTTTTTACATTACTAATAAATTTCTATATGTGCGCCATTAGTCACTCGGCAAATGTCCAATCGATAATCAAGTTCTGCCCAAACATTAGTTAACATGTCTTTGTTAACGGTTGTCATTGCTTCATTAATCCTGTTCCTTGGGTCACGATTTTTTTCTCGAAAAACAATGTTTTTGATGTACCCCCACAAGAAGAAATCGCAAGGTGTACGGTCTGGACTTCTTGGAGGTCAGCGTATAGGTCCTTGCCAGCCTATTCATCGGTATCCAAACTTTTCATTCAAAGTATCTGTGACAAACACACTAAAGTGTGGAGGTGTGCCATCTTGTTGGAAATGAAGTTGTTGAATGTTTTGAGTTCATCCAGCTGAGAAAAACAATAATTGATTAATGTATCGAGATACACAATTCTATTAATTTTCTTTTCAGCAAAGAAGAAAGGCCCTATCAGACGATTTTTCATCACACCACACAAACATTAACTTTAGGCGAGTAGCGTACTTTCTCAAAAATTGTAAGTGGGTTTTCAGATCCTCATATGAGTGAATTGTGTCTGTTAACAAACCCATTGATATGGAATGTAGCTTCGTCTGAAAAAATTATATCATTTAAAAATGATTGGTTTTCATTAACAGTAACACATCTCTTGACTGCATCAACTGACTCAAACTATTTTTTGTTAAGAATAACTTTCACTGTAGGAAAAATAAAAATGTTATATAGTGCCAAATATGGTGAATATGCCAGATGATCCAGTGTAGTAATGTGTTTGTCAGCCAAAAACTGCTTTACAGAAGTGTTCTGTGAGCAGGTGCATTGTCCCGATGAATGCAACCATTTTTATATAATTCTGATATTTTTTACTGACTATTCTTCTCTACTTTGTCAAAACTGCCTTATGATAATTATGGATCACTTTTGTGCCACCTGGAACTTGTTTTGATAAGTTTTTTTTTTTTTTTAGTGGTACATTCTTTTGTCTCAGGAAAATCCCTGTTTCGTCACAAGCAATGATTTCTTTAAAAAGGTTGTGGTCTCCATCAGGACCATGTTAGCACAAATTTCCTTAAGGAGTACTTTTGCTCTGGTGTGACAACCTTGAGACCATCTCGCCACAAACTTTTTTCATATTAAGATCCTGAAGTAAAATTTACCACACAATGTCTGTCAATACTCATGGATACAGCTATCATTTGGACACTGAATTGGTGGTCTTCTCAAACAATCTGACCAATTTTATTTACATTTTCTTTGGTTCTTGAAGTGGAAAGTCATACACAGCATTCATCATCTTCCACATTTGACATCCTTCACCGAATCTTTTGTATTACTAAACACACACACACTGAATGATGGATTTTTACCCATAAGTCTCAGTAAACATTCCATTGGTGTTATGTTCAAATTTAGTACAAATTTCAAATTGACACTGCTGAAAATACTTACTTCTTGTTACATGCGTCTAATATTATCCCATACAACAATGCATCATACACTTGACCAGCCATCATAAGCAGTTTCTAATTGCTCAGTATAGAGTTGTTCTGTCAACTTATGTTTTGAAGGATTCTTGTTCACTCCAATAGTATGTGTTCAAGCAATTTCTATTTTGAAATTATAATATCTTTTATACATTTAAAGATTAGTATTATTCTGTAACATAGCAGAAAACACCACTGCACATAACACTTACAGTGGTGATGTGTTATGTACAATTGTCACAGTACCAGAGAGTGGTGATGATTTTCATGTAGGTTCAGACACATCTCAGGTCTCTGCCATAGAGCTCACAATCACTAATTTTTGCTTTTCTGAAAGGTAGAAACACAGTCTTGTTTTGTAAGACACATCATGTAAAAATACAATAATTTTTTTGTCATTACAATCTTATTTCATATAATTTTATCAAAAACCCTCAGTTTTTTCATTATTTATTATTCCATTTTTAATATCTTAAGGGAATAAATTAAATAGTTATTATAATATTCTTATTCCTGTAATTTCATCTTTATTTCTATCCAAACAGGTTTCAGTTATTTTTCAATGATTTCTATTTTAAAATTTTTCATAACATGTAGAATTTACATATCTACATCTGTTTCTCATGCCTATTAATAACCTTATTTTTTACCTAAACACAAAATTAAATAAATTTTAGCTGATTATTATTATTATTATTATTTTGATTGCTACATGTGATATCTAAGAGTGACTACTTTATTGATAAATTATTGTTTTTGATGTTTTTTTTTTTTTTTTTTACATTTCATCACTCTACATTTAATGTGTTTGTTTTTCCCAGCACTCAATTTGTCCTTCCCAAACATAAAACATATCATACTTCTTCTTAAAAAAATAATAACTTGTTGTGAAATCATCTATTTAGTGATATTTTACACTTTTCTACATCCGTTGTAGTTTTAGTTAAGTTTGTTTAGTTGTTAGTAGCCCTCCTTAATGCCCTTAAAGACGTAGAAGCTGCTCACAAAAAAACAGCAGTTGTAGGTAAAGCTGGTTTTTAAAAGTAGATGTTTTGTATGTGTGCATGTTAACAAGTAAAACTTGCATGTTTGTAGTATTAGCGGAAACAAAATGTGTTACATTAAAAAATTAAGTGTTAAATAACACACAATATAGGATTTCATTCAATATTAATGGAATTGTTTAATTATTGATATAGGCACTATTTAGTAATACATCTGAAAAACTACTTGATAGGTGGTGTCATTGTACTTAGTCAGCCCTATCACACAAGCAGATCATCTAAATGTAATTACTAAAAGTTGGTCTCTTGGGCCTAATAGAAAATGTTGTATTTATTGGTAGATCACACAGTGTTTACCCACATACATTGTGGGTAAGTTTGTTTTAACACGTTTTCTGAATCTCATAATTGGGTATATCATTACTTTTTTACAATCAGCTAGATGTATATATTCTAGATGTGATCTCAAGAAATTGAAAACATGATATTTGATATGCCATTCGTTCATCATTATTGTTGTTATCATTAGCATCTGTTGGTACAAATCGACCACAAAATTAGGACAGGAAGATGAAATTTGGTATATTGGACTATAGTGTGCTCATATTGAAATTCAGAAATCTCTAATTAAATAAGTCAAAATGATGATCATATTAATTTTTTTTTTAACTCTTGTGTGTTACCCAACTTATAACACACTAAATTAGATAAAAATTTGTTGATTTAAATTCTAAATGTAATGATATTAACATAAATAGCAAAGTTATGGTTGAAAGTGTAATTTTGAACACTGACCTCCCAAGAAAATGAATATTCTTACAAATAAAACACAATTTTTCTTTTGTAAAAATTCTATAATTTATTTGGTCTAGCCGACCATGGTTTCGCCAGTTACGGCATTGACGAGGCTCTTACAAGACTAAATACAAAGCACAACATAACTATTATAAAAGGTTGAGAAAGGCAGGAAATTCCCGTTAACAAACAAAGCACAAAGACCCAGGGGAAAAACCCCACAGGTCATTCACACAGGTATTAACCAACCTTGAATAGAGGTTGAAGTAAAGGAGAAAATGACAAAAATTCCGTTTGTTCATTTAAAACTAGATTATCATCATTACACAAAAGTCTCTTAATTTCTAAAATTTCCAAAACATTTAATTTTCTACTTTTTACGTTAACATGTAAAATTTCAAAATTAACATTAGAATAAAAATCTGTCAATGCATGATTTTTTAATGGAATTTTCTGCCTTTCTCAACCTTTTATAATAGTTATGTTGTGCTTTGTATTTAGTCTTGTAAGAGCCTCGTCAATGCCGTAACTGGCGAAACCATGGTCGGCTAGACCAAATAAATTATAGAATTTTTACAAAAAAAAAATTGTGTTTTATTTGTTAAAATGGAATTCTATCAAGTACCGTCGGTCATCAGTGTAAAGAATATTCTTACATTAAATTTATAAGATCTGGAAGGGCCAATTCACTGACATAAGTATACAAAGTTGGGATTTCTTCAAATATGTACAGCTTTGGAACTACCAGAGCCGATACACCAACATAAACGAAGCGAGTGGAGACATTTTAATCTAGATACATCTACGACGCCCATTAGGGTCTAACTGACATCACGAAAGTAGTGATATATTATGGCTTCAGAAAACCTGTATAGCTACTATTTTAAACAAACTTACCTATACTGGATAAGATCCTTTGATTTACCAATACAATTTAACATTTTCTATTCAACCCAATACACCAACTTTTGAACATTACATTTAGAGGCTCTACTTGTATTACATTCTATGATGGTGGTAATAGTATGATAGAGACCCTCAACTTATTTTACTTTCACATGATCAAGATAGAAGACTAATAAGATTGAAGGGGGAGAAGAAGGCTTCCTTTGGGTCAGAACAATGGCTGTTTGATGGCAAATCCAGTAATGCTTTGCAAAGTAACTTTCTATATGGTTTATCTATTATTGTAGAAAAGATTTCCCGTAATGTTTTTGAGAAGGTCATTTTGAATGTTGTTGGGTCATACAGTTTACATTAATCTCAACAAAGATATTAGAAATCTAGAAAAAACAACATTTTGTCATCTTTTTAAGGAGTGGGTAAAAATATAAAATAAGATTGGACTGGCATATTAATTTTTTTTTTTTTAAATGACTAAAAATTTTTATAAATATGTGCTAAAATGTAGTTTTTAAAGACCCAAACCTAACCAAATAGTTATTTCTCCAAAATGTATGGTAAGGAGTTATTAATAAAAATAAACAATGGACACCATTCTAAAATTGACCAACGTAATTTCAACCAAATTTAAATGAACGTGTAAGTTTTATGATTCAAGAAAATTGCAGGTTGTGAAGAAATTGGAAAATTAAAGTTAACTTTAACAGAACCTTGAACTCCCAACATACAAAACCTATGTTATGTGTGTAATAGTAAAATTTGTGGAGTAGTACAAGTTTTGTTTTCATGTTTATGATAATTTTTGACGCTTTCCATTTTAAATATTTGAACTACATATTTAAATTTTGAAATTAAAACTTGCTTTGTTTATTCAAACATTTATTATTATTTCGAATGATTATAGTTCAGATTTTTCATGGTTTAACCATTATTAGATTACTGGCTTTTCTGATTATCATCTAAATATACAGTGTGTCCATAAGTCATGGTGGGGGTTTTGAATTTACAAAAAAACACATTAGATATCTACAATTTCCTTGTTTGCAATGTTTACTGTTTTGAGCTGTTGGCGGACGTTAGTACCGGTAACTAATATTAAAAAACGGATATGTTGCACAATATATTGTACCGAAATGCCTATACTGGAGAGCATGAATCAATTTCGCACATGATCATTTCACAGCTCTTCTAGTGTTGCACCACCATTCACAAAACTACCCAGCTTTGAAGAAACAATTAAAAAGAAATAGATTAAAACTATTTAGTTTAACTAATCCTTAGGTGAATAAATGTTGGTTGATGTTCAAATAATGGGCATTTATGGGGGGGGGGATTATTCAATTCACCACATGTTTATGTGAGTTCTATAAACATATAGTTATGTTAGCCCTGTAGATAGCTCTGCAAATTTCTAAGCCATATTTCAAAATTTGACTAAGAACATTTGAAGTTATTAATGATACTGCTTCTTGAATTTGTTGACTCAAATGGTTGATGTTTCGACTCCTTTCATTAACATAGCCCTAGAAATAAAAGTTCATGGATGTAAGGTCGGATAAGTGTGGTGGTCAAGCATTCCATCCACTTCTTACAGTCCGACATTAAGGAAATATGTTATCAAGAATAACACAAACAACATTGATATAGTGTGGCAGACAAATCAAGTTTTTATCCTCGATTTAAAGAAGAGTTTTAAAATTCAAGGTAGACAGTTCCACATAGGGTGTTTTCAGCTAAGAAAAATGAGCACATAATGTGATCCAACATTGACTTTTGGATTGTCAAGGATTTTTTGACTTCATAAAAAACTATTTTTTAATGTTTTCATCAGTTTCATTGTGTACGCATTTTCTCTATTAACCTATCAGTTTCTTCCAACTGTTTGTCATATCTACTAATTTTCCTTTCTTATGGAGGTTCTTTATAAACCAAACCCCAGTACTTATGTTTTACTAGAATTACAGAATTGAATTTTGCAAGCTACAAAACATGCCGAACTTTCCTTCGTCATATTTATGTTTTAGGTGAAATGGGTCATATAATTAAATGCTATAACAATGTTTACTTAATTATGGAATAAAACTAAATAACAGCTCTTTCAAGCATCTTTAATGTTTAGAAAGTTTTAACAATTTGAAATCCCACTATGGCTTTTGGAGATCATATATATGTTAGGTGTTCTTGTGGAATACTTTTTCGTATTATGACATATTACAACAATTAAAATACTTAAACATATGACTTTTAAATGATTAATGTTGAGTAAGATGTACAAAGTTGCAAGCACGTTATTTTGACCCACATAAACATTTCATTAGCTTCTTACCTAGACTTTCTTTTCTACAAAATGAAATAGATGGCTCTATAGTTGGTTAAATTTCATTTTTGTTTGTGTAAATATATATATTTTTACAGATTATTTCACTGCTTATATACAGTGTATGTATATATTTAATAGTTTGTGGTACATCATTATAATATAATATTATAGACTGCTTATTTTAGCTGATTATTTTAACTATATTTTGCAAAACTTTTTAGTAATTTTAATTTTATCGATTATGCTATATTTAAAAAAAAAAAAGGCTAATTTTGTTTGTTTGAAAGCTTCAGTACTTATGCTTCAGTATTCAGTATTTGTGCGTACTTAATGTTGTCTTGGTTAATCTATATTACAATATTCATTTTTTTAATGTTTAAAATTAGATAAAAACGTAACAAATCTAAGTGCCTTATGATCAGTATAATATTTTAACAATAAGTGGAATGATGCTCCATTAGGATCCGTAAACACTCTTTTTGTCTGAAAAGTAAAACAGTATTGTGTGCTCAAAATATTATACTACAGAATGTTGAAAGCCAACCGTAAAAATATTGGTATATAACATTTACTTTTTTATGACCGCAGTAAAGATTCATTTTCCTATTAATAAATTTTAGTTATTATTTCAAAACATCGACACACAAGTTGTGTATGTAAAATATATTGACATAAAGCTATATATAATATATGTTGAACATAGGAAATAAGGTGATTGGAGACATCATGGTATTTACCTAGTCCCACAACACAATCTAACACACGCAGATCTTCTAAATTAATGTAATGGCCAAAAGTTGGTTTCTTGGGTTTTATATGAAATAATAAATTTCATTGGTAGATCAAGTGGTCTTACCTAGTAAGGTAAATTTGTTTTAAACCATTATTACACAGGTTTTCTGAACCTTGTAATGTTGTATATTACTACTTTCATGACTTCGGCTAAACAGTAACGAGCGTGGTAGATGTATAAATATTAAAAAGTGCATACTGGCTTTGCTCACATCAGTATCACTCTGCCAGATCTTGTAACTATACAAAGATCATATTTTCTTAGAAGGTCAGTGTTCGAAATAATTACATTTGTGATAATAACTTTGATTTTTGTCATCGTAGAGAGATGGCATGGAGTTTTGAAACATGCAAATTTATATCTAATGTAGTGTATTATAAGTTGAATAACACATAGAGATATGAATAAAAACTGTTTAAAATATAAGCAAAAACCATTCTTTTATCTTTCTGAGAGGTAACATATCTATAACATCATTGTTCAAATTTAGTATGTTTGTAATCATGTCTTTTACTTCTAAATGTTAAAATATACCAGAACATTGTCTGCTTAATATATAGAGTTATACAGAGAGTCAGAGCCTTAACTACTCTACAAGGTATAAGCATACGGTAGTCAGTTGCACCCCGAGAATTATACACTATTAAAATTGAATTTTGGTTAGGTTAGAATTGCGCTCCAAGAATTAGACATTTAAAATTGAGAATAGAGTATGTTAGCTTAAAATAGCACCCCAAGAATTATACATACTAATCATTTTAAATTGAGTTTAAAGAAGGTTATGTTAGATTTTGCACTCTATGAATTAAAAATTATAATTTGAGTTTAGGTTAAAATTGCGCTTTAATAAACATCAGGCATTTAAAATTGAGTTTAGGTTAGAAATGTGTTTCAAGAATTATTATATAATTTAAAATTGAGTTTATTAGGTTACCAACAAATATGTATTGTTTCCTTACTATATTAAACGTGTTAATATCATTATTTCATTGAGTACTTTTAAATAGATTACAATAAATCAAATGTTTTTTCTCTCAAACGATGGCTTCTTATGCTTACTGTATTTGCTTCTTGTAGTCTTGAGTGATGAGTGACTGTTATCCATGTTTTGTTTGTTTCAGTGAGCGTAACCAGAACCAGTGAAGTTAACACTCAGATAAAAACAATTCAAAGTGATTTTTTTTTTTTAAGTTTACCAAATGAATTAAAAAAGTTGTCTGCGTGATATTTGTTTCGGTGATGGTGGGTGATGTGTTGGTGATGGTGATGTATTGCTATATTTGTTGCGAGTTGAGCTTTGTCCCAGGTGACTGCAAAAACCTGCCAGTGCTCATTTTTTTATATTTGACATATATATTATTTAAAATATGATTTATATTATTTTACCGATGGGTAGATTATAAATATATATATATATACAAAATAGTATTATCTTTGTAAAATAAAATGAACAATATAACGACTGCTGAAACAATATATTTGACTGAAAAGAGATTGTGATCAACATATCCTGTTTTTTGGGAAGTGTAGATCATTATCAAGTATTTATTTAGTCCCGATAAAAAAAGAAAACGGGATTTTACCCCACCTCGACAATACCGTCGTAAGCCTATATTATGCTATAATATGTAACTAGTGTCGGCATCAATATGTATAAACCTACAACATATGTTTATAATGTACCTTCAAAGTATTCAAAGAAAAATTAAAGAAATGATCTAACAGTTTTTTGTATTGATTTCAACTGTTTAAAATTTTAATTTAAAAATGTTTATATTTTATTTCTCTATAATCATTATATAAGTTTTAAAATCAACAATAGTTTCTCAGTAAAATTTGTAATGTGTTTTAATCTTTTAGTTACTACACAGAATAACTTCAAGCCATGTTGGAAAAAGATACACAGTTTAGAAGGTTTCTTATAACAAAATTGCCTGCTGTTTTTGTGTGGCTGCTCATTTGAACTTACTACTTTTAAATGAAACTTGGCATTATTTCTACAAATTAAAATAAAAAATCTGTAATAAAAGAATTTTGTGTCAAGTCATTACAGTTGTGGTTGTCTGCAACCTAACTGACTGAATCTATTTTAATATGACTATTCTATATCCAAGGTGTAGTTTTTTAAATTTGATTGCAAAATATGGTAATTTTTGGAAAAACTTATATTTTCTACCTTTCCTAAAAAAAGTTTTCACAGTCTGGACATCTGAAACGACCTTAAATCTTTCTTTTTTATGTCCTAGATGTAAAAACTCTATTTTTTATTATTTTTACATTAAAAAAAAGAAGTTTTTAATACATTTTGTATATAATGTTTTTGCATAAACTAACTTTAAATTAAAGTTACTTATTTTTCTATCATTTAGTGTCTGTATATAAAATATAACAACCGTGCAATTTTGAGACCTATATTAGTGGCAATAATAATTACAGATTACACAATTTTAAATCTTAATATTTCAAATGCTGTAAATTTCATACTGGTGTAAAACTTTTGCTAGGTTACACCATTTAAAAAAAATTCTAAACAAGAATTTACACATTTAAGTATCTAATTTAAACGAATTTCAAATGGTGATCATTAATTTAAACTTTAATAAACAACTTTAATCTTCCATAATTCTTGAATTAAATCCTCCTTGATATTTGTGTTATTGTATGTTAATAATCTTTACTATTGTTGTATATTTTCAGTATTTATAATATAATTGCAATAAAACAGCCAATTTGTTCTCTAGATCACAATACTAGCAAATATTCTTCAACTAGTTCATTATAGGGTATTCTAGATGATCCTGTTCACCAGTTTAGGCCAGAGAGGATGTTAATTTCTGAGAAGCTTTAGTAACTTTATAACAAATAAAGATGAAGAAAACTCATGATTGGTATATCCTATTTGTATTTGCTACAAGCTGGAGGGGCAGTAATGATATTTACCCTGACTAGGCATGCAACCATATTTCAAAAGATTAATGGGTTCTTCTAACTGTACAAACCACCATTGTTATGAAGGTGACTTTGACTTCATAGAAATTATAGTCTGTGTGTATTTAAAAACCTTCGACTACTTATGTAAGTGTCTTGGCTCAACAGATCACATAACTTTAAAGTCAAGGTTTGAAATTATAATTAATTTTAATACATTCTTCTGCCACTCCTAGCATTGTCTTAACTCTGCAGATACATTTGGGATGAACACCATTTTCAAAAGCTATTGAGTTACTTCTTCTCCAACTCTAATGGAGTACATGCAAAACGCATCAACAGAAGTTAAGATTATGCTACAAATGACAAAGAATATACTGAAATCAATTACGTACATTTTTTTTTATCAGAAATGTAAATTTTAATAACAATTTGAAATTATAATTTTGGTTAATAGAATTAGAGAAGGTACAGTAGATCTATGAGGGTCAAACAGAAAGTAAAGAATGTTTGGATCAGTAAAGCCGCTCTGATCATTGTTAGCATAATAATGAACTTCCTCAACTACTACAAGCTATGTGTCAAACTGCAAAGCTGTGCAAAGGATGTATTTTTTTCACATGATTTTAAAATGTGAGACGAAAAAGAAATCCACTCAAGTATGAAGTGCATAAAATCATTTGGGTTTTTAATGTGAAAAAGATTCGGTCTATTGAAATTTAAAGACAAATAAAGGAAGTACATGCTGATAGTATGATGAATGAAGCTTTTGATAGGATATAGTTTAACGAAGAATGAACAAATCTACATAATGATGAATGTTATGGTCACCCTCTCTCATCACTGAAGAACTCAAGAAAAAAATTAATGACAAAATTCAGGATGATAGGCTTTTCTTTCCTGAAATTTTAAGATCTTTACTGCATGAAATTGTCATGATTCACCTTGGTTACAAAATAATTTATGCCAGATGGGTTCCTTGATTACTGACTGATCATAAAAATGAACAAATGGGAGCTTAGATATTCCACGCTCTTTATAATAAAAATGGAAACAAATTTTTGCATTATATTGTTACCTATGATAAGACATGGGTCTCTCACAAAACAGCAGAAACAAAGAATCAATCAATGGAATGATATCATTCCAAATCACCGACAAAAGCAAATAAAGCAGAAGTTCATTGTATACAGAAAGTGATGGAGACCATGTTTTTGCATCAAAGGGTGTTTTATTGGTTGATTTCATGCCAAGAGGATAATAATAAACTCTGAAACACATTGCCATATACACCACAGAGAACAAATGGTGTGGAATATTGTGCAGTGTTGTCTTCCTTCAATGTAATGCTTGTCTACATTCAAATGCAACAGATTAGCTTTATTTCAATGTTTTTCAAACTTGTGGTTTGAACATGTCATGGAATTCAACTCGTGCCGAACACTCAAATAAGCTGGCATTGATGTGCAGAGCCCGTGCTTCTCACGTGGATACATGACATAGTTTCATGTGAGTTCTAGCAATAATTTATATCTGATAGTAACACTAATTATAAAAATATAATTGTATTTTACAAAGAGGCCTTGAAAATAAAAAGACTTTTCAATTATGTATTCTCATCATCTCTTCTCTGCTTTATATAAAGGTTATAAGAAATTTATTTTAAACTTTAAAATATAATTTAAGCTAAATGTTATCAGATTTAATACGCTAAAATGTTTTGTACTTAAAACATAGATTGTATCCCAAGCTTCACACAGTAATAAATACAAATCCATTTGTTTTCCACACAGACTTGAAATAAAATAATTATGTATATCCACAGGAATCCCCAACTTTCATGCAGGTGGAGCCATAGGCAAGTCAAGTTTAATTTGTAAGCTAGGTTTTAGAATATTGAATATGATTGCTTAAAAATAGGTCTTTCACTTTTTAAGCATCAGCAGTTTGAAACAGTTTTTCGGTGATTTAAAAAAATCTAAGGTCTACATTGGTCTATAGTAAACATTTTATGCAGCTTGATACACAAATAAGATCAACAAAATTTGCCTCCAAGTCAGCAAATCAGTTACATGCTGAATATTTCTATCTTTATTCTTTCTAAAGTTACTAAAGAGTTCTGGAACTTTTCTTCCACTTGGTTAACTAAAAACATTCAAAGTATTTTGTGTTTTGTCATTTATTTGTTTTCTGCCATTATGATTTTATGTTTTTAACTAATTTTTTAATTTTATTAGAATGTTTTTCTTTTATTTCTTTAGCTTAAAGGAAGCAAGAGCACTTCTCATCTTACAGAATTGGAACCACTGTCTTCAGAGAAGAGATCAACAACACAGATAAAAGATAAATGTAAAACTATTTTAGATCATCTGTGGCATATTCCACATAAAAATAAAGAGTTATGATTCAATACTACTTTATATGTGAAAATGAATTGTAAATTTAATTTTAAATGCATAAATATTCTACAATTATTGTATGTAACAATTTATATACATTAAATGAAGTTTATAGTACCAAACATTATTTACCAGCTTTGTAGAAACCTATTATAATATAAAATAATGTGATTAGAAATCATAGGAGAGGTGTTCAATCCTTCCTCTCGAACATTTGAGTGTCAGATTATTCTCAACATTACTGTGTGGAAGACATAGTAGAGGGGGAGTTAAGTTAAAAAAGGGCTGACAGAATAGATGAAGAATGATACACCTGCATGGGGAGTCGGAAGTAGTGTAGGTCACAGGTAAGACCTCAGAATAACATGAAAAGTATGGATGTGAGAAGGTCGTTTGAACTAGATGCCGACTGAGTGATGGATTGTAAACCACTGTGCCAGGTAGAAATGTCTAAGTTGAAAATTATAAGAATAAAATCAATACTTCCAATTGATATAGTCAAATTAAAATTACTGGTAAAATTGTGAATGCGGCACAAACCAATATTATTCTAATACTAGAAAATGTTATATATTCTGAAATATGATAATTTTCTATTGATATATTCTATTGATAATTTTGGGTAATTAGCTAAAAATAAAAGTAATAAAATTTTATCTGTAAAAAATATTCATAAAATTCAAAGAAATGAAACAGTTTTTATATATAGCTATGTTTAAAACATATTTCTTTATAGAGCTAATAGATTTTTGTTCGCTCCCTAAAAGTCTTTTATTTATCCCAAATAGACTAATGAAGATTGGTAATTCACAGAAAAATAAAAAATAAATGGGTTCGAACCATTAAAAGATTTGCTAATCCAAAATGCACCAAGATAAGCATGAGCTTGTCCAACTTATTTATGCTGCTCCCCTAAACCTAATAGTAAGATTTAGTGTACCCCAGAGTAAAAATGTTTGATGGCCTACAGGTCACAAGTTTCATCCACGAGCATAATAATTGTGAATAAGAATTTTGTAAGTGCAAACGAATCTCTAATAATAATGATTTTTAAAATACTTCTTGTAAATTTCGCTATTAGTATTATTTTTAGATTTTAGTACATCTTAATATTACCTTCCCTCTCCATCTATCAGCCTTATGGAAGAAATCTTGAAGGAAATATCTATAACAGACTGACACAGTATTTAGATTATCCAGACAATGTGGTGATGTATGCAAAAACAAAACCAACTTTAATGAAGACATTTGAACAAGTGGTAGAATCGGCAAAAAGGCTCGGTCTGTAAGTGAATGCACAGAAATCACTATTAAAAGGAGCTGAGATTTGGAACTGTCAATGTAGTATTGCGAAACGTTCAATTTGACGTTATTAAGGCTAGATTTTTTTTAATAAGCTATGTAAATAATTTATTACAGTATTCTTAATTAATGATTAATTTAGTATAAGTCAGAATTTCTCAGAACAAAATTTTTTATATATAGTAATTTAAATACCACTCCAGCCCCTTTAATGAATTTTCAGGAGTCAGAAGGTTAACTGATCCCTCTGGTTCTGGCGCCCCTGAAAGCAAAATCTCCATATCAGTAAGTTATTTATTAAAAACTGTTTAAAAGGCTACCATTAAAAAAAATATATGGTAATTATTTTAAGTGTTGAATTTCTTCAGATTATTGTAAAATGTACCAGCTTAAGAATATACAGGATGTCCCACGAAGGGTCGCTATTTTTTAATTAATATGCCGGGCATACGGAACACTCTACAAACTTGACACTTTACAGTTATATTACATTGATATGCAAAAGAATGTAACCTCAAGTTTAAATTTTGTATACTCAATCAAAACAAAATGCCTGAGTAATAAAAATAATTTTATATGTGTAACCATTACAAATTGTAGATAACATGAAAATGTGTAAAATTTAATGAAAAATAACAGTAATATATCATGTTCTGTTTATATATCTGTTCTGTAATATATATGTTCTAAATTTTACCATTATTTAATTTCGAATTGATGTCTACCAATAGCTATGCACTGATATCAATGAACAAAAAAGAGAGTCATAACGATTTTGAGAATTGCCGAGGTATCAACAGAAATTCCTCTGTAATCAGTCTCATTTAATTCATCATCTGTTGCCCTATAGGAAAATGATTTTTTATTGAATAGTCAAAAGTGCTGTCACGATATATTGTCCCTCCTCAACAGGTTATTCCAAACTGAAATCTAGAACCTACTAGACTATAACACATGGAACCAAAAATGAATATAGATGACACATGATGAACAGTTATGGTTTGAGAAATTCATTGAGAATATTTATATATTGGATCATATGATCAGTTTTTTTCTTTTTAAGTTCAAAATGTATCTATTTGGTTTTGTGTCACTTAATTAATACCATTTGATTTTAAATAAACCAGTATTTTAGTTTGTCCAAAACGGCCTGCATCTGTGGAATGAGTTAACAGTATAAAACAAAGCCGTGACAAATCTTGTATATTAAAAATAAAATTGCGGCTACAACAGAGACCTGCAAAACTCCAACATTTTTCTATCATCCTTTTAAAAAATAAATAGGAACAACCAAGTCTAATTCATGATTCGGAAAACTCCACTTTCCATACAATTAATTATAATATCAGTCAATGTCGGTGAGATGAGTTTATTAATTTATTTTAAAACATAAGTAACTATACCCTACCATACACAAAGGGGGGGGGGGGTTTAAATATTTTGATAGAAGGCTACTAATTTCCTGTACATCTATAGGGAAAAGAAACAAAGATTTACCATCTCTATTGTGTGGAAATATATGATTATTTGAGCATAACTGGACAGGATGGTTTGCATTAGTTCTATTATTATGAACAACTATGAAAAAAAATTTACTAAATTAGTTTGCTATTTCTATAGGGTTCGAGACAATATGATAGTTACTGGACTGGGATTAATATAGAAGAAATTTAAAGATATGATAAAAATGAAGTCTACGATATAAAATTGAAGCGCAACATTTATATAGGCCAAACAGGAGGAAAGTAAAAACAAGATTTAAGAAAATGTTAAATCCTACAAAAAGAGAGATTCAAATTACGCTACTCATTTACTAAAGTGAGGGCCATATCCCATTTGAATGAAAGATTTTATGAGGTTATTACATTAGAGCAACAAAAGAAGATGTATAAATATAACGAAGATTTAAAGTAAAGATGAAGGGATAAAATATTATTAACAAGCAAATTTGTAACCAATCAGAAGTAATATTCCAAACCTAAAAACGCTACAGACAAAGAAATAAGTTAGTAAATCCACCAACGCAAATAGCACAGCAGGCAGAGCCTGGTGATAGAGGGGCTTGGCAAAGCTCTGAGTGTGTATATATATTACACAATACACAAACCCTGCCATGGACCACCGACCTCCTCACTACTTATCTATTGCGTCTATGCGCTTCGCGTCATCGTCAAGTTCGGGTCAGTTCGCTCATGGACAAGACCAAACTGCTCACTTTTACAATTTTATTTACCTTGAATCAAAGTTATTGCATGACTTGGCTTTTGTAAGTCGGATATTGTTTTCATCAACTTACAAACTGAATTTACTAAAATTCTCTGAATTTTATTTCTTTGCTCAATGAATTTACTTTTTTAACTCTCTCTCTCTCTCTCTCTTTGGGGAAGTGCCTTTTGGAAGAAATCGGCTCCTGAATTCCGATAATAATTTTTATTATATATAATACCAGAGCACCTTAATAATAACTTCTTAATTATCTGATTATTTGAGAAGGAAATGTTTAAAAACAATATGGTTAATAAAAAGAACTACCAATTGTGCATAAAATATTTATGTACTCTTAACCATCAAACAATTTAAAACAATCTTTTAAACTAACAATAAACAAAATGTTTTTAAACAATTACAATGGGACACAAAATTCTTATTTATTTATATAAAAATTAAAAATGTTAGACTATTCCAGCTTTGACTCCAAATAGTTTTTCCTTTACTGAAATAGTCGTATTTACTTTTGAATACTTATACTAGACCAAAGCAGAGTTTACTTGAATCTACTGAAGTTAATATATTTAAAATTTCCCCAATGAATTTAGTCAATTTAAATGAGTTTACTTTTTTGCAAATTATTCTATAAATCTTGTGTATCTTCACACTTAACATGAAGGTCTTGAAGTTGTGAAGCTCCTTGGTGCTGATGGTTAACGGTGTCTTTAATTTATTTATTTCCAACTCCTGGTTATGTTACAGTTGTTAATTGCTGGTAGTAATTATGATTCCTTGATTATTAGTCTTCCATGTAGATTTATCTTCTTAATTCTTGATTTTCAAAATTGTTAATTTTTATACTTTACTTTACTACAGAAAATTCTTGATGTTAAAATTTATTGAAGTTACTAAATCTATTAGAAAATGTAGAGTGACTAAAATAACGTCCTTCCTGTTTATTAGAGTTTCTAAGTTTATTAGAAAAATTTTGGTTGACAATAATAACGTCCTTCCTCATCGGCGACTTTTACTAGAGTATCGATCTTACGACCAATAATTTTGGCTCTCCCTTCTTGTGGGAATGTTTCCCGAAAAAGGTAACCAATTTTCTCCCTTTAGTGAAGAAATGTCTAAAAAATTAATTTTTAAGTTTTCGGCTGAATTAATCCGTAGTTTTTGCACTGATAGCTGTCCTAGTCTTCTTCTATAGTATTAGTTTTATAATTTATTTTTCATTAAAAACCCTATTAATTAACATTCTAATCTTTTTGATAGTTCAGTTTTTTCCATTGTCTGGTTTGTATCGGTAGTGGGGCAGTTAGTCCTTGACGTCACACTACCTGAGCGAGATTTTCTTGTAGATTCCTGCAAATCTTGAATTAGAACACCTTTTTCTACTTTTTGCTCTAACTTTTGAATGGTTGGTCCGATCTTCAGTTTCTCTTCGGATTCCTCTTCTCCACATTCTTGAGGGTCTTGACAAATTTGATTCGACATTTTCGGCCATGTATGTATCGATTTACCGTACTTTCTATGATTGTTCATTTTTTCACAAACTAACTTTTTTCCTAAGTTTTTTAAAATATGCTTTTGCACTAAAGTTATTCTCCTGATCCTATAATGGAAATAACTTTTTAGTTTTTCGTCGTAGCTTGTTTGGTTCATGAGTTATTGATGCTTGAAGTTGTGATTTTTTTATCATCGTATCTTTCGTATATAATATCCCCCCCCATTATTATTTTTCAACTCTGCTCTGTTATTTTACATACATATACATGTCTTACACATTACCTATTACTTTTTTATCCCTTTAATCTTTAATTTAACCGCCTTTGGGCTTTAACTTTTTTGTTTTTGTTATTATTATTTCTCCCTCATTTCAACTTTAATTCTTTTTATGACTACATTTTATTATTCCCTACTATTGTCTTATCGTTTTCTATTATTAGGTTTATTTAGTTTATTCCCCTTTCTCCTTTAAAATCTCAAAACCTCTCCAAGAATGACTTTTCAAGTCCTTTTCCCCCTTATTGTTATTATTATTTCTTCATTTCTATTGTTGATTATTATTATGTCCCCTACAGTTTATGACTCTATTACTTTTGATTTTTAATTTTCCCCTTTTTGCAAATTTTAGGTTTTTTAGCCCATCTTATTTTCTTAATAACTTTTTTGTTTTAAGTTCATTTAATAAGTACATTTATTTTTTGATATTATTAATCGTCTGCTTCTACTGTTATCATTATTTAGTTTAATATTTTATTTTTTGATAAAATTGGAAACACTATAAATTGTTCCGTCATGCACAGACCTGCAAGTTTTTGACTTGGCCTCGCATGACATCATCGCCTTACCGCATTCCAATTTTACGTTTAACGCAGCAATTTAAATGGTTTAAATTTATTCTTGAGACGACTGACTTTTCCAGATCGTCTCAACACACACACACATGCACACACACACACACGCAAACATACACACACACACGTCCTTAATGTACAAATCCAGTACTAAAGTAAGTCTAGAACATGAAGGAACTCTGAAATACATTGACAAATATAAATAATAAATCAATACTAGGATTGACAGAAGATTGTACACAAAGTAATGAATTTGTAAAAATCTGGAAAAGTGTTAATTTTCTTCCCTTTCCTGTTCTACTACTTTGAACATCAATACTTCTTCTAAAATCAAACATCTCAAACTAAGGGGTGGTTAGATCAAACGGATTAAATCACATTAGAAAACATAATTCGTAAATTTCATAGACAACTTTTATATTATTGACTATAAAACACAGACTGTATATGATCATGTTGGTCAACAAAACTTCAATAGCACGATTAAAAATTATACAAAAAATACTAGCTTATACAAATATAAAATAATATCAACACAAACTTAACTCAATAAGCCATGTTAAAACTAAATTTCTTTAATAAGTTACAAATTCCAGTGTTATAAATGTTTTTAATTTGAACAATGTTTAAGAATTTGAAGTGAAAATCCATTATTTGAAATTCTTGCTGAAAATGGAAGGAAATCTTTTCATCAATTGTAACTCTTCTGAAGGTCTCAAAGATGGTTTAAGTTTGTATAAGAAGAAGCAGACATAATGAGTGTTGCCAAAAGAATGAGTTTGAAGAAATATTGTGATTAAATCTAAAAAATCAAGTTGTTGTTATTTCCAGTTCTAAATTTAATTACTTAGAAATTATAAAGTGCCAATTAACTTCTGGGAAACAAACCTTCTTATAAGGATTTGTGAAAGAATAAAATCACTATAAATAGAAAAGTCCGATTAATAAAATTTGAGATGTATATAGCTACTTCTTGTATAGCATTAGCAAAACAGTCTCTAGATTGATGTTTACAATTGTGTACCGTAATTGTAATAGTTGTTGTAGCAACACCTGCAAATATTGCTGCTGTTGTTACAACAACTACTACTACTAACACTAGTGTCTGTTAATCCTTTAATTTTTATTGCTTTCAGTTGAACAATGTTAATTATATAGTAGGCTTTAGTAGACTATACATCTAACAATTGATGCATCATGCAGGCCACATATCTGTTCCGATGATTCGTTTTTTCGTAAATGCGAGTTAATAAAGTGTAAACATGTGGGAAGTTGCTTTATCCCTTAAAAAAAACAGATACTCGGTCCATCAGTCAACTGAAATAGAATTCATTGAAATTCTAGAGATATATTTCTGTCATTGTCTGATAAATGTCCCATGGTAGAATCCCGGGACAGTGCGCATGTGGTTTTCCTGGCCGATGCACCATTATTAGGAATAAAAATTCCAGTTGTTTGGTTCAAAAAAAATTATTAAATAAACAATGTTACAATGCTATATATGTGTATGTATTTGAAAACCCAGGATCTTAATTTTATCAATTTTATAATCTTATTTTTATGTTTCTCTAATACAAGCAAAACATCGATTCTAATATATATTCTTTTTCAAACCTTCTTCTATAAATTGATATTCATAGACACATGTAATTGTAAACTAATTTATCAATAAAATATTCGAAGCTCTCAATCCAGAACCATCCCAAATGATTATGACAAATTAACGAATTTACTCAATTTCTTTTCACGAGGCTTGCTCACCTTCTATTATCTGAGCTATTCTGATTCTTTTCTGAGATCCTCTTCACTAATCAACTTGATTTTCCACAGCATTCTAGCAATGTTTTCCCATCTAAAAATTATAGCACCAAATAGCCTCTGCTTTGGTCCAACCTATTTGTCAATCGATTGACCTGGTTTCCTCTCCAACAAGAGCTTACATACTCTTTAGTCATTTGTAACGCCTTAGAAAGTTGCAAACCAAGCAAATACATAACTTTTTGTACTCTGTCATAATGATTGTTTATGCTCTGGTGTCTTTTGAAGGTACTTATTTTCTAATCCCTAGTTTGAATCTAACTTAACCTTATAAATCCTCAATCCTAACAGGAGCAAGATCTAGTGTTTTGTGAATTGACATACCCAGAACGATTGAACCATACCATCTGGTATAACTATTCACCATCAGTGATTTTATTGAGAAGACGGTTACAATTAAAGTATTTTATTTGCCTGCACCCTTCAGATATTGCTCAGATATTACATGACATTGTTTCAAATTTAAAGAATGCAGTATATTGCTACATGATGTACAGTAGAACCTCGTTCATCCAGATCTCCGGATTATACAAATCAATTTTTGGTTGGGCGAAAATAATTACTGTACTGCACATACTATTACAGTTTAAAGTTGGTCCAAATTAAATTTATTGAATGTTTACTGCTGTTAAACGCTATTTTATTATGGAATACAGTACACTACAACGTAAGCTGTCTCCATAAGCTTGGTTTATTACGTTGTGATAGAAAATGTTGCTGTAGGCGAGCGCTATCTTACTGATTGTGTCTTTGTTATTGATTTGTCACTAAGTAGGAATTGGGTCAGGCAACCTGAGTGGGAGTGAAAAGCAGCACATACGTATGCTTAGACCACTCCCTCACATACCCAACACACATTGTCTCACTGTCGTCAGTCATTAATGTTCAACTGTTATTTAGGTTACCTGGTGCAATATTTAAAGTTGTCGTTTATAAAATGGCGTCAAAATCAATGAAGATCGTTGTAACAATGGACAAAAACTGGATGCTTTAAACATGGTAGGCAAAGGGGAAAGTTTAAAGAATATTGCAAGTGAATTTGGTATAGACACTTTTACGGCCTCTGACTGGAAAAAGAACCAAAAACAAATAGAAGATTTTTGTTTTAAAATAATAAGCAAGGACAGTTTAGAGGGAAGATAAACTATAAAAAAGGCAAAAAATGAAGAACTAGATGAAGCATTTTTATTTGTTACAATTACCAGCATGAACATGAAGTTCAATATCCCGGCCAATTTTGGCTCAAAAAGCGCTTAGTTTAAATGCAAAACTTAAAAATTCGGATGAGGGATTTAGAGCCAGCCAAGGATGGTTAGATCACCACCGTGTTTGCCAACTAAAAGTGACAGGAGAAAGCCTTTCAAATGATACTACTGGGAGTAAAAAATTTTAAGAGTTTGTTTAGCCGAGGGTTTGTTACCGGACCAAGTTTTCAATGCCGATGAAACAGGACTTTTTTACTGTATGTTACCCAGTAAAAGTTTAGTGATTAAAACTGACGATGCAGCTAAAGGATATAAACAATGCAAATACAGGCTCACTACTATGGCTTGTAGCAATGTGTGTCAGGAAAACTCAAGTTACCACTTGTTGTTGTAGGTAAGTCAAAAAACCTCGTACACTTAAAACATGTAAGTCTTAATTCATTATCGGTTGTGTATAGGTTACAAAAAAGTGTATGGATAGACAGATTGATTTTTAAAAAACTGATTTTTGACAATTTTGTTCCTGAAGTCAAAAAGTTAATAAACAAAAATTACTTTATTATAGCAATTTTTCTGGTAGATAACATACCATCACATCTGTCTGAACATGAGCTAGTGAAGGGAAACATCAATGTTAAATTTCTTCCACTTACCCTCCAGAAAATTTATATGATGAACCAAGTGTAGGAAATGATAAAGATTAACAAACTGTCTGATGGTGAACTGCTACAATTATGCAAAGAAATAAACGGGAACGTTTCAGAAGTTGATATCCAAGACTTGGATGAATGGGTGAAAGACAACAATAACAGAGTGTCACATGACATATGAAGACATCATCACAGTGGCAAATTCTATGCAAGAGACAGACAGTAAGGAGGAGGGGAGGAAGGAAGCGTAGAGCAGCAGACAATTACAAACACAGAAGCTATGTCCACATGTGGACAATATTATGGTGTATTTAGAACGCCAGGCTGACACCACTTCAGCACAATTATTAATGGTGAACATTTGCATGACTGTGCTGCTCGAAAACACCATACAAAAGAAAAGCAAATTAAGTTAGATAACTTATTCTGCTGAAAATGTACTATAAATAGAATTTATGTAAATAGTCTATGTATGTGTTTTTAAGAGGTTTTGTTTACTGTTAAGTGCTTGTGCTGTTCAATAAAATGGATAAGTTTTCTCCCATACTCTTCGGATTATCCAGATGTTTGATCATACAGATTGCTTCTGATCCCAGTTAGTCCAGATAAACAAGTTTCTACTGTATATTTTACATCACTTTAGTGTGTGAAGTTATTGATAAAAACGTAATTTGAACCCATTTTTCTCAAGATATATTAGGAGTGTGAAATTTTTTACTTTCAGTCTAAATCTAAATAAATTTTAATGTTTTTATGCCATAATACTTTTAATTTACTGTAAAATAAAATGTTTTTGTAAAACTGCCTAATTCTTATTGGTACTATTAAGAATCTGCAATTTTCAAAAAAGATCCTAAACTCTTTAAGTCCATTCTTTAGTTACAAAGCTCGTTAAGTAAAATACATTTTTATTTTTCTAATAAAACCTATTTATTTTTAATGAACATACTTAAAAATCTATTTTTAAACTCATAACTAGACAAAATTTCATTTATGTCAACATTTGGAGAACTATAATTTTTTTTTTATATGCTGTACAATTTTATTACTGTATATGGTATTAATGAGTTTCTATTGATTGATTATGTTTGGAATAAGGGGCTGTTTAGAGACCAGTCCTGGCACCGCAACCTATGGGCTATTGTGCAACTAAAGCCTCCTCATTCTAGCATAGTAGGTTTGTTCCCCATACATGTTTAAGTAATCTACAACTAGCTCTTCCAACGTTAATTCCCCAGGAATTAGGGATCCAAAAACCTTTCGCCTCTTATTAGTCAGGTCAGGGCCTCACAATTGAAAGTTATATGGTTTGCTGTCTCCTCATCCCTCCCATACAGTCTACACACAGATTCACCTTGATAGGCTCCTAGCCTGTGCAAATGCACTTTCAGACCACAGTGTCTTGTAATCAGTCTTAGTTGAACCCTACTTCGGGTCATTATGTCTTCTCAGGATTACCCGATGGGATATAATTAAGTAATGATTTACTTTGGTTGTGTCACTTAAGGCTTCCCCATCTTTGCTGGTGTTGTGGATGAACCCACCTATTTATGGCCATCTTTGTCAGACACACCAACATTCCTACTGCTGGCTCAGGTCCTACAAACTCTGATGAAGCATCCTGTTTAGCTAGTTAGTCCACCATCTCATTCGCCTCAACTCCCTTATGCCCTGTTACCCAGTGCAAAGTTACCCGGTTTTCCCAGGATAAACCATTGAAGTTATCCCCGCATAGCTTAGATTTTATTGTAGTTTCTGCAAGTGCATTAATTACCTATCTGTATGTATGTAGATACGGTTTTTCTTAGAGTCCCGCTTCAGATTTTCTCGTATAGTCATTTATGGCCATAATCTCAGCCTGAAAGACTGTAGCATATTGTCCCAAGGGAAACTAATGTTTCAACCCCAGTATCAGATCATATACCCCAGCACCAGTACCTACCATTGCCTTTGAACCGTCGGTATACCATACTAGGTTTCCTGTGTTTCCTAGAACTCATTTTTGTCCCCATGAATCAATGTAACTTCAAAAGGTTTTGAAAACGAGTATCTGGTTTCTATCTTATCAGTACCCATACTTAAAATCGGATGGCCAATTTTTTCCATAATTCTGGCATGCCCCATATGTAAGTTTCTCCAGACTCCGCTGGAACTCCACCTGTAGGATGCTTTCCTTGCTTCCGCCATAATATACAGGTCAATGGATGGAAGCCCAAGTTGTATTTCTATTGTAGAGGTTGGTGTAGTGGACATGGCCCCGGGTCGCGCATAGACATGCCAACCTCTGAACCTTACTCAGAGTTATTTTGGCACATTCCCGTTCGGTCACAACCCACCACACTACCTCTTCATAGCTCATCATAGATCGTATAAAAGTGTAGATATATCTCATCATTGCTGGTCTTAGTCTCCAAGTTCTGTCTACTGCCCTTCTTACTGCCATTAATGATTTATCGGCTTTTTCTGTAGCACCTCTCAAGTGCAAATTCCAGGTTAGTTAAGTGTATAAAACCACTCCTAGATTTTTGACTTTGTTTGTGCATGGAATTTTTGTACCTGAAAAATGAATATCACTCAAATCTGAAGTGATTCTCTTCCTTGTAAATGGGATCAGTGTCATCTTATAAGGATGGACCCTAAGGTTTTCCTTGCAACACCATCCCTATACTAGTGACAGAGCTCTTTTACAAGAATTATCACTATGTTCCCAAACTTCCCTTGGATAAGCACTACCATATCCGCGGGTGTAGTAACCCTCCGATGACAGAAGGTTCAGAAGTGTGTCAACCACCGGACACCACATATGGGGAGAGAGAACTCCTCCTTGCGGACAACCCTACATCAGTCTCCAACTTTTCTCCCAGAACCTCTGTTAACCGGCCTCGGATTAACCGGTCCTCGGATTAACCGGCCTATATCGTAGTGTACTGGTTGGATGAGAGTTTCCGAAAATAAATTGTAATTGAAACACCAAAGCGGCGGCGATATCAAACGACTTTGTTGATATCCCTAAAAGTTGTCTTACAGACCTCCCAATTAGTCTACCTAGGATTGTAAAAATTACTCACTGATTAACTTCCATCACAGAACATGATGACTATGAGTCAAAGGTCCGATAATGATGGTTCACTTGACACATACAAGCTGCATTTAGCACTTTTTTATGCTATTGATGCCACAGGATCCAACCGTCAGATAGATTATTTTACTTCTGCCACTTGTACCCTCATATAAAACATAAAGATTAGAAATAACAATATAGGAAAGTGGGATTCACCCCAATTATTTGTGTTGCTGTGATGTGCATTTACATCAGAGCAATGCTACACCATCCATAGGAAGTAGGTTGAAATCGCTACTTTTTCCTAGTTCCCCTTCTTAGGTCTAATGCTAATCGTCGCTATGTGGCTTGAACGAAAAGAGAATAAGACACTTAATATTATTTCCAACAATTAATCAGATTCTAAGTTTAACCCGCCGTTAGTCGGGATGTGAGAAAATTCCTCTCATTTTCATTTGGTTGAAACCGTTCAAGGAGTTCCTCCACAAGGGTATTAGGAGCGCTATTGTAGCGGAAACGAGCTGTTACCCCTAACCGGTTGCCTAGTGACAGAGGGTGAAGTAAGCAAGGTCGGGTCAGTGAGGAGAAAGTTCTACACCCGACTAGTCCTGTGGCCCTCTTGAGATTTTATCTATACGCCCGACTAACTTTGTGTCCAGTTTTTTTTTTGTGTTGTTCTTTCTGATATATTTTATAGTATAAGTAATTTATAGTGTACATTATTTTATAGTTTATAATACATATTTTATAGTAGTTTATTGAAAATGTTAGGTACTGTTCAAATGGAAAAAGAACAAGAATTTCATGTGTTATGTTGGTTGGATGAGAATTCCGACATTGGATTCTGAATATTCTGATAGTGAACATGATGACGAAGACTGGAATTCTGAAATATCCTGCTCAGTTTTGGAAACACCAGGTGATGGTGAGTATATTGGTAGAAGCATGGTACTAGCCGATAACATTACTTCAATGAACTTTGACATTAAATCTTTTTTTTTTTAACAATATCTGCCACCTATTCCCCAAGTTGTTCCTTTGCACACAACTAACCAAAAGTGTGAAATTCCTATGGATTTAGGTACAATACAAGTTGTTATTAGTGACAATAAAAGTTTAGCTAATAGTTCTTTGAATCCTATTCGTGACCCTCTTATTGCTGGTACACGTGATCCTACTGTACGTGAACATGCTCCTGTTAGTGCAAGTGCTCCTGTTCGTGCACGTGGTATTCGAGGTCAATCTTGACAGCGTCGTGGTGCTGTAGGTTTACGTGGTCTAGAAACGTCTCAAACTGATCCACTTGTCCATCATTGTCCTCCCTTGTGTTTCATTGTAAGAAAGGAAAATGTATAATGGAATATGTTTCATACCTCTACTAACACAAAAACTCGTCCTCAAAACATCATTACAAAATTACCAGGTGTAAGTAGAGCAGCACGAGACTACAAGACAGTAATAGAATGTTGGAAAAACTTCTTCCCGATTCGATGTTGAGGGACATAGTAAAATTTACTAATCAAAAACTTAGTAAAATGAGCACAAAGTATGGAAGAGGTAACTGATGAAACGGAACTATTTGCATTTTTGGGGTTATTGTACATAATTGGAGTCAAGAAAAACAATCACATTCATTTGGACGAGCTATGGTCTGTAGATAGAACAGCAACTAAAATTTTTATTGTGACCATGTCACAGTGAAGATTTCGTTTGTTATCACAGGCGTTGAGGTTTGATGATAAAACTACCCGTACCAGAAGAAAGAAGCTTGATAATTTAGCTCCAATTCGTGATATGTTTGATGAATTTGTAAAAAGATGTGGAGAAAGTTATAGTGTTGGCGAAAATGTAACTGTAGATGAGATGATGTAACCCTTTAGGGGGCGCTCTAAATTTCGTGTGTACATGAAGAGCAAACCATGTAGATATGGCATAAAAATCTACGCTACCGGGGACTCAAAAACATTCTACACGGCATTTATGGAGATTTATCCGGGGAAACAACCTAGGTACAGCCCTTTTTATTTACCAAATGATGCTTCAAGTGTGGTAAAGCATTGCATACATCTAATTGATGGAACTGGACGTAATGTGACAATGGACAACTTTTTCACTTCAATCCCCCTTGCTAATGATCTTTATGTCAATCACAGACTAACAGTAGTGGGGACACTCCGTAAAGACAAAAGAGAAATCCCTGAAAAGCTTGTCTGTGTTTCAGAAAGAGCGAGGTGTTCAACAATGTTTGTCTTTTCAAGGCCTCCAAATTATTGTTCGATTGTTTCTTACATTCCGGATAAAAAGGAGAAGAAACTTGTTTTGGTACTATCAACCCTACATGATAATGATACAATTGATGAAAGTGGTAGGGATGCTAAAAAACCCGAAATCATTACCTACTATAACGCAACAAAAGGAGGAGTAGACGTTGTCGACCGCCTGAAAACAGAGTATTGCGTGTCAAGGATTAGTCGAAGATGGCCTTTGACTGTTTTCAATGGTATGTTAAATGTTGGAGCAATCAATGCCTATATCATTTTCAAAGCAATCACTAATACCGATACGACAAGAAGAAAGTTTTTAATGGATCTAGGAAGAGACTTGTTAAAAAATCAACTGTTGAGAAGAGTTCAAGTTAAAACTTTTATCTTGGCCACAAAACAAAAAATTAAAAACTGCCTAGCACGTTTTGGAGACGTAAATGTAGAAAACCAGCCGGAAACCCAAGGTGATAAATGAGATGCCGGAAAACCTCCAAAATGTCAGTACTGCCCCAAAAGGAAGAACCGGTACACCAGTAATAAGTGCAAGGAATGCAAATCGCTCATTTGCAAGGAGCACATAGCTTCAACCACATTCGTCTGCTCTAAGTGTGTCAACAAGATGAGTGAGCTATTTTGTTGTGACTTTTTTATTTTTAATATTGACAGAAAAACTTGTTTACAATTATACAACTATTATGTATTACCCACATAACAAACTCAAATATGTATGTAATAAATTTCTATTACTTTTAGAAATCGGCTTTTTACTAACTAACACCTTGTTGTAACTTATTTAAAAAAAATCTTAACATAATATAACTAAAAAGACATAGCTTAATACCAAAGGAAAATTAGTAGAAAAGTTTATAATACATTGTCTTTTTCTCCTAATAAACTTAAAACAAATATGAAAGCTATTAACAAAATTCCTCAACTTTCCAAAATGCAATTACATATTTTTCCTAAAAAAATAAGTTATATAAATCAATGTTTATTGCTTGAAATAGTGGCTTTATAATGTCTAATTTCATAAAAAAATTGATTTTAATGATTTTAAACATATGTTAAAAAAAAAAATGAATAAACAAAATTTCAAGGTGTGAGAAAAAATCTCTACGCCCGACAAATGTTGTATCAGTTTAAGGCCCGACTAACGGCGGGTTAACAGGAGTTCTGCCATATATCAAATTACCTCTTGCAATAGCCAGCTCTGTGACATTTTTATTGGTTGCCCATACTTCTTGAATTAGGGCAACATTGGCAAATCCGTGCTTCAGCTGCCAGTTAAAGTATTACCCTCATTTTGGAGTGGAGATTATTTTGAAGGTTACCATGGAGAGACCTAGGAATGTCTTAAGGCCGACAGCCTGTAAAGACTTCAGTGAAGAGCTGTCAATCACTATTTCTAGAGATTCCCCTTGGGCTTCTACCTTCCTACTAACAACTGTCCATTCCTGCGTTCTTAGTCCGTTGTTCTGGTTTTCAATCATATGCAGTATTTTTTCAGATGACATATTAACCAGTGATTTCGGTATACATACCAACACTTTTGTGGTGTGGAGCAAAATACTAGCTAAACCCACCTTAACTATGGTGTTTTCATCTGCTTTTATCTCAGGGACTTTATCTTCCAACCACTTTTTACTTCTCTCATCTACACAGGTAATCAGAAGAGCTCCTTTTTCAAAGTAAGAGTTATGAAATTTTGGTGCCGAGTTCTCTTCTTCATAGGAGAGGATCTCTTCCAAGATTATCTTTTGTATAATTTCAGAATGTTCTTGAGTTAGTAATATCTCCGGAAAGTTGATAGACACAATGGCCATCTTAAAATCTCGTACGACTACATTTGAGGAGATTCCCCCATTTTCATATGAGGTTTCTATGTAAGGTTTCTTCATTGCTGTGTTGGATCTCGATGCCTCTGCAGTTAGTATACCCCAATCAGATTCATGTCTCTTTTGAGTTGAAAAACTTGCAGAGTTGATAGAGACACTCGAACTTCCCTCTGTAAAGGTTTTGATATCTTTTGTAAAGTTTTGATTATTTTGAAGTTTTTTATTGCTGGATAAAAGTGGCTGCCCATTCAGAATCGTGTCAACTATGTTCAATTTGTGTTTTTGAGCTCCTAAAAGTTGCTTGGATTTAACAGAAGGATCATAAGATGTTCTTCTTTTATCGATAGAAAGCAAGGTACTTATCTTTTGCACAACAATATCAGCTATCCTGGATAATGTTTGATCCAGAAATCCAACTTCCAAAAGTCCAATCAATTTTTCTCTAAGTGTTTGAAAAAAAATTTCTTCACGTAATACCAACATGTCTGCACTACCTTGTGAAAATTTTTCCAGGTGCAATGCTTCAGATAACAAACCAACTGATTTTGATCTTAGAGAACCTAAATGACTTTCTAGTATTGATAGATGCCTTAGAACTGTAATCACCCCATTCTCCCTAGTATGTGGCATTAACTGTTGAGAAGAACTTGGTCTTGAATGATCAACTCTTATTTGTTCTTCTTTAAACCTGGAATGAATATAAAACATTAAAAAACCACAAACAGTAAATGTTTCCGACATCTAGTATCATCTAAAACATCATCACAAACGAATTGATGACTGAAATTGGTTATAGCTAGAGTGTTACCAAGATTCTAATAAAACCTAAATATATATCTCACTCAAGTAATGTTTCTTTGATACAATCCATAGGAGTAATTTGTTTACTCTCTAGGGGATAAACATACATAAATGTTTCTAGATGTTATAACCTTCACCCTGATTTTGTTTATATTTAGATATAGGCTTGGTTTTACATTGGGATAAGTTTGTTAAATATATTAATTTGGTGGCTTCGATCTTCAAATTTAAAATAAACTGTACAAAAACATTGCCAAACTTTCTCACTCACTCATCCCCAAAACCAAATAAAACAAACCAAAAATAATCATCAAAAAATTCCATAGTAGTTGTCAATTAAAATTGAAAATGAACCACGGATCCCATCTTTAAAAAGATATTTAAAATAAAGGTCTAAAGTTGTTTTGCTTGTGATATAAACACGTCCTTAATGCAAATTCTATTTAATTTAAAATAAAGTTTTTAAAGACTTTTGTTTTTTTCTCCAATTATTCCTAAACCATAATTTTTTGTATTTGCAATTTTAATCATTAATTTCATGGTCTTGTTCGTTGTTAATAGCCACTTGGGAAGAGTCAGCAACAACTCACTCCAAGACAAGACTTGTGATCTTTAGATAATAGTATGTTTTTTAAAAATAATTGTTATAATTCAGTGAGCCTAAAAATATATATTTTATCTCAAGAACGATAAATGACAGTCTCATGAAACTAATTATTCTTTTATAAATATATATAAATTAACCATATAGTAATGAACTTATAAAGACATTATTGAAAGTAACTCCTCAATCTAATTTTGAATTTTAATGTTTGTGATTTTATTTTTGTCTGAATTTCAATTTATTTTAATGAATTAAACAAAACAAATTTCTATCTTTGTAATTTTGTAGTTTTCTATTTCATTTATTAATTGTTATAAGTTAGCAATCACTAATAATAATAATAATAATAATAATAATAATAATAATAATATATAGTAATGTTGAAAAGTATATTGTAACAGGCTCATAGCAGATTTTTTGGTTTTTAACAATAATTCATAAATCACATTTTTTAGAGATTTCGTTTTGTTGGGTCTTAGAGGCTACACACTAAGACTTGAGTAAAATTGTTAAAGTTGAGTTTAAGAAAATCACTTGTTTTTCTCATGGCAGCTACCCTCAAATAAAATTACTAGATGAAAAAAATAAATAAATCCCAATTCATGGTTAAAATATACCCACATACCAAATTATATTAAAATCGGTCCACAAGTTTTAGCTGTAGAGCACATACAACTGATGGACACCAAACTTCATTACACAAACCACTTTTTTGACTCAGAAAACCTCAAAACGGAAATCAGCAAAAAAATTCAACATATCTTTCTCTAACTAAAATTATGTAAGAAAGTAAAATATTGTTTTCCAAGGATATATCTTTGCACTTGTAGGTGTTGCTTCAATAATTAATAATTTATTCTCAAAATGAGAAAATCTTCAATAAATAATAGGTTATGTAGTCAGAATTTTAGTCAAATGTAGCATGTATGTTCGATTTTACTATTAGCTGAATAAAGTTAACATAAACAAAAAAATGATCAACAAATTGTAATAAAAAAGTGTAATTATTTTTTAAAAAGTCACTGATAATATACTTTCTATTTATTTATAATTTAGCTTCACCAACTTGGGGGTAATAAAATTCTAACTTGATTTATATTTATATACTACCAGTTAAAATGTATTTTATTGATCATAAGATTAAATTCAAAATATGCCAAATTCATTTAGTACATACCTTATATTGAAAAGGAAAAATAGTATTTTCATAGGGGAATTCACTTTTGTACTGTAAAAATTGAAAATGAAAAGAACCGAATTCATCTAAATATAGATTATAAACATATCGCAAGGGTACCGTAATTCAGAAGTTCCATATCATTTCTAAAACAATCACTTTTTTTTAATGCCTACTTTAAATGAAAGTAATCCATGCAATTTCTACACAAATATGACGTAAGATTGTAATTTTTAACTGTAAATTCAAGACGCTGTTAATCAACAAGAATTTAGCTATATTTTAACGATCAAGGCAAACGACATCCGTATATAAAATACCTAAACGACATCCGTATATAAAATACCTAAACGACAACATCTAATCTCAAGATTCACATATCATATGACGTATGCACATTTACCGTCAAATTAATCATTATAGTTTCTAAAAATATGACAATTTTGAAAACTTAATATTGTATATGACCAGTATTTCATATATGGTAGATCCTTACCTTACCTAACCTGTCTTTGATAAAAAAGACAAGTTTTCATTTCATATAAAACAAACATCCCTTCCAATTTTAATATTCCTATTTCACGGCAAACTAAAATTATTTCCAAAAGTTGTAATATGGATGCACAATAAGTTTAATTATTAATAATCAATACTCACTTTATTGGGCAATATCTAGTAGCTCATTGTCTGTAAATACTTGATGTGACAACAATTTCCTAGACTTATATATATAGTAGGTTATTTGTGTGTGAATTTAGTTACTTTTCAGTTTCAATTTTACAGTAGGAAAGGTGAATTCTACCAAAAAATACTATTTTTCCTTTTGAAAGTAAGTTTGTACTAAATGAATTTGGTAAAATTTGTTATTTAATCTGACAGTCAATAAGGTAAAGAGGTACCAATTATACTACATATTATTGAATATTTCTAAATAAAAATAAAAAGATAAATTAAGCACATAACCGCCTTCTATTATGCTATAAATATTTTATTATAGTAATCCAAACATTTCTGATATTAAACCAGAAACTATAGATAAAAAGACATGTTTTCAAATATAGTACCGGTAGTTGAAAAAGTAAAACTAAACTCATATTGCTACTTTACAAAATAGCATCATTTTTTTAACAACCCATTCAGACATAATATTATGACAAAAGTTTATGATTTCTGACACCATGTTGTGAGTTACCCTCTGTCTTCTCTATCTCGAATCCATCTGTCATTTCTTTCTCTACTCCTGTCACGATATCTATCATTATAACTGTTTCCATTACAACTAGGCCTATATTCTTTACTTCTGTTTCTGTTATTTCGTTCATGCTCTTTTTCATTTAACAATCTCATTTGCATCCTCTCCAATTCTTCCCCTGCAATTAAATAATATATGAGTTAGTTTATTTCTTTTAAAATAAATAATTACACATACATTTTATTGCATATACACAGAAAATGTATATTACCCTATAGCCAATGTAAGGGAATACAAACGTACATTACAAAAATAAATTTAGCTCATAAGAGCTGATTAACCTATCTGGTAAATATAATGGTATAAGTTGAGGTTAGGATTCTAAATAAAATTATATTATTGGTATAGTTTATTCAGATACTTGCCACTATTTGTGTATATAAAAATTAATATACAAAGACTGTCCAGGAAATAAGTTCCATTTCGTTATAATTAAAAAAACGTTTCATTGTTTGTTTGTATTTTGTTTGTTAAAGTAAAAGTCACCAATAAAATTAGAGGTTTTTTACAATACACAAATTAAAGTTACAACTTTTACCTATTTACCATATAATGTCCTGCCATATTAAAGAAACTTGTCATATCGGTGAAAAGTTTTTTAATACCCTTGTTGTAGATCATCGCACCTGTGAGTTAAACCATGCATTGACATTGTCCTACAACTTCTCGTTATTTTTAGACTGCTGTGACCCTGTTAGGAAAAAAGTGATAATCACTAGGACCCAAATCAAGGCTGTATGGAGGATAGTCAAATAACTCCCATTTGAAATGGTCCAGTAGGCACTTGAATGTGTGCGGCAGTATGTGAATGATAGTTAAAAACACATCTTAATATGCCACACCGATGGTTTTGAATAGCTTTTGTGGGTTTCCTCATAGTCAGTAAAGTGTAGAGTTTATTGTAGTAACACATTCTATAAAATTCACCAGAAACACAGCTTTTATGAAGTCTTCTTTTAATGTTTAAAGGCACTTTAAAGGTTTTTTTTTGTGAACTAGTGTGGCCTCACTCCATCAACTGATCTTTCTCTCCACATTGACATACAGCATCTAACTCTCATCACCATATGACAATATGACTGAGGAAATCATCAACTTCCATATCATAGTGCAAAAGGAAAACATCTCAGCCTCTTGGTTTTATAGTAATCAATGAGAAGTATAGGCACCCCGAATGCATAAAACCTGTAGTAGCCTAATTTATCAGTTACAATTTTGTGTAATAAAGTGTTTGTAACATCTGCGGGAAAAGGTCTGATAATTACATAATTTTAAAACACTTGTTTTCTCGGATTTTTTTCATTCATCTTTTCAACAAGTTTATCCATCACAATAAAAAAATGATCGTTCACTTCTTTCTTTGTCATGAATGTTTGACATACCAGAACAAATGGCATGTTTTCTAATAATATTATCACTCATAACAATGTTCTTTCTTTCTATGTACAGCACAAAGTTGCAACAAATATCTGCAAACTGCCTTACAGCTTTTTGCCCACAGAAAATGAATAATTTTTACAATCACCAGGAAAGTAGCAGCAATTTTGAACAACAGTACTAACGCGAGAATAAACCTTCCCACTTGTATGTTTTAAGGAAAAAAAACAAATAAACTGTCAAGGGAGGTAAGAAACAATCTTATAAATATTTGCAACGAGCTATGCCGAGGAGTAGGAAAGGAAATAACAGAAGAGGTTCAAAATATTGGTGGACCGAGGAAATCGTTGAATTAAGAAAAGAATGCAACGTGGCAAGAACGAAGGAAACTCGATTAAGAGGAAATTTGGTGTGTAAAGAAGAATACAGTGATAAAAGATTATGAGTATAATTAAAAAAGTCATACAGCAAAGCAAGACAAGAAGTAGAAGGACCTAATAGAAGAGGTGGAGACGGATCCCTGGGGATTACCATATAAAATTGTAACAAAGAAGCTGAAGTTGGGACCAAATATACCAAAACTTAACAAAGAGTTGGATGAGGGAGATTGTTGGTGACTTGTTCCCAAGACATTGAGGAACACAACCAAGTGGAAATATTGGATAAGGAACTTTTTACCTTTGATGAACTGAGAAGGGAGAACTGGGTAAACGTTTAAAGCTGGGCAAAGCAGATGGACCAGACGGAATCCCCCAATGCTGGTCCAATGCCTACCATTGGAATGTTATAGAAATCTTTCCAGATATGCTGCTGAATTTATTCAACAGATGCCTTAGTCAAAATGTATTTCTGAAGATTTGGAACCATTAAATAACACATCCTCATACAGATCTATCTGTTTACTAGATACAATGGGAAAAAATACTACAGGGCAATGTTTGGCAAAAAACTTTTGCAATGTTTGGAGGGAAATATTGTTGGACAGTTCAGCCTATCAAGCAACCAATTCCTTTTCCGAAAAAAACTTGTCCACAGTTGAAGCAATCAAAGAAACTGTGAAACTAGTCAAAGAAGCCAGAGAAAAAGGAAAAAAAGAGGAAAGGGTTTTGCGTCCTTATATCTATGTACATAAAGAACGCTTTCAATTTTCTCGGATTGGATAAATATAAGAGAAGCACTAATGAAAGAACTGTATCTTAGGAAAATGATTGCAAGCTACCTACATGATAGGGTAGTTATCTTTGAAGAAGACACTTGGATGATTCGAGAAGACAAGTTCATGTGGAGCGTCGTAAGGATCACAGTTGGGACTGTTCTTCAGGAACATTGTTAAGACAGTTTGTACATGCCCTTGCCAGATGGTGTAAGTATACTGGGTATCACCGAAGATGCCATCATCATTTTTCAAGCAGAAAACAAGGAATATACTGGAAAGACGAATGGAGGAGAGTACTACTAAAGCTAAGAAATGGCTGGAGAGCAAGAAATTACAAATGGCCGTTCACAAAATGGAAGCAGTCTTAGTGACAAAAAGGAGGGTGTTTAGGAGACCAAGCTTAACATTCAAAGTTGCTTTTTCCACGTTATAATTTCTCCTTTGAACTTACCTTGGTGTCAAAATGGATGCAAATTTAACCCTTAGCACGCTGAATAACAATTTAGGCTATTTACTCATAACGTGTTATTAGGAATTTTTATTTTTTTTGTAATTGTTTAAAGTTCTATTTGATTTTGGGTTCTTACAGATATATTTGGTAAAAAAAAATGTAGATTAGCTTTAAAATTAAAGAAAAAATTTTTTTTTGACAGATTAAAACAAGAAAAAATACTTTATTTTACACAAAATAAAAACGTATACTATAGCCTAAAATATAAATAATATGGCCTAAACAAATCAACAATGAACAGCTATAGCAGTTATAACGCTGACACAAAACATTTCACAACTGACAGTCGTAGCTTAGAACAAGAAATCACGTTATACGCGCTGGGGCAGAACACAAAACGGCGCCTGGTTGCTATAACAACAAAATAAAGACCAACAACAGGTGATTGAGAACAAAGACCATAGTGGGAGTGTCACGTTATACCAATAGGACATTTCCCTGCACTCTATTGGACTTTAAACGAATTAAAAATACCCACAGAAGTAAAATAGTGTTGAATCGAGATATCCCGTCATACACGTTACCAGTCAAGTTGAGGGTTATGTGAAATCCCGTCATACGCGTGCTAAGGGTTAAGTTTTGGTTCACATGTAGAAAAAGTTGCACTGAAAGCTACACAAGCAGCAGGAAATCTTTTAAAACTGAAGTCAAATCGGGGTGCTGATAGAGAGAAGAAGAGATGACTACTAGATAGTGAAGTACAATCCCAAATTCTTTATGGGGCCCCCATATGGGCAGATACCATTATAATAGGAAAGTACCTCAAGAAACTGGTTCATGGGTGTATGGGGCTAAGAGTAGTTTCAGCCTACACAACAGTATTGGAGGGTGCAGATCTGGTGATCGCGGGAATCCTGTCTTTGACAAACTCAAAAATGGACCAGAAAAGGAAAGGTTAAGGAAAACTGTAAAGGTAGAGTCTAGAACAAATATGGCAGGAAGATGGACACATGGATTGATGAAATGTATAAAGAAATGGCAGTATAGGAAGCAAGGCGAGGTAAGTTTCTACCTTTCACAGGCATGGTGTGTATAGGGACTACCTAAATAGATTCAAGAGAGCAGAAGGGGCCAATTGCTTGAATTTTACTCATGCCGAAGACAGTATAGAACATACACTATTTGCTTATGAATGTTATCAAGATAATTTTAATGTTTGTGATTTTATTTTCATCAGTGAATTTCAATTTTATTTTAATGAATTAAAACAAATTTCTATCTTTGTAATTTTGTAGTTTTCTATTTCATTTATTAATTGTTATAAGTTAGCAATCACTAATAATAATAATAATAATAATATACAGTAATGTTGAAAAGTATATTATAACAGTCTCATGGCAGATTTTTTTAGTTTTTACTGATAATTGATAAACCACATTTTTTAGAGATGGCGAGCTATTAGTTTTGTTGGGGCCTTAGAGGCTACACTTGAGTAAAAATGTTAAAGCTGAGTTTAAGAAAATCACTTGTTTTTTCTCGCAGCAGCTACCCTCAAATAAAATTCCTAAATTAAAAAAAAAAAAATCCAATTCATGGGATTAAAACCTGCCCACATACCAAATTTTATTAAAATCGGTCCACAAGTTTTAGCTGTAGAGCACATACAACTGATGGACACCAAACATCATTACACAAACCACTTTTTTTACTCAGAAAACCTCAAATTGTAAATCAGCAAAAAAAAATTCGACATTTGTTTTCTGTCTTATCACATATCTTTCTATAACTACAAATATGTAAAAAGTAAAATATTGTTTTGATAACATTGATAATATTAAAAAAGTTATCAAGACAAAGAAGAATGTGATTACAGATTGAAATTCAGTGACAATATTGTAGGGTACATAAAATGTTGCTGAGGCAAAATAACTGGACAAAGATCGAGAGATATATAACAGAGATAATGAAGATATGCTAGAGAGTGATGACAGACTAACTAATAAATGGGTTGGGGGGAAGAGGAGTGATTTTTTAGTCCGGTCACTCTCGGCATCTAGGGTAGTCCCTCTTAACCATGGAGTGTGGACCATCCTTGGGATCTGATAGCATGATAGCAAATTTTCCCCATCTCTTGTAAAAAAAAAACTATATTTTAAGAATATGGATCAACTGTAATTATCAAGTAATAAACCTAGCCTATAGGCCTAGGCCTATGTAGTAATAATCCAAGAAAGGAACCCAGGGATTAGATACGCCTTAGTAGTCAAAATAATTTCATCTAGCCTACATATATACAAACATTGAAAAACCATAAGTCTATACATTAACACACGAATTGTCAAACACAAAGTTGAAATAATATCCGACATTAATCAACTAAACAAAAATGTTTGTGTACCTAATGGTTACTTAATGGATTAATGTAAAATCACAGAATAAACTATACCAATAAAAATAACATTATAATGATACTTACAGTAATAATATCTTCACAATCATTCTTTGTATACACACATTTACCCACTTAAAAATACAATGTTAGGGTCTATGCGATGTTATACAATTTTTAGTTTTTGAGAAAATTAAATACACAATAAATGCAGCACAGTTATCGATTCTCACTTGTCTAATTATACAAACAACAACTGTTTTCTGTTCATTTACTGTTTATAGGTGTTCCAGTTGGAGGGATAACAGCTGTAAACAAACAAACCAACTGTATTTATTTTCTAGTATGTATATATTAGGCTATTTAGTTTTTGAGTTAAAACTTACGCTTTTTAAGTAAATTACAGATAGTTTTTATTTTATACGATTTACACTATTGACCGAAGGTACTTGGTAAAACTCCATTTTAATGAAAAAACAAACACAATATTTAGTAAATTCTGCAATTTAATTGAGTCTTGCCGACCATGGTTTCACCAGCAACGGCATTTACAAGGCAGCTTAACAAAGACTAAGGAAGATACCATATATTACAAAAAGAAGAACAGTTACTTAGCTAAGGGGGGGGGGGGGAGAGGGAGTGGAAGGGTGCGGGAAACATGTGGTCATAAGGAAGACAATGGTTTTAGCAGAGATCTAATTAATTGAGTTGAAATTAATTGGTACTGGTGTAATAGGGGGCAAACATTTCTTGTGTTAAATATAAACTTAAGTTACAAGAATTAACTCAGTAAGTAGCCTAGCTTAATCATTAAAATGGTGAAAAATTACAAAAGAAAGATAGAAAGTATAGTGATGAAGATGTGAAAAGTGGTCTTGATGATATTAAAGGAGGAATGTGTACAGTTTCTGGTGGTTTAAAGATGTATAACATTCTACCCACAACTTTGTATCAATATTAAAAAGGGATATTGGCTAGTTGTAAGCAAGAGCCAAGACCGAAGCACTATAATTCCTGAAAAAGGACTGGCAAAGTGTTTGTAAACAATGGAAAATGTAGGTTTGGGTTGAAGGTACACCATGTACAGCCATTCAGACTATATCCACTCCCAACAAATCTGTCTGCCAGACTCCATCAACTTCAGGCAGATCATTAGATGTTGATAAACAGGAAAATCAATAATTCAAGGTACTCCATCAAAGATAGATTTTAAAACATTTCTATTGTTAGAAATTTAAAAAAAAAAAATTTTAAAACCCACGCTACAGAAAAAAATATATAATAGCAACTGGTTCAAAAGTAATAACAGCAAGAGAAAAAATTAGATCTATCCAAGAGAAAAGAAAATGACAGTTAGGAGACAAAAGAAAAGCTAGAAACTTTATCATAAAACAATTTCATAAAATCTAAGAAAAGAAATGAAAAAAGGTTGTGAACAGAAAAGTTTTAAGGAGAGAACATTCTTCGTCTTCAGAACAAAATTTAGAAGTTTTCACCTTAGTGATGAATTAGATTCACAAATATTGGAAAGAATTCTTGTAGATATGACAAATGATGAAGCTAATGAAGAGGCAATATTACAATCTACAAAAAAAGTTTTGGAAAACAAAAAATTGGAGACTGGTTTCTTATTAGATTTAAACCAGAAAAAAAAAAGCCATAAAACATTTTGTTGGTCAAATAATAAATAGGCTATTGATGACGTCAACAAAAAATCTACTTAATATTTACTCAGAAGAATTTTTTTACAAAAATGAAACAATCGATAGATGGATATATAGAAGATCGAAGTACCTTACTGGATGAAGATCTGTTGTTATTTCTTCCAGAGCCCAACATAGGAAGAATTATATTTTCAGTTTCATTTTGGTCATACAACTTGAAGTAAAAGGACAAAAGAACCAAAAATTAAATTTATAAATAAGTTAACTAAATTCTTTTTATAAGATGAACAAAAATAATTATTTTATGTAATTTTTGAAATTTTATATTACGTTAAGTGCAATTTGAAAAAAGTCCTTTTCTATTTGTAGTTTAGTAATGGTCGTTGTCTTCTATTAAAATCTGAATTGTATGAATTAAAAAAAAATCATTATAAAAGGTGATAGTTTAAGTTTATCAAACTGCTCGAAAGATTATGGAAAAAAAAAATCAAGATTCCTGCTTTGGCTATGTTAGTGTAAGCGATGACGTCGATAAATTATTACCTCTGCATGACCTCCTGAATCTTAGAGCCCTTCACTTGATCATATCTCATATTTTGTTTTATTAGGTAAGATAAAGATACATATATACACCTTACCTGACCTTCACGTACGCTTACAAATTCGTTTAAACCTATTTATACTTTGCTTTAACCAAACGTACTTCAGTCATATTATTACACAGTCACACAACGTAATGTCTAGGAGGCATGTCACACAAAACTTCATTTTTGATGTATTGGGCAATGTAAATACAGATGCCTCAAGGCCTACATTAACAATAGTGAAGTGCTTGCATATTTGATATTTTTTTATATAAATAATGTATTTGATGCATTGAAAATGGCGTTGGCACAAATGCCATAATCACTAAAATGTGAATTATACATAGTAAGGTACATATTTAACGATTTCACAAATTAGAAGCAAATATTCAACATGTATACAATGCATATTTACCGTCAAGAAAGTGAGGTTAATTTACCAATTCCTGTGTATGACAGAAGATTGACTATTAATATATATATATATATATATATATATATATATATATATATATATAGCCTACATAACATAGTGAGAGTTCTTAAAACAGAAGTATTCCGCGTGGAATAAAAAAAATCGATAGATTTGACTTAAAATGATGAAATATGTGTCGAGATAACCTCAAAATGTCATAAAACAGTCATTTTAAAATGCTGTTTTCGGACAGAAATAATGAATTGGGAAACATAAAACGTGACAATTTTTGTTCAGAATGATCGAAAGTATCGAAAAAACGCAATTTTGAAGTCGAAATCGAGATTTCGTACTTAAATCTATGGGTCAGGTTTCCTGCATATTGATCCAATTATTAATAGGTCTGTTGAATATAAAAAGGTCTTTCGACATAGTGAATATAAAATATATATATTACAATAAGATTCTGATAGTAAACAGTTCTTTAAACAATAAATAAATGTTTTCAAACTATGCATTACCACTGGCTAGAGTCTAAACTAGCGTAATCCATGACAATACAACTATGTCTTAGTCTTAGGACATGTAAAAAAAAAATCAAAGATTAATCCAATAAATCAGAACTGCAACGTTTATACTAAGAGTATGGTAAAGTAATATACTTTGAACTGTATACTTACTAGAAATTAAAGATTCTGAAAAATCGGAAGATGTTAGTTTTTTTATATTGAAGACACTCATTTTAATTAACTATCTATATACTGAAATTTGTATAATTGCAGAATATAAGTTTTAGAAAGGTTCGTAACTCTACATTTTCATGAAAAATTCTTTAGATTTAAACTAAAAACAATTAATCACAACAGACTAAAGCTAATGCAATTCGCACTACACTACATCAATTTATGATTATCTAATCTGAGAGGAATGAGGAACTGAGGAAGACCACAGACACCTACTTAACTACTAGTTCATATTGTAGATACAGTAATATTCTAGTTATTTGTAGACATCAATCAAGTTAGGTACAAATTTACTAGTTTAGTTCCTAGGGAATAGAACATCTGTAAATCTACCTTCCAACTACAATCAGCTGTTGCACTGTGACTGTGTTACTGTCTAACTAATTTAACAAAGATGAATAAGTTGTGTGTCAAATTTAGAGCCGGCGAGCCGGCTGTGTTTAACCTAAATAATCTCAATTTGAAGTTCAACCAAACGACGAAATTCCGTTATTCCGTTAGAACAAACAATTTTTTGCTAAACGCATTATTTGTATTTTGTAATTGTTTTGATTTTTGGAAAGTGGGAGAAGTTGAAGTTTTCTAATTGAAAATGAAAACAAATATTATTGTATGGATTATTAATATGGTATAATCGGCTATTTGCTTTGTGCATATAAAAATTAATACACAACGTTTTGAGAGTATAAAAAATCAACCCTCGTTAACAAGTGTTTAAACTTTGAGCATAAAAGATAAAACCATTAACATGTGTAGTTTGAAGTCTTAGCTTTGACTACTCAGGTTGAATTTTAGGCTTGAGTTTTATTTCTTAGGTTATTTCTTAGGTCTCCCAAACATCATGTATTAGTTTATATATACACAAATGATGGTAAAAGTTTGAATAAACCATATTAATAATATGAGCAATCCATAAATTTCAAATTAACCTAACCTAACCAGAATTGTTTAGGTGAAAAAACTAAGCTTAGGCTAAAGACATTTTATAATGAGAAAAAATAGTAACATCAACATTATTGGATCAAAAGTCATTCTAGTGCCTTATAAAAAACAACATGTACAAAAGTAAAATACTTTGATACTCATTTAGTAAATTAGTTTAAAGAAAATTACTTGGCATGACATAAACCAGTACCTACTTATGTAGGTAATTGTTTACAAAGAGAGTTATAGGTAGGCTATTAGTTGGTAATTTAAAAAAAAATTTCTACATACATTTCTTAATAATAAAATAAGTTTTCAATAGGGATTTTTCACCAAGAAATCACAATTTCAAAATTACAAAATTCAATGCATTTATCACCGAAGTCAAGCATTATTGGGCGTGGTTACTACTTGGATAGGTAACTGCTTGGGAACACCACGTGCTGTTGGCATATTATATTTTTAATTTCAGTTTAGGTTGCTTTATGATTTGATTCTACCGTATATAGAGATCTGGCCATACCTATCGTTATTGTGCAATATAGGTCTAGCCAGGTGGCTATATATATGCCAAACCCCCAAACCTATTGTTATAGTGGAAATTGTGATTTTTTGGTAAAAAAATTATCTCCGTGTTGAAAACTTATTCTATTATTAAGAATTAAGGTAGGCTATGTAGAACATGATTTTTAAAAATCGCAAAAAATACCTGTAACTCTCTTTGTACCTAAACAATTTACCCTTATATTATAATATATAGACGGTAAATATTGGTTGTAGCCTATCTAGGTCTCAGACTTTTTAATAAAGTATTATGAAATTGTAAGTATTTATCTGTTATTCAAACAATCAGATCATATTTTTTGTCGTAAGACACTTTTCAAGTCACAAAATGTATTTCTTTGCTGTCAAATAACACACAGAAAACAAGAGAATACAGCTGTTATTAGGTTAAATCCACTTCTGATAACGAAAACCTATGTTAATATTTATGACTATGTTAGTCAAGTTAGTGAATGTGTTATCGCTACCTTATTTTCAAACAATCAGATCATTTTAAATTTCGGAATACACTTTTAAAGTCACAAAATACATTTGTTTATTAGAAAATAGGTGATATTAAAATATGAAATTGACTTCACAGTGAGTAGCATCTAAGTTGTGTAAGTTACACAACAGGGCATAGCCTAAATGATGTTTTTATGTAATTTATATAATAAGTTTACTATACATAAATTTCACATGTAAGATATTATTTACCTTGGAATATCACCAAGTACCGACTGTGTTTACACGAAATATTTTTCAGAATTGTTATTGACTATAATTTAGAATTCAATTTAAAAACTTTGTTTTTCATAATTTATGTGTAGCATCAGAGTGTATATAAGAAAGCATATGCCATTAAATAAAAATTGTTTTCCAATAACAGAGGCCTACACAAGTATATGATTATTAATTTTGTTTTAATGACTTAAATATTTCAAACCTATAATTTTATAAACAGCCATTGATACTGTTTGTTTTTTTAATCTAGTGATCAATATTTTGAACAGATATCATAGATGGATGCAATCCTCAGAATTACAAGAACTTACAAGTTCTGAACCTCTTACAGAAGCGGAAGAGTATGAAATGCAGCAAAGTTGGTTAGAAGATGAAAATAGTAAGTAACTTAGTATTTATTACTCTTGGTAAAACTATAGAACATCTATCATAAGAAAAAATAAACATTTTTGATCATTTATTCAGCACAAACATTACTTTGGAAAAGGAAAAATATTATTTTAGAGCACAATTCTCCATAAACATTGAAAATAAAAATAGGGGTATAGGCTGCTTTTTTACTCCGAATTATGTCTGTATTTGTACTTTTAATTTGTATGGTAAAAAATTTAATATTGCAGTAGTTTTTTTTTCTTTTCAAGGCAAGGTTTGAAGTTAAAGTTGCTTGAAAAAAAATTGGATTTTTTAATTTGTGGTCCTGAATAGTTCTTAATTTCTTAACAAATATTTAATTCTGACTTTTTTATTTTGTTTGATTACAGTTAGTAAATATAACTCTAGGCTAATAGTAGGCCTAATTCTTAAATTACACTTCCAACTTATGCGTTACGAATTACTGTTAAAGCTATATTTTCAAATATAAAATTTTAAAAAAGTAGAAATTTAGAATAAAATATTATTTCTTAGCCTCAATAATAATAGACACATACCTTAGTTTACTTAAAAAAATAAAGAATCACATAATTTTGTATGCATAATTGCTTAAGAGTATAGTAAAACGTATATAATATCTAGGGTATGAAATTTTGATATCATACAAAAGCATTCAAAAAGTTCTCAGAATTAACCTGCAGCAGATTTCGCGTAATAAATTATGGTACAAACAAACTAAGAAATATTGGGATATCAACAGGAAGGATTATAAAATTAATGAACATATACGAAAGTATAGAATTGATTGTTAGGGCAACTCAGGGCATAGTGCTGGGGACAAATGAAATCGGAGTCAAACCGGGTTGCACAATATCACAGATATTGTTTCTATTATTTATTAATGATTTAATTGAAAACACTTTTGCCCTTAACACACACCTGTTATATGTGAAAAATACTAAAGTATCAGGTTTACTATTTGCCGATGATATAATTTTACTTTCATTGAAAGTTCTGTTAAGGAGATTACAAAGAGGATTAGATTTTGCTGTAAAAATATTGTAAATTGTGGAATTTTAATGTAAATGGCAATAAAAAGCGGGGAGGGGATGAAGAACTCTAAATAGGAAAGATAGGTAAGTTCGTAAAATGTAAAAGATTTGTATTGGTACTTACGTATTAATGCCACCGCAGCAGAAGTTGCGCATATATATATATATATATATATATATATATATATAAGATTTGGCCAGGTGTTTATATATTATATATATATAGCTACCTAGCCAAACCTGTCATGATATATAATTATATCGCAAAGTAAGCAAATATTGGTGCATATATATATATGCGCAACTTCTGATGCGGTGGCGTTAATACGTAAGTACTGTGGATTTTTAAGTGGACAAGAGACAGTATAACAGAAATTATTTTCAATATTTAAAGAGTTCAGATAATTAGATAAAAATAGTCATTAACATTCTTAGACAACCTTTTCTACAGAAAACTGTGACTTGGATTGTCATTTATTTATTGAAGCGTAGTTTTAAGATACATGTGATATGGAAATGATTGCTAAGCCTTTTTCTTTTTTGCAATTGAAAAATAAATAATTATTGTATTTTAAGATAAGCTGTTATGATTTCAGAATGCACTTTTATTGTTTTGGATAAACAAATAATGGACTATACGGGTGACGAAATACGTAAGTAAAATATTAAAATTTACATTAATTAATGCCTATATGAGGGATATCTAGAAATTCTGATTATGGAAAACAAGAATGTACTTCATTTTTAATGCCATTTGATGTACACACCTAACATTTCAACCATTTGTGATGGATTTCTCATAGCAGGGGATCAGGTGTTGTATAGAAAGATGATCACCCTCAGGAGCTCACTTTGGTGAGTATGGCTTTGGAAATATACTCCAAGGAATCCCGAGGTATCCTTCACCTTTTTTTCATGTCATCTTGAGTTAGATCCCTCTTTTTCATCTTTCCTAATCATCTTTTCTCTCTTGTCCAATTCTTAATGTTTTGTGACTCTGACACTATAAGAGTATGTGAGGTCTAGGGGTCTTTATTTATGTTCTTTTCTATTTTTTTGTAAGGTGATGATGACCGAGAGGTTTATGCTTTTAAAAGTAAATAAAGTTAATAAAATAAATTGATGCCGCTTGTAATGGATAAGATATGTTAATGGCTTGTTTGATCTTGTCGTCTTCATGGAACCACCGACGAGTAAGAAGGATTAATATATAATATTATTTTATTATGCAAAACACATTTCTTACAAAGAAACAGGTGCACTGTCAAACTTAAAACGACATATAATTAATTTTATTTCACTTATATTTTGTTAGATTACTGTAAGATTTCAGATGTTAAGAGTTTATGAAAAATATAAGTTCTCCGGTTTAAGCTGGAGGGGTTATAATTGAATTGTTACCAACTGATGGTCATGAGGAGATGGTGTGTTGTGGCAACAGTTGTGAATGGGTATTGTCATGAATTTGCACAATGCCGCTGATTTTCAGAAGTGAAGTCGTTGCCTTGGTCACTTTATCACGTTGGATAAGCCAACGTATTACTTTGCTGTTTCATTTTGAGTTAATCCGCAAGTATCTTCGACACCCAGTGTTTACACACAATTTCGAGTAAAAATTAAAATAATATTTTTGGAAAATGCAGAGAAAGTGGCATAATGGTGAATTCTCTGTTCTCTCTAATTAATCTTCTCTACAACTGCATAGACAAAGTCTTCATTCAGCAAAAAACTCTCCCGCTCCATTCATAATCATACACAATTTTCACATTCCCCAATAAAAATTACACACATTTCCAAGCCCTTGAGTGTTCTTCATAATCATCACAAATTTGATGGTTAATTTTTGTTGGTTTAATTTTCTTTGCATTCAAGAAATAGATCACAGACTGGATTTCACGTTGGATGGACATCTTGAACATTATAAACACAGACTACGATATGTACACATTGCTAGAATATTTGAAAATGGTTTAAAGGCCTTGCCAATGAAACAAGTAACTCATACCCATGGACAACAGCTATATTTAGAAACATATCTTATTTTCTGGATATTTTTTGTGGTTTTGCTCTTTGTACTAAATTTGTTCATATACTGTGGTAAAATAAATGGAGCAGAAACTTTGCACAAACTTTCTCATTCACCAGTCTTTAAAACCAAATTAAAATATACCAAAAAAATCTTCATAATCAAAACTGTAAGTTCAATAGTTGTCATTCGGAAAGTGAAAATGAACCATGGATGCCATCTTTGAAAACATTATTGACATATTATAATAAATGCTAAAATTTGTTTTGCTAGTGATATTAATACGACCTCAGCATAAATCGTATTTTTAAAATAAAATAACGCTTTTAATAATGAAGGTCAAAGTTCATTTTTGTGTTTGCTAATTATCTTGAACATTAATCTTCACATTTCGCTTAAATTTGAACGAAATCGGTAGAGCCAATTGTAAGAAATTCGATATTTTTAACAGCTAATTGGCAGACATTTTAACTCACTAGTGTTTTTAGAGAGATATCGACTAATATGTTTTAATAATTTATATTACACTTAAGCAAAATAGTTAAAACCAATTTTGATAAAGTCATAATTTTGTGTTTTTTTTTCTTTCTTGACAGCTATCCCTAAATTTTCAGTTTAACAAAAAAAGAAATTTTTTTTCTTCAATATATGGTCAAAATATTTCCACAGAACAAATTTGATTAAAATCAGTCTATGCTTTTGGGTTGTAGAGCACTTTTCAGATGGCCGTCATCATTCCAAAATACACTTTTAAACTCAAGAACTCTCAAAATATATTTATCCTCTAAAAACCCGAGTCAACATATAACTTTTTCGCATTGATTAGGGCTACATATTTGTGAGAAAGTAAAAATTTCTATCATTTTTATGTTTAAAAATAAAAAATGACTTGTTATAGATTTTAGTAAAATAGTATCCAAATTTCAAACAATTTCATGAAAAAGTTAATGTTTGAATTATTACAGTAGAACCCCTCTTAACCGGTCTAGTCGGGACTGACACCCAGGCCGGTTGCCCGTTTGGCCGGTTTATCCGAGGTTCCCGTTAAACTCGTCACAAAGTTTTTTTACAGATTCCCCTCTGTCAAGTCTTTTTAACACATTTAACCGCATCTCAAACAAAACCAACACACGCTTCGTAACTCGCTCATTTTTATTTACTGTATATACTGTACGTAGATCATAACCAGTCAAAGACAAGAAGAAAACTGAAAAGAATTGTTATATTTTCTATAATGTATACTAAATTGATTTATGGAAAAAAAGCGGCCCATCAAATGTTTTTGCTGGTATATGTCTGCTATACCGACGGGTGCCAATGCCGCGGTGTTTTTACGCCGCCGACAATGGGATACCGCTATCGACAAAGTCGTTTGACTCTCCGCCGCTTCGGTGCTGCAGTGTTTTTACGCCGCCTACAATGGGATACCGCTATCGACAAAGCCGTTTGACTTGCCGCCACATTGGTGTTTCAATTACAATTTATTTTTGGAAACTCTCATCGAACCAGTACACTACGATATCCGAGGACCGGTTGATCCGAGGCTGATTAACAAAGGTTCTACTGTACTTAAGAAATTAAACTTTCAATATAGTTTAACTATTTGATAAGTATTATATATTTTGTTCTTGATGTTTAAAAGCGAAAAACTTTTCAGTCATCACCTTGTAAAAAAAAAAAAAAAAAAAAAAAAGGTAGAAAAGAACCCCTAGTCCTTAAATACTCTAATAGTGTCAGGGGGTCAGAAGAGAACAAGAGTGAGACCTACTAAGAAAGATGAAAGGGGACGACCAAACCCAAAACTACATGGAAAAAGTTAAGATCTCCCTTGAGATTGCCAAGCCTGTAAGTCCTTGTAATAAGTACCTTAATAATCGAACTTTTTATGCAAAACAACCAATATACTCTATTATTGATCCTTGTAATTGTACATATCACAACTATCATGACAACAACTCTGCTTTGACAGATATTGTAGAGTAATTTAATTTAAATAATCTTCATTAAACAAAAATTACTTAATTTAAAAACGAAAACTGTAAAAATTTGTTTTAGAAGCTATGGTTGGAGATACAAACCTTTATCTAATACAAGATCTAGATGACATTTTTACAGCAGAAACTGGAATAATGATAGCTGAAGAGTCTGCTAGGAGGCAAAGAATGGGATGGGAAGCTATGCTGCTTATGTTACGATATGGTTAGTATTTAAAAATATTTTTTAGATATTTAAATCTCTTCAAAGATATTCAACAAGTGTTTGACTATTTTGTTATACTACAAGAGGGAAACTATATATATATATTTTTGTATACATACTTTTGTGTCTGTCAAATGTAGTCCTTGTTTGTATTTCCTTCTATGTGGCTACATGTTTCGCTGCCACAGGCAGCATCTTCAGGCCAACTATTATGTCCACAAAATACTCACAATTACACAACACTTGTAACAATTATTTTTATACATTTTCTGTACACGTCATATATTAAATAGTTTAAATAAATTATGTTTAACATAATTACACTTTTGAGGTACCTCTTTCTGGTGTATTTCGTTTAAAACTACAGTTTTAAACTGGTGTGTACAGTTTTAAACGAAATACACCAGAAAGAGGTACCTCAAAAGTGTAATTATGTAAACATAATTTATTTAAACTATTTAATATATGACGTGTACAGAAAATGTATAAAAATAATTGTTACAAGTGTTGTGTAATTGTGAGTATTTTGTGGACATAATAGTTGGCCTGAAGATGCTGCCTGTGGCAGCGAAACATGTAGCCACATAGAAGGAAATACAAACAAGGACTACATTTGACAGACACAAAAGTATGTATAAAATGAAATATATGTAGTTCTAAAGCTGTTCAACAATGAATATAATATATATTTTTTTTAGTTTAAAAGTGTTAAAAAATTCAGGACTTCACTTAAAACCTAGTAGGCCTACTTGGAAAACCATATGTCTGTAAAGTGATGGCGAAGGCAATTTTATTTTAGCCATGTGCTCTACACATTATAATACTAAATCATCATCATCAAGATTAATAATTTAAGAGAAATCAGAGACAAATATAATTAAAAATCAACATTAAAACAAAGATGATGAGTTTTTGCGTTAAAGTTCAAACTTTTGAGAAACATTAAAAAATTTTCTGATCATACACCTAAAATATAACAATGATAAATTTTACATACAATACTACCCTCAATGTATGTCGGTTATAATAGGAAGTATCAAACAAATTATTATTATTTTATTGCTCATAAAAATGCACGAAGCACAAATTAAGAATAACTTTTCCTTTACTAAAAGTTACAGAGCTCGGAAAAATGTAGTCACCGTGCCAATTATGTTACGTAATGATAATCTTTTTAAACTTTACAACCCTTAGGGCTCGGGCAAGGATAGTTCTACACCTTTTTTCATGTATATTCGGGTGTGATGTCTCTTTCATATTTCCTATCTGGTGTCTCTGACCAACTCTTGTTCTCTTCCATCCCTGATTCTATTAAAGTATTCGAGGACTAGGGTTCTTTATTTATGTTATTTTTTTATAAGGTGATGATCACTGAGAAGTTTTACGCCTTTAAAAAACATGGAAAACATTTGATCTCTTTGTTCTCTTGTCAAGTAATCAACTGATTTTAAAATTGTAATTTATTTTTAATTGATTTAAGCTTCAAAACAAAAATATTTGTATTTGTCACTTTCCATTTATTTCATTTACATAGAGTGTAAGATCAAAAAAGTTGAATTTTGTGATTTATGAAGTTGAATTTAGTGTTTAACTTTAATCCAAAAAATCAATTTAATGTAATTTAATTTACTTTGTTTTTATTAAGAAGCTATCTCACCAAGCTTGACATCATATGCCAGCATACTACGTTCACCATAGCAAGTTTTATGTGTATACATGAATTCTGAGAATGGCAAAACCATGATATCTTACAGGCTTATGTAACTGCTTGGGTAACACAGCTCATAATTGGTTTTCATCTCATCTTGTGTTTATTCCTTATCTCATCTTTCTCTCTTAATCAACCCTTGTTCTCTTCCGACCCTAACACTATTAGAGTATTCGAGGGCAAGGAGTCTGCATTTTATCTTCTATTTATTCATTTTGTTTACAAAGCAATGATGACTGAGAGGTTTAAACAACAACAAAAAATCAAATTTTTCATTAGTCTACCAAACATTAAGGTACTACAGGCTTTCTTTATATTGCATGGTGGTAGGCCATCCATTTCAAAATCTCTGCTTGGTAGGGACGATCAAAAGATTAACCAAAGATTCATTCATCTATTACTGGTTTGTAATTCACTCTTTTGTTTAAGCTGTAAATCGTGCCCTTTAAATTAATTTTATTATTAGATCATAGAAACAATTTTAATTATTTAAATCCTTTAGTGATTTTTTTTTATTGACGTTCAAAGTTGATAGATTTCACCTTTCTCCTTTTTTTTGTGGTAGATGCTTCCCATTTTAACAAAATCCTTTGGCACATTTTCAAAATAAAATTTGGTAATTTACAAAAATGGATGGTTCAATAGTATTTGATTTATCAGAGCTTCTGAGTAAATGTGGTAAAATACTTGTGTTAATTAATACTTGGCGTAATAAATTTAAGTGTGAATTTTTAATAATTATTTTATTAGATATACAGGGTGGCATGCGATAAGTTGACATATTTAAAAAATTTAATACGGTATAAGTAAACATGATTTATCTGGTGTTCCATATTACGCATTTATAATACCTATTTCTGTGAAATACTGATGCTGTCTCCTAGCCGTCATATTTGCTTCTTATACCGCAACATATCAGTTATTGTTTAGTTATCGCATCGCCGATCACTAACGTTTGTCTAACCATAGCTCGCTAAGATTGTGCTTCTTTATGCTGAATCAAATAGTCTTACAGTGACTCAGCAATAATTTCAAGGTCATTTTAAAACTCGATGAACACCATTCTCTATTTATACTGTAAATATTAGGAAGAAAGCAGCATAAAAGAAGAGGAATGACCTAAAGCATCTCCTATTTGTTCTCCAGAAAATATTGAAGCGTTTCAAGTTGCCATGCAATGTAGTCGGGGAAATTCTATACTGCAAGCTTCACGAAAAATAGAAATATCTCATCATATAGTACAAAGAATTTTACACAGTGATCAGCTGTTTTCATACAAATTGACTGTTCTACATAAGTTAACAGAACCTAACAAGCAAAGAAGATTGCAATTTGCACAGTGGTCGGAAGGGAAAGTTGATATTCTATTTAACACTGGGCTTTCAGATAAGGAGGCCTATTTTCATATGGATGGGACTGTTAACAAAAAAATTGTCTGTTTTTAGGCAACAGCAGCAGCACAAATTATGCATGAAAAATAACGTCATGGGCCCAAGGTACCGTTTGGGTAGCTTTATCCAGTCGCGGATTAAAGGGCCAGTGTTTTTTGACGATACAGTTAATTCTCAACGCTATTTAAAAATGATTTTCTTCTCAAACTTGTTACAGCAGATTTGCCTATAGATTACTCAATGGTTTATGCAAGATGTTATGTTCCATTTTTTAAATTCAATATTTGGTGATAGCAGAATATCAAATTGCCATCTGGGCCAACACAATAGAGGTTTCTTTTGACCACCTTTGAGCCAAGATTTAAATCCTCATGACTTTTATGATGATATTTAAAAGAAAAACTTTTCCCTTTAACACTTCTAAATCTTATATAAATGCGTACACGGATAGTTCATTTATATGAAGAAATTCAAGAGGACATGTGTCTCAGAGTTATCAGAAACATACACACTCGCCTTAAAGAGGTTGTTAGGCGTAACGGTGGCCATATTGAACATGTCTAGCAGTAAAAAACTTTCCACAAACAGTAATATTTGGTATGTAAAATTGAAATCATATTCAATTTAAAAATAATTATGTAATCCAAAATTAAAATGTGTCCACTCTTCATTAGTTAATTAGTAATATCATATTATTAGTTATATAGGTTACTTAGAATGACATAGGACACTTGCTATTTTACTTACTATTTTGAAAGTTGTAAAATGGGTATAGTCACGTCCACTCTACCCCATTATGTATAAATATGGGACATGGCACAGTACTAGGTTAATTATACTTTGATTATTGTAGATCGTGCAACACTGATGGTGGCAACATTGTCGTTGAAATGCATTATAATTTAATAAACGTATTATTAAATATAGTATATTTGGAAGATATACTCAAATTTTATATTATCTCACAAGTCAAAATCAGTATTTGTTTCTAGCTCTGAAAATCTTATAGTGCTCATTTATGTACACTCTTTTGTTGTAGCATTCTCGATTTACTTGTCTGCACTTATCATCTTATTTTTAAGATAACTTGTGATTCAATCACTTCTTTTAGCTGGGACTTTTAACTGTCACGAGTAATATCGTTTTTATTAAAATTGAATCCATGTTTATACTATAATATTTATTATTATTATTGTTCTTAAACAAATGAAATAGGCAGAGAATATGGATACAAAGTCAGATGTATTATCTGCAGAGAACTAATTTACTAGGTTCACAATAGATTAAAAAACCATCGTTAACATACACAAATTAAAATTTATGATTGATATTCTTAATTACTAAATGGATGATTGGGTGGATGAAAATATGAAGTAATTTTTATGATCTAGGTATTTTTTAAAATTTTAGTTCAAAGTATCAGTTCATTTACAATTTAGAAGAAAGTAAATAGTTTTTATTAATGTTCACAAAGGAATTAGGCTATAAGTTCAATATGGAATAGTTCACTCACCAACTTGTTTTTCGTTTTATAGTTACAAAAATATTAAATATTTACTTCCTGTATTTTAATTTATTTTTGTTCATGACTATAATTATACACTTCAAATGGTTAGAACACAAATTATATCAACTGTCTGCCTTGGTACTCCAGTTCCAATTGATTATTTGTCATTGCTGTAGCCCCCTGCCTGCTTGAGTCCTTGTTATTATACTTCTTCTTTTTTATTGTAATTCACTTAACTTCACTGCACTGTGCAGATTATTTTCTTACACTAAATGATTGAAATGGCTTATGCTATGAAATGTACTATGTGATGGATTTTTGCTCATAACTGTTTTACGTGAGGTCAGAGTTTGAAACTTATGGTATGAGCCCTGAGGGGACTTTCATATGTTTATTTACAAAGGTGGATTTCAAAACCGTTACAGTACCATTTTTTAAATTTATATAATCAGATTTATTTAAAAGTCATTTAGTAGATAGAAAATAAATTATTACAAGCAAAGAAATGAAATTTGTTTTCATCTTCAATCTTAATTCTCTTTTATCTAAATAGATGTATTTCACATTTCCAGAATCTTTCTTTCTGTGTAGTAAAGAAATCGAGTAGGTTGGTAGTTATCTGAGTAGATTAGTATTTGTTATGCTAAAATCACCTAACTGATCTAATGTTACGCCACCATTTCGAGAGGTCTATCATGTTTTCATTGGTAGATGGGGATTCCCCAAATTTCTAAGTCAGAGTTTCTTGTGTATTATTTTAATAATATGATCTTCTACAATTAGCTTTATATTCCTCTTATTACAAGCTCCTCATAAATTTTGATTTGGATCTTTTCTTTTTTTATAAAAGATGGCAGCTAGTTAATGAACTTTACAGTGCTAATATAATATAAAGAATTTTTGGAAAACATTGATCTTAACACAAGGCATATGAAGGTAATTTTTTGACCTATTATGACTAGGAATTTTATTGTTAAAAATTGAAATAAATTCAGTTAAAAATACAAATAAAATGTAAGAGCAACACCCTTTGTTTATGTTGATCTGAAGAGTTACGACAATAATTACCCACATTTCAGATGAAGATAGATAAGTCATGGATAGGATAGATAGGACATGGATTATGGTAGGACATGATGAGTGTATTTCTAGTGTAATATTTCTGAAGATTTTTCATTGCAATGTTCTTGCGTATAGCATTGTTAGGTGAAGTTAAGTTCAATTTTATTTTTATTTATTCAGTGTGTCTAATAATTTAAAATCTCAATATTTAATCAATACATATAAGATAAGTAATCGCTAAATCCAACTCACATAGAAGATTAGTATCATCTGTCTGTGATAAGTGTGTAAGTAAGAATATACTACTATGTATTCAATTGTGATCAAGACATTGATGTATATGCATCATCTTCAACAACAAGTTGCCTTTATCAGCTTGGTACATTTCTCCTCCTTCGGCATCAAGATCCTGGTCACCCTCTCACTGGCATTTATGTCTTCAAGTCTTCAGGAAATTCTTTTATACAGAATATAGTTTGCTGTACTCTATCTACAGGCCTAGTCCAGGTAAACTTTATAACTGACAAAAATTTGTACAGTTCATTTTCAGTTACATTTAATAGTTTACAAACATCAATATGGAAGTTCCAATTTTAATCGCTGTCTATAACCACTCCTAAAAATTAAGCACTTCCACCTAATTAATATCATCATCTCCCAACGTAAAATTTAAAACCAACTCTAATGACCTTTATTTTTGTTGGCAGGTGTAGAAGAATTGAAGGTGCTTAAATTTGTTGCCAAAATTGGAATGTCAAATACAAGAAGTTTGCGAATGTTTGAAAAATTAGGTTTTGTAACAGTAAGTAAATTGTTCCTTGTTAATTTACTAACTTATTAGTTATTTAATCAGTTTTATTCAGTGTGCCCAAAACACAAGTAGAAGGCAATTATGTTTGGAGAAAAACAAACCATTCCTTTAAAAATGTGATTTCATCCATATTTGATATACATAGGCCAAGTTTATAATACACGTGGAGGCTTTATTTAAATATAAACAACTATGTGGTTCATGATGGTATAGTTTTCAAATGAGTAGAAACATTATTAAGGATTGTACTATCGTTCCACCCTATCAGATATATTTACTTGCTCATTACATGAATTTATGATGTGGATAAATTTGGTAACCACACAAAATTTCTATCTCCGTTGTTTGACTGATCTTTGCATTTCATGGCCTCAAGAAACTGACAAAGTGATTTCCAACATGTTGTCATCTATGTAAGCACAATAGCAGTTACAAAAATAATTTAGGAACATGTATGATATTTGGTATAGGGGACTGTAATGTGCTCATATAGAACACTATTGAAATTCAAAAAAATTTAATTGAAATAATCAAAATTGTGGCCATTTTAAATAGTTTTTTTTTCATCTTGTATCTTATTAATCTTATAATACACTAAATTAGATAAAAATTTGCAGATTTAAATTCATGTAATGTTACCAACCCAATCTCGAGTCACTGACATAGCAAGTGTAGGCTCCTTCACATATGCACAACTTCAAGGCCCATAGGGTCGACACTGATACAAATCGAATGGAGACTTTTTATTATATATACATCAAGAAAGTAATGGTATACACAATTATAAGGTTCAGGAAACTGTGTAACAAATGTTTAAATGTGTAAAATTAAATTTGTAAGAAGTTAAGAAATTTATCTTTATGATTCAGGAAAGCAAAAGTGATGTGTTTCAAGAAGTTACTTTAGGAAAGAAGATTACTGAAGAATGGAAAACATGGTTGTGTGAACAAACTGTATATAGACAGAAGCTTGTTTAGTACAGTATTTAAAATAGATTATATTTCTTTATTTTGAATAATTAAATTATTACAACCTTTTGTATACTGGTGTCCCACAAAGAGGTTGCTACTTTTAAATTGATTTGCCATACACAGCCAGAACAAAAATGTGGAATTGAAAATAAACGTGTAATTTTTTTGTAAAAAAATATTTTTATACTTGACCATTACATTTTATTTAATTTTGTTATTAACAAGAAGGTGTGAAAGAAAAAACAATAATAAATAATCAATAAAATGTGTTGCATTCATTTTCATTCAAACTGATGTCCATAAAAACAGTGGTGCACTGAAAGCAACAAAACAAAAAAGTGTTGAAACTTTTTGAATAATTGGTGCAGAATCGGCTGGTATGATATTTATGTCAAAGATAAAACACTATTCTAGTGTATTATACCCTTTCAATTCAAGGCTTCTTTGTGCATGATATGCTTGTTATGATAATTACAACTTTGTCTATTTTCAAGCCCTGTTTGGTAAAAATGTAGCTTCATTTGAGAACGCAATTCCTTCATGTCATTCTTCATCTTCTTTATGGTGTTTAACTACTCTAGAAAAAAATTCCAATCATTTATCTGGATCATCTTCCAGAAGTCCATGAACTAAATGTTATTTTAAGATTTTTTTGGCATACATTTGTATGATGATTTTGGGATCTCAGTAGCTGATAACACTTTTCTAAGTGAATTTGGGGTATTTGAAGATTTGAGTAGTGAAGCTTTATTTGTATGCTTTAAGATTGATGGTATTTACATTTGGATAGGTTCTTTGAAAACATCTTATCATTTTATATTCATTTTAAAATGCAATAGTACAAACACAATATTTCACTTTTTGATCAATGAATAATTTATTTTTTTGAAGCTAGTTATCATGCATACACTGATAACAGGTATTGTTATTGTTGTGTGTTTAAACAACAAATGATTGGCATTGCCCCTTTAACAGCTGACTGAAAATGCAAACTTAAATAATCAAATAAAGTTTGAAAAGAGTTGGTTCTATGAACAAGATTAATTTTTATTTTGAATTCTGCCATTTAGTTTTGGTTAAACGTAAACAGTTGAAACTTGAGAGAAGTTGTTTTACATATCTATGAACATTACTGCAAAGTTTCATGTATATCTGTCACACCAATTTTAAAGTAACAAACTCTTCGTGAAATAACCAATAATATATTATGTGTGTATGCAAAAATGAAGTGTTTGTGTACTACTGTATAACAATAACCCTTTGCACGCTGCTGAAAAACTTGTAAAATATGAGAAGATGCTTTTTTGTTTTGATTTTTTTCTTTCGTTATGAATTTAATTATTTTCTGATTTTTTAAAATATGAAGGTGTTCTACAAAAAGAAAATATAGAAAAATCATTTTCTTTCTATTATTAAAAATATTTTTTTAAATAAAAATTCAAACATACTAGGCTTACATTTCTATAAATGTTGCAAAACATTTCGTATCTCTTCTGATACATGAGACTACAAAATTTTTACTGTAAATACTTGGTAAATTACTATTTACTTGGTAATCAAACAGCTGAAAAATTGTAAATATATGTAGTTATAAAAAATGCACTTTATTATTTGGCTTATTTTGTAAAAAACAACATGAGTTATTTGTGCAGTAATAAATTAATTTTATTTCTGACTGGCTAAAAAAAAATTACTAGCAATGTAAAGTACAAAGGAATTATACAATAGATAGTCATGTATATAACTAAGAATAGGAACATGTAGTTGTACAGAATCGATTTAAAAACTTACAAAATAAGTCTGATACTAAAACTATTTGCCTAAATTCTGTTGGCTGATTCTTGAACTACATATTATACAATACCTTCCAATTAGTTTAAGAGAAGCCATATTTATGACTTTGAAGCAAAGTTACACTTGGCTTGAATCCACGCCAATGCCATACAAAGGGTTAACAAATGTCATTTTATGAAGTATGATGTTATTTGTTTTACATGTGAAAATCTTGAAAGATATAAAAATTCATGTATTCAAAAGATAATCCAAAGCATGTGGAGTATTTAGGCATAGTAAAAAGGATTCTTAGCAGTCCAGTACATCGGCACATTATCGAGAACCTCACCCATGTCAACAGAAAAGCTATGTTCTGTTTGTGGTTCTCCTACTTCTGCTCTCTTATTGGAACTTAACCAGTGGGATGGAGTTTTGACTATTAATAATTATATTATTGATTGCTAATTTTTTGAGCTCATCATTTGCTCACTTTTCTTCAACTTACAATAACTCCTTTCGTTTGCATAAATGGTATCAAGAAGCAATTCCTTTTACTGTAGGTCCATTGGAAAAATGTCCAATGTCCATTGTATACTCCATTTTCCTTACAGGAATTAGAGGTTGTTCAGATGGGATTCCGCTCCAGGCCTTGATTCTAACAACATAGTTTATTCTATGATTAAACATCTCCCGACTTCAGGAAAAGTAACTTTCCTTAAAATATACAATTGTATATTTGAGGAGCAATGTTTTCCTAATGCTTGATTGGAGACTTCAGTAATTCTTCTAAAACCAGGTAAAACAATCCGAACTAGGAAATTACTGTTCCATTTCTCTCAATATTGTGCTTTGCAAGTTGCTAGAGAAAATGGTCAATCGGCACCTTGTTTTGTACCTCGAAAGTAACTGGCTGCTCTGTTATAAACAATGATGGCTTTTGACAGGGTCGATCATCTACTGGTCAGCTGGTTTCATTAGAATCTGCAACCCAAAATCCCTTTTTCTTATGTTGGACTTTGGTTTCAATGGATTTTTCCCTTGCAAAGGCTTGACGAAGAGGAATTCTGAACACTTTAAAACCATGGTGTATAAATGACAATTTTTATGTATTCAATTAACAGCACTACTGCACTGTTCCGTCTGCTGTCCTCTATTTGCTGAAAATTTTAGTATATATATGTGGCTTACTCCAAGTATGGTAACTGCCGAAAGAGCCTTTACTCTTGTTATAAATAGACTGCAATCTTAGTCAAGATTGACAGGATTTAACTTCTCTGCATCAAAAATGCAATTTATTGATTGATGATAGTTACCATCAACCGAACCATCAGTCTTATCATATCTCACTTGAACACTACTTCAAACTACTCCATCTGCTAAATTTTGTATGTTAGGTTTTTACTGTGGTGTTGTTTAACCCCTTAAGTGTTTTTTTTTTTTTTTTTGCCTAAATCAACCCAGAAATGCCTATTTTTTTATTTGATTATTTTAATGTTTGTTAACTTGGAAGTTAAAAAATAGGCATTAAAAGAAAATATAAGCAACATCAAAAGTATAAATGTCATGTTTAATATAATTTAAAAATTTTCTGCAAATACATTAAAAACACATTTACCTAACAATTAAAAAAAAGTAAAATGTAATAAAACCATTGTTAAAAATAAAAGTACACACAATAAAGATTGTTTACAGTTTCTTACTAATGTTAAGTAATTTTTTTGGGTGTGATATATTTTAAAACATGGGGCAGCACACAGCCCAACATCACATTTGCTGCACTGGTATCGCGACTCCTTGCGGACATATCGCGACTCCTTGTAAATATGATGTTCACGGCGGATCCAAAGAGAACAAAAATAAAGCGGTAGTTTTATAAGTTATGCTCTAGAGAGCATGCCAACACTATCTAGCGGCAATACTAGCAACTACAACGTAATATTACGACAGAGAACGAAATAGAATAGGGCAAGTTAAGAGCGTCGGCTTTAGCCGACAGCGGCACTTTTTATCGATATTTGTAGCATCGGCTTAAACCGACATAAACACTTAAGGGGTTAATCATGGATTGATTATAGCTGTATAGTGTACTCATCCGCAAGACCATCAGTAATTAGGAAGCTTGAGTTGGTTCATAATTTTGCCCTTCAGCTTGGTTTCTGGCGCATTTCGTTTGAACCCAGTTTCTTATTTACTCATTGAGACTGGAGAACAATCACTTTTTTAATGAAGATAGCATCTACAAATATCATATATTCGTAGTCTGCACTCTGAACTGTATCATCCATCTCACATTATTTTTAATATTTCTTTAGTTGAATAATACAAATAGCGTCAAAATTACACTCTTTGGCATTACAACTCTTAAAATTCTCAACAATATGGGACTTGTACTCCAATGTATGACTATGCTCCATGTTTTATTTCTTCATGGCTTATTCAAATGCCAAATTTTAATTTCTCTCTGTCCAGATTCATTAAGTACAATGTGTATCGACAAGAGTTTTATTGTATACTGAATATACATCGAAATCTTATCTGTTCCGATTAAAAAAGTGCTTTATAGGCTATCCTGGATATGTATTCTAAGAATCCTTTGGTTGAGGATAATCTGTGTTACATACACAGACTTCAGCTACACGAGGTCGGAGAATCATTATGCTGGGTATTGTGGGATTGTTGGCAACTCAAAAGCTGATGAAGCAGTAAAGGAAGCCACAAGTTGGATGCCAGTAATGCATCGTATTATGGTATCTGACTTACATGTAATATCTGTAATTATACATGTCTTGTTCAGTCAAATGAGGGGAAGAATGAACAAATATAATGTCTAATAAGCTCAGAAAATGCAAAGATACCGTCCTTCCGTGGAGTACATCCATGTGGGGCAGTCATTGAGAAGAAGTAGTGGTTATCCATATTCATATTGGTCTTTCCATGATTACTTATCACTATCTGATAGAACATGGGAATCCACCATAATGCCAATTCTGTTGAGTTGTTCTAAGAGTTTGGCATATCTTAATAAATTATGTTGTATTGAGAAGTCTGAACAGGACATTTGTTCTATCCAATTCTATTCAGGGGATATGAGGGACAATACTTTTTGGTAAAATTTATTTTTTCAACTTCGATTGTTGCAGAGCCTGTTTACAGCCCTGTAATATTAGTTTAGTTGTTATTTATTAACTTTTATAAAATATTCAACATTGAAAACCCTTACAGCTGTAATAGTTATAAGAATGTGCCTTTGTCGTACTTGAAGAGTACTTATTTTTATTAAGAAAATATAAAAATGATTTTAAGTTTTATTATTATTTATAAAACTATGCCAAGCTTTTTATGGGCGCCAGGAAGCGTTAGCTTACCAATTTAGAAAAGAAAGAAGTTAATTGTTATTGTTATTATTAAAATCTCTCAGGGTCGCAAGTCCTTTTAAAAGTGTACTTCAGTGGTTCTTGGTGAAATAAAAAAATCTTATTTTGTTAAGCTGAAATTGAACATAATTTATTGAATTAAGTATTAACATTTATACAAGTTATACATACATGTTCATAATATATTTCCTACTACTATTTGATATTTCCTTATCTTTTTAACTTTAAAAAGATGCCTTGAAGAGACTTAAATCCTTGTTTGTGATTCTAAAATTTGTAGTTGCAACTTGAAAAATTATTTATTAAAATGAATAGATTAAGGTTATCTGTTTGTATTATGTTGAATTTACTTTAAATAAAATTTTTTTTAGTAGACTTCTATGATTCTCAAAAAAAACAAAATAATTATTTAAAAGATTTTAAATTTATAAAAAATAATACATTGAATATAATAAATTTTACATAGATAGATAAATTTTGAGTTTCAGTGTTCATTAACACTGATTACCAGTCCGTTGTTGAAGGATATTTCTCCATGATGTCCACGTGCTAAACTGTCCGTCGGCGTTATATCAATCACATTTTTCGAGCCTTCCATTGTACTCGACTAATGTTCGTGTTTAGATTGTTTATTAACTGTTAGTCCATAAAACACTTCACGATTTTTTACGCTTACATGACTTGTCCCACTTTCGCTATTTTAGCGTGTCTAGGCACAAAACACATAGTTATCTTTTGTATGAAAATACGATTGTCTTTTATCTATTTTCATATAACACGCTACTGACACTAAACTGTTCTAAAACTCCCTCCTCTATTCAAAACTAATACTGTTTTTTTTTTTTAAAACACTTGACTACATTTTTCCAAACTCTAAGACTGATTTTAAAACATCTTATTACGTCGGATCTCCAATTCTAACTGATCTTTTTACCTCGTGGATTTTCCACTTCCCGCGATACAGGGCTCACATTTCTTACCGCACGGACTCCTCATTCAATCTTGCAACGTCTGCGATATTCGTCTCGCCTGACTTAGACACTGTTCAAATAGTTTTGTTTGACAAATCTCTTGTCTATATTTTTAACGAAACAAAACACTACCTAATTTATTATTACTAATTATGACTAATATTCTATATACATTATTTTATTTAAATTTGGAAACCTATATCTTAATTTTATATTCCCTTATTTTAACATTTACCGTTTCCCGGGTTACTTTAAATATTTAAATCTCAATATAACCATTTTTTGGTTATTTAGGTTAAAATTACCATTTTTGGTATTACAAATACCCCATCAAAGCTGTGATTCAATATATATATATTGAAACACAGATTTCTCTTTTATTTGACAAAAAAAAATTTTAACTTCAAAAAAAAAACTTTCAAATTCGGTCCCTATAGATTTCCAAAAATAAAAAAAAATTTTAGCCAACTAAGAATATTCATATAAAAAAAAAACAAAACTTTAAAATAAGAAATATTCTCTCTTAACTCACATTAATCATCTTATAATCTATTGATTCACTAAATCTACCTAATTGCATATTATAATCAATCAAACCACTTATACCCAAGTCCTATCCATCATCAAAAACCTTCATCAACTTCTTATCATTGAGCTGTCCATCACTCAACTTTTATCTTGCGACGTCAGAGTGTCTACTCCTGATTGCTAAAAGAAAAAAAAATATCTCTATCTCTTTGCCAAGATTCTAACTATTCATCTGAATATTTCTTTCACTTCAATACAATCCAAAATTAAAACTTCTCATTCTTATTTAATATCATTACAAAATTATTTACTTATTACTCAAAATTACTTCAATTTACTTTAAACCTTTTCAATTATCATCTTACATTATTATTTATTTTAGTTTAAATCCAATAATTATTTATTCTTTATCAAATTCTTAATTACTCTTTGTCTCGCTGGGATAACATGTTAGCTACTGATTTTACAATTACCAAAAACTCCTCTCTTCAACTAAAATTCAAAAATATAACATCATTATTACAAAAAAAAATCACTTATAAACTCATCTCATCTATTTCAAAATTACCTCTTTACAATTGTATCATCTTTTAGTACCTTATCTTAAAATTATTTCCATCTTATCTTTCATATTTTAATAATTCAAGTTGCATTAATCCCCAAAAAACTCTTCATCATCTATTTATGCAGACCTCGCGGGTTACCTACATATTTGTATAAATAATCTCTTTATTTCAACGTAGCTTCCTTTAAAAATCATAATAATCGTCGTTTATCCGCAGAATTCCTTAAATCTCCCTTTATTTCATTAAAATCGTCGCATATTTCCTTTATTTCATTAAAATCGTCGCATATTTCCTTTATTTCATTAAAGTCGTCGTATATTTCCTTTATTTCATCGCAGTACTCAAAAAACCTCTTAAAAACTAAAATTTACCATTAATGCAACCTAATTACTCTTTTTATAAAAGCTTATTAACAGAACAACTTCATTTTAAATACCACTTTACTCAACAATTCTGTAAAGTCATCATCTTCATATAAAACTCAAAAATTCTTTCATTTAAAACACTTCATATTAAAATCTTCTTAATCATCTATTACTTGTATACAAAAACTTCAAAAATTAAAAAAAATTATCATTGCTTTCCCAGCTAACAACGTATTTCATCAAAATCTTTAGACACCTTTATCAAATAACTTCTCACAATCATCTATTGTTTTAAATTCAAACATTATTTATTAAAAATCGTTCCTTATTTGTCTTATTCTATTAATTTCATTAAAATTTCTCCAATTATTATTAGTTTACCACCTTTCTTTTAAAAATCAAAACTTAACCTCCTTTATTCATTCTTTAACATCAAAAAACTTTAAAAAAACTTTATTATTATCTGTCTTGGCAAAACTCACATAAATTCTCTTCATATTATTATTTATTAATTATCTCTCCTTCTTTAAAAAACAAAAACTTTAACATTTTTAACTCCATTATTCATTTTACTACTATTTCATTATAAAAAACAAAAAACTTCAATATTATTATCATCTTAGCAATGCTTCTTGAAAACCACTCAATTCCTTTACAAGTCATCTTTTTCAAATCTCAAATTTATTTAAATCTAACAATATTTTGCATATAATTACTTATTTTATTATTCTTAACTTTTGTAAACAAATATCAAATACTTTTTACATATAAGCCAAGCATTATTACTCTTAATTTATTATATACATTTTAAAAATTACTATCTTTCTTACTAAAGTACTCTAATTCTGACTCGTCCGGTTTTATTTTGTATATATACAGATTGATCAGTTCTGTATACACTATACTTTATCTTTCTTCTATCATCTGTCTAAAGTATCATTACATGGAAATTCTATGTAATATTATATCAAATTATTATTGTCTTAACCGTTGTTACAAAATCTCCATCATCTTATCAAAAAAATATTTTCAATTTTACTTAAACATTTTAATTTCAAAACTGTTACAAATTTTAACTCATCATTTTCCAAAATTTACTTTTTTATCCAAATTTTAATTATTTAGTAGTCTCTTGTATATTCTCCTATTATCTCCAATATCCGCGACACTTCTTGTCGACTTAATTACACTTTGTATCCTTCTGATTACAACTTTAGACACTTACATTGAAGTCTGCATTATGATCTTCAGATGTGAGAAGGTTGAAATGCAAAATTCCTACTCAGTTCAGAATAAAGCCCACCTCACAACCTTACAACCACAATACACCTTTAATGCTGCCTACATGCTTTATTCCTAAGAATAAAACATGTTTTCGACTACCGTTACCCTGCCTTCCTCCCAATTGTTCATTAATTCCTTAAATGCATCTACACGAAGAAAATTTTAAAATTCATAAAAAATTTCATTAAAATCGTTTCATCCGAAGTTGAAATAATGTTTATTTTTACCAAGTTTATTACTAGCATCGTCGATTTTCTGTTTATGTAATCCTTTCTAGATGTTATTATTCAAATTCAAAAAGAAAATTTTATTTTTTAAAATTTATTCTAAGTCCTTTACTTAGAAATTTTACCTTCAATACTATTAAAGTTATTTAAGTAATCTACTTTTGTTCTTGTTTACTTTATTTAAAGCCAATTATCCTTTATTTAAGTAAATTTTATTCGAAAACGCAAGTTAAATTAGAATTATACGTCAAAAGTTTTTTATTTTCCTAGACAGCATTTTGGTAACACCCTATATTTCGTCTCAATGTCATGCATAGGAATTTATACCTGACTAAGGAATAAACAATCTCCCCTAGCTGTATGAAGCAATATATCTGTCTACTGATAAGAAGTGAACCTTTTAGCTCCAACTAGATTCTATTTCTCTCGTCATTATTGAATATTTTATTGAATCCACCTACTTAATATTGAATACTATTTCTTCAACGTTACTCTGAATCCTCGCTTCGAACTAACTATCTTATCTATGTCACGTTTCATAATTATTTATATTGGAATAAACAACAATTCAGAGTTATCTACTGATATAAACCTAGCGTCTTTCACTTAGCAAATACCTAAACGTTTTCTAAAACTAAACTCTTAATCATACTAGCTTGGCTTATATTTATTTTCTATATTTCTGTCTTAGCTTACAAAATTTATTAGTACACACAAATTATTAATATTCATAACTCTTAATCATTCATTATCAAACTTAAACTTACTTATTAACAAAATCTTAACTACTTTTTATTAATTATTTTAAAAATCAAGTCCGTGTGTTTATAAAATGTCCTTACATTTATTTATTCATTCCAAATTTCAATTTATTATTGTAATAATTTAAAAAAGAGATGAAGTTATCTATTTTATTTATTAATTTGTTCATTTGCTCGACTATAGGGCGCCAGGTTTGCTTTAGCATACCAATTTAGAAAAAAGTGAATTTAATCATTTATAAAATCTCTGGGGTCGCAAGCTCTTTTTACAGTGTACTCACAGTGATTCTGGGTTTCAAAAATGAAAACACTTGTCTCTGAAATATTACATAAAAATTTATTAAACATAAAACATATTAGATTCATGTAACAGAAATAAAAAAAAGAAAAATTTATATAAGACATCTTACATCCTATCAATATTACTATCATTTGAAAAAGAATCTAATCAAATTATATTAATAACTTTAAGTTATTTAGTTGCAACTCCAAAAAATAATGAAAAAAGATTTTACTTTACTTCTCATAGCAAATAATTTAATTATAAAATATATAATTTTTACTGAAATTGAGAATTAGTTTTATTAATAAAACAAATAACTTTATTTGATCATATTATTTTACTTAAAGACTCCACAACTAACACATTGAATCTTATTAATGAAATACATAATTTTATGATATCAAATATATATCTTGAAAGTATATAAAAAGTTCTAAATTGTTCAAAGTACATATATATGGTTAAATAATGAAAGTCTAAACGTGTTATACCAAATCACGTTATGTTCTTTATAAAAAAAACACTTTTCCTCGAAGGATGATTCGTGTCTTTCCATGTGACTGCGTGCTAATTTTAGAGATGCTTTGTCCACTATCAACGAATTGTCTTTTGTTCATCGCTCACGAGATTTATTTTGTTGTACATGTATTACAACCAATTATTAATGTCTTATGCTAACTTTAATTGTTCCATATATCTTATAGAAGAGTTCTTTATCGAGAATTCGAAAATCACGTGGCAGCGATTGCACAACATAACTAAAATTTGCAAGTTATTATGCTTTTTCATTTAAAAGTTTATTTATTGAAAACAATATTGTCTTAGCACTTTTGAAATTGTTAATACACCATGTCTTTCACAAATTTAACTTCTGAACACATTTTTTAATGTTCTAACAGAAACTCGGAGAACTGCCATTCATAGGTCTTAGAGCAACTAGCCCCAAACGAAGACTGATCTAAGCACGAGATTTTTCTCTCTTCCGCAAGAGAGCTGTTCCGGTAAACGTTACCAAAGTTCAACATACTCCCCACATAACACAAAATTTTACATATTCTATTTATAAAAAACAAATTATACTAAAATTGACATTATTACATATTTGGTTTTCTTGAAAATCTATTTTTCTTTTATTTATGAAGTTATTGAATAAAATTATGATTTGAACAGCCTGTTTTCGGCGCTAAACCGCGGATTTTAAATCTATTACAAATTATGATTTTTCACATCACCACAAAACCCCACAAAAAGATTTGTATTACAATACAATTATTGTACTATAAATCTTTTTTATATATATAAACTCAATTCGAAAGAAAAACCCAAAATGTGAAAAATTTTTCAATAGATTTTCAAGATTCCTTATTTCAGCAGTTAAGGACCTCATAAAGAAAATAAGTATCACTAGTATACCTAATTTAAGAAAGATTCTCTTTTTACATAAAAACTAAAAAATCTATTTGCTAAAATCCTTATTTCACTATCTCAATTTATTTGAGTCATCATAACTCATAAATATTAAAATATACGAATCAATTAGTGCTAAGCCTTATCTTTATTTATCCAATAAAACCCATCATCAGTTTCCTTTCCAACCTCGTTGGCGGAAACTTTCCATCAACATTTTTTTTGTTGACAGGATCCCGTCACTCAAAGCTTATCTCCCAGACAGCCGTCTATATACTTTTTCTACGTCTCATCCTCTTTGCCAAGACGACATTTCTACATCCTTTGAAAATCTACCTTTGACTCTAGATATTCATCTGAATCATTTTTTAATTAAACACAATTACAATTTAAAACCTCTCATTTTAATTAACATTTTTACGAAATTATTTACTTATTACTCAACATTACTTCAATTCACCTTAAAACTTTTCAATTATCATCTTATATTATTACTCATTTTAATTTAAACCCAATAACTATTTATTCTTACTTAAAATCTCAATTCTCTTTTGTCTTGCTGGGATAACATGTTAACTACTGATTCTACAATTACCAAAAGCTCTTTTCTTCAACTAAAATTCAAAATATAACATCATTATTACAAAAAATATAAACTCACTTACAAAACTCATCTATTTATTTCAAAATTACTTCTTTACCATTGTATCATCTCTCAGTATTCTATCTTAAAATTATTTCCATCTTATCTTTCATATTTCAATAATTCAAGTTGCATTAATCCCCAAACAAATTCTTCATAATAAAAAACTCCTTATTATTTACCTATATTTTATTTCATAAATAATCTCCTTATTTCAACGTAGCTTCCTTTAAAAAATCATAATAATCGCCGTATTTCGTAGAATTCCTTAAATCTCCTCTTGTTTCATTAAAATCGCCGTATTCCTCTTTATATATCATCGCAGTACTCAAAAAACCTCTTAAAAACTCAAAAATTACCATTAATGCAACCTAACTACCTTCTTTATAAAAGTTTATTAACAGAACAACTTCATTTTAAATACCACTTTACTCAACAATTCTGTAAACTCATCATCTTCATATAAAAACTCAAAAATTCTTTCATTTAAATTACTTCATTAAAATCTCCTTTGTCATCACTCACTTAAATACAAAAAACTTATAAAAAATAAAAAAATTATCATTGCTTTCCCAGCTAACACCGTATTTCATCAAAATCTTTAGACACCTTTATCAAATAACTACTTAACATCATTTATTATTTCAAATTCCATTATTATTTATTTAAAAAACACTACTTATTTATCCTTTCTATAAAATTCATTAAAATCTCTCTACTTATTATTAATTTATTACTCCTTCCTTTAAAAAACAGAAACTTAGCCTCCTTTACTCACTATTTAACATCAAAAAAACTTAAAAAAACTTAATTATTATCTGTCTTGGCAAAACTCACATAAATTCTCAAACTTTACACAACTATTCTTCATATTTTCAAATCACAAATCACTTAAAACTAACTATTTTTCATCTTATCATCTAATCAATAATCCTTAATATTTATAACATCAAAACATACAACTTATCGTTTTACAATTTAACATCTAATTACCTATTCTAATCAGCTAATCAACATTTTTACAGTTTTATAAAACTTTTAACTTCATTCCATAAAAACTCTCCTTTTGTCACGTCCGGTTTATTCTTACATATACAGATCGATCACTTCTATATATCCTACAATTTGTTTTCAATCAACATCTGTCTAAAATTTGTTACATGAAGTTTTTCATGTAATAATGTCACACTTTTTTATGCATTTTTCTTTCTAACCTCTCCTACAACAGTTCTTCTAACCGCCTACTTTATACCGTGCATACTTCTAATTGCTCTTTAGACTCTTACACAGAGTAACATGTTGCGACGTTGAAATGTGCAATGGTTGAATGCAATATCCCTACTTGATTCAAGATAAAACCCAAAACACATCCCTATTTCACAACACACCCTCTTATGCAGTCTCAGAATGCCTTATTCTTATGAATAAAACATTCTATTTTAACTACACAAACGCTCAGCCATCCACCCAATGTTCATGTACTCCTTAAATGCATCTACACGAAGAAAATTTTAAAATTCATTAAAAATTTCATTAAAATCGTTTCATCCAAAGTTGAAAAAATGTTTATTTTACCAGTCTTATTATTAGCATCGTCGATTTTCTGTTTATGTAATCCTTTCTAGATGTTATTATTCAAATTCAAAAAGAAAATTTTATTTTTAAAGTTTATTCTAAATTCTTCACTCAGAAATTTACTTTTAATTCTATTAAAGTTATTTAAGTAATCTACTTTTGTTCTTGTTTACTTTATTTAAAGCCAATTATCCTTTATTTAAGTAAATTTTATTTGAAAACACAAGTTAAATTAGAATTATACGTCAAAGGTCTTTTATTTTCCTAGACAGCATTTTGGTAACACCCTATATTTCGTCTCAATGTCATGCATAGGAATTTATACCTGACTAAGGAATAAACAAGTCCCCTCGATATGAGACAATCCTTATCTGTTTACTGATAAGACATGAAGACCTTTTGGTTCCAATACGATCTGCAAATGAATCTCAACTCTCTCTCATCATATTTTATTGAATATTTAATATTGAATCCACCTACTTAATATTGCATATTTTTTCTTCAACGTTACTCTGAATCCTCGCTTCGAACTAACTATCTTATCTATGTCACGTAAAATCAATATTTATTCCTTTCATAAACATACAGAGTTACTTACTAACAATCTTGCAGCTCCAATGATCCTCTCATCTAGCTAATCTGTTTTCGTCACGTTTTCTAAATATTAAGATCTTAATAAACATATAAAGTTGTTTACTGCTATAATCCAGCGTCTTTACTTTACAAATACCTAAACGTTTTCTAAAACTAAACTCTTAATCATACTAGCTTGGCATATAATTATTTTCTATATTTCTGTCTTAGCTTACAAAATTTATCAGTACACACAAATTATTAGTATTCATAACTCTTAATTATCTATTTTCAAACTTAAACTTACTTATTAACAAAATCTTAACTACTTTTTATTAATTATTTTAAAAATCAAGTCCGTGTGTTTATAAAATGTCCTTACATTTATTTATTCATTCCAAAATTCAATTTATTATGACTCAATTATAAATTATACATTTTTTTTTCGATGGTTCCCCGATTGGTGAAAGATTTTAAAATACATGATTGAATTTTTTAACATACTTTTAATGTTAAATACTGCTTCTAGCTTAGATAGTTTTCCTAGGCTAGTCTTCACAACAGACCCTTTCCTAACAAAAGATCCCACTTTGTTATTGTCTCGGAGTATTGACAAAATACCTTTCTCTTTCTCCCTCTCAGGCATACCATCACCCCTCCTTCTCTCAAACAACTCAGAATCTACTGACCTAATTTCAACATCCGTTAGTTTAGGAATTCTAACCCCACCATTCTTATACATCATCACAAAGCCTTCCTTTACTATTTCTACATTTTTACTTTCAAGATTATATTTAAAGTTAGATTTCTCACAAAAACTTTTAATTTCTTGTTCTTGGGTTTGAAAGATACTCTTAAATTTTATCATTACATAATTTTCAAACTCTACATTTTTATGACCCACTTGTTTTTTAAAATAAACAGCTGATACCTTCGTTATTAGATTATTTACTTTTACTTTGTTTTTCAAATTACTTATACCTATTCCAACCCCACCAAACTTATTCACTTCAACATTACTTGTTATCTCTAGATTTACCTTGTTACCTAACCCATTATTCATTATTTTAGAAATTTCTTGAACACAATCATTCACACAATTGTCTTCAATTATTATTAAATCATCTGACATGTTATTTATTTCATTAAAACTGTTAATTTCAATTTCAGCTATTGCTTGATTTAAATTGTTATCTAAATTATTAATATTTTCTACCAAAACACCTTCTACACTATTAATCTGTTCAAATTCCACTTTTTTCTCACAATAGCTTAATTCAAATTCTACTTTATTATTAGTTTCCGTTACATTAATTTCCATTTTAAGATTCTGTTCAGATTTTACATAATTTGGTTTTAATTCAACCCTCATTTCTTCAAATTTTTTACACATTGCTTCTTTTAAATCTAAATTATCTTGTCTTAGTTCTAATTTACTCTGTTTCAGGTCATTATCTATTTTATCAAGTTTAACATTATTCTGTTCAAGTTTAATATTAAAATTCTCTAGTTTTTCATTAATTTCTAGTTTATTCTGATCAAATTTATTACTTATTTCTAATCTACTTTGTTTAATATCATTACTTATACATTCAAATTTTTTATCATTTTCCACATTACTCTGATCAATTTTATTATTTATCTTCAAACTGCTTTGTTCAAATTTATTTACTAACAATTCATATATTTTCTCCATGCTCATACCTTGATCATTATTTGTTCTACCCCCATTTACTCTATCCTGCTCAATTACACTAACCTGTTCCATTACCCTAACCTGTTCATCCCTTGATTCCTTGTCTAAATTTTCTTCTACAGTTTCTACTCCTAACATTCCTACCATTTCTTTATTGATATCTTCACACTGTTTTTTACTCTTTAGAATCCCATCACTATCAAACCCATTAAAATCCGAACCTGAACTACTATTCGCGTTCACACTTGAACGTCTACTATTACTACTACTACTTATTTCTTGATCTAAACAATTTTGTGCAAATTGTTCATTTGTTTGCTCATTACTTTGCGATTCCTTCTGTAAATTATCAAAAATATCCCCCGTAAATTCCAATGGCTCTATATTATTTAAAGAATTTTGATTTCCTAATCCTACCTGTTCATCACTATTATTAACATTTACAATTTCTAACTCCATTTTTATCTTATTATATTTAACACAAAAAATTTTTAAAAAAGAATCTTTCTTATTATGATAGAGAGAGTCCTTACCTTGATTTTAAGAGTTCTCATTACCAAAATCACTGTTTATTTCGACTAAAAAGGCCCTCAGTTGAGGCGACATTTGTAACAATTCAAAAAAGAGATGAAGTTATCTATTTTATTTATTAATTTGTTCATTTGCTCGACTATAGGGCGCCAGGTTTGCTTTAGCATACCAATTTAGAAAAAAGTGAATTTAATCATTTATAAAATCTCTGGGGTCGCAAGCTCTTTTTACAGTGTACTCACAGTGATTCTGGGTTTCAAAAATGAAAACACTTGTCTCTGAAATATTACATAAAAATTTATTAAACATAAAACATATTAGATTCATGTAACAGAAATAAAAAAAAGAAAAATTTATATAAGACATCTTACATCCTATCAATATTACTATCATTTGAAAAAGAATCTAATCAAATTATATTAATAACTTTAAGTTATTTAGTTGCAACTCCAAAAAATAATGAAAAAAGATTTTACTTTACTTCTCATAGCAAATAATTTAATTATAAAATATATAATTTTTACTGAAATTGAGAATTAGTTTTATTAATAAAACAAATAACTTTATTTGATCATATTATTTTACTTAAAGACTCCACAACTAACACATTGAATCTTATTAATGAAATACATAATTTTATGATATCAAATATATATCTTGAAAGTATATAAAAAGTTCTAAATTGTTCAAAGTACATATATATGGTTAAATAATGAAAGTCTAAACGTGTTATACCAAATCACGTTATGTTCTTTATAAAAAAAACACTTTTCCTCGAAGGATGATTCGTGTCTTTCCATGTGACTGCGTGCTAATTTTAGAGATGCTTTGTCCACTATCAACGAATTGTCTTTTGTTCATCGCTCACGAGATTTATTTTGTTGTACATGTATTACAACCAATTATTAATGTCTTATGCTAACTTTAATTGTTCCATATATCTTATAGAAGAGTTCTTTATCGAGAATTCGAAAATCACGTGGCAGCGATTGCACAACATAACTAAAATTTGCAAGTTATTATGCTTTTTCATTTAAAAGTTTATTTATTGAAAACAATATTGTCTTAGCACTTTTGAAATTGTTAATACACCATGTCTTTCACAAATTTAACTTCTGAACACATTTTTTAATGTTCTAACAGAAACTCGGAGAACTGCCATTCATAGGTCTTAGAGCAACTAGCCCCAAACGAAGACTGATCTAAGCACGAGATTTTTCTCTCTTCCGCAAGAGAGCTGTTCCGGTAAACGTTACCAAAGTTCAACATACTCCCCACATAACACAAAATTTTACATATTCTATTTATAAAAAACAAATTATACTAAAATTGACATTATTACATATTTGGTTTTCTTGAAAATCTATTTTTCTTTTATTTATGAAGTTATTGAATAAAATTATGATTTGAACAGCCTGTTTTCGGCGCTAAACCGCGGATTTTAAATCTATTACAAATTATGATTTTTCACATCACCACATTATGACTCAATTATAAATTATACATTTTTTGCGATGGTTCCCCGATTGGTGAAACATTTTGTAAAATATAACCTGCTTTCTTAACTTAATTACAACGTTAAATACTTCTGTCCACATGGACAGTTTGTCTACCATAGTCATCACAACAGACCCTTTCCTAACAAAAGATTCCCCTTTGTTATTGTCTCGGAGTATTGACAAAACACCTTTCTCTTTCTCCCTTACAGACATATCTACATTTCTCTTTCTCTCAAACATCTTAGAATCTACTGACCTATTTCTGTCATCTGTCAGCTTAGCATTCCTAACCTTATCATACTCCTTTGCTTTTACAAAAATCTCTTTCACACACCCATTTTTATATTCACATTCAACATTATACTGTTCACTAAAACTTTTAATTTTTTTCTCTTGAATTTTAAAAATACTTGTAAATTTCAACATTACGTAGTTCTCAAAGCTTACAGTGCTACAAAAGTTTTGCCTTTTTACACAAACAGCTGACTCTTTTATTATTACATCATTTATCTTACTCACACATTCATTTACTTTAATTTTACCCTTGTTATTTAAATCACTTACAATCTCTCTAACCCCATCAAAATTGGTAACCCCATCATTTTTCTTAATTTCAACATTACCTGTTAACTGTTTTAACTCATTGTTCTCCATAGGCTCATCCTGACACATTTCATCTTTCTTAAATTCTAATTTCATCTCATTGTTACTTAATCCATTGTTTACTTGTTCAAAAACATAATCATTCATACAAATATTCTCTATTATTTCAGTTTGATCATTTTTAATAAAAACTTTTAATTGGAAGTTAATTTTTTCTTTTACAGCTAATCTATTTAACATTTTATTATAAACTTCATTTCTTACTTTGAGAACAGCATGTAACATTTTAATTATTTCCTTTAACTCTAATTCTTTATTTATTCCACCCCTTCCTAATTCTTTATACCAATATTCATTTAAATCATCCCTACTTATTTCTATACACCATAGTTCAGTTCTATTACCCAAATCATCCAATTTCAAATCTTCCTTCCTAAAACATTTACTAACTTTACCAAAATACTTATCAGCTTCTTTTTTCATAATTTTAAATTCTACCATTACTCTGTCTTTCTCACTTATTAAATTATTATTAATTGTACCCTCCATTTTTAATTATTATTATTATTTAAACTTTAAATTTAGAATTAGTTATTTTAAAATTACTTATCTACTTATTATAAAAAAAATTTTAGAGAGAACATTCTTATTTTTATATTGACTATGAATATTCTTACCTTTTTGATAAGAATTTCTAATCCACCAAGAAACCACTGTTTTTTCGACTTATATTCTTATATTTCTCAATATAAGAATACAGCCCCACGTTGGGCGCCACTTGTAATAGTTATAAGAATGTGCCTTTGTCGTACTTGAAGAGTACTTATTTTTATTAAGAAAATATAAAAATGATTTTAAGTTTTATTATTATTTATAAAACTATGCCAAGCTTTTTATGGGCGCCAGGAAGCGTTAGCTTACCAATTTAGAAAAGAAAGAAGTTAATTGTTATTGTTATTATTAAAATCTCTCAGGGTCGCAAGTCCTTTTAAAAGTGTACTTCAGTGGTTCTTGGTGAAATAAAAAAATCTTATTTTGTTAAGCTGAAATTGAACATAATTTATTGAATTAAGTATTAACATTTATACAAGTTATACATACATGTTCATAATATATTTCCTACTACTATTTGATATTTCCTTATCTTTTTAACTTTAAAAAGATGCCTTGAAGAGACTTAAATCCTTGTTTGTGATTCTAAAATTTGTAGTTGCAACTTGAAAAATTATTTATTAAAATGAATAGATTAAGGTTATCTGTTTGTATTATGTTGAATTTACTTTAAATAAAATTTTTTTTAGTAGACTTCTATGATTCTCAAAAAAAACAAAATAATTATTTAAAAGATTTTAAATTTATAAAAAATAATACATTGAATATAATAAATTTTACATAGATAGATAAATTTTGAGTTTCAGTGTTCATTAACACTGATTACCAGTCCGTTGTTGAAGGATATTTCTCCATGATGTCCACGTGCTAAACTGTCCGTCGGCGTTATATCAATCACATTTTTCGAGCCTTCCATTGTACTCGACTAATGTTCGTGTTTAGATTGTTTATTAACTGTTAGTCCATAAAACACTTCACGATTTTTTACGCTTACATGACTTGTCCCACTTTCGCTATTTTAGCGTGTCTAGGCACAAAACACATAGTTATCTTTTGTATGAAAATACGATTGTCTTTTATCTATTTTCATATAACACGCTACTGACACTAAACTGTTCTAAAACTCCCTCCTCTATTCAAAACTAATACTGTTTTTTTTTTTTAAAACACTTGACTACATTTTTCCAAACTCTAAGACTGATTTTAAAACATCTTATTACGTCGGATCTCCAATTCTAACTGATCTTTTTACCTCGTGGATTTTCCACTTCCCGCGATACAGGGCTCACATTTCTTACCGCACGGACTCCTCATTCAATCTTGCAACGTCTGCGATATTCGTCTCGCCTGACTTAGACACTGTTCAAATAGTTTTGTTTGACAAATCTCTTGTCTATATTTTTAACGAAACAAAACACTACCTAATTTATTATTACTAATTATGACTAATATTCTATATACATTATTTTATTTAAATTTGGAAACCTATATCTTAATTTTATATTCCCTTATTTTAACATTTACCGTTTCCCGGGTTACTTTAAATATTTAAATCTCAATATAACCATTTTTTGGTTATTTAGGTTAAAATTACCATTTTTGGTATTACACAGCCTGTAATATTTTAATTGTCCTTTTTTTATGTTAATTTATATTTTTAACTTTTTGTAGACTTCTTTGCACCCATTGTAACTTGTTATGTTGTTGTATATTAAACTTTATCAAAGTTTATGATTGTTAACCAGTTTATTGCTGTTAAATTTTGTTCAAATTTTATGTTTTTGTTTTTAATCTTTTGTTATATTTTTATTAGATTTATGTTGAGGATATTTTAAGCTCTTTGTTTCCAAAGGCAATGATGACCGTGATGGTTTTTCATCTTAAAACAAAACAAAAAATACATATATATTTTTTAATATTTATCTATGCACACAAACTCTCATAACACTGAACTACAATTGATCAGTGTAATGTAGTAGTGGTAGTATTGGTAGTAGTATAGTAATTTAATGTTGAAGGCCTTTGGGTCATCTCAATTCTCTTTTCAATCTCCCAGTATAGTTGTGGAATGTCCATTGTAGATCTAATATTTTGCATTCATCCAGATGTACTGTATTCATTACTGTCCCTGCCTTCATGCACAGTTTGCATTCTTAAGATAGTGCTAACTTTAATTTATATAGAGGTGCTTCCAGGCAGTCATGGACAGTAAGCATTCTAAATTCTGTCATTTCTCTTTCCTCTTTAGGTGATCAAGGATTTGGAGTTCCGTAGTCAATAATTGTGACCAAGATTTTTTTAGCGCGTAATTTTTATATGATTCCAGAATGTTTGTCCTGACTATCTGGTTTATCATACGCCTTATACAGTGGCAAGTTACTGGATTGTTGAATGTTTGTACAATTTTAGTGGCTTTTTGACTAGGTAATCTGCTTTTTCATTCCTACTAATGAGACTGTATCAACTGAAAAAATCTTTTATTTAGTGATTAGTTTTCACAATTGTTGATCATTATAGTGAACTTAATTAAACTCCGAGCATTAAATCCAGAGTATGGATTTTTTTCCTAAATAACCTATCAATAAACTGATATGGAGTAACTATATGACCGAGACGTGTAATAGGGTTTTTGCAGGGATGCATATGTTAAAAAAAAAATGCAAGAGATCTGTACATAGGTTATCACGTCATAGTAATATCTCTAATATTTCCATATTTAACTTATTGTAGCAACGTAGTCAGTGACATGTGTTCAGCAACAGATTACAGTAAGCACAAAATTACTGTATACATTATATTTTTTACCTAAAACATGATGCTCATGTTTCTACTTATTATAAAACTCATAACATCTTAAAACGTCATAATCTATGTTCATATCATACTCTGATATCACATTCTGTTCTACAAACTAGAGTCCAGTGTTAACTGGTGGAAAAGTTTGTGCTTCCAACATAACTACAAATAAGAAGAGATTCTAATATGTTTGCCATACCATTGTACCACACTATGATGTTAACGAATAATTGTTTATTGTGCCTCCTTGCTGTCTGTGGAATTCACTGCCAGACACAATTAAGTATCCAACTGCTGTGTCCAGTTTTAAAAAAACTGTTGTCTTATTTATTTGTACAAGCAGTATGACTCCATGTACCCCAGTTTAAGATGTCCTTCAGTGTATGTTTATTGTTTTAGTTGTTGGAATAATAATTATTAGAGACAATAATGTCAATTATAATAAAAATGTAAATTATTTTGAAAGAATGAATTTTTTGGATTTTATAATTAAGTATAAATTGTTTCAGTGTTATATTTTTTATAATTTCTTGTGTTGCTGTTAGGTGGAAGATAGGTTTTGCCTCTAAAATAAAAGTCATTATATATCTATATATCCCTTTATATAGTTTAGTAATGAGCATATATCTTGGATGTAATTATTAAGATAGGTTCAATAATAATTTATTTTGACGTGAAGTGTAATGAATCAGCTGTTATTAAATTTGTAAATTTAGTTGCTAGAGTAACGGATGTAATAGTTGGTCGAAACATTTAATAAAAATATTTTTCTTGCTGACAGTTTGCTTAATGTTAATAGCTTGGTGTATGTAAACACAGTTATTCCCTCTTTGATACCTCAACAATTATTGTAGTAGGATTGGATTGCCACAAAAATTATAAAAATCAACTGGCTAGAAGTGCAGAAAAGAAAATAAATAGGTACCATTTTAGTATAACAAATTTATTACTTTTTTTCAATTTATTTTTTATTTTAACAAGATATCTTAAACTACATAATTCTTACTATACTCTTTGTCATGTCAGGTTATGAGCTTTTCTATATTTATTCATAGAATAATACTGTTTGTAATAATTCTACTGTCTCAAAGCATTTTTGACATTGTATATAGCGCTGGCCAGCTAAAGTTTGCTTCTGATGCAGAAACAAGTGGTAGTCGCTTGGCGCCAAGTTGAGCTGTAAGGTGGATGCTCCCGTTACTCCAAGCTATTATATTTGTCTTAAAAAAGCGCCTCTATCGTCTTTTTGCATAAAAACTTAAAAGCACTATCAAGTACTTTTTTTGATTGACTAATTGATACATTTACTATGTTAACACTAAATAATTAGTTTACACAAGTTACAATAGGTAGCAAAATCAGACTACATTTTCGGCACCCATTGTGAGCACAGTTTCCGATCACCTAAACAGACACAACATGTGATTTCTTCTTCATGACATTTGAAGAAGAACAAACATGTGAAGAGAACTTCAAACATGTGAAGAGAACTTCTTGACATTTGAGGAAATTTCAGAAAGAAAGGATATCTTAAATTGGTGAATTTCTTCATCTACTTTTGTTATCAAATCTTTGTTAATGAAAGATCTACCACTCATTGCATCTTCACCATGTGTTTCACAAATCTGTAGATTAGTAACTGTGGTTTAGATATTCCTTGCATTTAAAAACTGATAACATGCTGTATTTTACAATCTGAAAGGTTTTGAATAGAGTGAACCATTTTGTTTGATCCAAAACATAATGAAAATACACTCTAATATAGTTGTAATGGAATTTGTAGAAAGTCAATGAGGTGGAGAGTAGTGCACATATGCAGAGTGGCTTTACAGTGAAACGGTACTTCCTTCCAGAACATGCCTCATACATATAATATCATAGGTACATAAATTAAAATAACTCTTATAAGTTTAATATATATTTCAACCAGATACGCAAAAAGAATTATAATAAACATTAGGTTAGTTAGGTGGAGCTGGAGCTGGAGCTGGTGCTGGTGCTGGAGCTGGAGGTGGAGGTGGTTGCTCTGTACCTGTTGTTGGAGGTTTATTCCCATCTTCTTCTCCTTCTACAGTCTCCTCAGTTCCTTCTAAAAGCATTGCCTTTTTCTCTTCCTAAAATATCATATAAATAGACATCCATTTTAATGTATGTTTACACTTTAATACATGTGTTAGAACATGTCAAATTTACAAATTATGATAAATTTTATTCTTGGTCATATTTTCCCTCGCATTGTCTATTAGTTTTTATCATATATTTGATGAAAACACACATAGGCTATATAGAGAGTGAGTTTAAAATGTATTGGTTTATATTTTTGATATTGTTTAATTAGAAGTTTGGCATCATTTTATGCATATGAAAAAAACTAATACACAACATTTTGAGAGTATATATCAACCCTCATTATCAATTTTTACACAACAACCTAACCTTGCACATGTCTATGTTGAAAACTAATACTAGTAGTAATCTATGAAAGGAACCCAGACCTGAGCAGTAAAAATATCATAGATTAAATACAAACATAATAAGGAAAACTAAAAGCCATTGAAGGAACGGCAAACAACTGACCAAGGATTATGTGTCTTAACGGTTTATTGGAGTAAACAATCTTTCTTCAAGTATGAAATTCTAGATTTAGATATAAACAAAAACAAACTGAACAAAAACATTGTACAGATGTTCTAATACTCAAAACTAAAGTAGAAGCAACCAAAAAATATTAATCACTGTCCCCCCCCCCCAAATATTACAATATTAATTACACCATCTTCAAAGATTGATTTCGTTTTTTAAAATTGGTCCAAATAATGTTTGTAAAATTATTGTGAAATATTAAGGATTAGTGTTCCAAACCATTAGGATTCATTTGGTATTTTCCAATTTACTGCACACCATTATCTTTTAGATAGACTGATTCAGCAATAAACCTACATATTTTATCAACATTATTAAAAATCTATTTTATGTTTTGGTGATATTTGACCTTAAATGATTTTTTAAATTACTGGAGATAATAACTAATATGTTATGTTAAGTCCTAAGTAGCTACAATGAGCAAAATTTAATCAACATTATTAGAGACAATTTTGATAGGATCATAATTTTATTTTTATAGTAGTTACCCTCACTTTTCTTAAAACAATTTCAAAACTTATGTCAGTCTTAAATATCATATTCGACTATAATTGGTCCATTTGTTTTACCCTCTACAAGAATGCACAGACCACAGATAGCTTTTCAAGGAAAAGAAACTTTTTAGACTAAGGATACCACGAAACGGATGTAGCAGCAATTGATATTTTTCACAATTGAATATCTTTCTCTGTAAGAAAGTTAAAAAAGCGCAAAACTCAGCAACTAACACTCATAATATAATATCTATGACTTACTTCATCAATAATAGTAAAAAAGTCAGTTTCAGCAGTTCGAAGCAAATTATCTGCAGCAGACATAGCTAGTACTGTAGGTCTAGTGTCTCTAGATGTTGCACTATGTGCTTCACTTTGTCTGGTACGTACTCGTAAACGGATTTCTCGCATTTTACCTTCAATAATTTTTTCCCTTCGACTTTCTCGCTCAAACATCTATACATTACAAAAACAAAAAACAATCCTATTATATAAGTTATTACAAACTTAGTATATAGTATTGATAAAAATTAAATTTATTTTGTTATTGGGGAGGGTGGGGGGCAGTTGTAGTAGTTGTACAGAATATCCAAACTAAATATTCAGAAAATAAGCATGATGCAATTATTATTTTTTATACATTCTTAATTAATATTCTACTTACAAATATTTGCTTCATACATTTTTCTAATAAAAGTTCAAGGTCTATAATTTTAATTTGACTTTTTCGTATCGTAGAAAGTTGGGGTTGGTCTCATTATCTGCGACTTTTTCCTTGTTTTTTAAGGTAACAGCATCTTGTTTACTCTTGCTTTAATAAAAAAGAAAAAAGAGCATGAAATAGAGATCCCTTACTTACTTTGTGTTACAGCTCTAGATGGGCTTTGTCTTCATCTTCATCTTCATCTCTCTACACTGTACCTTTTCCACCATCTTCCATTATCCCTATTCATGTCTTCTTCTATATCCTGTATCCATCTTTTCCTTGGCCTTTCATATCTCCTTTTTTCTTTTATTTTACCCTGTAACAATTTTTTTTGTATTCGTTCTTTACCTATGAGTTCCATATGTTTTAACCATCCCAGCCACTGAAACTATACCAACCTCACTATCTCTGCTCTGTAGTATATCTTCAATTTCTCTGTTTATTCTTATTCTCCTTCTTTCTTCCTTTCTAATGGGGGCTTATTTCCTTTTCATAATTTAAATACCCCATACCCTTGAATATTCTAATCGTGTCAAAGTTGAAAGAAAACTAGATTTGGTCAAGATTTATTCAGGAAAGATCTAACCCAAGATTACATGAAGATCATAACTTGGACATCCTAGATTACATGCTCAGTTTTGCAGAAATTTTACTTATACAAGCCGCCATGACTCAAGCCAGTAGATAGTCTGACCTTAAAAACAAAAACAATAAGGACCATGTGGGCTGCCATGTCACCGCTGTGACAGTGCTTGACACCGTTAGTCTTCTGCAGTTACATTAATATTATGTGCTCAGAAAAATCATAGATATTCCTTTTAATTTTCACAGTTGCAAAGAGCATAATTTAATGAACAATTTTAAAAAATACATCCATAATTCCTTCCTTGTAAACAAATCATCATAACTTTATCAAAGAAAACAAAATATCCCGACAAAATAAATAAATGCATGAAACTTCCATTAAAACTAATATTTATTTTTGTACTGGGTACTATTTTTACAAGGAAAATAATTATTTCAGCGAAAAAATCTTTAAAAATAAATGTCAGTACCACTAACATAATGATAATATATCAGTTAGACTAAACATGCTTAAATTATTATAACAAAAAACTATATTTTAACTTATAAAAAAACCTCACACATATAATAAAACTACTTATTTATGGAACTCTTAGCAATGAAAGACATAGGGTAATCTCTTGTAGGAACTGTTCGAATTGATGACCTCACACTACTCTTGTTCTCATATTACCGGCTATTAACCAACATACTTGTTTCATAATGCATAGTCGCATAGTGAAAGTAGTACAGTAGAACCTCTTTAATCCGAACCCCCATAATCCGAACGTCCACTAATCCGAACACCGATGAGAGGAAATTGCCTAAAGTAAACGTCATTCCTTCATCAAACGCACTATACACAGATGACGTAAATGTCGTCCTTCATTGAACGCACTATATGGAATGCCCACTAAACTAGGTCACTCCGATATCCCCTCCCTTATTCTCAACACTACAGTAAATATTTTCCTCTCAGTCACTCTGTGTTGTCTGTTGTCACAGTGAACAGTTGTTTTTCGGAGTGAGTACGTGTTTAATTTACATCTGAGTAGTGTACAGTACTGTATCTTAGTTGTAGATTACGTAACAGTATGTTATGATTATTGTAATTGTGCATTACTGTACTGTATCTAGTGTTGTATAGTGTGTAGATTGTTTGTCAATAACAGTGACCGAGTACAGTAAACTAAAATGGCATCAACATCATCCCTGAAACGGAAACATAACACTTTAAGCATGGAAAAGAAAATAGAAATCATAGAAAGACTTAAGAAATGTGAAAGTGGTGCGTCATTAGCCAGTGAATATAGTGTAGGTAAATCAACAATTACCAAATTAAATCCAAACAAGATGCCATAATGCAGTACGCATGTAAACAAGATAGTAATAAAGGACCTAAAAATAGGGAAACCTTAAAAACAGCCAATAAACTGGCTGTTGAGGATGCGCTATATTTGTGGTTCACACAAAGAAGGTGCTTGGGTGAACTAATATCAGGTCCAATTCTTTGCGAAAAGGCTCTTGATTTCAATAAAAAAACTCAACGGGCCTCTTGACTTTAAGGCTAGCAGTGGCTGGCTGAGTAAATTTAAGCAACGGCATAGAATAAGACAGCTCGATGTTCAAGGGGAAAGCTTATCTGGTGATGCTATGGCTGCAGAAGCATTAGTAAAAACATTTAAAGAAACTGTAGATGTTAAGGGGTTTTCAAGGGATGATGTTTATAATGCTGACGAAACCGACGTGAATTGGCGCTCATTGCTGAGAAAATCTCTTGCATCCCGTACCGAAACTCGAGCTCCCGGATGCAAAATAAACAAAAACAGAGTAATGGCTATAGTTTGTGCAAATGCAAGTGGTACTCACTCACTTCCATTGCTGATTATTGGTAAAAGTATGAAACCCTGTTGTTTTAAAAACTTCTCATGTCTTCCTGTTACTTACAGGGCACAAAAAAGCTCTTGGATGTCATCTGATATCTTTCTTGATTGGTACTCAAACACATTTATACCAGAGGTAAAAAAGTTCAGAGAGAAAGAAGCCAAAACAGGAAAAGTCATGTTAATAATCGACAATGCTCCCACTCATCCTGACATTGATATTTTGAACAAAATTTATGAAGACTTCTCAGTTAAGTTCCTTCCACCAAACGTAACAGCCCTCCTCCAGCCCATGGATCAAGGTGTCATTGCGAAAACCAAGAAAATATACAGGAAAGAATTGCTTCGGCTGCTACTTTTAGCAAAGAGAGACGAAGAAAGTGTGATTGTATTTATGAAAAAATTAAACCTTACGGACTGTTACTACATTCTGGTGGATGCTTGTGCAAATGTAACACAGGAAAATCCCACGAATGCTTGGAATACGTTATGGCATAAGACCGCCAAAAATGAAATTGAAAATGAATGTACCGGGAGTGAAGAACATGAAGAAACTGTGATCGTCGAGGAAATTGTTGATCTTTGTCAGGCTATTCCTGGGTTTAAGCTGTGTGATGTGACTGATGCAACTGAGTGGATCAACAGCGACATGAATGATCCAGGATATCAAATTTATAGTGAAGATGAGATTCTTTCCATCGTCAACGAGGAAAACTGATCTGAAGACAGCAGTGATGAAGAACAGACTTTTGATTCGGGACCATCCCATGCCAATGCGTTTACTGCATTAGAGTCGGCTATGAACTGGTATGAAAAGCAATCTGAATCCTCCTTACTGCAATTGATGGTCTTGAAGCAAATTCGAGACTTAGCAGCGAAAAAACGCACTTCATTTTTGGTTCAGAAGAAAATTAGTGACTTTTTTTAAATTTTAAGACAGACTGTTTTTTTCTACTGTACTATTTTTTTTCTACTGTAATATGTACTGTTTATATTCTATGTTTACTATTAATTAAATAAACAACATTTAACACTGCAAAGAATTTCTATCTTTTCTGTAACACTTATTATGATCCTTTTTAGTCACGTTCTAGCTGTTTTTTATGTGAAAAGCACAATATGTTCTGTAATCTGAACGATTTGATAATTCGAATACCCCCAGTCCCAATTAGTTTGGATTAAAGAGGTTCTACTGTATTGATTTTCAATTAGATTTCTTAGTTATAACACCTTCATTTTTTGATGTATAAAGAGTATTTGGAGATCATTAGATGCAGAATGGAAAGTTGCACAAAATGAAGATGTTTTAAGATGAAGAGTTAATGATGGATTATTCATATTATTGATGAGGTTTAAACAGATTTTTAGTATTATTTGTGTATATAAAAATTAAAACTAATACACATTTCTAGAGTAGAAATCAGTTTCCATTATTAAGTGATAAATGTATAGAACATGTGAAATGCAAACATAGCCTAGCGCCATGTAAGAAAACAAAAACTAGTAACCTAAGCAAGGAACTTGGGCCTGAAGCTTGAACTTCAAATAACTAAAGCTAAATACAATTTTGATCAGAAAAAAAAATCACAGAACTATGTTACATAACGAATGGGAAACAACCAACTAATAGTGGTTGTTGTGTGACAACAGTTTATCGAGCTGAACAACCATTTGTCCCCTCTAAAATGTTTCACGTTTTTTAATGTTCGGATCTATCACTTGATAACGGAAGTTGATTTATACTCTGGAAACATTGTTTATTAGTTTTTGTATAAACAAATGATGACAAAAGTCAAATTAAACCATATCAATAGTATGAAAATTCATTCCTGACATTTTAAAATTTTGAAATCAGATGCCATTTTGAAATTTAGCAACAAATTTTTCTAGGTAAAGAACTGATTCAACAATCCATTACTCTAAGCTTACACACCAAATTTGTATAGAATCTGACAATCTCTCCAGTCTTTATTAACACACATGTTTACAGTATGCAAAAAAAAAATGTGTGGTAGGTTTGGTAGACATTTCATAGTCTCTGGTATATCCCCTCTCCTAGCTCAAAAAATCCCCATTCCGAGAGTCGTCCCCCCCTTAGGCAAGGCCACCCAGAGCTGTATTAAGTCCAAACAATTGCCTGGAAGAACTAAGAGGATGGGTGCCCTAAGCCAACGTGTCATGTAACCTGTGTCAAAGGATGAATAGCACGGAGAGCATATCCAGTGTTGAAATTATGAAGGAACCCAGTAATGTTCTCTCCTTATCCTTTCAATTAAGTCTCTAAAGGGATGAATTACCCCATCCCGCTACTCGTGGGAACAAATTATTGATATTACAAAATTTAACAAAACAATAGCTCAAACAGAACCCGTCTAGAGATCACAAAAAACGCACCTGTTGGTGGAATCCTGAGATGTAGACCCTGAGGAAAAATGTTCGCAGAGTGTACAATTTATGTAAACGTACAAGAAGCTGGGATCGGTATTAAAAACCACTCATAGAGTAAAATAAAATATAGTAAGGAGCCAAAAAACATGGAGAAAATTCGGTCAGAGCATCGATCGATCAGGTATCTCACTGTGCAAAACTCAAAAAAAGTTTTGGTTCGCCACCTGATGAGTGTTGTGGGTACTATATTCAAGGAAGATGGTACCCATACAGGGCAGTCCGGAAAATATGTTGGACAATAGGACAATACATAGGACATCCCAGAATGAGATCAAATTAGAGAAGCAATGCCATCAAGTATCTCAAGAAGACTAGAGTTATGTCAAGTCTGTATTCATATACAATAGGATTAAATGGATTATTAATTCATTTCAGCCTATTATATCTCTAAGCACTGATGGTATCTTTCCTGCTCTTTTGCAGGAACGTGCAGATCTGGTTATCTCAAAGCTGTTATACCTGTTTAGGTTGAGTTTAGTGACTGGGGTAATTTCAACTTCCTGGAAAATTTCAAAGGTGGTGTTTATTCCCAAACCAGGAAAACCATTTTACGAAGTGGTAAAGCGCTATTATCCGATAAGTCCTATATCTTTTAGCCATAAGGCAATGGAGAAAATTCTAGGTTTTGAAAGGTCTACCACTCTATCTGAATTAACATGCTTATCAAAGTGAGAACTCTTGCAAATCAGAGCTACACACTTTGGTTAACAAAATTGAATAGGTAATCTCGTATAAAAAAATCACCCTTCACATCTTTTTGGATATAAAAGGGGCTTTTGATAACACAAGCACTAACTTTATCCAGAGATACTGAACAAACGATTGTGAGATGGCTAAATAATATGCTAAGTAGCAGACAGGCACAGGTTACCTGGTCCAGAATTGTGGGTAAAGTTGCGACAAAGAGGGTGTTCACAGTAGAGAACACTTTTATCGGTTCAACAATGTGAACCTAGTGGCAGATGATCTGGTCATCATTCTAAATAAGGAAGGTATACATAATCAGGGGTATGTTGATAATTTTTAATACTAATCAGAGGCAAACACCTGGCTATCTGCTTGGAGGTTATCCAGACTGCACTAACCATTGGTATAAAAAAGTAGGACTTTTGGTCAATCCTCTAAAAATTGTCATGGTGCTGTTTACCAAATGTAGAACTGGAATATATTGAAGGACCAGTCCTCTTTCGCAGGCAGGGTGGATCCAAATGGACAGAGAATTCAAGTACTTAGGAATAAAGTTGAATGACAGGCTGACCTGGAATAGCCACATGACTAGTATTATTAATTGCTCGCAAATTTTACTGCTGATGCTGAGTTGAGCTTTAGGATGTACTTGAGGATTAATCCTTCAGATGCCAAACTGGATATACACCAGGATTTGTTAGACCAATGTTGATGTATGGATGTGTAGTATGGTGGCCAAAGATGCAACAGTGTACTGCTGCTAGAAACCTGCCTAAAGTACAATGTGCGGCATGCCTGTGTACTTTGAGTGCTATATGAAAGGAACTCCAACTGCTGCCATAGAGGTTAAGTCTGCTTCAATTAGAGATTATTATCATGGATGAGGCTAAGACAGCAGCTTACAGAATGTAGTGTGTGGATATATTGCCGCAATTAACAGACAAGCAAACATACCGGGATTAGAGACACTTTGCGGATAGATATTCTTGATATGATGCTGGATCGGATGATAAGAATAACTGACTATGATTCATCTTATCATATCATCTATGTAGACAGAGAAGAACGGTATCAAGGAGAACCTAGCTATATGAGGAATGCACTGACTTGGTACATACATGGATGGGTCCAAAATTTCCAAAGGTACTAGATCAGGTGTTTATGCGGTCAGACCCAGAGAGAGCTTCAGCCTAAGCCTGGGAATGCTAATAACTATTTTTTAAGCAGAGGTGATTGCCCTTGCAGAATTTATGAAGAGAAACATAGATAGGAGCTACAATGATAAGAACATATGAATAAACTCAGACAGTAGGGCATCACTTCTGGCTTTGATAAAACACAACTATACTTCTAAGATAGTATGGGACTGTTATGTCACCCTGGCAAAAACCAACAAAGTAAATCTGTTGTGGATCCAGGTTATCAGGGTATTGAGGGGAATGAAGTAGATGACAGGTGTCCCAAAAAAAAGAACTGAATGCAACTTCATTGGCCCAGAATCTGCTTGCAGAGTATCTTATAGTTTAGCACGCAGATGTGTCTCCTAATGAATCATGAAGGAACACCAAAAGTTTTGGGAAGAAACTAAGGGCAATGTACGGTCTAGGAGGATGCTCAAGGGGGATCTGTTGACTCTACATAAAATAGACCCTTAAATTGAACTGGACTGATCTGCAAAGAGTGATTGGATTCCTGACTGGTCACTGGATTTCCCGTAATCATCTGAGTACACACACCAGACCTTTTGTATATAAAAGTGTGGTGAAGCTATGGAAACGGCTAGACATGATATTGTATTTTTTGGAAACTATTTGAAATCCCTATGGAGAGGAGAAAACATAAGGAAACAGAAATAACACCACCCAAAAAGTTTCACAGTTTTTCAAAAACCTGAAATGAAAGTCCTATGAATGAGGTTGCACAATAAGATGCAAGTGTAGGAGAGTATATCCTCGTCATCCTTTCAATAAAAAATACCTTCTCCCGTTTGTTGCTTAAAGGCAAAAACCTCTCGGTCATCATTGCCTTATTAAAAAAAAAGAAACATCAAACATAAAATAATGACACCCAACTCTCAAATACTCTAATAGTGTCAAGGGTGGCAGAGAACAAGAGTCTTGGGTATAATTGTTTCCATAAAACAGGATAAAATAGCTAGGCTTGATTGTTATAAATTTAGTATTTATAAAATTATATTTTGCCTTTAAACAACAAGAAATATATAATTGATTTTTCACTACTTACTGCTGTAAGAAGAGCTTTATCGTTCTTTGCAGCAACTGCAAGATTTTCAGAGAACTCAACTAAATATGCTGTACCTCTATCATTACCTACAGCTACAAGCTCTCCATACTCATGACAACGAAGGCATCGAAGAGCTTCATCACATACCTTCAAACAAAAATATAAGTATTTTATAAAGATAGTTGATAGTAAAATCAGAAACAGAATTTAAGCAAAATATGTAAACAAAAACAATGCAGTAATAAAAATCTCTACCTAATTATAAATACTTAAAATATAAAATGATCATAAGGTTATGAATCTATAATATGTATCTCTTGACAACTTATATTAAAATGTATACAAATGTGTTGTAAGTGGTCCACAGGAAATGGACCATTTAAAATAAACAGTACCCCCATTGACTTTAGGTTTTAAAATTATGTATTGACATAGAAAGCACCAAGTGTGCTGTTTTAAGATGCCTACATGTGAAAAACTACATAGCTCACGGCAGTTTTTATGAATACATGTTTGAAGCTATTTTCGGAAATATGACTCCACTCTTCCCAGTGTTTCTTTCTTGATTCATTTTTCAATTTGATTTATTATTACGGCCTTCGGTTTTTCAAGTATGAGTGGCTTTCCTTTGTACACGTGTGCTTAAGATAGTCCCACAAATAAAAAATGGAAAGATCATGTGAGCATGGAGGCCAGTGGACATCACCAAAGTGAGAAATGACCCAATCAGGAAACAACACTCAAACTGCAGCTGAAACTATAATTTTTTTCTGCTAATTTCTCGTCTTCCATGTTTATATATCAAACAGAATTAATAGTTACATTGAAAAATGTTATACTTCCCTACAGCCCACCAAACAGTCACTTTTGGGTTATGTAACTGTCTCGATGCAATCCACGAAGATTTTCTAAAGTCCATTATCAACAGTTTTGTTTGTTTACGACCCCATTTAAAATAAAAATGGCTTTCATCGCTCATGATAATCCTCAAATCGCCTCTTGGAACATAATTCAGCACTGTCTCTCTCACTCTATCCACATTCTGTGGTGTGAGTGCTGTTGGAGAAGGGCCGGGTGGTTTTGTCTTGTGACTACAAAATGGATCCATTTTCCCCCATCTTCCTTAACTAAAAATGTTTGTATTTCTTCCCTCCTAAAAATTCTATAAGTGTGTTGAAGAAGTGAAAGTTTGATGATGCTAAATCGGGACTATATGGAGGATGAAGTAAGTCATCCCATTTGAGTTTCCTTCGTCAAAGCACCAGTGTGTGGGCGACCATTTTCCTGAAGGAAATAAAATCAGTTCTGGAACCTCTCCTCTTGGAACAAATCACTGGTGCCTTTTAAAACCATAGAATAGTTCTCAACAATGATGTCTCTATTCTATGAAAAAAACAAGGTAAAGAATTTATTATGCATCTCAAATGAAAGTGGCCATGATTTTCCAACGTGAAAATGAAGTTTTGACTTTCCATGGCAAAGGTGAGCTTAGATAACACCATTACATGTTTGCTTAATACTGGGGTGAAGTAGCGCACTCGTATTTCATCACAGGTTACTAAAGAGTCTTAAAACTTGTCTTCATCCTTTTTATAACATTATAGAAGTTTTACTACCACCAACCATTTTTCTCTTTGTACACAGGGTTTAAAATGTCCTGAAGACACCTTACTAAATTTAAAATGATCTTTATCTAAAGGCCCTCTTTGTGTCATTATAGTGAGTATGGATATTTAAATCCCAAAGTACCTTAGCTGGATCTACATATTTTATTTATGTAGTTCTGGGTTAGATCCTATCTTTCATCTTTTTTTCTGGTTTGTTTTGACCATCACTTGTTCTCTTCTGACCTTGACGATAATACAGGATTTCAGGGCTAAGATTCTTTATTTTATGCTATTCTCTTCTTTTTTTATAACACTATGATACAGAGAGGTTTTAAAGCTTACAAACGAAAAAAACAAACAAATAAACTATCATTTTCACACTACCAATATTTATTTTAAGTTTCTCAGCGTTGTCTCTGGCGGTGATTCTATTATATTGAATTAGTGCAATTATATCAGTGAGCTTGTCTTCATTGATTGAGGTTCTTGAGCATGTGGTTTGCTTTCAACTCTTACTCGACTTTTTTTTAAATAACTTTAACTATGGACTGAGAGCATTATTCTCCAAACTGATTTTTAAGTTTTAACTAAATATAATTCACATACTTCTAGGGGGAACAAAACTTCTAGGTCTTTTGAACTTGCAAGAGGTGACTAACCAATACCTACTTCTTGGTATATTTGCTCGTAAGTTATATGTAAAAAACTTCAAAATATAATTTTTTGCTTTTTTTTATCAAACCTCTTATCATAGAGATCCTTAACAAAAATTTGGCACTTTCATATTTTTTTTTTAATTCTACTAAAAACATACTTGTATACAAAATTCTTGAATTATATTTCTGACTTCAAACTGTAAGTATATTGTTAGCCAAATTTGCTGACTTTAAACTTTAAATACATTTTTAGCATAATATGCTTTTAAACCATAGATTATAATATAGGAAATGTTATGATCTAGCTCTGGTGATTCATTTATAGACTAAACATGATTATTTCAAATCAGTTGTAAATTCAGAAATTTAACCTTAACATTGCCGAGTATGATCAATTAAATTATTTTGTGTAAAAATCATTGGTAATATAGCAAAGTGTAAAAAAGATTTGATAATTACCTTGACACTAAGACAAGCTTCTCTTTGGTTCTGAAGAATATCCCAGACATCCAACGTGCCGTCTACTCTAGTTGTGTAAAACACAGAATAACGTGTAGGGCTCCAACTTCCAGAGGATAAAAATGCTCTGTGGAAGCTACACAAAAAGTAGTGTCATGTGTTAGTAAATGACATCGCTCCAAGATACTGTAGAACAAAATCAAATATTTTGCTTCCTCATTCTCTACTGGATGAAGAAACTTAGACTGAATATAAATTTGTTTTCAATAATTGTAAAAAGTATTGTTAAGTTCAAGTTATATTTTATTTAGTGACTACTGACAAGAGAGTCCCTCTTCCTAAATATATACTGTACCCTCTCTGTTTGTAAAGCTTGAAGGGGGGGGGGGTATTTACCAGATTTTCTAAACAGTAATAATTCTGAATTTGAGTCTAGATGCTCTTTTGGTCAGTTAAAAACAAGTTGATGGGTGACATCGAGCTACTTACCAAGCCCCATCATACACAATGTAATACAAGCATATCCTCTAAATGTAAGACGGGGTTTTGGGGGGAAACGATCAATTTTGTATAATATTCACCCATCTCTTATCCGCTTCCATCACACATATTTTATTAGTTTTTAAAATATCAAATTTTCTAATTGTTTAGATTAAGTTTGTTTCAATTTATTTTGTGCACACAAAAGTGTTGTAAAAATAGCCAAGGCAAGAGTCACAGATTATTGAATTTCTGAACTCCGTGATTAAAAGTAGGCTACTCATTTCATAATTGAATAATTCTAAAATAATAGTTTTAAATAAATAATCTTATTAAAAAACATTACACGTTATACAATATAATTTTATAGGGGATAGAACTTGTTAATGTGTGGATATGACAAAAGCTTTTAATACAGTTTCTCATAAGACACTACTAACAAACTGAAATTATATGCACTAAGCTATGTTCTAGGTTTTAACACTTGATAATGAGAGTTTATTTATACCCTCAAAACGTCATGTATTAATTATTTGGATATACACAAATGATGGCAAATATGCAATTAAACCTTAATAATATGGACAATCCATCATTATCAAATAACTTTAAAACCAAAATAAAACTATATTATGGTTCTAATATAGACACAGACATTACGTTTTTTGAGTCTTATTTATGTAACAGATATCAGACTGTAGTTTAATAAATAATTTTCATATTATTTGCCTACAACTCGTATGGTGCCTCAGAGATGAATATTGGGGGCCATTGTTGTTCATTATAAATTATAATTACCAAATTAAATGATACAAATTTTATATATTTTTTATTTGACGATTATTTGAATGTACAAATTAAAAATGAATTTGATCATTAAAGCAAAATATAATAAGTTATATATATATATATATATATATATATATATATATATATATATGTGTGTGTGTGTGTGTGTGTGTACTGAATGTACTGAGTGTACATACTGAGCTAATTCATTAAACAATAATGAAGATAGAGTGTGTAATTTAGCAATTATTTTAAAATATAGGAGATATTTCGTTGGTGGGGAAATTTGAGAAATTTCTAGAGAAATATAATGATAATATTCATTTTGTTTTATGACTTGCTTAATAACAAATTATAATATTTCTAACAATGTCTTGCAGTCTCTATTTGAGAATAAAGATAAAACCATGGATAGATTGTCAGAGTACCAACTTTACAAGGACTTGAAAACAAAACTGGATAGTTTATTAAATGATACTCTGGCTAACACTTAATCAAAATCCAAACAGCCTGATAGAAACTAGCTCGGTATGTAATTGACTATCAAAAGTGTAGGATGTGGCCACACTCCTCAATTTATACTTCAATATTTACTGCAGTACCAATATTATGTAATATTTTAGTTAGTTTATTTATGTATATTGTGTTTAGTGTGTGTTAATGTCATCTGATGATGGTACTAGTTACACAAACAGCTGTCATGACAAAGTAAAATAAATATCTCAAACAAAGAGTGCAAGACAGTAGAAACATATTTGAATATATTGAGCCGATTTTAAAATGGGAGATGCACATAGATCATGTTTCTAAAAATAAATGGCAAACGGAATATATGGCAAGAAAGTTGTATTTCTCGGACGATGTATTGAAGATGGTTTATTTTTCGCATATTTACTTCTATTTGACATAAGGAACTATTTTTGGGGTAACAATACAACAGCAAAAAGACTTTTAATATTAGAAAAATAGGCAGAGTGTGGAGTTAAGTGATATGTAGCTTAAATTTTGAACATTTAAAACTCTAACCTTGTCCATATAATTGAAGACTCTTTACAATCTTCAGACCATATCCTTACAGTCCAGTCCCCAACGGTGAGGAAATTCTTGACAAATGCTGGATTCCTCTGCAATGCATATACTGGACCATAATGTGTCTTAAATTGTGCCCCAAGTTTTTCTGCTGGAGTTTTCCCTTTGCGATTTCCTGAGATGACAATTCCATTTTCTGTACCCACCTAATAGAAAGACAAAACTATTGATATTTCCAAACCAATTCAATATCCATACATTTTAAAGTGTTTGTTATTATTATTATTTTATTTTTTATTAAAGGCAAAAAACCATCACAGTCATCTTAATACTAAAAGTTTTAAAAAAATTAACAAAATAACAACAATAAAAGTAGAAAATGAGAACATATTATTATAAGACTGTAATATGCTTTACAACAATCAAATAAAAAATTACAAGACATGTCCAGAACGTAAATAAATTAACATAATTTTTTTTCAAGGTGCCACACATTAAACTACTTCACTACATATTTCTCACCATTATTGAGACATTTATCACATGGTTACTAGTTTTCTATATCCTTTTCAATTCTCTCTTCATATAATGCTGCATGTGATGATTACCACTGTCACAGGGTATTTTTGACATCGTAATTATTTTCATAATGCTGGTAGGCTAGAGATGGTTTCAGATGCAGAAACAAGTGGTAGTCACTCGACACCAAATCTGAGCTGTAAGGTGGGTGCTCCCACTGCTCTCTAACTGCATGATCAGGTATTGTGTACAACAAGTGACATGCAGTCGAGTGTTGTCATGAAGTAAAATAACTCTATGACTAAGCACGTCCTGCCTTCTGTTTTAATTGCGCAACACAGTTTTCTGAGAGTCTCACAATACCTTTTAACATTTACTGTTTCACCTTGGTAAAAAATCAACTCCTTTCCTATCCCAGATTATGATTTTTTGTGGTCTTGAACTTGCATTTTTCCAGAGATTGCATGTTCATCTATTCAATAGATTGCTGCTTAGATTCTGGAGTGAAGCAAGACAGTGAATTTCAGAACATATTATTGTATAAAGAGAAATGGTGAACATTTAGAATCTTCAGTGAAATTTAGAAGAAAATGGAAGAATGAGGTGAGAGTAATGTTACAACCAGCATATTAAAATTGTTGTTAATATCCCAGCAGCGAGAGGGCACCATGAGAGGAGGGCACACCCTAACAGCAGATAGACAGCTTAACAAATCGACAGATAAATCTGTGTATGGAACTAAGGGATTCTTACAGCACACATTGTGAATAACCTGAACAGTTCTTTTGGAATTGGAATGCATAAAATAGTGATGGCAACCAGATGAAATGGTATTATGAGATTTAAATATAACAAAATGTTTGGCAATAAAAACTGTGGGAGCTGGTACCAATATGTATGCCTTTGTCCCAATAAGTAATTGCACAACTGACTTGATTGTCCAGTTTAGAAACATCGGTGAATATAATATCACAGGATGGGTAGTTACTAATTATACACCTAAACTCCTGAAGTTGTACTATATCAGGAGTATTTTACTTTGAAAATCTGGATATTGAGAAATAAAAATTTGCTATTTGAATTAGCCATAGAGCCCACTCGTATATTTAAAGAAGTATAAGTTCCTAATTGCCAAAAATCTGCGGAGTTCTAATACCAAACAAACAAGGCAGTACAGTTCATAGTTTAGGGAGTAGACTGACTATTAATGCTCAATGTTTGTAGCTACTGTCTTCATCAAGAAAGAAATGGTTCACCAGTCTCAGTGGGTAAATTCAAAACTGGACTCAAACAAAATCCTCCAGATACAAGCTATAAAACATATGAAGGTATTTTAAAATTAAATTTAGGCTTTAGTCATAATTCAAATTATGTACAGAATTTTTGCAAGGACTCCAGTTAGTAATAATAATGTGTTCTGATAACATTATTTATTTAATACTATTTTACAAAAAAATCATAAACATTCACAATAATTAAACTGCAAAACCCACTAATGGACCTTTCTGCAGCTCATATGCCAAACAGACTCTTACAAATATAAATTATTTAACCGACAAAATGTCAATTCATTGGCAGTATAAAAGAGATATGGAGAGGCCTCTCACTAGTTATTTCCTGAATTATATATTAATGTATTCAAATAACCTTAAATTTAAACAATTAAATAAATGTTACAATCCTAAAATAAATCCAATATTCCTATAAACATTAATAATACTAGTATAACCTATTAAATATAACTAAATAACCACTAAATTTAATAACACTAAAGATTATAAATTCATCAACAACTACCATTAAACATAATACATAAATACAATGAAGGCATAATTGAAACAGTTGCAAATTCCAAATCAATGAAATAAATATACAAATAAACGAAAACCGATTCAAAAAGAAACACACATTACACTCACACCAGCACACCCACCATATTATAATTTTAATTTTTTTTTTATTTTATCATTTATTCAACAAAATTAATTTAAACACTTATTGAAGACAACTGTATCAAAATCAACTGTATTTGATAAGTTATTCAATATCTTTGGTACACATACTCTTCACCATACTTATTCTTAAACTTGGGACCATATAAAACCTTCCTCTAGATAAATAAGAGTGTAATTTTTTATTTTCCAATGACTACAAAAAAAGTAGTAGATAATAATAAAATAATTAAAAAGTTTTCCTATGGGTAAAAATTATGGAAAATGAATCATTTCATCAATTTATTTATTTCATCTAGGTAAAATTATTCTTAATATATTTTCTTGTATATTTTCCGATATGAGTAAATGAAGCATTCCCCTAAGCTCATAGCCCATATCTCAATATAGACTGACGCAAAGCACAGTAAATCAAATATATTGTATTCGAGGGTATGTACTTTCCTAAGTAGTATAATTTATAAGAACAATTCTCTAACTTCTTACACATTTCTTCTATGTTTGTCCCATTTCAGATTGTTGTCTAATATTATTCCTTAATGTCTAGAGAATCCAAATTCTTACATTTGTATAGATTATATAAGATTTGTTATGCACAGAATTGTTAGAGTGATGTTCAATTTGAATTATTTTACAAATGTAGGCAGATGAATGAAAATGCATTAATTTAGTTTTAAAATGATTTTAATCAATGATAACAATAATACTTCTTTGAGCTTCAATAATTCAATCATGATGAGTAATACTTTCTATGAAATTGCACTAACAAATATTATACTTGATGTTAAACTCAATAGTACTAAATTATTTTTACCATAAACCTGGTAGGTATTGTAGGTTCATATTCTAAGCAAGAAGCACCCATAGCTCGACTAAGTACTTGTTCTTCCCCTTTGGTCACATCCAACATTAAAGTTTCCATTGGCTCCATTAATTTGCGCACGTCCCACCATTTTACCTATGACAAAATGTTTTATTATATAGAATTAAGGAGATTTTTGTTTTGTTTTATAGTTGAAAGGTGAAAAATCCCATCCTTATAAAGTCAAATTATGGTTTTGAATGAAATACATAAAATTAAATTGAATAGCAACTCAAAGTTTTTTTTTAGGTATAATGTAGGTCCCAATAGGTAGTTTTATATACATTAAACAGTCAATTAATTTCCTGCATCACATAACAAAACACATCATAAAAGGCAGACTCTGCTACTACTATTTTAAGTGATGACTGCTATGAATTGCTTCAGAGTACTGTACACCTTTTGCGCTCCAAAAGTAACAAACAGTGCAAAAACATTTCACAAACTTTCTCAAACACACATTCAAAACTGAAATACTAACCAAACAAAACTAATCATCATTTAAGATGTCAATTTCATAGTTATTATTTCATAGTAATGGATGCTGTTTTATATTTTGTAGATTAATATTTTAAACAATATTTTTATATTTAAATATGGTTTCAACTTGTTTTACTTGTGTCATAAACTTGTCTTAAGCATAAATTAATGTTATAAGATGAAATCAAATTAAAATAATATGTTCATTTTAATTTTTGGAAACAGTAATTTTTTACACTGGTGAAATGTTCACAATTCACCCCAAAATATGAACGATAACAGAACTATAGAGTCGACTTTAAGAAATTACATCTTTTATAACAATTCCATGGTTGATATTTTTGTTTTTACCAATTTAACCTCAGGAACCTCAAAAAAATTAATCTGAAAATGTGATTTACTGGTTAGAGGAATCGTAGGAAGATGTAAAACAATCAATCTTTTCTAATAGCTGCAATAATATTTCGACAAAAAACAAACAAATTACCATAATGATGAAGAAAACACTTTGAATAACGAGCCATTGGTGGACGTATTAAACAGCTTCCCAGTTACCGTGACAATTTTGGAGAAAGCCGTTCATGAACGGTTTAATAATTTGAATCAACCAATAAGGCCATAATTAATTTAGTAAGGGAAGACAAAAATAGTGACAATGAAAATGACAATCCTGTAGGATATACAGTAAAAAAGAATTAACCATGGTGATGGTGTACCCTCTATTGAGAATGAACTGCTTTATGTAGAACAGCAAGAGGACATGTCACTTGCTGATATTCTAGTGTTAAGGCATCTGCACAATATTACAGCAACAAAACGAGGTGCTGCAATGAAGCAAACAACTGTCAAGAACTTTTTTATAAAACCTTAAATTTATAACTTTGTTGTGCTGTAAATTTATGAATAACTTGATTTTGTTTCTTTTGTAACTATTGTATTATTTTTTCCAACAGTTTAATCATTTTCTAGATATTTAAGCAAGTGTTTGAGTAATATTCGGCGGTATTTATGGTTCAAGATTTCCAGTACGCCCTGATCAAACGGTTGAATAATAGGCATACCACTTGTAGGTAAGAAGGGCTCTGATTTCTCCATTAATGAATGCACTTTCATCAGGATTCGTAGGGGCGTCATACAAAATTAATAGTGCTTTATGTGGAAGATTATTTTTAACAGATCTTATAAGATTTTTATTTAAAGTGATCATTGAACCACTATGAGAATAGTTTGGAGTCCATCCACACACATTTTTGGCTAGCATACTTGCCTGGGTATGTTTCAACATATATATTTTTAAATGCTTTTGGTTTCTTGGCCTTACCAATCAACATTAGCTTAAGTTCGTGGTTAACAGATTTATTAGAACCTTATTTTTTTCTATGCTACGTTTTAGGTCGATTCTTCTTGTGAAAGTGTTATTGTAGGAAGCATTCTATAATTTAATACAGTTTCATTGTGGTTGTCAATTTGCTACTGACTAAGTGATTTTTTTCTATAATATTTTCTAATTTTTTGATGAAGGCTATCACTATAACAGTATTAGCTGACAAAATATTTTTGATAATATTCAACTGCCTTGCTACACATTGTTTTTTCCAACAGGCTAGCCATCCTTGACATGAAGTAAAGTCCTATTTTCCATCTTTGAAATGTACAAAAAGTTTGAGGTCCTAGCCTATAAAATTGGACCAGATAATCGGATTTTCTTTCTCTCTCATTTGTTGAAGCCGCAAAAACAGAGCCTCTGGTGTTTGGTTGTATTCCCTATTTTTCATAGTTTCCTCTTCACTGTTGCTTTTATCGCCAGTCCTTTTTGATCTTTGGAATTTCCATTCTTCTATTTGAGCTTCATACCTATAGCTTCACCAAACCAAAAACCACTTTTTTAATGATGTTACCACAATCCAGCCGTTTTAATGGAGTCAATTTTTTTCTTATAGAGATAAAACTGCGCGGTTTCAAACTTATCATTCAGCCAAAAATAACTAACAGACTAAATACACTATTATTCACACGCCAACATAACATTGCTTGAAGCACATTGACTGAAAATGTGATTAATGATTCAACAAAGCAAATCATGGTTGTAGTGACTAGAGGGAGGTATCAGTGTCATTTGCATTTATTCCAATTTCTGCTAAACGGTTGCTTGGTACAGTCATCGTTAAAAGTAACATTACTTTGATGCCCAATGCATTGTTAGTAAAATTGATTATAAATAAAGATTAGACTCTGATAACAAAGAACTTGGTTAATCAAACCTCGGATAATAGTGGTTCTACTGTAATTTATATTATTTACAAATCACAGTTAAAATGTATACTACAGTATGACCCAAAATAAACAATCCTAAAACTTATTACCACATGATATTTGTCTCAGCCAGCTGATTACTTTAGTTATTATTGCCTTCTCAACAGTATTAATTCCTTACTTGAGATTAAGCAGTGTAGAAGTTAAAATCAACACAAAAAGAAATTTAACAACAAAAAGAAATTTTAACAACAAAAAGAAATTTTTATTGTAGAGCATTGTTTTTACTCATGTGAAATTAGTCAAATGGACCTAGTTCGCTACACTTTACAAATGAATTTTAGCGTATCTCCAATGTCCAGCACATATAACATGGTTATACTATCAGTTGTAAAAAAAAAAAAAATCCATTGAACTGGAAGCATGTTAACACATTGTAGAGGTTGCACTGATTGTCCAGTAATAATTATTGAAAATCATGGACAACAATTCCTTGATCAGGCGTTACAGGTGCCACAAAGAAGTTTCTGGCAAACTATATTGAAAATAATTATTGCCCAATATCAGTGATATAGGTTTAAAACTGTTGGTGTGTTTCCTTACAAGATACAGACTGGACACATTTTGAAAACTATAGATAAACATTTGAAGAGTAGTTTGAAGTGCTTCCATATTACCAGAGGTGTATGACAATTCAGAATTTTTTGCTAATGTTTGGTTTTTTGATGAGTGTCATGTTCACAAACAGACAACTCGGTTTATTAGTTTGCTCAACAAGACATCATTATTGAGACCACTCCACAGCGAGTGTGTAAGTATATTGTGTGCAGTATCAACAAACAGCATCTTGTGATATCATTTTATTGAGGTTGACCAACAGAATCTGGTGACAGTAAATCAAGTATGATATAGAGAACAAGTCATCACACCTACCAAGATTTTCTCAAGTATAAGATCTACTTCTTTTGAGCCCAGTGGTTCCAGCAGGATAGGACTACTTGCCACTTTGGTTAATTCATGCCACCTTTGTAAACCGTGTGATATCCCATGGAGCAGAATTTCAATCTCTCTCATAACATCACCTGATGTTTACATTTGGGAATGCTGAAGGAAGTAATATTTAGAGAGCAACCACTGACAACCATTGCCAAGCTATGTGACAAGATTGTGGCAACTGTAATGGGAATGGATAAACCTCTCATCAGACATGTTAAAAAACCTACACAGCCGCTATGAGTACTGCTTAGAGCATAATGAAATTGTACCTGTAATATGTAAATTCAAAAATATTTGCCTTCAATAAAAAAATATTGATATTAAAGAAAGTTTTAGTATTGTTTATTTTGGGCTATACTGTATTTTCGTAGATATCACTTATTAAAGAGTATTTCATGTTGACCAAATTATGATAATACAGAATTAAATATAAAGGAAATTTAGTACATGTTTATTTCAATACCTGGCCATCAGTTGAAGCGGAAAAAAATTCTGTGCCAGACTTAGAATTTATCCATAGAACACAATGTGTAGGGTCTCTATGCGAGTGTGCAAGAGAACTGAGTTCTACAGGATCAGAACCTCTCCTAGTATCCCAAAAAGCAACTTGACCATTATATAATCCACTCACTAAACTATGAGGATCCTTAGGATTGTATTCAAGGCATACAATAGGTACTACTGGCTGCAGTACAAGCTCTGGTTTGTTTGGATTTTCTGAAATAGATAAAATATTGTTTTTTGTTATAAATATGAGATAATTGTTGTTAATAAAATATGAACAATTTGAACAGGGGATGTGTGATTGGGAGCAATGTTATTATTTTGGTCATCTTGAGACTTTTTTTATTTTTTGATAACACATAATTTGGGGGTATCTGCCATAATTAAAAAAAAAAAAACACAAAATTACAAGTTTATACAAATCGGCTCTAAAATTGTGATCAAATTTAGTTCAAATGTACCCTTTAAAAACCAAAACAAACTTATTTTCTAAACACTTTCAAAAAATGTTGATTCATAAACTTCTTTCCAGTTTCTGTTTCTATTAATATTAGTGTATGTTGTATGTAACTTTAGTTGTTCAAAGTAAATAATTGAAAAAAATATTGGTTACTTCATCACTCACCCATTCCCAAAACCAAATAAAAACTGTCAGTATAGCTTAGGTGTCAATCAAAAGTGGAAATGAACTATGGATGATGCTGTTTTAGATCAAATCTCTGTGTGTTTAAATAACTTACTTTGCTTGTGTTAGGAATTAGTTAGGCATAAGATTAAATTTATTATTAGAAGTAACTCAGGCATAAGATTAAATTTGTTAGAATAGAGATTAAGCAAGAGATAGATTTATAGTTTAAGAAAGGAAATAGGCCAGGAGGGGTAGTTATGTGAATTGTTAGCACAAAGTGAGAAAATTGTTCAAATGTTGACTAAACCTGCTGGTCTAGTCAATATTGTTCAAGAGTTGTAGGGTCTAGCAACGTTGATACTCGGGTGAAATGGATAATCGAATTAATTGGTATAAAATTATTTCAATACTCATAATTATTATTTCGAAATCGAGTATCTGTGCAGAATGATTTTGTGCTTCGGATTCGAACTCAGGTTTACGAATCAGCAAATTACTAACAAAATATTATATCGTCTCCTTGTTCCTAGTTACGAATATTTTATTCCAAAATTAAGGATTTTAATAATCGGATCGTTCCGAGGATGTTGATACACGGATTCATCGAGTATTTTAATTCAAACTTACACTACACTAGTCTAGTCAATATCTAGCAAAGAGTTGTTCAAGAGTTGTAAATAAATATAAATAAAATTTGCTCGTGTTTAACAGTTGTTAAACAACAATAATTGTAAAGAGCAATATTGAAATTTATTTGATAAAATAGTTCCTAATCCACACACACACAGGCTTACACTCAGCAACATTAAAGGTAAGATAGAATGAAATGACATTCCTAAGAACACACTCGGGAGATTAATTATAACAAAATAGAATCAAACTTGCTTGTGATCTTCCTGAACCAAGGGGTAGAATTAAATTTAATTACTGGAAGCTTTAAGTTTGAGCCCAGCTTAAACTGTTGAAGGGATTGAGAGGTCGAGGTTAGATACACAAAAAAGCCTTTACTTCCAGTATAGACTGTCTCCATTCCTTTCTATACTTGCATGAACAGATACTGTAATCTTCAATTACAGGATTTGAGGTAAGTGCGTAATTAGAAAATAAAGGGAAGGCGCACATCCTAGCTCAGAAAAAAACTTGCTGAGTTGTAGTACCTAAAGCAGTGAGAACAGATTGTGAGCTCTAGTAGAGATGTTGGACATGAGAAACATCAGTAGTCTCGGCCATTCAGTTGATCATTTAGTGCAATTGTATTTGTATTGATAGCTTATACCGCAATAATATTAAGTTTAAAAGTTGAGCCTTGTGTCAATTTAAAATTGAACAAAACATTAATGGTGTGTTTTCAAATACTTACAGTAAAAAGTACTTGTCTTATGTGTTTGAGTGGTACGAAAAATTCTCTAAAGGATGTCAGATTGTGTAAGAGATAGAATGTTCTGGATGACCTTCACATCAAAGGAAACGTAGACAAAATAGTTGGATTGTTCAAAAAGACCACCAACTCAGTGTCTGAACGATAGCTGAATCTATGAATTTATACCACATCATGTGGAAAAAATACTTGACATTCTCAACATGAAAAAGTTTATGGTGCAGTGGTTTCTAGTGTTCTCAGATCAGAGCAAAAAGAAAGCTGCAAGGAAATTTGTGCTGTTATGGTATAATAATGGAAACTTGTTGCTAATAATAAAGTTTTTTCAAAAAATCATCACTTGTTACGAAAGTTGTTAACACTAATGATATTCTATCTAGACATATGATTTGAAACAAAAAATATATATGTAGTATACAAAATATTTTCCTTATAAAAAACATTATTAAAAAAAAAGTTATTACAGTACTGCTTGTAAGTAGTAAAACACCACAAATTTATTTTACCAATTGTATAAAAAACCATTGATAAAACCTACCTACTTCCCAAATATAAGAATGTGTGCTAAGATCCGGTGGTGCTCTTTGAAAATCCAAGTTACAATGTGTAACAGCGAGTCGAGATCCTCCATCTGGTGACCATGAGAGGTGTTGTACTGGACGTTTGTTGACACTCGGATCTCGAAAGACATTAACAGTTCTGGAACTCGATCTTTCAACCAGTGATGACTGATCTTCATCAGTGAAGTATAACTCATAGAAGTTAACAGCATTATTTTGAAATATGCAATGTTCCATGGGCTAAACTCAAAAATGATAATAATTATTGATAAGAAGAAGAAGTATAGATCTTTGTACAGATGTACCTTCAGTTGATATTACCAGGTTAAGAGCATTTGTAACAAATTATGTTCAGGAATTTTTATACTAAGAAACCTAAAATCCTATTAAACCTAGAAGTCTCAATATTTAAAAAAAAACTTACTATGGGTTCATTTACCCACATTTGAATTATAAAGTTTTATCGTGGGCGGAACTCTTCAGTTCAAAAGTTATTCAATAATACAAAACATTTTTTAAAGACTTGTTAGAGAATTTTACAGAGAATCTTGCAAATGTTCTTTGGAGGAGTTGATTATACTCACACATCTTTCAAACAATTTATCTTAATATAAATGTACCTTTAATTTAAATAATGGTATTCATAATTATAATATCAGGGATGGAAGTGACCCACAGCTTAGGCAAAACAAACTTGTCAAGTCTAAATATTTGACCTCACAAGCAGTTTTGTTGATTAATAAACTTCCACTGCAACTTAAAAATATTCAAAACTAAAAGGCCTTTTAAGACAAGTCTTCAACAACTCTTTGTGTCAGGGTCCTATTACTTATTAGAAGAGTTCCATACAGTTGCTAGATTAACATGTTTTTTGAAGGCGCTGCAGCTGCAATTATGGAATACTCTTGCTTTTTCAAATATGCTTCTATTGGCTGTTATTAATGTTTAATTGTTCTTAATATAGAATTGTTTTAAAATTTTTAATAAATATAGGCTTATCTGTATTGAAAGCTTGTTATACAATTTTAGATAATTGTTCATAGCAACAAGGAAAATCAATAAATACAAAAAAAAAATCATATAATTTACCTTCAGAACCAAACTTCTTCAAATTTACAGCTATTTCAAAAAAAAAAAATTATCTAGTTTTCTAAACGATAAACACATGATTTGAAACATTTCTATTACAGGTAAAATGACAATAGAGATATTGATAGAAAGGATTTCTTACAATTGAATATAAATGAAAAATTCAATATTTGACTTTGTACCTTTTCATGACTTACTAGATCTATTATAAATATAGCTGACTTAATGTTTCTAACAATGATGGTTCTTCCACTGTCTATAGTTTTAGAGGAGATTTTGATGAAGAAATCTATAAAATATCTATCTTGGTGCAAGCCTCGACATCTGCCTAAATTATTGAGAGTAACTCTAGTAAATGTTGGAGAGAGGAGCTAAGAAATGGCATACTCGAGTCAGTTTATGAGTAATACTGAGGGATTGACAGCTGGAAAGCAACGACTGCTGATGACCGTATTTCAAGTTGTTCTTCTACATGACTGTGAGATGCTCTGAGGAAAAATATGTCTGTAGGGTGATTGTTCCGATGGTGGTATGAGAGGAAAAGGAAGGAGGACATTAAAGCTGTGGTTAGAGAGCTGACAATGAAATCCTGGCAGGAAAATTGGGATCACAAGAGCAGGGTATATGGACAGCCACTTTTATAGGTAATTTGTTTGAATTGATCAAAAGAAGACATGGGGAAGTGTCATTCTCTCTGACAGTTCCATACTGGTTATGGTTACTGATACACCCATTTCAATCATACCTGCATAAAATGGGTAATGTTATAAGCCCGGGTTGCCTATATAGTGACTCTTTATCTAGACTATGCAAAGCACACCTTCTTTGAATTTGATTGACAGACAAATGAGAGATGGAGACGAGGGAGAAGTTGGTCTACTGGAGCCAGGTACTATGTTAAAATTTTGGAAAATGAGTTAAAATCGAGGAATCATGTCTTACATTTAGTCTAAATTATATTGCAACAGGATAAATTAGACAGTGAGTGATTAGATTGAATTTAGTAAGTATTGAGATAGAGTCTAGCATAAGCATCCCCTTGAAGTAATAAGACAATATGGTTCCGAGGTGGAGTTGTATGCCTAGAGAAAGAGAAGGTTTTTTACCCATTATGAGTCCGATACTAACTACGTCTTATGAGTCCAAAACTATTATGAGTCCAAAACTAAGTCTGAAAAAGTCCTACGAGAGGATTTTTCCTTCTCTATATATATAAAAAAAAAAATCCATGTTCAGCTAGTTCCTCAAGGTACACTCACTCTTCATAGATATTTAACTATCACAGATTTAGAGAGTGATAGTTTCACATCGAAGATGAAATGATGGGGTCACTGATATCTTCACAATATACTTATTTTTCATAATAATAATAATAATCTTAATTCAATTAATCAACATACCTTTTTATATCCTTCGTCAAAAGTAGTTCTACTGTGTAACTGCTTCAGGTGTTTCACCTCAACATGAGCCATCTTCAGAGAATAGTTTATACACTTGCACTACATTTTATACACTTTTACAATTTTAAAATATATTGTTGGACTAAAAAGGTATATTGATTAATAATTAACAGGTCAAGTAGTTCAAAATGGCTAAAAATGGCATATTGTATTGAGATATAATGTAATGGACATGTCAATTTATTAAAACCATGATAATCCTTGTACAAATAATATCACCATAAATTAGTTAAAAATTTGCAGATCTCAATTCTCTATTCCTTACTACTTTATGAAGACGAATAGTGAAGTTACTGTAAAAAATGATATTTCAAAACTTGACCTCTTGAGAAAATTGGATATTTGTATAGTTATGAGATCTGGCAGGGCCGAGTCACCAAAACGAGTACATCTAGTAGAGGTAACTTTATATATGTACATCTCCAAGACCCGCCAGAGTAGAGTCATTGATACGAGCAAACAAGTGGAGAGTTTTTAATTAATGTATACAGATCTTAGAGACCTGTTAGGCCCTATAGAACTGACATCAAGAAAGAAGTGATGTAGATAATTGCAAGGTGTAGAAAATCTGTGTATCAACTGTTTTAATCATACTTATCCTATTTATCACCTTGCTCTACCAATAAGATTTAACATATCCTTCAAGGTACAAGAAATCAACTTTTGGCGATTATATTTACATTTTATTATCTAGATATTTTCTATCATAAATTGATAAACTTACATGTGACAGCTGTAAGACTGTATGAATATACATTTCATCTTTTTCAACTTTTTTACGAAAACGCATTGTTTGTTCAATATCAGCATGATTCACATCCTTAGGCCAGCCTCCTTCAGAATGATTCATACTATGTTGATCATATTCTGCTCTAATTGTATTAAGCTGTGTGAAATAAATAAATAAATTGAAATTTAAAAAATTACGGAAACATTTAAAAATATTATTAAACAAAATATACAGAGTGTCCCAGGAGGAAACCAACATAGGCCTAGGCTAGTTCATGTTTTTATTCCTTGAACCATAATAATGAAGTTCATATAAATATAGGTCCAGAAATGCTTCGTTTCCAGATATCTAGCATTTTGTAATGTTTTTTTAACATCGTAACTTAGGAAGTAGATAACACATTGAGTTGAAATTTGACACACACATTTCTTATGTAACATTTTACAAGTATACCAGTAACAAACGCTTTATTTTGTATAGTTTCAAAATGGCTGCCATTAAATATTTTTTAATGTTGAATAACTCATAAATTGTCAAATTTACAAATCGAACTTTACAAAAGACAAAATATTTTCCCTTTTAAAACACTATTAATATTATTTTGAGTACGTATTTTGCCTTATGTTTCTATTTTTTGTTTTAGTGAGTTGGTATTTTGTTTTAATTCAAATTTAAAGTTTATCATTTGACCTACTAAATCAACTACCCTACTTTTTTATAATCAAGAGGTTATAAACATAGATCTGTAGAAGCTATAAAAAACTGTGTAATTTTAAAGAACCATAAGACTTATACATTCTTAGGGCCTACCTATACAAGTGGACACAATTTGTAGTAAAATTATATGTAAAAAATTTAATGAATTAGGCCAACTGTCTGAAACTAATAATACATTTTAAAAAGTTACCATACTCCATTCTTTAACTGTTAGTATTTGTTTACTTCTACCAGAGATTATACTAAATCATTCAAAAACACAATTAAAAAAGGGTGAAAATAACAATTAGGCTATAATTTAACAGCTTACTTCATGTTCTGCATATACTTTACTGCATTGCATTCCTCTATGGACAGGATCCCGAAGTATGTAATCCTCCATAAGAGCTCTGTTAGGAACCAAATTATCAATTATCTTTGGAGTATCACCAAAAAATAAACACTGTCGTCCAAAGTCACTTCTTTTTTTTGTATACACATATTGGTTTTCCATTTTCCTCTTTTAATAAAAACAAAAATTAACGAATGAGGAATTTAATTTTGCACCAAGATTACGTTTTAAACCTTATGGGAACATAAATCAGTATAGTTCAATGAAATGTAATCACAGAACTGTTTTAAAAATAAATACGCAAATGAAGCAAGTATTTAAATCATAAGATCCAAAGGTATTTTGTTTAAATTTCAAGATGCATGTTGAACTAAAAAACCCGGGAAATAGATCGATTTTAAGTGGTAACCATAGAGATCAGCGCCAGTTTGATTTCGTTTCGTCTCTTTAAATCAGTGTGTTCGTGTTCTATAATAATATGAGAAGATAAAACCATATTGACTAATCGTGCTGCTATACTTGAAAATCTTGTGAGGAGAATGTTTTACATTAAATTTGCATTGGTTGCTGTAACCTGGAAAAATTAGGTAAAATTATAATATCTTGAGCCAGCTAATTAATTATTAAAATAATATCGTGTCATAGATTTGTAAGGTAATGTAAGGCCACCTAGTAATGTTTTATGAAACTTCATTGTACCGTACGGAACAACTTAAAACCTTGGAAAGTGCTGCTAATAATTAGCGGATTATGTGAGAACTACTTCAATTTAATTTTTAAAATACAGTAACTTTAAACCATATTCCTTTTTGATTTTAACCAATTAGGCCTAATTGTTAAATATAATTTTCTGACTATTTAAAGGTACTGTATCTAAATCAGTAAAGGAATATGAAGAGTGTACTTGGTTTTAAAATATATTAGGATAAAGATCCATAATGTCTGTTTACTCTGAGCTGTAGCCTACTGTTGTTTATGATTCTCGTCAGCAAAAAATCGGTACGCTCTAAGGTTATTTATTTTTGTTTTATAACGTTTTCAAACTCCATACATAGTGAAGCATTGGGATAAAGACCCATAATGTTTGTCTACTCTGAGCTGTAGCCCACTGTTGTTTATATTTTTGAAGTAAAAACTTCAATTGGCGCGCTTAGTACGGGAGTAAACCTTTGATTCGCGTCAGCAAAATCGCCACTAAAACAATGCAGAAATATTGCACAAACTTTCTCACATAACCATACATATAAAAACTAAAAATCCACGATAAATATTGCACTAACTTTGTCAGACTACCATACGTAGCTGTTAAACTAATAATCAGTGTAAAAATATTGCACAAACTTTCTCATACACCCATACAAATCAGAACTAAAAATTTACGAAAAATATTGCACGAACTTTCTCAGACTCCCATACATAGTCAAACTAATAATCAATGCAAAAAATATTGCACAAACTTTCTCGTGGGTACCCACTGCTTCGCACGCGAATATTTAAGATTCATGTGGATTGATAAATTAGTTACATAATACATAGGCCTAATGGAAATGAAAATGAACTCAAGGCAATTATAGTTTTTGAATTTTTTTTATACATATCTATATAAAAATATATAATGATAAATTAACACTTTTACAGGTTCATATTTAATAATAATTAATTGTTTATTTTTACACTCGCACTCATATACACAAATATATTTGTCTATATTTCTCACTGAAATGCTTCCTTGTAGAGAACATTTTTTGTCCTAGATTATGATAAAATAAAAAGATCATTACTTTCGCTATCAGCTGATTATTTAAACATTCAGTAAAATATTTATTTTTTATCAAATATTAGGCATAATTTTAAACTTATGGGAAATTTTTTGAAATATTTGAAAACAGTAACAACTGATTTTTCCCAGAGGTTAAAAAAAAGTGGTAAACCCCACTCCTTAAGCACTATAACTTTAAGAAATTTCATTAAAATCAGCCCAGAAGTTTTTGAGATTAACGTCAATCGTGTTTAAGACCACACGATAGAAGTGAAAATATATGAAATTATAGAAGCTTATTCATTGAATCAGATTGGGATAGTTTCAAAATTTTAGACCAAAATCCAGTTAAAAACACTTTTCAAAATGTTACACATAGATCTAGGCTAGGCCTAACCTAGCTTAGTGTTGAATTATTAAAGCTGATGGATATAATCAGCTGTTTTAAGTGTGTATTAATATTGGTTTCTATGTTTCACACTGATCTAGGCTAGGCCTAACCTAATCTTTGTGTTGAACTAAAGCCCATAGACCTAATTATAAGTGTTATAAGTTGAATGCTGAGACATGTCAGCGTAATAACTATTGGAGTCGGAAAAATTATCACCGTTATTATTTTCAGAAAACGCATAAAATCTATCCCAGTTTTCTATTACATGTAATACAATCATATGACAAAATCCTTCTTGAGTATTATTCATAATATAAGACAGATCTAAATAGACACGCACCATCTCCAATAATTGGAATTACGATGTGCATTATATTATTATCATTAATATTTAAATAATCAATAGCCTTATTATATAAATTAAATATATAATATATTTTATTTGTATATATTTCCTTATGAAACAACGTTATATAACGAAATTCATGTGTTTGAAACGAAATTTCTAACAAAACTGAATTATTAGTCCAGGCTTGGTATAACTACAGCTACTAAATTATCAGAATAATTTCATTTTTGATGCTGATGAACTCAATCAGCTGTTTTATCTGTTATTTGATTGCAAACATTAAGTTGTTATGGTAATAAATATAAAAATGGCTACAAATCGACATGTGTAAAGCCTAGATCAACGTTTTAAAAAATAATTTTCTACCCCTTAAAATCAACATTTCGCAAAATAATTTCTTAGTAAACATCTAAGACCCCATAAGAATGTACCATATTAAACTTTGTAGATCATTATCTTCAGTAGTTTTTGCTTACGTTTATTATGAATCAGTCGATCAGTCGGGACTTCTTATTTTGTAGATATAGATTTAATAACAACTTATTTCATACCCTAATCACAATTTAAAAATTGTTCCATTGACACTGTCACCTTCATTGGTATTTCTTATAAGGATCTTGTTACCTCTAATCCGAAGGTAATAATAGTGTTTCTCTCTCTTGACAGTACTAATTAAAGACTCTATCCCTAGCTGGGTTTAGGCCCACACAAACACAGTTCAATTTGTCGTGTAGAAAAGTCTCTCTATTCCTTTTCAAGCCTGGAGGTCCGTCCTTCTGGATCAATAATTCCAGGTGCAGCTGTATAACCTTCCCTGACTATCAATCGATGGCAAGCAACATTGATGATCTCTTCTAAAAGGTAGTTTAATGCTTCACCGACTTTCTTAACCAGTTTCATCTTTAATCTAAGCTACACCGTGAATCTCAGTAGATTGTAGAATGTAGTCGACTATACTGCTCAGAATCATCCACTCTGACTTCTAGGAATCTTATCCCCCCCCCTTAGAGTCTCATTTCTACAGTATCATCATCTGCTATTTCCTTCTACGATGATATTTCCTTTATTTGTTCCTCTAGTTTCCACTGGCTGGTGGTGGCAGCTATGGAGTCATTATTTGTATAAAAACTAATACACGAAAAGAGAATATAAATTAACCCTCGATATGTTCCAGGTTCTTATAGGCTACAAAAGATGACAAATGTCCAAATATAGCTGGGGTAATTTATTGAATTCTTGCCTTATCCTTATCAGAGTTCGTGAAAAGTTGTGCGATAGTGTTATCAAGTAAAAGAACAGGACTGCATGTGACACAACAGAAAAAAAAAATTGGTTGTGCTTAAGACCACACGCTAGAAGTGAAAACTTGTTTGAACAGTATGTAACGCTTATATACTTATGATTTTTGTTTTAATATATATGGGTATGTGAGAAAGTTTGTGCAATATTTTTGCATTGATTTTAGTTTGACTATGTATATGAGTTTGAGAAAGTTAGTGCAATATTAGATTTTTAGTTTTAATATATATGGGTATGTGAGAAAGTTTGTGCGATATTTTTGCATTGATTTTAGTTTAACTATGTATGTGAATTTTGAGAAAGTTAGTGCAATATTTTTCGTAGATTTTTAGTTTTAATACGTATGGGGCGCGCGTATCCGTTGTCTATATATTAAGGTTGCATTACGCTACTGTGCGTGACGCGATTTCTATTGAAAAAGTCCATCCCAAAAGTTGCATTACGGTAGTGTGCGTGACGCGATTTCTATTGAAAAAGTCCATCCCAAAAAGTATCCAACGCGCCAATAGAAGTTTTCACTTCAATAATACACATTATAATAATGATCTTTCGTAGATCTATTTGGTTAATTTACCCCAATTTAATTTTACAGTTATTCTAATGAATCAGCTGTTATTAAATTTGTAAAATTGATTGTTTTGGTAACGAATGTTGGAATGGTTTAAACCTAATTAAAAATCGTGCTAAAATCGTCAAATAATTTTCGAAATACATTATTTTATCAAAACTCTGCCAAGAGAACTCTGCCAAAAGAACTCCACTCCAACTAATAAATTCTTTTATATTGTTTACACTGATGACCGACGGTACTTGATAGAATTCCATTTTAACAAATAAAACACAATATTTCTTTTGTAAAATTCTATAATTTATTTGGTCTAGCAGTAATAGAGGTCTATAGCAGTAAAGTTCAAGATTTATTAAAAACCAATTCTTTTGTGGAGTTAAAAAAGGACCCAACAAAGAAAAATAGTAATATTGTTAAATCTATGTTAGCACAAAATAATTGCATTTTTAGTCAGGCTCATGTTAAAACTTTACCTGTGATGAATAGTCTGGCTCCTAGATTATATGGCCTTATGAAACTACACAAACCGGATATTCCCATCCGCCCTGTAGTTTCCTTTGTACAGTCACCTTCATACAATGTAGCTAAATTTGCCAACACATTTCTAAAAAACATTTCTAAGTTCCAACCTAAATTTGGTTTAAAAAATTCTTTGGATTTGGTGGATAAGATTAAAGATGTCAAAGCCTCCCTTAACGCCAAAATTGTGTCATTTGATGTAAAAAGTTTATTTACTAGTATTCCGGTCAATGACTGTTTGACTGGTGTGCAATCTTTGTTAGATCGAGCTAAAGTTGATCCTTGTATTTCTATAGAATTGATGAATATAATTGAAGTATGTATTAAACAAAATTATTTTCAATTTCAAAATAAGTTTTTTGCACAAGTTGATGGGTTAGCAATGGGATCTCCGTTATCTCCGTTGTTAGCTGAGATTTTTATGGATACTTTTGAATCTATAGTTTTTGATAGTAATAACCAGTTTAAGCATTGTATTAATTATTGGTATAGATATGTAGATGATGTTTTATGTTTATTTGAAGGTACTGACCGCCAACTTGAGTGTTTTTTAAAGTATTTAAATTCTATTAACTCGGCGATACAATTTACTATGGAAGTAGGACAGAATAATCAAATTAATTTTTTAGATCTTACAATTAAAATCATTGATGGTAGGCATAATTTCAGCATTTTTAGGAAACCTACGTTTAGTGACAACATTATACATGTTACATCACAACATCCTTATAATCATAAATTGGCTGCTTTTCATAGTATGTTGTATCGCCTCATTAATATTCCTATGTCTAATGATGATTTTTATACTGAGCTTGTATGTATTAAACAAATAGCCATTAATAATGGTTATGAGGTTAATCTCATTGATAAAATGTTAAAAAGAAAATTAAAAAATAAGGCTAAATCCTTTATTTTCCCAATAGTCAATTCTAATAATTCCACACAAAAGTGGCGTAGAATTAACTATTTTGGTAAAGTTAGCCATGCAGTTGGTAAAGTTTTAGAAAAGAAAAAACACTGTAAACCAGCTTATTATTGTAAACAAAATTTAGGAAAGATGTTGGTAAATTCCAAAGATAATATAGAAAAAATGCAAAAAAGTGGTGTGTACAAACTGACATGTAGTATTTGTAATGCTGCTTATGTTGGCCAAACAGGCCGTAGTTTTAAGTGTAGGTTAGGTGAGCATGAAAGGAGTTGGCGGTTAGGTTATAATGATTCTAGTTTTTCTAACCATTTAAAAAACCATGCATTGACAGATTTTTATTCTAATGTTAATTTTGAAATTTTACATGTTAACGTAAAAAGTAGAAAATTAAATGTTTTGGAAATTTTAGAAATTAAGAGACTTTTGTGTAATGATGATAATCTAGTTTTAAATGACCAAACGGAATTTTTGTCATTTTCTCCTTTACTTCAACCTCTATTCAAGGTTGGTTAATACCTGTGTGAATGACCTGTGGGGTTTTTCCCCTGGGTCTTTGTGCTTTGTTTGTTAACGGGATTTTCCTACCTTTTATAATAGTTATGTTGTGCTTTGTATTTAGTCTTGTAAGAGCCTCGTCAATGCCGTAACTGGCGAAACCATGGTCGGCTAGACCAAATAAATTATAGAATTTTACAAAAGAAATATTGTGTTTTATTTGTTAATAAATTCTTAGTAACAATGCAAACAACAGTGATCAGTGATTAGGCTATTTCTGAACCCCTAAGTAGCAAATGAGAAAAAAAATTAACTAAATATTATAATCATATTCTAAACTTGTTTACTTCATTATTTATATATATATATATATATATATATATATATATATATATACATAACATAGGCTATATGGAGAGTTGTGCCTTCAAGAAATTATTCTTCGCATAAAAACCAATAACTATTAGAAAAAGTTAATATAAACATATTTCTTAAAATGCTTAATTTTCAATTTAGCCACCATTTCGTGTTTTTAACAAAAAACCTCCAATCTTTTTAACGATAAGTGATTTGGAGTTGAAATTTTGCATGTCACTGAGTGGTATAAAGACACATTTAAGAAAAATAATCAACCATTTCCTTTACTCGTTTCAAATTGGTAGCTATTTAAACGTTTTAACATGGAAAATTTCCAAAACCATTAATTTTAGAAATTTTTTTCCTTTTATGACGATAAAAAACTTCTCTTTTTAAAATTCTTTCAATAGCTTAAAAGATAACCGATTCATTGACCCAACACTGAAAGATTAACTCTTCGTAATTGTCAACAACACCCAAGATTACCCTAGTCCAAAATTTGAACAGAAAAAATAATGGTGCTCCAGTTCATACAAATCTGTGGCAGTTACATCGACGAATCTGTATGAAAACTACGTTTACAGTCAAACCACTCAAGGTTATGTTTAATGTTTTCTAGCGACTTAAAAAAAAAATCACAATTATCCGCCATACTATAAATTGAAGGCACACAATTTTAACAGTTCCAGAATCACAAACCAACAGAAATAACGCGTAAACCAACAACATGACTCGTAAAATAACAATATGACGTACAAACAGATAATAACAGATTAAAAATTAACAGGCCGTAAACAAAAAACAGAATAAAATAATCAAAATTTTAAGCAATTTAGAATAATTTTAACTTGATAAAATTCGACGACAGTTCTAAGTGTCCGACTTAATGTAATGGAGACCGCAATTTAATGCTCACACATTAGAAGTGAGTGTTTTTCATTACGTGTTTGGTCAGTGCTATCCAGTGTTTGATGGATCACAATATAAACTTTACTCATGTCATACCTGACTCTAGAAACAAAGATAAAAAACAATGTGATTGACCGTTCTCTCGTAAGTAAACTTTGCTTTGATTTTTTAGATTTATATTGTTTGTTGTACAGTATACAGTGAGGGTTCGATTTATCGATATTAAAAAAAAAAAAATGCAAAATAATCTTTACTGCTCTATTTGAAAATAGCTCAACAAGTTTGGAGAGATTGTTTGAATTCATTGTAATAATACAGAAATTATAGTTATTGGTAAAAAAGGAGAAGGGGGTAATTTTTTTTTAAACACTTAAACTCAAACAGGAAGATTGATTTTGATGAAATTTACTCAGTAATATGTTTTGACCGTATTTAAAGTTTTTATTGGTAATCGCGAAAAATTTCTACTTCTGTTTTTCAACAGCTCTTCACAGTTCATGACCTCAGGAAACAAAAAAAGTGATTTTCAACATGGCGTCAGTCCATCGTGTTTTACTTCGTATTTTAGCACGATAGCGGCCACAAATATTAAGTTTAAAACATGACATTTTAGAAACATTTTACTGGTGTTTTCACATATAAAACCCTATTAATTTTTTTTAATCGAATTGAAAATGACAAAATGATGGCAATTGAATAGTTTTTGTTCCGTGTTATTCAACACACAGCACACTATATTATATATAAAATTGGCAGATTTCAATTCTACTTTAATATCATTTTAAATTCTCTACGATGGTAAATAGCGAAGTCAAAAATGTAATTTCGAACGCTGACCTTCCAAGACAATTACATATTTGAATAGTTACGAAATCCAGCAGGAGACCCCTTCATGTATGTACGAGGCACAGTATGGCTTAGCTGGCATCAAGAAAGTACTGTTGTACATGATTACGTAGTGATGCACATAAAGAATGGTGGGGAAGGGGGGTAGCTAATGATGACAAATATTATCTCCCACTTGGAAATATTAACTATTCATATCATACATTTGTTTTTTACGGTCCGTATTTTTTTGAGAGTTGTCTCAACTTAAAAAAAACACCCGTCATTTTAAAAATCAGTGTCAGTGTCTCGGTCAAGTAGTGAGTAGAGGTGAAGCTGGGTTTAACTTCTTTCTTCGTGTTAGATCCCTCTCTTTCTCCTCTCCTATCAGTGTCAGTGTCTCGGCCAAGTAGTGAGTAGAGGTGAAGCTGGGTTTAACTTCTTTCTTCGTGTTAGATCCCTCTCTTTCACCTCTCCTATCAGTGTCAGTGTCTCGGCCAAGTAGTGAGTAGAGGTGAAGCTGGGTTTAACTTCTTTCTTCGTGTTAGATCCCTCTCTTTCTCCTCTCCTATCAGTGTCAGTGTCTCGGTCAAGTAGTGAGTAGAGGTGAAGCTGGGTTTAACTCCTTTCTTCGTGTTAGATCCCTCTCTTTCACCTCTCCTATCAGTGTCAGTGTCTCGGCCAAGTAGTGAGTAGAGGTGAAGCTGGGTTTAACTTCTTTCTTCGTGTTAGATCCCTCTCTTTCACCTCTCCTATCAGTGTCAGTGTCTCGGCCAAGTAGTGAGTAGAGGTGAAGCTGGGTTTAACTTCTTTCTTCGTGTTAGATCCCTCTCTTTCTCCTCTCCTATCAGTGTCAGTGTCTCGGCCAAGTAGTGAGTAGAGGTGAAGCTGGGTTTAACTTCTTTCTTCGTGTTAGATCCCTCTCTTTCACCTCTCCTATCAGTGTCAGTGTCTCGGCCAAGTAGTGAGTAGAGGTGAAGCTGGGTTTAACTTCTTTCTTCGTGTTAGATCCCTCTCTTTCACCTCTCCTATCAGTGTCAGTGTCTCGGCCATGTAGTGAGTAGAGGTGAAGCTGGGTTTAACTTCTTTCTTCGTGTTAGATCCCTCTCTTTCACCTCTCCTATCAGTGTCAGTGTCTCGGCCATGTAGTGAGTAGAGGTGAAGCTGGGTTTAACTTCTTTCTTCGTGTTAGATCCCTCTCTTTCTCCTCTCCTATCAGTGTCAGTGTCTCGGCCAAGTAGTGAGTAGAGGTGAAGCTGGGTTTAACTTCTTTCTTCGTGTTAGATCCCTCTCTTTCTCCTCTCCTATCAGTGTCAGTGTCTCGGCCATGTAGTGAGTAGAGGTGAAGCTGGGTTTAACTTCTTTCTTCGTGTTAGATCCCTCTCTTTCACCTCTCCTATCAGTGTCAGTGTCTCGGCCATGTAGTGAGTAGAGGTGAAGCTGGGTTTAACTTCTTTCTTCGTGTTAGATCCCTCTCTTTCACCTCTCCTATCAGTGTCAGTGTCTCGGCCATGTAGTGAGTAGAGGTGAAGCTGGGTTTAACTTCTTTCTTCCTGTTAGATCCCTCTCTTTCACCTCTCCTATCAGTGTCAGTGTCTCGGCCATGTAGTGAGTAGAGGTGAAGCTGGGTTTAACTTCTTTCTTCGTGTTAGATCCCTCTCTTTCACCTCTCCTATCAGTGTCAGTGTCTCGGCCATGTAGTGAGTAGAGGTGAAGCTGGGTTTAACTTCTTTCTTCGTGTTAGATCCCTCTCTTTCTCCTCTCCTATCAGTGTCAGTGTCTCGGCCAAGTAGTGAGTAGAGGTGAAGCTGGGTTTAACTTCTTTCTTCGTGTTAGATGCCTCTCTTTCTCCTCTCCTATCAGTGTCAGTGTCTCGGCCATGTAGTGAGTAGAGGTGAAGCTGGGTTTAACTTCTTTCTTCGTGTTAGATCCCTCTCTTTCTCCTCTCCTATCAGTGTCAGTGTCTCGGCCATGTAGTGAGTAGAGGTGAAGCTGGGTTTAACTCCTTTCTTCGTGTTAGATCCCTCTCTTTCACCTCTCCTATCAGTGTCAGTGTCTCGGCCATGTAGTGAGTAGAGGTGAAGCTGGGTTTAACTCCTTTCTTCGTGTTAGATCCCTCTCTTTCACCTCTCCTATCAGTGTCAGTGTCTCGGCCATGTAGTGAGTAGAAGTGAAGCTGGGTTTAACTCCTTTCTTCGTGTTAGATCCCTCTCTTTCACCTCTCCTATCAGTGTCAGTGTCTCGGTCATGTAGTGAGTAGAGGTGAAGCTGGGTTTAACTCCTTTCTTCGTGTTAGATCCCTCTCTTTCACCTCTCCTATCAGTGTCAGTGTCTCGGTCATGTAGTGAGTAGAGGTGAAGCTGGGTTTAACTCCTTTCTTCGTGTTAGATCCCTCTCTTTCACCTCTCCTATCAGTGTAAGTGTCTCGGCCAAGTAGTGAGTAGAGGTGAAGCTGGGTTTAACTCTTTTCTTCGTGTTAGATCCCTCTCTTTCACCTCTCCTATCAGTGTAAGTGTCTCGGCCATGTAGTGAGTAGAGGTGAAGCTGGGTTTAACTCCTTTCTTCGTGTTAGATCCCTCTCTTTCACCTCTCCTATCAGTGTAAGTGTCTCGGCCAAGTAGTGAGTAGAGGTGAAGCTGGGTTTAACTCCTTTCTTCGTGTTAGATCCCTCTCTTTCTCCTCTCCTATCAGTGTCAGTGTCTCGGCTTTGTAGTGAGTAGAGGTGAAGCTGGGTTTAACTTCTTTCTTCGTGTTAGATCCCTCTCTTTCACCTCTCCTATCAGTGTCAGTGTCTCGGTCATGTAGTGAGTAAAGGTGAAGCTGGGTTTAACTCCTTTCTTCGTGTTAGATCCCTCTCTTTCACCTCTCCTATCAGTGTAAGTGTCTCGGCCAAGTAGTGAGTAGAGGTGAAGCTGGGTTTAACTCCTTTCTTCGTGTTAGATCCCTCTCTTTCACCTCTCCTATCAGTGTCAGTGTCTCGGTCATGTAGTGAGTAAAGGTGAAGCTGGGTTTAACTCCTTTCTTCGTGTTAGATCCCTCTCTTTCACCTCTCCTATCAGTGTAAGTGTCTCGGCCAAGTAGTGAGTAGAGGTGAAGCTGGGTTTAACTCCTTTCTTCGTGTTAGATCCCTCTCTTTCACCTCTCCTATCAGTGTCAGTGTCTCGGCCATGTAGTGAGTAGAGGTGAAGCTGGGTTTAACTCCTTTCTTCGTGTTAGATCCCTCTCTTTCACCTCTCCTATCAGTGTAAGTGTCTCGGCCATGTAGTGAGTAGAGGTGAAGCTGGGTTTAACTCCTTTCTTCGTGTTAGATCCCACTCTTTCACCTCTCCTATCAGTGTAAGTGTCTCGGCCAAGTAGTGAGTAGAGGTGAAGCTGGGTTTAACTCCTTTCTTCGTGTTAGATCCCTCTCTTTCACCTCTCCTATCAGGTCTTTCTTGGCCAAAATTTGTTCTTTTTTTACTCTGATGCTTTTAGAAGTTTCTTAAGCTAAGGGTGTTATTTTATGCTCTTTTGTTTAAAGTGAAGATGTCTGTAAGATTGTTTGCTTTAAACAAATACATCACAAGAATTTCTGTAATTAGTTAATTATATAGCCTTCTTCTGTTAACGAATATATAGATTCGTATTGAAGATTGTGCAATGTTTGCGGATAGTTGATTTATTAACACTATACAACACACACATCACAATAGGTTACAATTAAATGAATAGGAAATAGGGACCAAATACGATGCTATTTTTCACTTTCGACTTTGATGTGTTTGGTTACGCGATGTGCTCCCAAGTACGTGAGCGGAAATTCTAAATCCGGACTTTAGTAGAGAGGGAATGCCAAATATTCTGAGGATAATCAATATTGACGTTCCATTACTGACGTTTAAATCAAAAATTCCTTCATCCTCACGTGTTCCCCAAAACGGTTTCATATTCTCTTCACAATTAAATGATAAATTTACGTTAGCATCTTTCTTACAGTTATTGGTCAGTTCATTATATTGGGAAAACTGTTCATTTCATTGTCAATAAAGTTCGTAGCAGTGTGTGGATAACTGGCGATGTCATCAGGTAAACATACCGGTATAGATATCATTGGAATGATGTCGGATGGAATCTTAAAGATGGCTGACCTTGAGATACCATAACGTGTCAACTGTATTCACAAAAGCGAGTGGTTTCAATGCGAACCCAATTATACGAGGAGTGTACTAACTTGGTACGCGGATGGATCTAAAACCTCCTAGGGTATTGGCGTTAGGTGTTTACGATGTCAGACCCAGGAAGAGTGTCAACCTACCCCTGGAAAAGCTGGCAACTGTATTTCAAGCGGAAGTAATTGAGATAATCGTATGTGTGAGGAGGAATATAGATAAGGGATATAGAGAGGAAAGACCATTTATAAAAATTCTGACAGCAAGGGAGTATTTTTAGCTTTGCCAAACCAAAATAATAGCTCCAAGATAGTGTGGGATTGTCTAATCGTTCATAAAACCTTGACACAAAACTAACAACCTGTTCTGATTCCCGGGAAATAAATGCATAACTTTGAATGAAGGGGCAGTCAGGTGTGCTAATGTAAGAGCTGAAAGCCTCTTCGTCGGGTCAGAACCTCAGGGTAGAGTATCTTATGACGGGACTACTAATGGGTCTCGAAGGAACATCAGAAAGCTTGGGAGAAAACTGAGGGCAATGTACAGACAAAAAGAATGTTCAAGGAACCTTGTAGACTCAATACTGAGGCAGCATTTAATTTGAAGGGTTAGACTTACGGAAGTGGTTGGATTGTTGACGGGTCACGATTGTTCCGTAAAATGGAGTTTCATGTACCAGCTCTTCTGTGTAGGAAATTTGGTGAAGCTGAGGAGACAGCTCAGCACATAATATTTAACTGCTCAGCTTCGAGCAGGAATCAGATTGTATCCTTAGGCGTTCTGTCCAAAAGCCATAGGTGAACGGAGGAATCATCAGAGGACTCCCAACACAAAAATATAAGTTAATTTATAATAACATGGTAAAAAGACCGAGGGCTGCTATATTGAAGGAATAGCAGGAAATGAAGATGCGGATCGCCTTGCTAAGGGTGACACAGAGGCTGATTTTGTTGGTCCCGAACCATTCTTTGGAGTGCCTAAAACATATCTTAATAATATCATGAGAACCTGCGAACAAGATCAAAAGATCAAGTATTGGTCCACCTACCATGGTCTAAGACAAGCCAAAATGTTTATAGTTTACTCTAAAACAAAGGCAAAACAATTACCGGACCTCAGTAAAAAGGAGCTTAGGCTGATTATTGGCTTACTATCCGGACATTGTCCAGTGAATTACAATCTGAAACACATGGAAAAGGCAGAAGTAGGTTCATGCCGCTTCTGCCTGACACATAAAGACAGCTGAACACTGGTTGTGTGAGTGTGAATCTCTAACCTACAAAAGGCTACTCCTCAGCATTCCTTTCCCCACGGGTGCAGAGGTAATGATAATGTCGCCCAGAACCATTTTAAAATTCTTAGGAAGCTTAAATCTTGGCTAGGACTAAAATATAATTAGTACGGTAGTCACAAAGGATCCATTTGGGTTGCAGTGACAAGAGGCTGTATAACCTCGGACCCTAAATTTGCCAACTAACTAACTAGCCGTCCTGTGGAGTGGAGGACAGATAGAATAACAGGACAATATTATCCAAAGTATCTCACCATTTTCCTAAACTAATACTGGGTTGACAATGAATAACCTGTAAATGAGGGTACACAATAAGAAGCGAAACCAGGCTTGGAATTCTGATCCTCTTTGCAATGAACAAAACATAAATAATAACAGTTTTATTGATAACCACAGTTTTGTAATTGTCCAAAAAAACCTAAGTACAAGACTTAAGAAGCTTAATCGGATCACAACTCCCTCTCCTTTATCTAGAGCATTTCATTTGAACCCAGTCACGAGTTTACCTGCTGCGACTGGTGACATCTCTTTCTCGCCAGCTACAAATATCATACTTTAGCAATCTGCTCTCTAAAACCTTCATCTCGCTTATGAAATAGTTTTTAATAACACGTTGATTTTTCAGTACGGATATCATCAGAACAATCACTGCCTCATTTGGCAATTACAATTATTCAGACACTCGACAATTTTGGACTTGTATTTCTCCAATGTTTCAGTACTATTCATATTTTACCCAAATGTTGAATTTGGATTTTTCTCTGTCCAGGTTTTTAAAGTACAACACTCTTGGTGTAGGAGTTTGCATAACTACCATTCAAGTCAGATTATTTTTACAGATAACTCCTCTTAACTAGACGATAAAGTTAATTGTCCATATCACTCATAGGAACAGACATATATGTATGTATTATCAGCAGGTACCAGTATTTTGCTGCTGAACTCTTTGTTATTTTTAAGGTTCTTAATTATTTTATTCCATCTTTCCCTATCACTATTTTGTTTGTTCCTATACCAAAAGGATTGTACAGGCTATGCAGAATATATATTCTAATATATATTTTCTAAGATATCATAGTTGAGGACATCCTGTTTGCCATACACAGACTTCGGCTATGGAGTATTATTTTGTTGGATACGTCACTCAGGGTGTGACAATCTCGAAGCACAAGCTGGTTCTACATATAGTCTTTGATTATCTCTTCCTTTTTCATTTTCCTTATCAAGTCTATGAAGACCAACTTTTGTCGTCTCTCCACTATGACGCTATTCGATACTCGAGGGCTAGTGGTTTTTATTTTGTTTATTTATTTTTTGTCTCTATAAAGCGATGATGACCGAGAGGTTTTTTGCTCTTAAGCAAGAATAAATACAGTTTTTGTTTTTGTTTCCTGTTTTTCTGGTTTATTTGTTTTCCTTATTGTGAATATCGCTCCATTTACATTGACATTGTTTATTCAGTGTTCATATTGGAAGAGTAAACTCATTACTTTGCAATAACAAAGAAATTTAATTGCACACATTATATGAAGTGTTTGGAGAGTGATAATGGTATTTTAAAACTAATTTGATACAAGTATATTTACAGGGAAACCGTACCTATTGCTGTTGTAATGAAAGTCAACATTTCGTCATGTTTACGCTCTTCCACTAAGCAAACATTTATTAAAATCCAATTTATTGCGAAAATGATAGAAAAATATTTTTTACACTATATTTGAACAAGTTGATTCATCATGTCACTTACCCAGATCCATCATGAAAGTAATACAAGCAGATCCTCTAAATGTGTTACCCGAAAATTGGTTTCTTGGGCTTTGTAAGAAATATTATTTGTATTGATACATAGAGGGGTCTTATCCATCAGTAACAACTGTTTGTTTAAAACAGTTGTTACACAGGTTCTCTGAACCTCGTAAATGTGTATAACACTACTTTCTTGACATCAGATAAGGGCTTAACGGGTCTCGTAGATATATATTACGGTCGGTGAGGTCGTACCTACATGTAGAAATGATATCTGCATTTTATTTCAAGCTATTAAGTGTTTGAATATTCACTACTGTAAATCGAAAGAGAGGATGGAAACCATAAAGTGCCATTTATTTCCTTCTTGTATCAATATAATAATTAGTATTATGTAAGACCCTCCTACAAGATTCCCATTATATCATACATCGCTATAAAATCAATGGCTTTGTTGTACGTAACAAGATTAATTGCATCTGAAAGCAATTTAATGGTCGCTAATTGAACTGAAATTGTACAGAATTACATCATCTTACAGTAAGTATGAGTATGGTAATGCCTAGCTGGATACTAGGACTTTCTTTGTTGTTGTTGTTTTAGGAAGAATAATCTCATTGTCATCATTGCTTTATAAAAAAGGGAAGAAAACGATAAAATAAAGACCCCCTAGTCCTCGAAATACTAGTAGCCTCAGGGTAAAAAAAAACAAGAATTAGTTAACAAAGACTTCTTAGAAAATACGAATAAAAGTGATCCAAGCCAAGACTATGAAAATATATGTAGATCTAACTAGGATTCCCATATAGTCTTGGGTTAGACCCCTCTTTCTTCTTTCCTACCTTGACCAACACTTGTTATCTTCTGACCTGACAGTGTTAGAGTACGTCTAGTTTTTAGAAAGATCCCTGTCTGTCTAGCGTGTATCGTATATCTAATGCTCTACACCTGAAAAGCCGATTTTAATCAAATTTGGGCCCTTTCAAGGAATTTTACACTTTTTTAAACAAAAAATTATGTAGGGATAACTGTCATTAAAAAAAAAAAAAATACAAAATTACGTTTTTCTCATAATCGGCTTAAAGTATTTTGACCACATTTTCTTCAAGTTTAACGTCTAACGATCCAACAAGACGTATTGGCCACCATCTCTCAGAAAAATGCTGATTTTTGAGTTATGGTACAAAATCATAAAATCGGTCATTAAATCATCCCCGATTTCATAAAATTTTAGTTCAATATGAATATTAATGACTTAAGTGCAATTCCCCCCCCCATTCAAGTCGAGAAAGGAACCTATGGAACCAATGATTCACCCTCATTAAAAGCTTGATTTTAATCAAATTTTGATTTACGCTAGGGACGTGTTATGGCACATAGGCAGAAATTTTATGCTCTTATTAAAATATTTTGTTCATTTTCAGTTTTTCATTAACAACTAACGAACTGACGTTTTGTTAACGATTAGATTGGTTTCTTTTTTATTCGATTTTATCCAAGTGAAGTTTGTACAATTTTTGGCAACCATTTATTTAAAAATCAGTATTAATATGTCAGATAAACCAAAGATTTGAGGTTTTAAAAGCCTGAGTTATTCAATTTCAATCTTATGAATAATAGGTTTTATTCTATATTTATTTTCTACGGGTTCAAATTAAATAACAAAATCGCTTGACCATATCAACAAGATATTTATTGCTTGGCAAGAGATAATTTATTACATATAAAACATATCGCTATAACTACTGGAACACTTTCAAGAATTTATTTTTTCTCACACAATTACATTTAGCTCACAAAAAACAAGATACTAAATGACACAGTTGAGCTTAAGTAATTCCATAAACCCAGATCTATCGACCACAATCTTATTTCCAAAAAAAAAAAAAAAATCCGTTGTTCCCTCAGTTTATAATATTTGTCTTTCTATACTTTGCCCTCAAAACAAAACTCAAACATAAAAAGGAAAATAATGGCCTCCTTACCCCTGTCTTCTTCTCCGGAGTTGGCTGACTCTAGACAATCTAACCTCTCAAGTTTCTTCCCTGTGTCGGGACCTTCCACACGTAGTCCCTTTGTCGCTGCACCAAAACCCCTTCACGTGAGATACCGTGCAACTTGGGCTGATCCCCCAGAAAAATCCCTTCTCTTTCTCCTCTCTGGTTATTTTAAGCCTTTCCATCTCCCCTTCTCAACTGTGTCATTTTCACATTAAATATTCACTAAACCAACAGGCCTAGTCAGGACAAATATGCCTTCTCAATTTGTGCTACAATTTCACATAACTCTAGACCTCCTATTTACATTCTTAAACTATAAATCTATTTCTTCCCTAATCACTATTCTAACATATTTAATCCTACACCTTACTTATTCGTAATAATATTTAATATTAACTCTAATTTATTCCTAACGGTAGTAAATGTGCCTTTTCTTCTCTACAACCAATATTGTTACGATTTTGAATATAGTGGGTGCTATACATTACCTAACGCCTTACTATAATATCAATCATCTCACTTAGCATTTTAAAACATCATTTCCATAACGCCACATCAGCTTGTAGCTTTATTTTGATAGATATAGATACCGTACACAATCAGTCATTTAAAAAAATGGCTACTTTTTCTGTTGTTAAACACAGTCACTGTGTGTTTTTGTTTCAAGTAACGAACTCCGCGATAGCAGTTCAACCCAATTTTAGTACCTAGAATGGTGAGGATCTTCTAAAAATCCATCAATTTCGCACGAAATATCTGAGGAGTGACTTTATCAACGTCAATTATTTGTTGTACCATGATACCTATATAGCTTCAAGTGCAAACTTTGACGTAATACGCTTCTAACAGTCGTCAGTCGTGTGTGCTGTGGGAGTCTCAACAAGACGTACCGACACATTAATTTCCTAGAGCTACTAGCTACGAGTAAAGCTCTGCCTGTTTTTTTCCATTGCAGTATTAAGAAATCGTAGTTGACTTGGTGATTTAAAAAGTCGTACAGAAAAACCAGTCTCAATAAACTTTTGATGCCTATATGTAGGCCTTCTTGGAGGATCCTTACCATAATGGGTATGAAAATTGCGCTGAACTGTAGTCGCGGAATTAGTTTCGAACATAGCGAACACGTTCAGAACCGTGAAAGAAGCCATTTTAATCGCAATGATGGTGACACTTCTGATGATTTCATTTGGTAGAAAAGTTAAAACGTGATTCAAACTTGCTTTAAAATGATACCTCAACCTATTATGTATTTCCATCTTTTGGGATTGGGACTTTAAGAGTTGGTGGTTCATTGGTAGAACTCGCTTTCCACGCTGGCGGCCCGGGTTCGTTTCCCGGCCGATGAACCATTTTGTTAGGATTGGGACTTTCCATCCTTTATTTTGGCCTGGGTTTTTCAAAATACAAATTCTCATTGGTTTAGTTTAAATCAACTTTTCATTATTATTATTATAAAGAATACGCTCTTTACTCAAAACAAATATAATACTTTTTCTTATAATTTATGCGAAAAGAATTTAATATTATTTTCTATTAATCACTAAACAATGTATCTTTTTATGAACCCAGAATAACTCCAATTATCGTGACTTCTAGACTTGGCTTTATTTTGAGAATACCAATGTTTGCAAGTTAGTGAATACGCAGGAAATTGCTCATCCCTCTATTGTGACGCTGGTTTCTTCAGGGACTCGTTCCTGCTCTTTGGAGAATCTTTCTCGGCAACTGCGTCTGGATATCAGTGGTACCTCCGGCAGTCCTTTCGTGACCCACTGACCTTAGCTCTCTCGTTTCATAGGTTATTCAATGATCATTGTCATTCAATGACGTCTTGTGAGGCATGCAAAGCAAACAATTACCTAACTTTCTGAAGTCTGTCACAATAAGTGTTGTTACTCTTAGATTCTCAATCTAAACTTCAACATAAACATCTAAATAAATTTCAACAAGATTTTAAATTTGTAAAATCCTTTTTGAAACATACTATATAATAATATTGTAAACAGTTATGCAATTAGTTAATTATTAATTAATTGTTAATAAATCACTAACATTTTGTAAGGAATGTGTGTTCCAAGTTGTATAAACAGAGAGAAAACACATGTTTAATTGTCGCAATTAGATCTAGAATATAGCAAAACTATTTATATAAAGGAGAAACAGACCGTGTAACCAAAGATAGGGAACAGATGATGTCTAATCCTCTACAAGTAGATATTTTACTTAGCCAGAAGACAAGTATAGGGTAATTTTATTGATACTCAAAAATGTCGATGGTTTTTTGTACCGACTTCAAGTTTCATTGCCTTAGGAAACCTAAAAAGTGATTTCCTTCCGTCCGTCGTCTTTGTCAACAAAAATTAAGATTGGATTTTGAAATTTGGTATAAAAGACAAATAGATATAATAAAACCGAAACACAAGTTCTCACAAAAATGTTTACTTAATCAAACGCGTTTCAACGACAAAGTCGCCATCCTCAGTGATACATGAGATACAATAACTACAATACAGTTATAGTTTAGTTATTGTAGCTCGTGTATCAATGAGGATGGCGACTTTGTTGTTGTAACGCGTTTGTTTAAGCAAACGTAATTTTGTGAGAACTTGTGTTCTAATTTTGTTCTATCTAATATTATCTCACAAATCAAGCTCAGAATCTATTTATAAGGACAAACAGTCCCTTAAAGAAATTCAGAAAAATCGAACAGAACAAAGCAGCAATTTTAAGCAGTTTTTCCCCTCAATATCTTGTGTGTTATTGAACTTATAACACACTAAATTAGATATACATTTGCAGATAATAATCCTGTATGTAATGGTACCAACTTTACCAATCTAAAACGACAAATAGTGAAGTTATTGTAAAAAATGTAATATTCGACCTCTGAGTTCCCAAGAAAATGTGTGTCGGAGATATATTCAAAAATTAATATCTATTATATTATAGAAATAAAATTAATATTAATAGGAACTAAGTTACAGCAATGCAGAACCATTTCAAATTACAATAAGCACATGTAAGACACTATGGTTATTAACTTGAAATTCCCAAGGAAATTAGCAAACTATACAGAAAACCCCGAGAACTGGTCTCTGTACGCAATTGCATAAAAGAAATTTACTATTAGCCCGCGAATATCAACCTATGAAATCCAAAGTTAATTTGAAACGATTAACCGCGGGAAAAAAAAGTGGAGACGACGCTTCAAAACTCAGTTGTTTTGTTGTGATCAGTATTTCAACAATAATCAAACCAACAAGAATTAATAACAAGGCTATTCCAAAATAAAATGTGTTAAAATTTTTAATTTAAACAAGTTTATAAATAAAAATAATGTGTATTTTAGAAACAAGATAAGCGATAAAAAGCGTTACGAAAAGTGTTAAGTGAAAGTTCAAAATTGAATCAATAGTGGTTATCGATAAAGAAAATTGAAAGGTGTGTAAAGTGAAACTTAAAAGTGCTATGAACGGAAACACAGCTAATGATATGAGCAGTTAGTAATTTAAAACATTCATGTAAGGGAAATCTCTTAATTAATTCTAAGACTAAAAATTAAAATCAAACTAGAGTCAATACAACAAACCATTCACCATAACTGAAATAATCCTTAAATCAATTATTTGTATGTAACAAACGCTAGGTTTAAAAAAATAGAAACTCCTTTAGTATAAATTAGATGAAATTAGTATCTTACGATACCTTCCAATAATTTTAAAGGAGCTAGAAAAATCAAAAAGTGAGTCAAAATTTATGTAAATATCATATACAATTTAAAACTGCATAGCTTTAAGTAATATGAAAATACTTCATTATGTTAGTGTAATTAATCAATATTATATTAGATTTTAATAAAAATCTTTTTTAAAAAATATGCAATTTTTTTTTCTCGTATAAATGCCTTATACGAACAATTGCAAAAAAGGTCTCAACTTTGAGCGCCCTTATTTCTGTCCCAGTGCGTCTGACGATTACTATGCACCATTTTTATGGGAAATTTAGTCAGCTATAATTTTTATATCTTAACCTGTTGCCCCACCTTTTTCTGAGGTTATTATGCAGCAGGTAGAGAAAGAGTTGCACAGCCAAGAAGTAGAGAATAGAAAGGACGTGTGCACTCTACTGGGAAGCACAATCAAGGATGGCGTGCCCAATCTGAAACATTGGACAAACAAGAAACACATCGGTTCCACTCGAAGATTAGAACCGTTAAATCAAATCGTGAGAGGCAATATCGCAAGGAAATATTAAATCTACTTCTAACCGCCAACACAAACATTGGCAACTTCTCAGTGTAAATATTTTCTTCTAATACGGTAAATATTGAGAGTGCAATATTATTGTCACAGATTGTAAAACTAAATTATATTTCAAACTTTTTATATAATACTGAATTTGTTGACTTTCAGCATTGAACTCACGGATAATTCAAAACAAGTTCATTCATAATATCATGGTGCTTACCCAGCCTCATCATACAATGTAATACAAGTAATTCCAGAAGTTGTTCTCTTGGTCTTTCTATCTATTGGTTGATCAAGCAGTCTTATTTTAATAATTGTTGTGAAATCATTACTTTCTTGACGTCGACTAGGCTGTTTGTGTATATATTAAACAGTCTCCACTCGCTTCACAAGTATTAGTGTCTCGTCGCTAGTGAGGCACGAAGCGGTACATATGTGAAGAGGTATTCACTCACTACGCTCGTGCGTATCGGTGACTCGGCTCTCCAGATCTTGTAATCTCACACTTTCTTGGGGGTCAGGATTCGAAATTTTTGATGGTAACTTCACCATTTCTCATCCTAGAGAAGAGGGGGGGGGGTACAAGGTAAAATTGAATCTGAAAATGTTGATCTAATTTAGTGTATTATAAGTTGAATAATACAGGAGATATAAACAAAAACTATTAAAATGGTCATCGTTATGACATTTTTATTTCTATTTTTCTGAATTTCAATAGTTTTCTACAAGATCAGATACCACTTTTTTTCCAGAACGACAAGTTTGGAAGGAAGCTGGAACAAAACTAAACGAGGGATCCCTCCAATGGTACACTGATGGATTCAGAATGAAAGGTAGGGTAGGAGTGGGGATAAAAGGTCCAAATTTTAGTCTTAGCAAATCCATAGGGAAAACTCAATCCATATTTCAAGCTGAGATACACCCAATATAGCTCTGAGCTAGAAAATATATCAAAAACTGTCTCAAAGGCGCAGAGATCTATATTGTCAGTCAGTGAACTCTTAAGGCTCTAAGTTCACACGCTTTTGAGTGAAGAAGTCTTAGGTCTGTGAATGTCTAAAAGTGATCAATCAACTGGTAACAAAAAACAAAGTCTCCTTACTCTGGGTGCCAGGACATGAGGGGATGCCAGGAAATGAAGAAGGAGATCGCCTTGCAAATGAGGGTGCAAAGGCTAATTTTGTTGGGCCCGAACCATTCTTTGCGGGTGTCTAAAACATATCTTCATAATATCATGGATACCTGGGAACAATATCAAGAGATCAAGTATTGGACCAATCACCCTGGTCTAAGACAAGCCGAAACGTTTATAGTCTACTCTAGCATAAAGGCTAAAAAAGTTACTGGAATTCAGTAGAAGGGAGCTTATGCTGATTAATGGCCTATTTTTCGAACACTGTCCAGTGAATTAACATCTAAAACACATGGGGAAGGCAGAAGTAGATTCGTGCCGCTTCTGCCTGACACATAAAGAGACAGCTGAACACTGGTTGTGTAAGTATGAATCTCTGAGCTACAAAATGTTACTTTACCTCAGCATTCCATTCCCCACCACTGCAAAGGTAACGATCATGTCCCCCAGAACCATTTTAGATTCTTATTAAGCTTAAATCTTGGCTAGGACTAAAATATAATTAGTAAGGTATTCACAATAGATCCATTTGGGTCGCAGTGACAAGAGACTGTATAACCTCGGACCCTAAATTTGCCAACTAACTAACTAGCCGTTCTGTGGAGTGGAGGACAGAGAGAAAAACAGGACAACATTATCCGAAGTATCTCACCATTTTCTTAAACTGATATTGGGTTGAAAATGAATAACTTGTGAATGAGAGTACACAATAAGATGAAAAGCGAAACCAGGCTTGGAATTCTGATCCTCTTTGCAATGAACAAAACATAAATAATAACAGTTGTATTGATAACCACAGTTTGGTAATTGTACAAAAATCTCTATGTACAAGACTTAAGAAGCTTAATTCGATTCACGAATTGGGGTCATTGTTTTTCACGTTTCACTAAAATTTGAACGAATCAGAATATTTGAGCTCTATGTCCGAAAATTTTTGGAGAGGTGGTGACCCATATGCTTTGTTTGAGAACAAGTGGCACCCCTACAGGTTGCACATGCTGCAGCATTTAACAGAAGTTGATCCTGATTGTAAGGTGCAGTTCTGTGAATTAGTTTTGGACATGTCAAGTACTGCTCAAATCCACATTGGATGAGAGGTAGCAAAGTGCAGGAAATGACATGGTGTGGTGTTGGATGGTAACCTCAACGTAAATCAGTACCAGGATCAAGAGAAAACTGATGTTTTCATGTCAGCACTAAATGAAAATGGGAGCTCTGTTTCTTCCAGCAGTAAGGTGCCGATTAGTCGACCAGCGTTTTCATGATTATTGGATCGGACAGCGGGGTCCAGTGGAGTGGGCACCAAGATCACCAGACCTTTCTTTTTTCTCTGGGACATATAAAAGCTATAATGTACAAGGCAATAATTCATTAAGAAGGGGTTACAAAGACTTGCGGCAAGATATATAAAGATGTTTTGTCATGTGTTCAGTGTGAATGAATAAACTCCTGTTACTTCGTTTATAATTATCAGGTAGCCATGTAGTACGTAGACTTTAATATTTGACTTGTATACATGTATAATAAAACAAATGTGATTGTTTCAGAGTATGGAGACTTTTGCCTCACCCTATACATTGAATGATCTTGTAAACAAATCAAATATCTGCAGTGTCTTAACTTTATCTGTTCCCAGTAAACCCATCGTCTGGTAACAAATCATCCACCAAACTGTCACATCCATTTACAATGATAATACATATCCAGCCGTAGTAAATTACATATTATATAACATGATTTTGACAGTGAGATCCAATAAATCCGCACACAAAAAAAAAGACAAAATGATTTTTTTTTACGTTTAATTATTAATATTAAATATTTTTATGAATATTATTAATATTAGTATATAATAAATTGAAATCTGTAGTAAATTACTGTTTGTAATACTATTTCTCTGTAAATTACCCTATAGAAACAAATAGGCCCATCATTCAATGTAATACAAAGAGATAGTGTAAAAAAAAGAGGATGCACGTAGAAATCATTTGTTTAATTTCCTGAAATTTTGGAAGGTGAAAAAAATGGAGGTCAATAAAGAAGGTTGACTCACTTTATCGTGTAATGGTTATTTGGAAACGTTATAAGGGACCCTTAGCTTTATTTCATGAATAGTACTCGAAATCCTACCATCGAGTTCCCCCCTCTCTCCTGTTGTTTAACAAAAAACCTCAAAGTGATATATGTCTTAAAACAAAGAAAACCCTACTATAAAATAGAGACCTTCCTAAGCACTTGGGTTTTAATTGAACAAGAGGGAGTACAGAGAGAATCGATAGGAAAGATAACGGAGATAGATCTTACCCAAGACAAGATAAAGAAAGGTGTAGATCCAGCTAGGACACCTCGGAATTGCTCCATCAGTATTATCGATAAGTGACCCCCTCAGGGGTGTAACTAAATGAAATGCATGAACATATTTGGGGATACTCTTGCCTAACCCTGGCAAAAAAAATACTCGCTTTATGCATACTTCCCTTCTGCTAGCATTGAAACGTCATTTAAAAGTACCAGTAAATTTCACATTTAGTCTGAGTGCCTGTTTGATAAATTATATTCTCCTTGTTCCCACCACCAAGTTTGCTGATTTCTCCAAGTGTTCTCACCGATGCCTTATTCCAAACAAGTCGTCTAACTCACCAGTCTCTTGTATTGTTAGGTCGAGTAATTTACACAAGCCTGAGAAGTATAAAATTTTATTAAAACTAATAGCCGATTATAACCAACTTTTAGATGATTCCAGGAAAATACTAAATATATCACATTCTTTATTCAAAATTACTAAATTTCAATTTTTATATCTCAATAATTAATATATATTACCTTCATTTGTTTGTACGTTAGAGAGACAAAAATTAATTATTTCACTAAAATATGAAAAATAAAATACCAAATACACAAAATTGGAAGTAATAATATATTTCGGTTCAGGAAGAACTGGAAAAAAAGAAAAACGTACCTTGACATTAAAAGCTTGCATTAAATAAAACACGATTTACACTGAGGAAGAGTTTATTTGTACAAGGGCAACAGTTGAGCCCTTATTTCAATTTTTTTTCAACTACGGTGTACATGGTGCAATTCCACTTTTTGATTGACAACTATCGAAGTGACATTTTTGGTTCGTTTTATTTGGTTTTGCGAATGGGTGAGTAAGAAAGAAACACATTGCACAGTTTATCTTATAAATGATATATTATATATCAAGAAGTATTAGATATATTTGAACAGCTGGGTATGCTCCACACAAATTTTATGATGTATTTTAATTGTAACTAAAAATGAAGGGGGGGAGAGGGTACTTTATATATAGTTTCTACTTCCGTACAAGAACATTTAGTCCTCTGAAGAACTTAGTACGTAAGTAGTCCTTCATTTCTAGTTTTGTAGTTACATAATATTCTTCCATATTGTGAGATTTCTTGTTCAATCTGTCACTTTTCTTTTCATGTATATCAACAATATAGTTTTGCTTTTTAAGTTTAAATCAATAAGCAATTTTTTATTTATTGTTTAAATTTGTTTAATACTTTTTTTTATGAAGAGAAAAATAATACGATATTATTAGTTATTATTTAACCTGAAATTATTATATATTTATTGCAAAATATTACATAAATTACATAAACCTGAAATTATTACATATATAAATCCGTAAAGTTTTATTATCAATAATAAAATAAAAAACTTCAATTTGTCATTTTTTCACTCAAATAAATGGTAAAAACTCTGTACAAAGTTTCTTACTCACTCATCCGCATAACCAAATAAAAACTTGTATAAAGTAATCCTCACCAAAAATGTCAGCTCTTAATTTTTAAATAAAAAAAAATTAAAAAAGTAACCTAGGTAGTCTTAGTTTAAAAAAGTATTTCAATAGGGCCTAAATTTGCTTTGATTTTATTATAAAGACATTTTCACCAATTATGTTTCTTTTGCCAATTAATCCTGAACCGTTGTGATTCTGCACACGGGTTCATCCCAAACGTTTTGACAATTGATCATCTAAAACTGTTGGAATCGTTAATCTTAACATTTTGCCAAATAATCCTTTGTGATTCTTCACACGGGTTGGGCTCCTTAATCTTAATATTTTACTAAAACATGAACTTTATTCATAGAGTTCATTTGAAATAAATAAATATTTTATAATATTTTTGTTCTATTTTTGGTTGTTTTACCGATAACTCATGAACCGGAATTTTAGGAGAGTTGGCAACCAATATGTTTTGCTTTAGTCCTTAGCAACTGCATATGACGAAAATTGTTAGAGCTATATTTGAGAAAATCGTAATTTTGTGGTTTTTCTTATTTTTAGTCATAAAAAATTGACCAAATATGTTTAAATACCATAATATCTGTCGAAGTGTTTGATTTGTAACGCACCGTAAGACAGAAGACAGTCTAAAGAGGAACAGACACTCCAAAACATCATTACAAAAACCTTTTTTGTTGTAATAAAGAGATCTCAAAAGGGATATATTTGCAAAAACATCGACATCCATTATTGACTCATCACGTAACATTTTCTATACCCTAACCCAGCCCCATGATGCAATGTAATACAAGCAATTTCTCGACATTTAATACACAAAAACTAGTGTCTTGGGCCAATGATAGACTATATTAAAGACCAATAGTTGTAAATTTGTTTTAAACAGTTGATACACTGGTTTTCTGATCATAATTGGGTTTATCACTACTTTCTTGACGTCGGAACTGCCATAACAAGCGTAATGTGTATATCTAAAAACTCTCCACTCGCTTCGCTTGTATCAGTGTCTCACACTTGACAGGCCTCGAAGACTACACTCGCTACGCTCGTATTGATGATTCGGGCTTGGATCTCTTAAATATACGAATATCACCTTCTTTTAAAAGTTCAGAGTTCGAATCTGACAATAAAGTCGTAATTTGTCATTGTAGAGTGGTAGGGTTGGTAAAATTAGATACACAATTGAAATCTGTATATTTGTATCTAATTTAGCGTGCTATAAGTTAATTAACGCACGAGATATGATTATATATTTTCTTTAATGGCCGCCATTTCGAAATTTTCAAATTGATAATGTTCTACGTGAGCTCACTAGAGTTCGCTATACTATATTTCCTGTTCCTAAGCAAAAGAAGAAAACATAATAATATAATAAGTGAGACTAGATAAGAAAGATTACCATGTTACCAATTATTGGTACATAATTTTCCAATAGTAGACTGTACAGAATGTTTGACTAAGAATATTCTTATATTTATATTTTTACAGATTGAAGCAATGTTGAAGTTTATCGTCGTGTTAGCGCTCGTCGCTGTCGTTGCTGTCTTGGCGACCAATGAGGAAGAAGAGAATAGAGAGCGCAGAAGTCCTTTCCATCTAGGAGGTCCTAAACCTTTTGGGAGACATTTAGGTTTACTAAGAGATAGAAGGACCCTATTTAGTAAATTGAAAAAACTACATGGATATAAATTTGATACAGTGGGTCACCTTGCTGTCTGTAGAATAGGAAGTAGCTGTTGATGTGAAAGGATGAGAAAGCTTCAGAGTTGGATTTGAAAAACAACTTAAATAAAAGTCTTTAGACGTTTATTTAAAGAATCTTTTATCATAATACCTTGTGTTTTAACTTTCTATTAATTCCATTCCTTTCAACCATGAAGACGTTTATATAGTAACGTTTATTATGATAAAGTGACCGTAGATTTCGAATGTTTGTCAAACCCCAACCTAAACCTAATCAAAAAAAGAAAATATATTTGTACAGTTAAGAGATTCACCAGAGTGGAGTCACCGATACTGGCGTAAGAGTGGAGGTCCTTCATATAAGTACACCTTCGAGGCCCATTACAGTAGAAACACCAAAATCTGCGACACGAATGGAGTTTTAAAAATATATACATACATCTATGACTCTCTTTAGGACAAATCCAAAGTTAAGAAAGTAGTTAGTTAACAAGTGGTGTGTAGTTTTTTGAAGTACAAACGTTGATTTTGGAATCCTTTAACAGACTAGGCCATTTAGAGATTCATTTTTGTTTTGGGTTCCTCTATGCAAACATTTTTGGAGAAGCTGTGAATTAACCAAACCCCTAAAAAATAGCTTTATTTCTTCCATAATTACTGAGGGAATGTGAAAATATTGCTTGTGGTTATATTCTTCACCATTTGCCATCGCTTTATGAAACTTTGACCATATGTCGCTGTGTTTGGGGCATAGAGCATGCTGGGGCGTTCCTTTACAAAAATGTTTATAAAACTATTTTGACTCATCTGATTTAAATAAATAAGTCCTTAAAATAATCCTGGACAGATACAAAAAATTTTTTTTTTTCAATTCCCCTTATTGTGTGTGTTGATGTCAACTAATCCTTACGGGCCTCGTAGATGTGCATGTATTAAAAAGTCACTACTCGCTTCGCTCGTGTCTGTAATTCCACCCTGCCGATTCTTCTTAGATCAGAGTTCGAAATTACATTTTTGACAATAATTTTACTATTTGTCATCCTATCGAGCTGGAATTGGTACCATTGCATGCAGAATGGGTATTTGAAAATATGTATCTAATGTAGTGTATTAAATATTAATAACACACGAGATATGAACAAAAAACTGTTAAGAATTACTGCCATTTTGAAAATTTTAATTCATTTTATCCTATTTTCACTAGGGTTTTATACATGAGCACACATAGTACCCTGTACACTATATACCTAATTTTTTGTTTCTATCCTAATTTTTGTGGTCGATGTCGTGTTTACGAACTGATGACAACGGTGAAGGACTGACTGTATGTAGAAACAAAATGTTTTCTTGTAATCTTGAAAGATGAAAAAGGTTGGAGGTCATCAAGGAAGGTTGACTCACTTTATCGTATAATCGTTATTTGGAAACACCAGTGAGTTTCACATGTAGGCTCCCTTAGCTTTATTTCATGAATAGTACTCGAAATCCAACCATCGAGTTCCTCCCTCTCACTTGTTGTTTAACAAAAAACCTCAAAGTGATATATGTCTTAAAACAAAGAAAACCCTACTATAAAATAGAGACCTTCCTAAGCACTTGGGTTTTAATTGAACAACGGGGAGTACAGAGAGAATCGATAGGAAAGATAAAGGAGAGATATCGTACCCAAGACAAGATAAAGAAAGGTGTAGATCCAGCTAGGACACCTCGGAATTGCTCTATCAGTAATATCGATAAGTGACCCCTTCAGAGGTGTAACTAAATGAAATGCATGAACATATTTGGGGATACTCTTGCCTTACCCTGGCAAAAAAATACTCGCTTTATGCATACTTCCCATCTGCTAGCATTGAAACGTCATTTAAAAGCACCAGTAAATTTCACATTTAGTCTGACTGCCTGTTTGATAAATTATATTCTCCTTGTTCCCACCACCAAGTTTGCTGATTTCTCCAAGTGTTCTCACCGATGCCTTATTCCAAACAAGTTGCCTAACTCACCAGTCTCTTAAGCCTGAGAAGTATAAAAATTTATTAAAACTAATAGCCGATTATTACCAACTTTTAGATGATCCCAGGAAAATACTAAATATATCACATTCTTTATTCCAAATTACTAAATTTCAAATTTTATATCTCAATAAATAATATATATTACCCTCATTTGTTCGTAGGTTAGAGAGACAAAAATTAATTATTTTACTGAAATGTAAAAATTAAAATACCAAATACACAAAATTGGAAGTAATAATATATTTCGGTTCAGGAAGAACTGGAAAAAAAGAAAAAAGTACCTTGACATTAAAAGCTTGCATTAAATAAAACACGATTTACACTGAGGAAGAGTTTATTTGTACATGGGCAGCAGTTTACCCCTTATTTCATTTTTTTTCTTTTCAAAGACTGTGTACATGGTTCAACTCCACTTTTTGATTGACAACTATCGAAGTGACATTTTTGGTTCGTTTTATTTGGTTTTGCGAATGGGTTAGTAAGAAAGAAACACATTGCACAGTTTATCTTATAAATGATATATTATATATCAAGAAGTATTAGATATATTTGAACAGCTGGGTATGCTCCACACAAATTGTATGATGTATTTTAATTGTAACTAAAAATGAAGGGGGGGTGAGGGTACTTTATATATAGTTTCTACTTCCGTACAAGAACATTTAGTCCTCTGTAGAACTTGGTACGTAAGTAGTCCTTCATTTCTAGTTTTGTAGTTACATAATATTCTTCCATATTGTGACATTTCTTGTTCAATCTGTCACTTTTCTTTTCATGTATATCAACAATATAGTTTTGCTTTATAAGTTTAAATCAATAAGTAATTTTTTATTTATAGTTTAAATTTGTTTAATACTTTTTTTTATGAAGAGAAAAATAATACGATATTATTAGTTATTATTTAACCTGAAATTATTACATATATAAATCCGTAAAGATTTATTATCGATAATAAAATAAAAAACTTCAATTTGTCATTTTTTCACTCAAATAAATGGTAAAAACTCTGTACAAAGTTTCTCACTCACTCATCCGCATAACCAAATAAAAACTTGTATAAAGTAATCCTCACCAATAATGTCAGCTCTGAATTTTTTAAATAAAAAAAAAAAATAAAAAAAGTAACCTAGGTAGTCTAAGTTTAAAAAAGTATTTCAATAGGGCCTAAATTTGTTTTGATTTTAATATAAAGACATTTTCAGCGTAAATCGTATTTCATTAAAATCAAGTCTTTAGATCAAGGTCCAATTTTATTTCTTTTACCAATTAATCCTGAATCGTTGTGATTCTGCACTTGTGTTAGGGTCTTTAATCTTAACATTTTGCCAAATAATCCTGAATAATTATGGTTTTGCACTTGGGTTAGGGTCGTTAATCTTAACATTTTGCCAAATAATCCTGAATAATTATGGTTTTGCACTTGGGTTAGGGTCTTTAATCTTAACATTTTGCCAAATAATCCTGAATAATTATGGTTTTGCACTTGGGTTAGGGTCGTTAATCTTAACATTTTGCCAATAATCCTGAATAATTATGGTTTTGCACTTGGGTTAGGGTCTTTAATCTTAACATTTTGCCAAATAATCCTGAATAATTATGGTTTTGCACTTGGGTTAGGGTCGTTAATCTTAACATTTTGCCAAATAATCCTGAATAATTATGGTTTTGCACTTGGGTTAGGGTCGTTAATCTTAACATTTTGCCAAATAATCCTGAATAATTATGGTTTTGCACTTGGGTTAGGGTCGTTAATCTTAACATTTTGCCAAATAATCCTGAATAATTATGGTTTTGCACTTGGGTTAGGGTCGTTAATCTTAACATTTTGCCAAATAATCCTGAATAATTATGGTTTTGCACTTGGGTTAGGGTCGTTAATCTTAACATTTTGCCAAATAATCCTGAATAATTATGGTTTTGCACTTGGGTTAGGGTCTTTAATCTTAACATTTTGCCAAATAATCCTGAATAATTATGGTTTTGCACTTGGGTTAGGGTCGTTAATCTTAACATTTTGCCAAATAATCCTGAATAATTATGGTTTTGCACTTGGGTTAGGGTCGTTAATCTTAACATTTTGCCAAATAATCCTGAATAATTATGGTTTTGCACTTGGGTTAGGGTCTTTAATCTTAACATTTTGCCAAATAATCCTGAATAATTATGGTTTTGCACTTGGGTTAGGGTCGTTAATCTTAACATTTTGCCAAATAATCCTGAATAATTATGGTTTTGCACTTGGGTTAGGGTCTTTAATCTTAACATTTTGCCAAATAATCCTGAATAATTATGGTTTTGCACTTGGGTTAGGGTCGTTAATCTTAACATTTTGCCAAATAATCCTGAATAATTATGGTTTTGCACTTGGGTTAGGGTCTTTAATCTTAACATTTTGCCAAATAATCCTGAATAATTATGGTTTTGCACTTGGGTTAGGGTCGTTAATCTTAACATTTTGCCAAATAATCCTGAATAATTATGGTTTTGCACTTGGGTTAGGGTCTTTAATATTAACATTTTGCCAAATAATCCTGAATAATTATGGTTTTGCACTTGGGTTAGGGTCGTTAATCTTAACATTTTTCCAAATAATCCTGAATAATTATGGTTTTGCACTTGGGTTAGGGTCTTTAATCTTAACATTTTGCCAAATAATCCTGAATAATTATGGTTTTGCACTTGGGTTAGGGTCGTTAATCTTAACATTTTGCCAAATAATCCTGAATAATTATGGTTTTGCACTTGGGTTAGGGTCGTTAATCTTAACATTTTGCCAAATAATCCTGAATAATTATGGTTTTGCACTTGGGTTAGGGTCTTTAATCTTAACATTTTGCCAAATAATCCTGAATAATTATGGTTTTGCACTTGGGTTAGGGTCGTTAATCTTAACATTTTGCCAAATAATCCTGAATAATTATGGTTTTGCACTTGGGTTAGGGTCTTTAATATTAACATTTTGCCAAATAATCCTGAATAATTATGGTTTTGCACTTGGGTTAGGGTCGTTAATCTTAACATTTTGCCAAATAATCCTGAATAATTATGGTTTTGCACTTGGGTTAGGGTCTTTAATCTTAACATTTTGCCAAATAATCCTGAATAATTATGGTTTTGCACTTGGGTTAGGGTCGTTAATCTTAACATTTTGCCAAATAATCCTGAATAATTATGGTTTTGCACTTGGGTTAGGGTCGTTAATCTTAACATTTTGCCAAATAATCCTGAATAATTATGGTTTTGCACTTGGGTTAGGGTCGTTAATCTTAACATTTTGCCAAATAATCCTGAATAATTATGGTTTTGCACTTGGGTTAGGGTCGTTAATCTTAACATTTTGCCAAATAATCCTGAATAATTATGGTTTTGCACTTGGGTTAGGGTCGTTAATCTTAACATTTTGCCAAATAATCCTGAATAATTATGGTTTTGCACTTGGGTTAGGGTCTTTAATCTTAACATTTTGCCAAATAATCCTGAATAATTATGGTTTTGCACTTGGGTTAGGGTCGTTAATCTTAACATTTTGCCAAATAATCCTGAATAATTATGGTTTTGCACTTGGGTTAGGGTCTTTAATCTTAACATTTTGCCAAATAATCCTGAATAATTATGGTTTTGCACTTGGGTTAGGGTCGTTAATCTTAACATTTTGCCAAATAATCCTGAATAATTATGGTTTTGCACTTGGGTTAGGGTCTTTAATCTTAACATTTTGCCAAATAATCCTGAATAATTATGGTTTTGCACTTGGGTTAGGGTCGTTAATCTTAACATTTTGCCAAATAATCCTGAATAATTATGGTTTTGCACTTGGGTTAGGGTCGTTAATCTTAACATTTTGCCAAATAATCCTGAATAATTATGGTTTTGCACTTGGGTTAGGGTCGTTAATCTTAACATTTTGCCAAATAATCCTGAATAATTATGGTTTTGCACTTGGGTTAGGGTCTTTAATCTTAACATTTTGCCAAATAATCCTGAATAATTATGGTTTTGCACTTGGGTTAGGGTCTTTAATCTTAACATTTTGCCAAATAATCCTGAATAATTATGGTTTTGCACTTGGGTTAGGGTCGTTAATCTTAACATTTTGCCAAATAATCCTGAATAATTATGGTTTTGCACTTGGGTTAGGGTCGTTAATCTTAACATTTTGCCAAATAATCCTGAATAATTATGGTTTTGCACTTGTGTTAGGGTCTTTAATCTTAACATTTTGCCAAATAATCCTGAATAATTATGGTTTTGCACTTGGGTTAGGGTCGTTAATCTTAACATTTTGCCAAATAATCCTGAATAATTATGGTTTTGCACTTGGGTTAGGGTCTTTAATCTTAACATTTTGCCAAATAATCCTGAATAATTATGGTTTTGCACTTGGGTTAGGGTCGTTAATCTTAACATTTTGCCAAATAATCCTGAATAATTATGGTTTTGCACTTGTGTTAGGGTCTTTAATCTTAACATTTTGCCAAATAATCCTGAATAATTATGGTTTTGCACTTGGGTTAGGGTCGTTAATCTTAACATTTTGCCAAATAATCCTGAATAATTATGGTTTTGCACTTGGGTTAGGGTCTTTAATCTTAACATTTTGCCAAATAATCCTGAATAATTATGGTTTTGCACTTGGGTTAGGGTCGTTAATCTTAACATTTTGCCAAATAATCCTGAATAATTATGGTTTTGCACTTGGGTTAGGGTCTTTAATCTTAACATTTTGCCAAATAATCCTGAATAATTATGGTTTTGCACTTGGGTTAGGGTCGTTAATCTTAACATTTTGCCAAATAATCCTGAATAATTATGGTTTTGCACTTGGGTTAGGGTCGTTAATCTTAACATTTTGCCAAATAATCCTGAATAATTATGGTTTTGCACTTGGGTTAGGGTCGTTAATCTTAACATTTTGCCAAATAATCCTGAATAATTATGGTTTTGCAATTGGGTTAGGGTCGTTAATCTTAACATTTTGCCAAATAATCCTGAATAATTATGGTTTTTCACTTGGGTTAGGGTCTTTAATCTTAACATTTTGCCAAATAATCCTGAATAATTATGGTTTTTCACTTGGGTTAGGGTCGTTAATCTTAACATTTTGCCGATAAATCCTGAAATTTTGTGATTCTGCACTTGTGTTAGGGTCTTTAATCTTTAAATTTTGCCAAATAATCCTGAATAATTATGGTTTTGCAATTGGGTTAGGGTCGTTAATCTTAACATTTTGCCAAATAATCCTGAATAATTATGGTTTTTCACTTGGGTTAGGGTCTTTAATCTTAACATTTTGCCAAATAATCCTGAATAATTATGGTTTTTCACTTGGGTTAGGGTCGTTAATCTTAACATTTTGCCGATAAATCCTGAAATTTTGTGATTCTGCACTTGTGTTAGGGTCTTTAATCTTTAAATTTTGCCAAATAATCCTGAATAATTATGGTTTTGCAATTGGGTTAGGGTCGTTAATCTTAACATTTTGCCGATAAATCCTGAAATTTTGTGATTCTGCACTTGTGTTAGGGTCTTTAATCTTTAAATTTTGCCAAATAATCCTGAATAATTATGGTTTTGCAATTGGGTTAGGGTCGTTAATCTTAACATTTTCCCAATTAATATCGTGAACCTTTGTGATTATTCACACGGGTTGGGCCCTTTAATCTTAATATTTTACTAAAACATGAACTTTATTCATAGAGTTTATTTGAAATAAATAATTTCTTTTATATATACAAGATTGTATATATGTATATATTCATTGCAAATGTGCACAAGTCACGATTAAAATAACATGTAAGTAGAATTACTACACCATAATTAAGTCACAGAGACGGAAATACACTTTAGTTATAATAAATATTTTATAATATTTTTGTTCTATTTTTGGTTGTTTTACCGATAACTCATGAACCGGAATTTTAGGAGAGTTGGCAACCAATATGTTTTGCTTTGGTCCTTAGCAACTGCATATGACGAAAATTGTTAGAGCTATTTTTGAGAAAATCGTAATTTTGGTTTTTCTTATGCAACATCCTTCAAATTTTTACTCATAAAAAATTGACCAAATATGTTTAAATACCATAATATCTGTCAAAGTGTTTGATTTGTAACGCACCGTAAGACAGAAGACAGTCTAAAGAGGAACAGACACTCCAAAACATCATTACAAAAACCTTTTTTGTTGTAATAAAGAAATCTCAAAAGGGATATATTTGCAAAAACATCGACATCCATTATTGACTCATCACGTAACATTTTCTATACCCTAACCCAGCCCCATGATGCAATGTAATACAAGCAATTTCTCGACATTTAATACACAAAAACTAGTGTCTTGGGCCAATGATAAACTATATTAAAGACCAATAGTTGTAAATTTGTTTTAAACAGTTGATACAATGGTTTTCTGATCATAATTGGGTTTATCACTTCTTTATTGACGTCGGAACTGCCATAACAAGCGTAATGTGTATATCTAAAAACTCTCCACTCGCTTCGCTTGTATCAGTGTCTCACACTTGGCAGGCCTCAAAGATTATACTCGCTACGCTCGTATTAATGATTCGGGCTTGGATCTCTTAAATATACGAATATCACCTTCTTTTAAGAGTTCAGAATTAGAATCTGACAATAAAATCGTAATTTGTCATTGTAGAGTGGTAGGGTTGGTAAAATTAGATACGGAATTGAAATCTGTATATTTGTATCTAATTTAGCGTGTTATAAGTTGAATAACGCAAGAGATATGATTATATATTTTCTTTAATGGCCGCCATTTTGAAATTTTCAAATTGATAATGTTCTACGTGAGCTCACTATAGTTCGCTATACTATATTTCATGTTCCTAAGCAAAAGAAGAAAACATAGTAAAATAATAAGTGAGACTAGATAAGAAAGATTACCATGTTACCAATTATTGGTACATAATTTTCCAATAGTAGACTGTACAAAATGTTTGACTAAGAAAATTCTTATATTTATATATTTACAGATTGAAGCAATGTTGAAGTTTATCGTCGTGTTAGCGCTCGTCGCTGTCGTTGCTGTCTTGGCGACCAATGAGGAAGAAGAGAATAGAGAGCGCAGAAGTCCTTTCCATCTAGAAGGTCCTGAGCCTTTTGGGAGACATTTAGGTTTAATAAGAGGTAGAAGGTTTCTGTTTAGTAAATTGAAAAAACTACAAGGAAATAAACTTGGTTTGGTGCATCGCATTGCTGCTGTCTGTGGAGGCATAGGAAGTAAATGTTAATGTGAAAGGATGAGAAAACTACAGAGTTGGATTTGAAAAACAACTTTATTAAAAGTCTTTAGACGTTTATTTAAAGAATCTTTTTTTCATAATAACTGAGTACACCTTGTGTTTTAACTTTTTATTTATTCCATTCCTTTCAACCACGAAGACGTTTATATAGTAACGTTTATTATGATAATGTGAAAGTAGATTTTGAATGTTTGTCAAACCTAATAAAAAATAAAAAAAAAAAAATATATTTTTAAAGTTAAGAGATTGACCAGAGTCGAGTCAACGATACAGGCGTAACGATTGGAAGTCCTTCACATAAGTACAGCTTCGAGGCCCACCAGAGAAGAGACAACGAGACATGGAAAAAAAGTTTATAAATATCTACGATTTTTTTTAGGTCCTATCCAACGTTAAGAAAGAAGTTCATATACAATTTCCGTGTAAAAAAATTTATAAGCAAATTTAGCTTACTAGGTAAGACCTCTTGATCTACCAATACAATTTAATTTCTACTGCAGACCCAAGAAACCAACTAAATTTTGGGGCATTACATTTGGAAGATCTGCTTTGTAATATATTGTATAATTTGACTGGGTAAGTACCATATTGTGTCAGATCTATTATAAGACAAGCCACCGTATAAATGTATTAAAATATTTCAATGTATTATCTAGGTTGATTTTAGTGACAATTGAAATAATAAAAGTTTTATTGCATTTACAGTATGTATAAATCCGTCAATTTAAGATATTACCAGTGTATTCATTTACAAAACATGAAATATTCATGAATTTAAAGAACAGATAAACAAGTGTTTTCCTTGAATAAGTTCAATGGCTAACTCAGTCTTACCTCTTGAGGTCGTCGTCTCAAATGTTTGATGTTCCGAACCGTTCCTCTTTACACGTTTTATCAACACACCCCCACCAATAAGAGTAAGTGAATGTAAAGTCGTGCGGGAGTATATACTGAGATTTCCACCACTCCATTGTTGCGTTTAATTTAGTAGCTGCTATAAAGAAGCACGCACAAAATTACAATTTTATCAATATTGGTTGCAATGCTTTGCACAAGTGTGGTCTCTAGGGACCGAAATAAATCGCATTGATTTCCATCTCTAAAAAAGTGGTGGTTCAAAATGTATTGGTAAGTAAACAACAACTAAATCATACATATATATATATATATATATATATATATATATATATATATTTATATATATATATATTGTAACGTAATAGAGGGCTCCCAAAAGGTCAGTGCTCGGCAGGCCACAAATTTAAAAAAATTGTTGAAAAAGTTGAAAGGAATTGCGTCAGTTCTGAAATAACGTACAAGATTTAAAATAAGCCAATGAAGGAAGAGGATCGGAATAAAGCATTTGAAAATAAACATAAATAGGGGTGGAAGAGAAGCGCAGGGGGTTTTTTTTGGTTGTTAACTGATTGAAGGAGGGAGTTCCGGATCAAATGTTTCTTTAGTAGAAAAGAAAATCGTTGTGAAAGATTTAGCCGAAATCATTAGTCAAAATTAAATAGTAACTGCGTCGTTTTGAATAAGTATTTAATAATAATCTCCGAAGAATAGTTAAAAGATAATCGTCGTTTATAAGTTTAAAAGAGTCGTCGTCATAAAAGTTGTGTGAGTAATAGCGTCGTTATAAAAGCGTTTGAACAGGAATAATCATACAATAAAATAAAAAGTAATCGTCGTCACAAAAGTGTGTGAGAATACAAGTGTAAGAAGAAAAGAAGATTCGTCGAAAATATTAAGGTAAATCGATCCATCTACTGGCAGTCTACACGGGAACCACGTTCAAGGAAACAGGAACATTGGAGCTGTAATAAAACTTCCAAGCCGATAAGTACAAATTAATGGACAATCTCAATTAAACAAACTACCACCAAATTCTATTTTATAAACATGTAAATTATAGTTACCAAATAACCTAACGAACCCGTAAAAAGAAAATAAATCAAATTAATAAATAATAAATTTTAGTTAGCTGGAGCATTTAATCAAAATAATTAAAAGCAAAAAAATTCTGATGCACTCTTATTTCTTTATTTTAGATTAAGACAATTTAGAATAAGTAACTTATATTTAACTATGTACTTAGAATAAGTAGTAGATTAAGACGTTAATTGTATAATTATTAAGTGCATCAAATTTGGACAATAATTGGTTTTTTTTATTGTAAATGATTTTAAAACGTAATTTTATAATTAAAGAAAAAGTTAAAAACCTACAGGTGTCAAAGTATTTATTTTTAAATAAAGTATTTAGTTGTTATAATATATAACATACTTAATTTCTCAAAATAGGGCCTACCGATTTTGTTCAAATTTTAGTGAAATGTGATGACACATATTATAATATTTTTTAACTTTTTGTTTATTTAAATCGCATGAGTATATCTGTAAATTAATACCACTTCCATCTTGTTATTTAAAAAAGTGTTAAAGGAGAATTTTATAGGCTTTTAAACAACAAGGAAACAATGTATTCATCATCCGTTTTACAGGAAGAGGCCAAAATTGTTTCTAAAAGTAATGATGCTAAAATATTACACAGACTTTTTCTTACCCATCTACAAAAACTAAAAAAAAAAAAAAAAAAAAAAAAAAAAAAAAAAAAAACTAATCAGATCTATTTGTAACCAAAAAATGCATTTCGGTTGTTGTAAAAAAAAGTAAACCTATCCATTAAAGCCATCTTTTGAAAAAAATAATTTCTGTATTTAAATGAGGGGTTCCTTTTGTGCCGTTAGCATTTTTTGGATAATGGCGACTAAAAAGTTATCATTTGGGTCTTTAGAAGCTAGTCTTGTGGAAGACTGAATCAAATTGTTGGGAAAATCGTAATTTTGTGTTTGTTTTTTTTATGGCAGCTACGAGTAGATATCTAAAAATGAAAAGTTCCGAGATATGGCCTAAATATACCCATATTTTATTAATATTGGCCCACGTGTTAGGGTTGTAGAACACAGAGAGACAGGCATTTTTCCAAAAACCACTTTTTGATGGCTTTATGACCTCGAAACGGAAATTATAAAAACATATTAATTTTTGACTCATCACATAACTTTATACTACGTATTTATTTGCAAGGAAAATGGTAAGTATTAAAAAACTATTAGTTTAAATGATGATTGTGGAAAGCTGAACATCGGGTCATCGCCCAGATGTAACCTAAGAGTCTTGGTTTGATTGACATGTACAAATAATACACGTAACAAAGTAAATTAAACACTTCGTGCAGAAAATACCAACACGATAAATTCCCCTGGGAGGCTCAATATGGACAATGTAGAAAAAGTTTAAACTAAATTTTAAGCTGGAGATTATTGGAGCTTTGTTATTTGTGTTCGTCTGTGACTTTAAAAGTATCAAATAATAATAATCGGTGAAAAAAAATCGCACAAAGTTTCTGACTCACCTATCCCCACAACAACAAATACAAAACTATTTGTTACCGATATTTCAGATCGGTTGACGTCAGTCGAAAAGTGAAAATTAACAAAATGGGCGCCGTTTTTCAAGAAAATATTTATATTTAAAGTTGCTTTGTTTGTATCGTTTTTGATTCAACTCGGCTTCTAATAACAACCCATCAATAGCCTTCTCCATACAAATTATAGGGTGTTTACTAAAGTAAAACTCCAATAAAAATACGGCCTCCTCAGAAATACCAACTTTTTGTTTGTTGTTTTGTTTTTTTAATTACGAAAAACATCTCGGTCATCATATCAATATAAAAAAAGGGAAAAGAATATAAAATAAAGACTCCTAGCCTTCGAATACTCTAATAGCGTCAGGAACAGAGAAGAACAAGAGTTGATTAAGAGACCTGATGGGAAAGAGAGGGAACACAAGACTACTTGGAAAACAACGTCTAGATTTAGCTGAAATCTCTGGGGATTGCCAAGCCCGTTATTCACTATAGTGTACCCCCTAAGACTAAGATAGAATAAAACTTGTACACAAGATCTCACTAAAATTAGGTTTATTTAATCAAACACGTTTCAACACAAAGTCGATATTCTCAGTGATACAAGAGCTACAATAACTAATTTAGCACTACGCCAAACCTTGTATCTATACAAAACTAAACGGGATGCTTTCTAATATTAATTAAAGGGTTAACAAGTGCCTTGCGTCATTCTAAATAACTTAGTTAACTCATCTAACTAATACAATATTCGGATCTAATCTTATATCTAACAATACAGTTTATATTTTACTTTAATAGCACTTTATATAGGGCCTAATTCATTATTTACAGTTGAGGATGGCGACTTTGTCGTTGAAACGCGTTTGATTAAGTAAACGTAATTTTTGTGAGATCTTGTGTTCGAGTTATATTCTATCTAATATTATCTAACAAGTCAAGCACAATATTTATTTATACTCAAAGAATAAATTTATGCTTGTTTAAACAATTTGGACTGCAAGTAATTTTGCACTCAGTAGAACTAAAAATAACAACATATTGGCGCCCGGATTAAGAATCATAATTTAATTTCATATAAAATCTTTCCATGTTGTTATTCCAAAACAGAATAACAAATGGATAAATCCTTGAAATGAAACAATAATGTATAGATTCAGTACGTGGAAAACAAGTTCTAGTTACACGTGTTCAGAACAAGGTTTTACAATACCTCAAATATAATGGTGTTCTCTAGTCTAATAAACTTTTGCTTAAACAGATATATGTACCTATGCTAAAACAAACTATAGTAATGGAAAGATTAATTACATAATTACGCGGAACACGAGGATTTACCTTTTCGTAACATGTAACACTATACAGTAATTATTTAACTGATAATTTATAAAATCATTTGGTATAAATATTTGTGAACGACTGTATTTACAGACGATGTAAGTTGTGCTGGGTATTAATTAAGAAATACCACATTGAAATTTATTTATTATACATTATGGTTTTTACTAAGTAGGCCTACGTAGTTTTTTCTTACCCGCCAAATAGACTAATCGCAAAATATTTTGACTTTCATTTTTTAACTGATGTTTATATTTCATTGTCTCAAGAAACCGAAAAGTTGTTTTCGAAATGCCGGCCGTCCGTCTTCGTTGTTGTCAGCACGATAGCGGCTACAAAAGTTAAGATAGGAACATGAAATTTGGTATAGAGGTGCTAAATTATATACAAATTTGAAGACTTCAATTCTGCATACCGCACCATCTGTAAGATAACAAACAGCGACGTTTTGTTCAAAATTTTTACTTTAACCTCCAAAAAAGTTTGGTATTAGTAATAACGGTTTTAAGCAAACTTACACTACTGGGTAAGATCCTTTGATCTATCAATACATTTTATATGAACTGCTTGTATTACATTGAATGATGGGGTTGGGTAAGTACCATGATGGCGCCCATCAAGTTTGACACATTTTTCGTCTAAATAAACGAAGTGGTTTCATCAACAACCGTAAAAACATTTAGTGTGGATTTGTTTCTCACTATTCTGAAATTTCATGTTTTAATCTAAACTATTATAACCATGTTAAAACGAAAATATATACAAAATCAGCTTGTTGGAAAAGTAATTTTGAAATAACAAAACAACAAATTAAATTTACAGGCTTAGTACTACACTACTACATCCATTAAGGAGAAAATATTTTAACAAAAACAGTCAAACTTAGGGCAAATGGTTTTGGATTCCGATGTACAGTTGCCCCTTACTTAAACGTTCCCCAAGAGGTTAATAAATAACCTTGTAACATACGTCTCGTCTTTCTGAAATAATTAGTTGCTCCTTTGTTCATTACAGGTTATAAATTGCTTCAATATCACTCAAGAAGATTGTTATAAGTTGCAATTTTATAGAGTGATAGTGTTTTGAAATGTAGCTTAAATATCAAATAAATGTAGCTCAAAATTAACCTACATGAAGAGGAGGAAGGTTCGTTTGTACAGTTGTACTAGCAAGAGAGATTGGAGTCAAATATCAAAGTTGAGAATTTTTAACAGCAATGTTAAAAACTGAGCAACTAATTATAAACATTTCACTCAACGAATTGAAATAAATGACAGTAGCGTGAACTATACTTTGTTTTGTAGCTGTAGAGAGAGACACGTCTTTGCTTAAGTCAAAACCAAGTCTGTGATGGATTGTGCATACTCAGAGAATACACGTATCAATTAAAATTAACCAGGGTGTGCACGGACTAGGAATAAAGGAAAGACCCCCCGGGACGCCCACGTTTCACATGCAAGGACAACATAGAAAAGAATTTAAATACATTAAATATCAGGATAGAGTTTCTTGCTACTCTATTACATGTCTTGTGACGCTCTCAATAATAGTCTGTAATCCCAGCTACACATAAAATATTTAGAATATTTAGAGTATGCTAATAAATTGAAACTTTAATATTAGCCTGTTAGAATACATTGGTGACCATCTTGAAACGTTCAAAACAAAATGTGTTTGTTGCCATCTATCCAGGCGAGGGGCGGCCGGTAGACAAAATACGAGACTCGAGAGGAGCGGAGTTTTGATTAAACTAAAATATTGATTAGCTTACAAGAATCACCACAAACATGTTAGGTTAGATTATATACATAATAATACTAAAATCGGTCAAAAAACATCGTGTATTTCCCCATCTTGGATTTCTATTTAAACAGGAAATGCGACTATTCTGGAAACCTTTTGCCTCTTCCTGTATGACTATACCACGAATGTAGTCCATTGGGCCAATAGGGAAGCGAAAGTAGAGGTAGTTCGGTATGTAGTGGCGCTTGACCTTCATCGAGCAAACAGGTTCCCGTCACTTTTTAGTGGTGGGGGAAGCGAGTGAATTAGTGTTCCGCCGTCCTTTCGTCAGTGCGTTTCTAGACAGTGTATTATGAACATTCTCCTTCTACAAGCCAGACCGCCCTCAGTCCAAGTGCCACCACATAACAAATGAGCTATAGCGCGCTGTTGACAATTCACCCTGCACGAGGCTAGTCGGCAATCGAGGCTACCGACGTCCAGCAATGTTTATAGAGTTGCGTAAATAAATAGTTTTATAATGTTTGCATAGAGTTTTTATGAGTTACACGATATTTTTTTTGTTTTAATAATTTAAACATATGCAGTGTAACAGATACATTAACATTATATGTCACTTATCATACTTAAATATGAACTTTTTTAAAAGTTGTATAAAAAATTTAGTTGAAAATAATAACTTATATCACTTTGTATATTACGTTTAAGTCTTTTGGATGAATATACTGCTTTGAAATCTAATAAATTGTCTTTGTAATATAAATTATTAGCGTGGTTAAGTAAATGCATTAAGCACTGTTATTAACTAATAACAACGACAAAGGAACAAAACTATCTATAAAATGTGAATTAAACTATAAAATCCGCACAAATGGAACAGATTACTTGACTTTGTCGTCCAAGGATGCACTGATGTTATCACCTTCCAGAACCGATAGATAATATTTCGTACCTTCCTGTAAAGGATAGCGATAAGAGTTTGAGGAAATAAATGTGACATAATCTGGAAGTGCTGTAAACATTTACTCGACAGAAAGTGTTCTAATAATAAATATTTTCATTTCATTTGTTATAAGTCTAAAATTTCTGAACATTAATATTAGTACTAGAAAGACAATACATTCTCGCTTATAATACTGATACATTTAAAAGTGTAGAAAGTGTAAAATAGTCATTATTTAAAGTAGTAATGTCACAGACAGATAAGTATGGCTTATCTGTGGTAATTTTACCAATGAATCAGTGATACTGACATATTTATTTTTAAACATTTTCTTGTTTTAAAGGTAATAATTATTTCTCCTGTAATTATATTTATAACCCAGTACAAAAATTAAAATCAGTTTTTAATTGAAATTTTCTCATTTTGGTATTTGTATGTTTGTTTTTTAATGTATTTTTATCACAGTTATATCCTTACATGTACATCGTCAAATCGTCAAGAGCTAGAGACGCAAGTGGGAAAGGTGGTGGTCTTAAATGACTAAAATCTTACCTTTTTTTAAAAAATATAAGACTCCACACATGTTCATCGTCAAGAGCTATAGGCCCGGAGGGGAGGGTCTAAAATGACTAAAATCTTATCTAGTTAAAAATATAAGATTCCTTACATGTACATCGTATGGAGCTAAAGGCCCACAGGGGGTCTAAAATTGACTAAAGTCATACCCTTTTTAAAATATAACACTCCTTACATGTACATCGTCAAGAGCTATAGGCGCAGGTGGGGAGGGAGGTCGTAAATGACTATAATCCTACCTTTTTAAAAATATAAACTTCGTACACGTACATCGTCAAGAGTTATAGGCCAAGGGGGTGGGGGAGTCTTAAATTACTAAAATTTTACCTTTTTAAAAATATAAGACTCATTACATCTACATCGTCAAGAGGTATAGGCGCGGTTGGGGGGGGGAGGGGTCCTAAATGACTAAATCTTACCTTACATTTTCGTCGTCAAGAACTATAGGCGCAGGTGGCGGGACTTTCACAGACCAGCGATATCTCGTGAAGAAATTGACCACTTATTAGAGGTTAATCATTAATCCTGTGGAGATGTCCGGTCAGACAATCGTGACAGCGTACAAGTACAGTACGTTTCTGGAAGGATATAATTTTTTTTTCGTATAGATGAAATGGATCTTAAACTTGGTCCTTCAGCTTATCTTTTATGTCCTTTCAGATTTCTATTGTGGAGCTGTTTTTTACTTGTCAATAAAATAATATAACAAATAAAATGTGAATTTCTACAGATAAAACGTCTTGGGGACATATTTCACTAAATATTTATTTCAGAAGTCACTATCAAAAAATAAAGATATGTTGAGAGTTGTAATAAATACAATATTTTTTGAAATATAGAGGTAATAAATCAGATACGTTATATTTTTAAACAATTATTGACTGTTGTAGTTTGTGTACTAAAATTTATTTTATACAAATGAACAATGGAAGTAATTTCAATTTTGATTTTAAATATTTACTCCCTCAAGAACTGACAGTCATGGCAATCCCGAAAAAACCTATCTGGATCTACATTTTATTTTCTTATAAAGTCTTAAATAGAACTTTCTCTTTCATCTCACCTAGCAGGTAACTCTTGACTCTCCCTTTCTGGTCTGTTGAGATGGTCAAAGTATCTCTCTTTTCCTTTGTGATCCTGACGCTATTCGAGGACTAGGGGAGTCTTTATTTGATCATCTTTTGTAAGGGGTTGATGACTCAGAGGATGTTCACCTACAACAAGACATAAAAATTGTATTTCTAACAATGATATCGTATCTTGTTACGATTTATGTAAGTTTGTGCGTAATTTATTTTCAAACTACAAAAGTTTACAATTTCCACCTAAAACACGACACCGCACTTTCCTACAATGTCTGCTTTTGAAAGTAAGTAATGGACAAACATTTCGTACACTTAGTTCACAAGAGCCTTGCAAACACAACCTTAACATTTTGCAGCACCTACTAGTGTCTTTTATCAGTTCGACGACACAACAAAAGTTGTAAATAATATGACAGTAAATTGAGAACAGTTTTGTTGTCTCCAATAGTCGGGAGATGTCCTTGACTTTGAAGGGTATTGTTATATAAAGATGAAGTATAACATCAGTTTATAACAAATGTTTCCAATACACAATACAATATCTAAAGTTTTGAACTCAATTTGTAAATAATATAACAATAAAACGATAAGAGTTTTGTTGTTTCCACTAGTGGGTGTGGTGTATAGTATAGATGGTAACCTTTAAATGTGTGCAACATTTTAGCTTTTGCAATTGAAGATTTATAATAGACTTTATTTAGTCGAATAATACCAAATGGAATGTATATTACTGATTAATGTTTATCATAAGGTTACAAAAAGGTTGTATTGTGTTTTTTAAATCACAAACAGACAAAACACCAATCGATTTTTTTAAATACAAAATTATTAATTTGGATTATCAACAAGATTTTGGCAGATTTTATGTGATTTGTGAACTAACATTTTTAAATAATTTGATGTTTTTTAAACTCCTTGTATAAAAATGTGAGTGTAGAGTATACATTTTTCGGTATAAAATTAATTTTTCAACGGTTTTTTCTTTCAAAATCTGGATTTTTGTTGTTCTGTATTATGTAAAACATTTTCGACATCAATTATAGTCCCTCGTAAAAAGTCTTATTTAGGCAAAGTTTGTCCACAAATCACAGGTTTGTGCATCTTCATTTAAAAAACTAATTGGAATACATTTTTGTATCTATTGTGGGTAACAATTATAGTAGACTACCTGGTAAAAAGTCTTATTTATAAAAACTTTGGTGAACCCTGAGTTTTTCTAATTTAAATGCACAGTAACTATATTCCCCTAAAATTAAATTTTTTCTGGTTTACAAAAATACAATTTTTGTTATTTATACTATAATTTGAGTGGTCTAACTATTAAATCATAATACTCTTAACTCTGCTTCTGACCTCGATATGTCTGAGATTACAGGGAGCTATAAAGATCCCAATCGAAACGTGATTATGAGAATTGTAATTGTAAATAGTCACGGATGGTTTAAATAAACTCCATTCACGCATATCTCTTTCTGGGTGGGTCGTTCATTCCCCACTCAACACTCGACCAGCCATACAGAGGAAATGGATCTGTCCTTCAAAAATTAAAGTGCAAATCTTTTAAAATGGGATTTTATTTGAAGTTTATGATTTTATTCTATAGCTATTGGTAAGCAATTAAGTTTGTATAAATCATATAACTAATTGGTTTTTCGTTACTGAAACTTAGTTAAAGGTTCAGCTATTGCTTACAAATCTTGTCATATGCAAATGTGTGAAATACACTTTATATAGAGGAAATATTCAATTATTTATTTTTTTACAAAACTAATTTTAAAATAATTTAAACTTAATGTTACCACCCTCAGGCGCTGACTATTGAAAGTGCAGGTGTAGCAACCCTGAGAGATACTATTTTTTTCATGTAATTTTGGGTTAAATCCTTCCCTTTTATCTTTTCTATCGGGTCTCTTTTGATAAACTCTTATTATTTTCCATTTTAACGCTATTAAAGCATTCGAATGCTAGTGGTCTGTATTTTACGTTCTTTTTTCCCCTCTTATTTAAGGCCATGATGAAGAGAGATGTTTCACCTACAAACAACAACATAACATTCCAACATATCTTGTACCTCATTAGTTCCTTATTTATGATAGCTTAAATAGTAGTAAAAGTGTAAGTGGGATCTTTCTGGATATAAAAAAAAGCTTTCGACATTGTAGATCATGAAATATTATTTTCAATATTAAATAAATATGGAATTAATGGTAATGTTAATAACTGATTTAGAAGCTGATCAGAAGCTAATAACTGATCGTTTACAGGTAGTTATGATCAAGGAATGTATGAGCTAAGCTGTTAAAGTTAAATATAGTTTTCCTCAGGGATCTGTATTGGGACTACTTTTATTTCTAGTGTATATAAATAGTTTATGTAATGCAAGTCTTCGTGGGAAAATAAACTCCTTCGCAGATGATACAGCCATACGTTACCTGGAGGACTCCTGGAAAAATGTAAGAGTTGATATGGCACGATTTAAATACATTACAAGTTTGATTTTATAAACATTACATGATGCTTAATACTGGAAAAAATATGTTTATACTCTTTCATTTAAAAAAACTAAGTCATTAGTTGTAACACACTGATGTGTAAATGTTTACAATGTGTTTATAACAATACTACATGCTCATATCAATGTAATTTTATTGAACAGATGCAAAGTATAAAGTATTTGGGGTTGACTGTGGATTATAGAGTGTCTTGGAAAACACAATCTACAATCAAAATTAAACCAAATATTACTCGTATTTTACTTTCTGAAAACCTTGGTTTTATTTACGTTTTGAAAAATATAAATATTACTCGTTAATACACAGTAAACTAACTTATGGTATGTCGTTTTGGGGAGGTAATTATATTTCTAATCTTAGACCGATTTTGAGTATTCAAAAATGATAATGAGGCTAATTTGTCAAAAATCTGTAATGGTTCATTCAATACCACTTTTCAGATACTTAAAAGTACTTCCACTACAATATCTCTCTCTATATATAAGGTTCTAAAGATGTTTTACATACGAAGTGGAAATACAGCATTAGTACATAACCCAGATAAAATGAGACTTAGGAGTGGTGTGCAACATCCTGTACCAAAGCCAAATTAGACTTTGTTTACGAAGTTTTATTCATTCGTCGCACAGAACTGTTTAACAATATACCTGAATATATTAAAATAATGTACGAATTCTAAAACCTTTTTAAGATATTTGAGGCGATGGTTACTCGTTTTAGACGATACAAATTTCATTTTAAATATTACAACATAACATGTGTACAATGTTTTTGGGGCTATTGTATGTGAGAGTGTGTTTGTTTCTGTGCGAGTGTATTGCTTTGAATTTTCTTCTTTTAAAACATATGAGAAATTAGTGTTTAGTATATCTATTATGTATACCGTATATTTTTAGTACTAATTTTTTCCGCTTTCTTTCAATGTTTTTAACAGACTTTTGTGTTATTTTTTAAAAATTATTATATTGTTAATTTTATATGTTACTAGTTTTCACAGTCCGTTTTTTTTTCTAATCAACGAAGTAAATAATGTTAATAATAATAATAATAATTTATTAAGTATTATTTTTGTTTATTTTTTTCCCAATGATGTAGCTTCAAAACAGGATAACATCCTAAATGAAGTGCTTATATTTTCTTTGTACAATTGTGTCAGAAAAGTTTATATTTTTCGTTTTTGTTTGTTAGTTGCATTAGTGTTTAAGTTCTATTTCGAATTAATTTTCCGTAGATTGTATTTTAGTTTGTATCTAGTATCTGTTATTATTTAATGACATTATAATTATGTTAATTGAAAATAATTATGTTACATGTAAGAGAATAATGTAACATTGTTACATAATGTACAAAGAGAATAAATGAAGGAAAAAAAAGGAAGTAAAGAAGTGTAACTAGACTATGAATTTTGTCATCGCCATTACTGAATATCGATTTAGCTTCACATTTTCATTCCAAATATTTACTCTTCCTTCGCCATTTTTTCTTGTATTTGAGTGACTTTTAAGGCTGTTTGCACATTGATATAAAGTGTCAGATATCATTTCCTTCACTTCTAACTTGAACACGGCGTGACCTTCAAATATCGAAAAAAAAAGAAAAAAAAAAAAAGAAAAAAAAAGAGAAAAAAAAACAAAACATTATTTGGATTTGAAATTAAATTGGAGTGAGCAATCTTATATTATAGTTTCTTGTATGATGAATACAACTTAATTTAACTACACAAATTAGAAATTCGTAACGTGTAAGTTTTAAAAGCAGCTTTTGTGAGATGTCAGACAAACAATGCAATAGCAATTAAAGGATGGATTGCATTTTTATTGATTTCTCTTCATTATGGTCCGTAGGAGCCTTCTAATATCACGCGCATGTCCGCCTGTCTGTAAAATTTAAAATGCAGCTTAAAATATTTTGACATTACAAAAATAAGTCGTGTGGTTTTAGTACACTCTTAACTCTTTTATTGTTTTGATCAATTAACCATACATAATACTTGTTTACAATGTTTTAGGCAAATCTTCACATTTCGCTGACAATTGATTTAATTCGATATGGTCTGTTTTAGAGATGACTTATTTTATAGGTATGCACTTTAATGTATAAGTATTGCGATGGCTAAACAACAATTATTCATAAATAATATACATTTTCTAACAATAACGTGATAACAAGATTTAAAAAAAAACACTTTTTTAAACTCAGAGGGGACATTAAAATGGATATATTATTAAAAAACTGGGCACGATTTTTGACCCATCATATAACTTTCCCTATACTATGTATAAGTGAAAAAGTCCTCCAGGGCTCACCTGTATTGAGTACGCGTTGGCGATCTTGAGGGAGCCTAGCTGGATCTACTTATTTTTTTCGTGTGATCTTAGATCCCTCTCTTTCATCTTGAGGGAGCCTAGCTGGATCTACTTATTTTTTTCGTGTGATCTTAGATCCCTCTCTTTCATCTTGAGGGAGCCTAGCTGGATCTACTTATTTTTTTCGTGTAGTCTTAGATCCCTCTCTTTCATCTTGAGGGAGCCTAGCTGGATCTACTTATTTTTTCGTGTGATCTTAGATCCCTCTCTTTCATCTTGAGGGAGCCTAGCTGGATCTACTTATTTTTTTCGTGTAGTCTTAGATCCCTCTCTTTCATCTTGAGGGAGCCTAGCTGGATCTACTTATTTTTTTCGTGTGATCTTAGATCCCTCTCTTTCATCTTGAGGGAGCCTAGCTGGATCTACTTATTTTTTTCGTGTGATCTTAGATCCCTCTCTTTCATCTTGAGGGAGCCTAGCTGGATCTACTTATTTTTTTCGTGTAGTCTTAGATCCCTCTCTTTCATCTTGAGGGAGCCTAGCTGGATCTACTTATTTTTTTCGTGTGATCTTAGATCCCTCTCTTTCATCTTGAGGGAGCCTAGCTGGATCTACTTATTTTTTTCGTGTAGTCTTAGATCCCTCTCTTTCATCTTCAGGGAGCCTAGCTGGATCAACTTATTTTTTTCGTGTAGTCTTAGATCCCTCTCTTTCATCTTGAGGGAGCGTAGCTGGATATACTTATTTTTTACGTGTAGTCTTAGATCCCTCTCTTTCATCTTGAGGGAGCCTAGCTGGATCAACTTATTTTTTTCGTGTAGTCTTAGATCCCTCTCTTTCATCTTGAGGGAGCCTAGCTGGATCAACTTATTTTTTTCGTGTAGTCTTAGATCCCTCTCTTTCATCTTGAGGGAGCGTAGCTGGATATACTTATTTTTTACGTGTAGTCTTAGATCCCTCTCTTTCATCTTGAGGGAGCCTAGCTGGATCAACTTATTTTTTTCGTGTGGTCTTCGATCCCTCTCTTTCATCTTGAGGGAGCGTAGCTGGATATACTTATTTTTTACGTGTAGTCTTAGATCCCTCTCTTTCATCTTGAGGGAGCCTAGCTGGATCAACTTATTTTTTACGTGTAGTCTTATATCAATCTCTTTCATCTTGAGGGAGCCTAGCTGGATCAACTTATTTTTTTCGTGTGGTCTTCGATCCCTCTCTTTCATCTTGAGGGAGCCTAGCTGGATCAACTTATTTTTTACGTGTAGACTTAGATCCCTCTCTTTCATCTTGAGGGAGCCTAGCTGGATCAACTTATTTTTTTCGTGTAGTCTTTGATCCCTCTTTTATCTTGAGGGAGCCTAGCTGGATCAACTTATTTTTTTCGTGTAGTCTTTGATCCCTCTTTTATCTTGAGGGAGCCTAGCTGGATCAACTTATTTTTTCGTGTGGTCTTCGATCCCTCTCTTTCATCTTGAGGGAGCGTAGCTGGATATACTTATTTTTTTCGTGTAGTCTTAGATCCCTCTTTCATCTTGAGGGAGCCTAGCTGGATCAACTTATTTTTTTCGTGTAGTCTTAGATCCCTCTTTTTCATCTTGAGGGAGCCTAGCTGGATCAACTTATTTTTTTCGTGTAGTCTTAAATCCCTCTTTCATCTTGAGGGAGCCTAGCTGGATCAACTATTTTTTTTCGTGTGGTCTTCGATCCCTCTCTTTCATCTTGAGGGAGCGTAGCTGGATATACTTATTTTTTACGTGTAGTCTTAGATCCCTCTCTTTCATCTTGAGGGAGCGTAGCTGGATATACCTTTTTTTTTCGTGTAGTCTTAGATCCCTCTTTCATCTTGAGGGAGCCTAGCTGGATCAACTTATTTTTTTCGTGTAGTCTTAGATCCCTCTCTTTCATCTTGAGGGAGCCTAGCTGGATCAACTTATTTTTTTCGTGTAGTCTTAGATCCCTCTCTTTCATCTTGAGGGAGCCTAGCTGGATCAACTTATTTTTTTCGTGTAGTCTTAGATCCCTCTCTTTCATCTTGAGGGTGCCTAGCTGGATTAACTTATTTTTTTCGTGTAGTCTTAAATCCCTCTTTCATCTTGAGGGAGCGTAGCTGGATATACTTATTTTTTACGTGTAGTCTTAGATCCCTCTCTTTCATCTTGAGGGAGCGTAGCTGGATATACCTTTTTTTTTCGTGTAGTCTTAGATCCCTCTTTCATCTTGAGGGAGCCTAGCTGGATCAACTTATTTTTTTCGTGTAGTCTTAGATCCCTCTCTTTCATCTTGAGGGAGCCTAGCTGGATCAACTTATTTTTTTCGTGTAGTCTTAGATCCCTCTCTTTCATCTTGAGGGAGCCTAGCTGGATCAACTTATTTTTTTCGTGTAGTCTTAAATCCCTCTTTCATCTTGAGGGAGCCTAGCTGGATCAACTTATTTTTTTCGTGTGGTCTTCGATCCCTCTCTTTCATCTTGAGGGAGCGTAGCTGGATATACTTATTTTTTACGTGTAGTCTTAGATCCCTCTCTTTCATCTTGAGGGAGCCTAGCTGGATCAACTTATTTTTTTCGTGTAGTCCTAAATCCCTCTTTCATCTTGAGGGAGCCTAGCTGGATCAACTTATTTTTTTCGTGTGGTCTTCGATCCCTCTCTTTCATCTTGAGGGAGCCTAGCTGGATCTACTTATTTTTTTCGTGTAGTCTTAGATCCATCTCTTTCATCTTTCCAATTCACCTTTTCTTACTTTTTCTATAAGTCGATTATGACTGAGAGATTGGTTGCTTGCCTTTCTTCAAACAACAAGGGAAAAACATGTGAAATGGAAAAAATTGGTACTTGAAAGACATAGCTAATATAGGGTACCGTTTATATAAGCACTATAGTTGGTGGAAATATATATAAAGACATTTGTCAAATAAGATGTGTTTTGTAAAATGATTAAGTAATTGTGGTGTTGTATATTTCACTAAGTATTTTGGCAGATGTGTTTAAAAAATGCTATTTTTTAATAATTACCGAAAATAAAGTTTCAATGTAAATATGTTATATGCAAATATGTTATATACATATATGTTATGTACAAATCTGTTATATACAAATATATTTTGTACAAATATGTTCCATTTTGTACATTATTGTAAATTTGTTTCAACATAAACAAGTATCTCCCCCTTGTAAATCGACAAATCTAACTTATAAATTATAATGCTTATTATAATTCTTATTATCAACAAATCTAAATTATAATGCTTATTGTTTTATTTTGTTTTTACCTTCACAGTTAAAGCGCAGTTTTAAACGATAAATTTATTCATTGGATTTTAATTGAGTTTACCAATAAATTTGAAACTAATTCATACTTCAAATAAAAACAAAATGATCCGTGGGTTTTCAAAATAAAACCACATATAACTTACCAACTTCAAATGATTTAAATAAATCTAAATAATTGTTTAAATTTTGTCGTTGAAAAAATTCAACATGCTGTTGCTGAATATTTTAATATTGATATTCTACTTCTCTGCCAGCAACAAGAAAATGGTTAAAACTCGGAAATTACTGCACCGAATCCAATTTTCATTCAAATCATATACTATATTTGTCACTGAAAATTGTATGGAAATGGATAAAATGTGGTTATAATGTTGGCTTTCGTATTACCCACGAAATATTACAAACAAATATTGTTGTAACTTGTGTTAAACGAATTTTAATCAAACAGACTACCCAAGTAACGTACCTACATAGGAAATACAACTGTACGAAAATCGGAAAAGCGATTTAAGAGTTATAAGCTTATAAAAAAACAGACAGAGAGACGTTTCGTTTTATGTCGTAAACAACTGCCGACACTATTAAATAACTTTGAAAGCTAGACAACCAAAACTTTAGTAATGTTTTTGTGTACAAAAAAAAAAATGTTTCGCACTGTAAGGTAAAGTCACCCTATCCCCAAAATGGAGGTTTTTGTGGTAACACAAAATTTCCAAATATAAAGTTCCAAAGAGTAATATTTAATTTAAATGTCTTAGACTACTCCAATCCAAAATGTCGATCTGTCAAATATTCAAAATATCCAGTTTACTTCACATTACTAAGGACTTTTTTAATACAACAAAAACGTTTTTCATAAACTGAATAGCAAGGCTGTCCACAGTCGAACTACAATAACAAAACTAATTTTAAACATATTTGTTACTTTAACACTTTAGCTCTGAAAACATAAAATTCTCCTTTAAACTTGAATAAAATAACAGCCAAATTGTAAATAAATATTGAGCTCGACTTGTGAGATCGCATACCTAATAGAATTAAACTTGTAGCTTGTGCATCACTGAAGATGACGAATTTGTTGTTGAAACTTTTTAAATAAATAAGCATACTATTTGTGACAACATATGTTCAGGTTTTATTCTATCAAAGAGTCAAGTTTATTGTAGTAACTCTCCCTGTTTATTATTTTCTTTAGACTAGATTCTAAAGTAAATTGGATTTTTTTAAAAAATATTTCACAGGCAATCATTTGACATGGTGTAAGATAGACCACTAGTTTGCACAATTTATTTTATATTAAACAAGACCATTAAAATGAGATATTACTGGATGGTGCTTTATATTAGAACATTTTGAGTTGCCCTCGTAAAACGCCATTTGGATGAATTTACCTTTTAGTTGTTTTAACACCAAAAACATTTCAGTTTCCTATAATTTCCAGTTTAAAGTAATTAAACCGTTCAGCGACTTTATTTAACATCCTGTATATGTAGACATTTAATGACACCATCAGTCAATAAAATTTAGTATATCGTCTTATTACTACGGCAACTTATCAATATTCTTGAGCGATATTGAAGCAACTTGTAACCTGCAATGCACAAAGGAGTAACTAATTATTTCAGAAAGACGCAAAATGTGGTATAAGGATGTTTATTAACCTCTTGGGGAACATTTAGTAAAGGGGAGCTTTATTCCGCAGTGGCTCTGCATGGTTTTATAAACATTTCCCTTACGTTGGCTGTTTTGTTTTGGTTTATAAATTCTTTTCCTGAAGTGATGTGTTCCTTCACTTACCAACCCAGGTTTTCGATTTTATTTTATTTATTATAAATAAAATTTTGGTACTGTATTTTAAATATAATGTAACCATAGTTATAATGACATTTGTATATTTTTACATTCTACAAATACGTAATAAAATTATGTGATGGCTCAAAAAACGATGTCCAGTTTTTAGCTGATATATCCGGTTTGTGTCTGTCGTCTACCTTGCTCTATAACCTAAATAGTGGACTTAATTTTAATCAAATTTAGTATGTAGGTACCAAAATTTGAGGTAACTTTCATAAGCAAAACGGAAAATTACGATTTTTTTAAAATCGACTCAACGATTTTGGTCAAATTTTGCTCAAATTTAGCCTATAAGGTCGTCATATTGTCTTCAAAATATTTTAGTGACCATTCTCAAAACCTTGTTTTTTAATATCTATAGTTTACGTATTTGTGTGGTCCCAGTACGTCACCAGACGGATGTAACATAGGTTATGGTGCTTCTAAGTATAGACAAATAGATTGTGGTGGTCGTTCTCAGTTCAAGAGAACTTCTTCAATTTAGCAATAGATATAATTGTGACAGTGTCATGTTTGCTCTTTGAAGTGTGTGAGAAATGTATGAGGACCCATCAGTTTCCTATCGAGAATGAACCTAATACTTAACTTGGCCCTTTCAATGTGTGTCTTTGTTAAATAAGTGCAATGGGGTGTCAATGATGTGTTTGTCTTTAGAGGACAAAGGCGCCTGGCACTTGAACACATTTACCTTTACTCTCCAAGCTCTAGAATGTTGAAACCTTCTGGTTGTTATGACTGTGAGCATATCGCGGTGTCACAACAGATATATAGCAGTTAATTTATTAATTCAACTTATTAGGTACTTACCAAGTCAAAAAAAAAAATATATTTCCTACTTCTTTGTAGTGTACTATAATCTACTTTAATTCGTAATTTTTCGTTTTAAAAAATGTATTGTCACTTTTTCTTTTCCTATTTTCCATAAAAAATATTACTCAAAATTAATTATATTTTAATTTATACATAATGTTCTTACATTGCTTTATAAACAAGTTATTAGAATCTTAGGTTTTTATGGTTTTAAATTTATGGTTATAATATACATATTTTATTTATTTATTGTAATTTTTCGAAATTTAACCTCCGTTTCAGCAGAACCGTCCTCAGTACGTGCCTGATAATATGGTCACTCAGCACTGCGTGTATGAATAACATGTAGTCAATCAGTACTGTGTGTAGGTGTCTCATGTGGTCACTGAGCACTATGTGTATGTGTCTCTAGAGGTCAATCAGTACTGTGTGTAGGTGTCTCATGTGGTCACTGAGCACTATGTGTATGTGTCTCTAGAGGTCAATCAGTACTGTGTGTAGGTGTCTCATGTGGTCACTGAGCACTATGTGTATGTGTCTCTAGAGGTCAATCAGTACTGTGTGTAGGTGTCTCATGTGGTCACTGAGCACTATGTGTATGTGTCTCTAGAGGTCAATCAGTACTGTGTGTAGGTGTCTCATGTGGTCAATCAGTACTGTGTGTATGTGTCTCATGTAGTCAATCAGTACTGTGTGTAGGTGTCTCATGTGGTCACTGAGCACTATGTGTATGTGTCTCTAGAGGTCAATCAGTACTGTGTGTAGGTGTCTCATGTGGTCACTGAGCACTATGTGTATGTGTCTCTAGAGGTCAATCTGTACTATGTGTATGTGTCTCTAGAGGTCAATCAGTACTGTGTGTATGTGTCTCATGTGGTCAATCAGTACTGTGTGTATGTGTGTCGTGTGGTCAATCAGTACTGTGTGTAGGTGTCTCATGTGGTCAATCAGTACAGTGTGTATGGGTCTCATGTGGTCAATCAGTACTGTGTGTAGGTGTCTCATGTGGTCAATCAGTACTGTGTGTAGGTGTCTCGTGTGGTCAATCAGTACTGTGTGTAGGTGTCTCGTGTGGTCACTCAGTACTGTGTGTAGGTATCTCGTGTGGTCACTCAGTACTGTGTGTAGGTATCTCATGTGGTCAATCAGTACTGTGTGTAGGTGTCTCGTGTGGTCAATCAGTACTGTGTGTATGTGTCTCATGTGGTCAATCAGTACTGTGTGTATGTGTTTCATGTGGTCAATCAGTGCCATGTGTTGGTTTAGTAAGGGTCAATCTTGTTGAATTTACAAAATATTGTGTTTGTGATTCATTTAACATGGCGTTCTAACAATCACCTTCTGTCGATACTATCATTGACACTATATATCATATAATTAATTAATAATCATCAACTCTGAGTTCATTATTATAACATTCACTTAACTGATGTTATATATTTATATATTTTAAAACTCTACTAAAAAGAACAATTTATAATTATGAACTCATTAACAAACAACGTTTACCTGGATAAAAACTCTTTCTTTTAATTTATCCTTGAATAAATTACTACAAACAATAAACATATACATGAAATATCAATTCTTACTTAACTAAAAACCATTTATTCCTCATTCATTCCTTAAATTTAATTCATTTATAATAGACATTTAAAAATACAAAAATTACATTATTTTAACATTTGTTAAAACTTGAATCTGCAAATTATTAGTTCCCTTTGATTTTAATATATTTCTTTACAATTTTAATTATTACTTTTCTTTATATTAACATTTATTATCTTTTTTAAATCTCGACTAGCTCAGTTTTTAAATTAATTTAAAACAACAAAATCTCTTAATCTCGGGTCATAGGTCTTTTAATGGCTCAATTGAAAGAGAAATAGAATTTAAATGAATTTAATAATTATACAATTTGTTTGGTACTTATCAATTTGCTGGTCCTTCTGATCGGTCGATTTGCACTATTCCACTACACATAAACTTTAATTTACTCTTGTATTAAAAGACACCACACTGCTTAAAACACTTTCTTCTTTGGTGATAACGCTTTCTCTCCCTCCCTGAAGTTGTTCCAAATTTCCAGCTTCTTTCTGCGATGACTGATATCCTTTGACTCTGGTGAATTGAAAACTCCTTTTCTTGATCTGCTTTTTAAAGAAAACTCCACAAAACTCCAAATCTGTACTTCTTATTATTACTTAAATCTTCCTTTCCTTTGACTCTACTTTAAATTAAAACTTATCAAACTTTTCAATAACAAAGAGACTTCTAGTCCCTTATTTGCTGTTAAAACAATTCTATGGAACACAGCGCAGACTAGCTGTGCCCACAACCTTACGTCTCGGCGACCCTTGTAAGACTCTCGACTCTCCCTAAGAAACTATTTTTTAAGACTCCTTCTCTCGAACACTGGTTTTCGCGCCCTGTTCGCTGATTCGTGGATTTTCACTAACTTTCTCTACATGTGTTCTTTCTCGATTTCTAGTGGTTGTTTTTTAAATCTTTCCGTTGTGTTTTTAGGCCTGAGAGCGTCTCCGATTGGCCGACCCACTTTCTCCTTGCGTTTTTTGTGTTAAGTACCGTTAAGCTTTCTACTTGATTTCTCTTTTTAGTAAAAAAAAACTCTGCTACCCCAAGAATTCCGTTACTGTACACACGTGTTTGCTTCAAGGTTCTTGAAATCATAGTTCTATTGTAACCTAACACGTACATTTTTTAATTGCAGGTGGCAGCTGCCGTCTCCCTTCATTTGTTTAACATTGTTCTATATTTTCCATATTTATTATTTTATACAAGTTGTTTTAATTATTTTATTATTAGATTTCATGATTGCGATGTTTTATTTAGTTGAGATCATGATATCGTTACATTGTCCCCAGATAAAATTAATTTCCTTTGGAATACTAAGAAATAATTTTTTATCTTAGCCCATTGTCTTATGAACTACATTTTTGTAAGAGAACCTTTTCTAACAATGCCTTTGTCCACTGTGGTTACCCACATAACCATGCAATAGACCCTTACTTCCTTTGTCTACTTGCGGAGGACTCCTGACCATTTGTTTGTGTCATAAATCCTTCCCTTTCCTTGTTTACATTTATTTCCTAAGTTAATTTATTCCTTTCATTTATTTAACCTAACATTCCTTAACGATGATATTTCTTAATTAACCTACAATTGAATATTCCTCTAATTTTTTCCTTATTGATGTAACCTAACTTATATGTCGTATTTCCTATCTTATTTCTAATTATGTACGGTCCCTCGTACAACTCGCAAAACATGTGATACCTCTTCATTGTTTTGACGTCTCTTCAAAATCTCGCCTGTGTTGACCGTTAGGGCCATTGCTCGTACCCGCATTGTTTTGACTCTTCCTTTCAAACGGTTTACGACCTTGTTCTGGCCATGTTGTCCCTCTGTCATACTGTTGCCTACCCCAATTACTCTGTCTATTGTTATTGTTATAGCTTTCCCTTTCCGGATAAATCTTTCTTGAATCGTTTGTCCCAGCCCTGTCATTAAATTCCTCAATCTTTGCGTGCTCAAACTCCATTAGTAGTTTGATAAAATCGGTTTTCTTTTTAATTCCCCTCGTGATGACGGCGATTGAGATATTCGGGTGGAAATGCTTTCCTGCCTTGTGTACTAACTGGTCCTCCGTTAGTGATGGGCTCAACTCCGAACATTGCAACATCAGCGTCTCTACATATGAAATCGCTTCCTCTCCCATTTTACCCCGAAATTTGCCAAACTCCAAATGGTCCTTAATTTTTGCTTGGATTATCTCATTGAAATATTTCTCCCTAAACAATTCCTCAAATTCTTTAAAATATTGATAGAGTTATGTTTTGTTTAGTCAATAAAAACATGTCAATTAAATTTTGACAAACGTTCACACACCAAATCAAAGTCTTCATAACACTACATTTATTATAAAATATAATAAATTTTATAGAAGGAAAAGCATAAAGATAAGATAAGATGTATTCAATTGTACATTGTGATTTATTTTTATCTAAGTAAAAGCATGTAAAATAGCTTTGAAGGTTATTAATCCGAATGAAAGTGCTCATGAATTTCCATTTTAAATTAATTAACAACGTCACGTATTTTTACTTGAGTGGAGTTTCACTGATCCTTCTACGCGTCTGTTTTCCCGACGGAGAACAGATTCATAAACTGAATTTTTAATATCGTATGATGCTTCACGTCTTTATATTTATTAGCATTGTTTGCTTAAGATGAAATGTAAAATTAAATTCGAATGATAATCTGCCTCCTTCATCTTTGTGCTTTAGAGCACATTTTTGTCAGTTGGCATTATAATATCCTTATTTCAGTAAGCTACATAATATTATTCAACAAACCGTCTTGTATATTTTGTACCGATTTTACAAAATTTTTTGGGTTACAAGGTAAGTCGGAACGTTTGTAAATTAAATTGTTTATAGAGCCGCAGTAATAGTAATCTTTTAACCTAAAAATACATAACCTGTCATTACCAAATTTTGAAATAAAAGATTCTTCTTATAAAAATATATAAATACGTTATTTCTTGATAAGTGGAATAAATTTTTTCTTCTTGTTTTTTTCCCATTGTGGGGTTCTTTACCACCGTAGGTTTCTTTCCTACAGTGGGTTTCTTTACCACCGTAGGTTTATTTCCCACTGTGGGTTTCTTTCCCACCGTAGGTTTCTCTCCCACAGTGGGTTTCTTTCCAACCGTAGGTATCTCTCCCACTGTGGGTTTCTTTCCCACCGTAGGTTTCTCTCCCACAGTGGGTTTCTTTCCAACCGTAGGTATCTCTCCCACTGTGGGTTTCTTTCCCACCGTAGGTTTCTCTCCCACAGTGGGTTTCTTTCCAACCGTAGGTATCTCTCCCACTGTGGGTTTCTTTCCACTGTAGGTTTTTTTTTCCACTGTGGGTTTCTTTCCCACCGCCTGTTTATTTTCACTGTGAGTTTCTTTCCCACCGTGAGTTTCTTTCCCACCGTGATTTTCTTTCTCACTGTTTGTTTCTTTCCCACCATAGGTTTCTGTCCCACTGTGGATTTCTTTCCAAGTTTGTGTTTCTTTCCTACCGTCAGTTTCTTTTCCACTATGGGTTTCTTTCACACCGTAAGTTTCTTTCCCAGTGTGAGTTTCTTTCCAACTGTTTGTTTCTTTCCCACTGCGGCTTTCTTTCCAACTTTGTAATTCTTTCCCAATGTCGATTTCTTTACCACCATGGGTTTTTCCCACCGTGGGTTTTTCGCACTCTGGGTTTCTATCTTACTGTGGGTTTCTGCCCGTTGTCCGCGAAGAGAAAAATATTGGACTGATTTGTACAAAAATTGGTACTTGGTAATTTTATTTTGAACATTTTAATAACTTTCAATTAACTCAAAATTTGCATGTATTCGACAAATTAGAAAATCAAATCAATTCTATTCCATAGAAATTGTATATATATAAACAGTATAAATAACAAATTTAACATTATTTTAACATCAGTGGAATCGAATCGATTTTTAAGCCTAAGAACCCCTCCCCCCCATAAAAAAAGAATTGGGTTTATGACACCATCTCACCCGAAATGCCTGTTTGAAATTATTCTTCAAATAATTAAAAGGATCCATTGACTCTACACACTATAAGGTCGTGCATCTCAAAATCTACCAAAGAAATATTTATTAAATTTTGACGAAAATTTTTTTGAAAATGTGAAAGCTATTGATTATAAATAGTATGCCCAAACGGACGTAAAATAAAATTATAGTCACAAATAAATTTTAAAAATTAAAGAGCATGTCGGTTGGAAAAAATATACGTTCAAAATTAGGTCGTAAATAGTACAATTTTTGTGAAATTTTGATAAAAACAAATTTATGAACCAGATCAAAGTGATAAAACTGGCACGTCTTGTTAAACTTTTCGTCTATTTGAGACGTTTGTCGTGCTAAGGCTGCTGTCATTGATCTGAAATGATTCTTTTTAAATTGGTGTTGTTGTGGAATGATTTTTTTTTAAGGAAAATTCACTACGTTCATCATCACCTTGTTGTAGGATGATAATCAATACCTCTGACTGTTTACTATTAAAACCTATGAGTTATGTTTTGATTCGTTTGTACTGGATGTTTCAAGAGGGATCTGCCATAATTCACAGGTGTATTCTCTCCACAAAATAATGAAAAAAAAATCATGTGAACACAGGTCTGGAAGTGTTTTATTTTCGAGTTATGACGGGCAAAAGATTTTCTGATTTCAACTGTAACGATAAAATGAGGCTAAATTGAAATTCTTGGAGAATAAAATATAGGACAAAAGTGGTGGTTTTACAGAACTGCGTCTCCAGTAATTTCTAACAAAATTGATCTAAATAACACGCAATTGGACTCGAAAAACACTCTTTTTATTTTTGACGTACAATGACTTCGCAAAATTGACAATAATATTAATAGTAATAAGAAAATATGCAAATATATTAATTCTGACAAAATAAATGTAAATAAAGTCATAAACTTTAAAATATTTATGAACCAAACACAACTAAAACAATTCTGTAAATTAGATACTGAAAATGATGATTTAAAATATAGGCCTAAAGTATAAAAATGTAAAACCAAATTTTTATTTAGGATTTCTATTTTTTAAATTTAATTTTTTTAATGTCCCATTTAAGCTCTATTATATATAAAATCACCAATTTTGTTCTATATTTAACGCCATCAAAATTTCAACATAACCTCATTTTGTCGTTGGAGCTGAAATCAGCGCGAAATGTTTTGTATACCGTACTTCGAAAACAAAGTTTTTCCAGACCTATGAATTTATAAAATTATTTTACCCCTGTAAAGGCAGATTCCTTTTGAAACACTCTTAAATTACACAAATAGTTTCAGTAACCTACCTGAGTATCCCTCCTAAATAGACAAAAGCCAAGTTAATAAATATTTGAACACACTAATTTTGTTACCCAAATGATAGAAATGCAATCAAAACGACAAATTTATTCATTGATTTTTAATGGAGTTTTGTTATAAAAGAGAAACAAATTTATATTTAATTTTAAATCAAATTAAAGCTTGTTTTTTTTTAATATATAACATTCTATCACCATACTAGAGGTGAGTTTCAAATGAGTTTCCTACAATTTTTATAATTTTGTGTTACTGATTCTAATATAACACATATTATTTTAGTATATAATTACAATGCGTCCACAGAGGGTTGGTACTAGGTGTATGTAATGAGTGGGGTTTGATATACATCGCAGTTCCCAATTTGTACACGAGTGGTATAATCAATCACCTATACGTACATATTTCAAATATTAACATTAAAATTGGTATAGTAGACTAGAGTGTCCTCATATATAGAATTTTCTTTAAATTTAAAAAACTAATTAGACATGTCAAAATGGCAGCCATTTTACAAAGTGTTTTTCTTCATGTCATGTGCACCTTATAACATTTTCTTTACCTTATAACACACTAAATTAGATAACAATTTGGAGATTTCGACATGGTTTCAACCCCACCTTTCTATGACGACAAATAACTAAATTATTATCAAAAATGTAATTTCAAACCTAGACCTCCCAAGAAAATCATAGCGAGTAGATGCTTCTTTATATATTTGTTTTGCTTTTTGTTGCTTCAGACTGTGAAGTTAGTTTATATATGATAATTGTTTTGATGTTGATATATATGTGTGATAACTAATCACAATTACTTCTAAGAATATGCTATTTGTTTTTAGTATAAGGATTCTTCAATTTCTGCTTGTTAAATATTTTCTATTATGATGGAGGGTCCAATATAGGCTTTTCCTTAGGACCTCCTACGTTTCTCTTGTGGTATTTTGTTTGTGTCAGTTTTTTAAAATTTTATTTTCTTTTAAAATAAATAAGCTATTTAGAGTATTGTATTATATTTTTATTTGTTGTGGTATGTTTTATTGTGAATTTTGTATTTGTTATAGTGTATAATCTTGCACATGAGAAATAAAATAAATTATTATTATATATATGTCAGGGCCGAGATACTGACACATGAGAATCGAGTGGAGGCTGTTTAATATATAGTCATCTACGACGCTCCAACGTCAAGAATGTAGTGATATACATACACAATTACGAGGTTCTGAAAAGTTGTGTACCAGTGACAGTTATAAACAAACTTGCTCTACTGGTTAAAACTCCAGCAACAATCGATCTAGCAAAACGATTTTACATTTCCTGCTAGGCTTCAGAAACCAACTATTAGTCTGTACATTTAGAGGATCTGCTTGTTTTAGATTCTATTCCATTCCATTTATAGACCTTGGTAATTATCAATTTTCTTTGAATTATCCCGAGCCAACGTACGGTAAATTTCCAACGTAACAAATTTCAAAATGGTGGCTGTTTAAAAGTATTTAGCTTTAGTTTTAAAACATATAAACTACAGTAGAACCCCTCTAATCCGTCACCTTCGGGACTGGGGACATGGTCGGAACGCAAAAAAGGTCGGATTATCCGAAAAAAGTCAATATTTATCACATATTATATAAAGATATTTTTTAAGTGAAATAAGTGATATATAAACTTTTAAAAGTCTATATAATAAAGTCTATATATAAACTTTGCAAGTACTGTAAAACTATATCAATTTATATAAAGTAGCCTATTATTCAGCATCTAATGATATCGACCTATTTAATAATAATAATAACAATAAAAACGAAGTTTTAACTGAAGTAGAATTTGTAATTTGAAACTCTCTAATTTTACGCCTTGAGTGATAAATATTTACAATTCATAAAACAAAATAAATACTTGTAAGTGAAAGTTTTTGTTTTTTTCTTGTTGTTTAAAATCAAAAACCTCTCAGTCATCATTGTCTTATAAAAAAAAGTGAACAAAAGAATATAACATAACCTCTAGTTCTTGAATACTCTAATAGAGTCAGAGGCGGAAGAGAACAAGAATTGGTCAAGAGAAACTTGATAGAAAAATGAAAGTGAGAAATTAAATCTTACATAAAAAAATTTTTTTTTAAGTAAAACCCGATAGGTTCCTAGGAATTGCTACTCCCGTACTCACTATAAGCCCTTGGAGGTTTTGAAAGGTAACTATTTATAAATTTCAGGATCGCTAATTTAAACTGGTTGAGTTTGCAAACCCTAAAAATACCACACAAAAGTTTGCCAAAAAATAAAATTCGCCTAACCCACATGAGTATCTGTGTATCGAAATTACTTTTCACTGTAGAGAGTTTCGGTTGGTGTAATTACTACCAGCTTAATAAACTTTACATGTTATGACGTAATTAAATACCTCTGTACATTGACTATTAGGAAAATGTGTACAAAAACGATTTACCAGAGTTTTATAGCCAACGTTTTGTGTGTTTTAGTTTTATACCAGCAGATACTTCATGATTATATTTTACCTTCATATTTCACAGGTGACGTCATAAGTCGTTTCTAGGATATGTCATAAATCAGTGTTGATGAACGTCAAGCAGTTTGTCTTTTTAATTTTTCACTTAATATTAAGTCATGTGACGGGTATAGAAATCGACATAGATTTTTTGAAGACATATCCATTTTTAGGTCCTTCGATTCCAACAAAGTTGGTTTTGAAATAATCTCTGTCTCTGTTGTGTCATGACTCTCTGTATGTCTGTCGTATGTGCAGTACTCTACAGCACAAACGAGTGGACCGATTTTAATAAAATTTAGTATGTGGGGATATTTTTCCCATATTTCGAGATTTTTTTTCCAATTTCTTGCGTATTACATTTACAGTTGTATTGCACTGTATCTTACGATTGGGTAAGCACCATGATGGCACCCATAGACACTATTTTTAAATGTAACAGCACAGAGAGTAGTCAAAAAATAATTCCAAAGTACATTTGGTTCACCGATTTAAATTATGGGATTTAAAATATTAAAGTAAACTTACGACCAAGGTAAATTGCTAAATTTTCGAAGTAAACGTTTGCTTCGAAAAACATATCATCCTTATGTTGAAAAACATCTGTCACTGAAAGTAAAATGATGAAAGTTGAAATGAGTTATGTCGTTTGGTAGAGTGACAAATTGGTGAATCATTTTTTCTTTGCCGCCTTTCTAGAAATATTATCTGTGAAAGATATTTGATTGCTTTGGAATCAAATACAGATTGCTTCGGATATGTAGCCTATACAGAGTGATTTAAAAGTAAGAATCAATAATTGGTATGTATTTTATTCAGGTAGTTTAAAATTAAAAAATGCTTATGTCTCTGCAAATGCTTCGTTTGGCGGCAGTGTATTTAGGTGATGTACAGTTGCAAACTATCAGTTTTTGTACATCAGGAACGTAAAGAAAATAATACCGTGAAGGTCGTCTTCAAACCGTATATGGCACGTGTCTGCTGAGTCTGTGCAAGCTCTCGTTGCGTTCTTTAGGCTTGTGTTTTTGTTTAACGCTTTATTTAAAAAAAAAAAAAGAAGGAAGGAACATAACATAAAAACACATCCGAATGCGTCAAAGTCGAAAGACAACAAGAATTGGTCAAGATAGGAAAAATTAAAGAGTGGAATCTAACTCAAGGTGTAGATTCAGTTGTCCCTTTGATTGCTCAGCTGTGTAATTGAGTTCCTAAGACTCAGCACTTGAATTGCTTCTGTGCGTATTTAAAATTAATAAGACAATACCGAGTGTGGTGGTGAGCGCTATAGTCGCGATCAGATCAATTTACAGAATCATTAGTACTTGTACTGGTGTCGAAATTGCAATGCAGGTGGGGAGAATGTCGATGATGATGAACGAACTGGTCGCCCATCTGTCATTACCTCCAAAACAACAAAATTAAGCAGGCAGTCTCTACTTGTAATGTTATGGATACTCCCTTCTGGGGTAGAAAAGGACAAATCCTTGTTGAATCTATTGTTCGTGTGAAAACAGTTTTGATCCGTATTGCAAAATTTTCAAAAAAAATTAGCGGGCTATTCAAAATTGTAGGAGGTCTGGCGATGATTTGCTCCTCCGTGAGAACGCGCGGCCTCATCATATCACTGTGAAAACAGTTACTCATTAAATTTAAATATTTGATAATCTAAGTTTCATGGACAACCTGCTGACTGTTTATGAGACTGAAAAACTTTTTGAAAGGAATGCGTTTTGAGAGTAGTGAAGACTTCAAGAAAAGAGTATTTACTTATCCCAATAAACTGGTGGCAGAGTAATATTACACGGGATTATAAAAACTTGTCCGATAATACGATAAGTGTTTGTCTGACGGTGAAGGGTGACTGTAGAAAAGTAACTTAAAGTTATTTTATGTAAAAAGTTTTTGTGTCAAAACTCTTTGTCGGTTATTATTTGATCTTTAAATGTCTAAAAAAATATTAAATGGAAGACATTTTTAAGTGGAGTTTATATACGTTACTTCATAAAGCTGTCTAAATACGAAATATTAATTCACCAATTTATAGTTTTTGTTTTATAAGTTATGTACAAATAGACTAATAAATTAAAATCTAATTGTATTAATTATAAAGCTAATTAAGTATTCACAAAGAGAATTTAGAGAAATGTGTAACGGCAGTGAAGGAGGAAGTAGATTAGATGGCGCAGTGGAACGTTGAGTATATCTTTTTGCCGTCGAGCTTTATATATAATGATTCCGTACTGTCCAATTTTTAATCCGTCTACAGTTTAATGTTATACGTGGTCAGACCTAACCTAACCTGCCCTATCCTGTAACCTAACCAATCTTCTTATTTTCAATGACAAAATGTTTATAAACATTGTTATTCCTTGACATAAGATTGAGAAGCTCTCAAGACAGACTGTTTATAAATAATGGGAGTTTTGTTATTCCTAGATGTGATGACCTTGAATTAGAAGCTCTCAATGACAGACTGTTTATAAACACTTTAGTTTTGTTATTCCTAGATGTGATGACATTGAATGAGAAACTATCAATGACAGACTGTTTATAAACACTTTAGTTTTGTTATTCCTAGATGTGATGACCTTGAATGAGAAGCTATCAATGACATAATGTTTATAAACACTTTATTTTTGTTATTCCTCGATGTGACAACTTTAAATGAGAAGCTCTCAATGACGACTGTTTATAAACACTGTAGTTTTGTTATTCCTAGATGTGATGACCTTGAATGAGAAGCTATCAATGACATAATGTTTATAAACACTTTATTTTTGTTATTCCTAGATGTGATGACCTTGAATGAGAAGCTATCAATGACATAATGTTTATAAACACTTTATTTTTGTTATTCCTAGATGTGACAACTTTAAATGAGAAACTATCAATGACAGACTGTTTATAAACACTTTAGTTTTGTTATTCCTAGATGTGATGACCTTGAATGAGAAGCTATCAATGACATAATGTTTATAAACACTTTATTTTTGTTAATCCGTGATGTGATGACTTTGAATGGAAAGCTCTCAATGACAGACTGTTTATAAACACTTTATTTTTGTTAATCCGTGATGTGACAACTTTAAATGAGAAGCTCTCAATGACAGACTGTTTATAAACACTTTAATTTTGTTATTCCTAGACGTGATGGCGTTGAATGTTAAGCTCTCAATGATAGTCTCTTTTTAAACACTATAGTTTTGTTATTCCTCAATGTAATGACTTTGAATATAAAGCTATCAAATGACAGACTGTTTATAAACACTGTAGTTTTGTTATTCTTTGATGTGATGACTTTGAATGAAAAGCTGCCAAAGACAGAAAGTTGCGTGATAGGTAAAAAGTTGATGTCGAGTTTTTGTGGGTATGTTCGTGTTTCGGGTTCTCTGAGTGCGCTACAGGTCAAACAGGTGGGACGAGTTTAAATGTACATATATTGAACATACCTCGGGACTCTTTTCATGTTTTGAAAACTCAATATTAGGGATAGCTATCATAAGACATAAACACAATATTATGATTCTTCTCAAAATTAGCTCTAACGATTTTGACAAAATTGTACTCTAAAAAGGACCAAAAACGTATTGGTGAGTGTGTGAGTTGTACTCTCATAGTTTTTCAGTTATTTTTAACAAATTAAAAAACGAAAAATTGTCATGGAGGCTGTTATAAATTGTCTCAACAGTTTTTGTTCAAATATTAGTGAAGTGTGAAGAATAATATCCTAAACCTGTGTACAAAACCGCAAGTAAAAACATATTATGTAACAGGAGTAAATGGCAAAATATAAAACGGATCTAGACTACCGTCACAAATCACGCTGAGGACTAATCAAACTTAGGTGTTTATTTAAATATTCAACGATAGCATCCGTGGTTCATTATTACTGTTTGATTGACAACTATGAACTGACATTTCTAATAGTTTTCTAATAGTTTTGATTCGTTTTGATATAGCTTTGGGGATGGGTGAATGGGAAAGGTTGTGCAGTGCTTTACCGCAATTTATTATCTCTTCCTACACCACTCTCTGGGGTATAAGTTAAAAGATAAATCATAATGATTTAACCAAACAGTGAATGAATTAGCAGCCTTTGTAGGATAAATACTTCAACCGATAAAAGCTATCAGGAATTGGTTCCAATATATTAAAAGCATTTACAATAATATCCCCAGGCATAATGGGGTGTTGGATTAATCTGTTATTTTAGATACCAGATTTATATAAATTTATGGGAAAATATTTCTCTTTCCGTTCCAAGAAGTTCACTTGGTGGAATAAATAACATTTCTGCTGTTCTGATAAATAAATTATTTCAATATATCTATGGGGCTCCATGTAACTTCCTGAAATGACTTTGTTGTTGTAGAGACCTTCAAGAAAGTTACTTATTAAACTAAAATAAATATTTTAACATTTAAGATTTAATTTTGTTTTACGTTTTTATTAGAATTAGAATATTAGAATTATTTTTGTTAATCCCTATAAAGGTTCCCATAAAACAAACACCCACGCACGCACGCATGCACGCACGCACGCACGCACGCACGCACGCACGCACGCACGCACGCACGCACAAACAATAAAACTTTTTTTTTTCGTAAAACCGTCGACTTTGGTAGTTCAGTATAAGGATTATGTTTTACTTGTTTAGAGACAGCCTCAATAACAGCTGATTTAAATTGTGAGTTTCAAACATATTTACCAAAACATTTAAGTAATATGAAATCAAATGATTAAGCTGTTTAAAAATTCCATTGTTGTAAGAATTAGTCCCTAGACTTGTAGAACCATATTGGTTAGTCCAGATAAACTTCATTCACAATAATATAATTATTATTAAATGATAATTATGTATACAGTATAAACTCTGTGCTTGATCCGGATTATTTTCTTAATTTAGTAAACGAATACAATTTAACAAACAAACAAAATTTTCTAACAATACTTTAGGTTTGAAAGTGAAACCATAGAAACAATAATTATTAATCAATATAATTGGCAATTGAACACCACACTTTATTTAATCTTACGATGAAATTAATCTTATGAACATAATATTTACATTCAGACATTTCGTGTGATAACGATACCTAGCATACTGAATGGAATATATACCGAAGAAAGATGGCCATGGTTGGGACTGAAGTTTTATCTGGATTTGAGCCAAAGATTTATTTTCCGAAACTACCACTACATAAAATAACAAGATGAACAGAAAACATTCAAGCCTAAATTAAAAATCACGCACTGGAAACTGCAGAAATAATACAATATTTTAATAAAAGGAAATTTTAAAATAGTGAATTACATTTTGTAACCCGTTGCCTATAGAGTTAATGACGAATATACATGGTAGAAATGTCTCCGGAACTTGTAGCGTTATATTCATAACCTAAATTTTGTTGGGACCCGAAGTTCAGCTAGATTCCAGAGAAATAAGAAGAAAAGAACGACTCTTTTAGTGAAAACGTGGTATTTTACATCGTGTGTGTGGGGGTGTATGTGTGTATGTGTGTGTGTGTGTGTGTGTGTGTTTAGCACTTGTACAAGCGTTTTAGTTACATTATTAATTATGTACAAATTAATACATTAAACATTAAAATGAGTTTTTAAATTTATACATGTTTGAAAATAAGAAAAATTAATACTGACAGTACTGAACTTATCAGAGTGATAATGATCCAAAGTTTGCCATTTTAATAAAAAATAAACAATTATTTTAAATATAAACTAAAATTATGCAAAATTAAACAAAATTTTAAATAACCCTTTAATGTTTTACCTATTTAACTTTTAAATGTTTGTCACCTTTTAAATAATTTTAAAAATAATTAAAATTGCATTGATTGCGGTTAAATTACTTACCAAATTTAGACCCTGTTTTACCTATAAACTGCATCTTTACTTATTTGAATAACTTTGAATTACATATAAACTTTCATTTCAACAAAATTTACCTTTGTGTTATTTTTATTTGTTTCAGAACTTCTGCAGATCATCTAAAACCACATAAGATTCCACCACTACTATGGTTAACTCTCTAAACTTATTCTTATTTCTTATTTTAATAAATTAAATCATATAAATTCAATGTATATTTCATAAAATCAAATTAATTCAATCATATTAATTAAAATTATAATTTCATAAAACAAAAATTAATTCAACCATATTATTACAATAATTTTTCCAATAAACAAAGATTCATTCAATTATATTATATAAATTAGTGGGCCAGTAGTTATTATAAAGTTTTATTTTAATAAATTAAATCATAAAAATACAAACAAAAAAAATCATAAAATCAAATTAATTCGTAATAATTAAAATTATAATATCATATAACAAAAATTAATTCAACTATATTATTATTATTAGTTTTCCAATTTGAAAAATTCATTCAATTATAATTATATAAATAAGTGGGCCAGTAGTCATTATAAAATTTCATTTTTACAGTAGTGGACGTGAGTCCAGGGCGGAGGAAGTTGGTTCCCCACTGTTATCAGTGGCGCGGCGGCCTATTGGAAATACCTGCCCTTTAGAAACATGAGGTAAATCTGTAATTTTAAATTTAAACAATATCATAAGTAAAGATGCAGTTTCCACCACTCTGTAAGATCTCAGTATGTCCGTGTATTGTTTTATTCTGTTAATTAAATAGTTTTAATTGTATGAATACCTTGTTTTATATTTTAATGTTTCTGAATAATAAATGTTTTATGTTGTATTTTTGTTGTTTTATTACAAGTATATTTTAACTATAACTAAGTTATAAGAGAAACAAGGTCTGGTAATAGTTTCAAATTATCATGAAAGTATGCAAGAAACTTATAAATAGATTTTTGAAGGAAAACGAACTTAATTAAAAGCTACAAACAATATATTATGGATTATGAAAGCCCAAAATAGTTAAAAAAAACTCTTCCACATTTATTGCATATCTCATCTAACAAACTTTGAAACAATCTGGTTATCCTCAGATTTATAAATTTAATATTAGATTTGTTTAAAACTAATTCAAGTTACCAACCTTTCTGTCTCAAAATTTTTATTGTTTACACATTTAAAAGCTACAACTTTTCAGATACTTACTGTTGCACAAATCCTTCATCTAAGAATTATAAATTATCATTTCGGTTTGTAACTATTAAGTAGGCTGGAATGTTGAGTGTTGGAAAGCATAGTCGGTGACAGGACTTCCGTCTTGGGTCTGGCGAGATGGAGTTGTCGTGCGGTGAATGGTTGTGATGGATACACTGAGCAGAAGGATCGCAAGTCCCCGGGATTTACTCCGAATTGTATTCCCTGATGGAAGACGACATATAGTCATTATCTACTGTTTTTATTCCTTGGTGTACGGTATTCATTTTAAAAGCATTATATTAAAGACAATAAAAGTGTCAACTTCCAATATGAATCCCTTTCTGAAAGATTTACCTCCCCCCCCCCAATATATATAAACTAACTACTAAATAACAGTAAATAACTAGTAAATATACTAACAACTAACACTTAAAAATAGGTACTTGTAGCAAAAGCGAAACTTGAATGTCTATGTAAAACAATACATTAAGGTTATGTTTGGCATATATTTTTCATTACTGCGCGTATTTTTTTGTGTATATTTAATAATCTTAATATTTTAATAATATAATTATCTAAATCGTTGATTGATGTTTTGAGAAATGCAACATTTAAAAGGTTGTAGATAATTTGTGTGTTGTACATCTTATTATCGGAATCCAACATTACTAGAGAAACTTTTCTAAAGAGTCATTTTAAATTATTTCAATTTCAATAATAATAACCGCAATTTTTACAAACTATTTTAATATTTGCACTTATAGAAGAATTTTAATATTTATGAATTAGACTGGGGTAATTAATATAAATACTGGTAGTATTCCACTAGTCTATGTAACATCCGAGCCATACATAGGCTGTTTGTTTGCCATTACCCTCGCTTAATGAAATGATGTCAGGATGGGTGTATATATATATATATATATATATATATAGAGAGAGAGAGAGAGAGAGAGAGAGAGAGAGAGAGAGAGAGAGAGAGAGAGAGAGAGAGAGAGAGGGGGGGGAGAGAGTCGCTGAAAAGACACTTATACCCCCTCCCTCCACTTTTACTATTTACCATTCGAGATATTTGAATTTTGTTTGTTCTTTTCAGATACAAAGGTCGACAATGAGGATACAATTAACTCCTTTGGGGGTGAGTGGTGGGAGTAACTCAAAGTCTTCAAATAAGACCTGTTTTCATGTGATATTTCATTATAAAGGTCTTTGCGAGACAAGAAAAATTATATAAAGAAAGTTAATGTGGACGACCCAAACTAAAATGACGACCAAAACTGTCACTGCACTTCCATTAATGGTCTAAAAAATTACCTTTATGTGACATACAATTTTAAAACTGTTTCTAAAGTGTTGTTCAAAAATGTTATCTTCTGTTAAATAATATTAGTCAATGATTTCGTGATGTATTGTTCTCTGGAGCCTTCCTGTGTCTTGTTTTTTAGGTCAACCTTTGTAATCACGGGGAAAATCCAAGTGAAAGCTGAATATGTTTCTCGGCGTTATTTCTTGCAAACTCCGGAAGGGATTTCCTTAACTTTCATTTATTTGTTTTTTAGTTGAGTGATTAACCTTTAGTAAACTACTTGTACAGTGAATAAAAAGTCGTGTTATATTAACAAAAGTCGTGTTATATTAACAAAAGTCGTGTTATATTAACATTTTGTGTTATTGACGTTGAGTAATTGGTGACGTTACTTAAAATGAATCGTGATTTTCCGTTCAAGAAAGAGTAGAAATCGTCTTAATATATAAACAGAAATAAATATTTTCAATTAATAGAGATACAAAATTATTATACAAATCTGAAGTTTAGAGTTAACTGGGTTACTACAAAGCCTTTTAATTTTAATTTCGAAGTTTATTCCTGTAAGATTTTACGAAGAGACGCTAAATTCCGTGCAAATTGTAGTTTATCCGAACAGCGTCAAATAATTTTAAGAATTTTGAACATACGTGCAAAAGTAAATAGACCTATTTTCGATTTTAAGAGATTAAAAAAACACAGACATAAAATAACAAAAAATTGTAGGTTAGTTAACAAACTACACTAAATTAAAGTAGTATTACGCTTTATGTTATGATATCAAACCGCAATAGTTTAATGTCTTTGTTAATGCAATATAAATATAGATATGAAGGCGACTTTAAAAAAATATATAATATAAAATAATAATCATGAATATACTAATGCAAAGAGAAAATATATCTACAAAATACCAATAACTTCCTTGGCGCTTAAACCGAAGACCGAATATCATAACTTAAACCCAACCACCATTTTAGTTTTTACTGTCAAGTTTAAAATTGGACAAATTTGAAAAACCAAGGAAGAATGCCACATTTAGTGTCCTGTACGAATACTTTGCTAAATGTTATATAACAACCCCTGGTGTTTTTTGCCTAACCTCCTCCACACTCCAAATTCACCATCGTTTTTAAAAAAGATAAACGATTCTTTTATAATTATAAAGTTCTTTATTGTATTGAGAGGAATTGAATTTTAACTGTGGGGGGTGATAAAAGCTATATTTTATTATAATTAAAGCACAATATTGCCATTTTTAATACTTTTCGGTCTACTAAAACTATAGGGATATTTTATAAAACTGTTTTAAATGGTTTTAAATTAATGTCAACCTTTTTATTTGGTTCCTTATTTTATATCTTAAAATTTTATATCTTTAAAATTACAAAGTAGGTACAGATATATGGCACAAAGCTACAATTAAAGAAAGAACCTTTATAACCCACTAGGACAATCCGGAAACAGCTGATCCCCCTCCCAGTTTGTCACTCTTGAAAAGAAGTTGAGGAATGAAATATAATTCCTAAATAAATCACGTATGTTAAAATTTAACACTAAACTAATGTGATTACAGTGAAACTTTGTAAATCTGTATGTATTTTCCAGAGTCGGAAGCCAAATAAACAACTAACAATTATTGAGAAGTAATACTAAACAAAACATCCAGAAGTATTTCTTAAATGTACACAGAAATATAGAGGTATTAGGATGATTTTAATGTAAGTCATAACATTCCTATTTTTCATAGATTTTTTTTTAAATAACATTTTACTATTTTTTAACTCTGTCCGCCTCCCAAACACACACATTAAACTTCAAAGTCTTTATCCTACAAACAAGTTTACACTGTCTTAGAGTTGAGACTTACTGGTATTTCTTGATAATTATCGGATGATTTTTTTTTTTTTTTTTGTAAAAAGGAAAGTTATTGTGTACGTTTTTCTTCAACAGGTCACCAGTTTTAAATACACATGTAAAACGTATGGGAGTATTATGGACAATGTTATGAACATATGTTCTAGACATATTTTTAAAATATATATTTTTTATTTGAGTGTAAACTCAAGTTACAGGATTATAAATTGACAGGTATACGTTCTCAAAAAATTAAAATATATTATAACACTTATTAATTACGTAAATTGACTATAATTATGTACATTATAATTTTTAGGAATAATTTTTTGAGATAATTTAAAATAAAAATAACTTTGAGACATCTTCCGCATAGGTAGAATGCAGGGAAACTAACAATTTATCTTTAAAATAGAAATTTTCATAAAGGTAAGTACTACACTTTTGAGAACACTGTGGCAAACTTAAAGATTAAAATAAAACACCCAATAATACAATTCAATAAAACAAGATTTATTTACATTTATGTACATTTCAGTAACATAGCTACCATCCTGAGAGGTTGAGTAAACAAACACTAATTCAAACAGTTATACAAGTTAGATTCTCTCCCCACTCCTTCCTGTGGTTAGTTCAATCAATGGCATTGAGCTAAGTCATTAGCCAGGTCAATGACTTAGTCCCTCCCACTAGGTGGAGTGGGGGAGATTTCTTTTATAATTAGTCAACTCCAAGGACTTTATTTTCAAACAGAAATAAATAATTTTACCTAAATAACGTACTAAAATTTGTTTAAATAAAGTGAATTGAAAATTATTCATGAAACAGAACTTGTCATTATTAGACACTAATTAATCAACAAATTATTCTTAACTTATATAAATTATAATTTCTAGAACAATATATGTTCTAGAAACACAATTAATTTTTTCTATTTCTCTTAATTTTCTTTGCGATTTCTTAAATAGATGAATCAATTAAAATTTTTATATTGGTGTTATCGAAAAGCAATGCATTTGTCTCAAGCTTAGCAGATATTCATTTAAAAACATATCAGATTTTACTCTTATTCCATTAAAAAAATATGAAACTATGTATATAGGTGCCAGGAAATTAAATATTATGCACGTATTTTAACACATACTATTTGTATATACTATATAATTATATATCCTCCCTCTCTGTTTTTTTCTTTTTCTATTTCGATTTATTATCGCAATTAAGCAGCAAGCCAAATGCGGACTATAGGAAGCTTCGAGACATTGGTTCTTGTGATTGAGAAACCAAAAGGGAAAGTAGCTTGCTAAATTACAATCTTCCTTGTTGAGAGATTGGCACTTGTGTCTGAGACACGAGAAGAGGCTGAAACTAGGTGCTCCGATATTTATTTATAATATATAACCACCATAAACAATCACCCAATCAAAACTGAGGAATTCAGAATGACAGTCGGTTCGGTTACAAAAGGAGGACTAAACGGCAACACAGGCTCTGTCTCATTCGACAACAATTTATCAGGCTCGTTCACCCCTTTCACAAAATAACTCGTCTTTAGAGTGACGTAAATGCAGGTACATACATCTCTAATAGTCATGTCCTCTGTGCAGTAGATAATGCATGTTGAATGTAATAATATAAGTATAAAAGGGAAGTCCTTAGTACGGTTAGAAGTGTACGAGTTTATGCGCTACACTAGCGCACCCGGGTGGGTAACTCCTAAGACACCCTTTAGGTTATAAAAGTTCCATACACGAACGAACTCAGAAATGAACGAAACTTTGTTCAAATATTAAATTTTAGCTTCTGTGCACAAATATCCTATTAAAACCTTGTCAAGACGTCCTGCATAAAGGTCCAAATGTCCTCACAAGATACTCCATACAAACACACACTCTTATTAAATAAAAATAAAGATTTCACACAGAGATATTATATTGTTAATATGGTTTAATTCGACATTCGAATTCATTATTACTGTAAATCAAAATTAACATACAACATTTCGAGAGTGTAAATCAACTCTCGCTATAGAGTGATAAAATTACATCATGAAAAATGTGAAAAACACAAACACTGAGTAGTAGCCTGTTCTACTAGGTTATGATGTGATTTTCACTTTTTGCATGTTGTAGGGTTATCACTTAATAACAGGAGTTGATTTATACTCTCGAAATGTCATCTATTAGTATTTATATACACAAATGATGGCAAATTTCAATTAAAACATAATATGAATAAACCATAATTATCAATTAACTTTAAAACGAGATAAATAATATTAATTTAGCAAATCATATTTATTTTGTATCTTGGTTTAGATAAATATTCAGCGTTTTGTTATGCAGTATTCACATAAAATATATACTAAAACAACAATAGATAACATAGCATGGCTGACGGTCAAACTTTTATTTACTAAAAGATCAGGAAAGGGTAAACATTTGAAGGAAAGATCGTAAAACGTTTGTAAGCTGAATTGTATCTTTAAATTGCTCTTCCAAATGTCAACAAAATGTACTTTCGTTCTCTGCGAGATGAAAGCAGAATAATACGTTAGGAGATAAATCCCTTTTAGCTTGATGGTTCAGGTGTGACTACCCGTCAACTAAATAAGGGATTATCTCCGTTTTACATCTCAAGTTTAATTGTGTTTATTTTTCAACATTAATACGTCCTCTCAGTTTTAATGTCAAAGTTGTTAGTAATAAGAAGTTCCAGTTGTTGGGTTCAAATAAAATAACGAAATCCTATCAACTAACCCAAGAGTCATTTATTACACTTAAACCATCTCCATTATTTATTCGAAAACAATCAAATATTTATCCTTTCACACATAATTACTAAAATTATCACTTACATCTTTATATATAATTTACAAACACAATATACTTAATGACAGATCTGAGCTTAAGTTATTCCAAAAAACCAAAAATATCTAACATAATTTTATCTCCAAAAGAATCTGTTGCTTCCCCCAATTTAGAATATTAAATGCTGAGTTTAACTTCCTAGACTTTATCCTCAAAACAAAATACAAACGAAAAAAAAGGTCCCTTAATATTTTCCCTTCCCTAGAGTTGGTTGACTAGACTGCCTGGCCTCTCAAATCTCAGGTCCCAATCCAACAATGTTCTTTCCACATTTGGTCCCTTCCCAGAAACAACCCCTTTAGTTACTGCACCAAAATCTATCTACAAGGTCTCTACGAAAGAGACAGTTCCACTTGGCTGATTTCCTAGAAAAACACCCTCTCTTTGTGCTCCCTGGTTATTTAAAACCTTTCCATCTCCTCTCCTAAACTGTATCATTTTCACATCACATATTGACTACACCAGCAGGTCTAGTTAACATTTGTAACAATGAAGAGAACAAAAAATGTTCAGTTCAGTTGGCCCTACTGGAGACTGTCATGAACCTTCCAGATTCCTTCCCTGGTGGAGATGGAATTCCTGCTTATCAGTAACACAGAACATATATTTTTTTTTATTACATTTTGTTGAACTAAGTTTATAAATAATACAGTTGTAGTATTACATTTTTTGTGTTGTTTAAAGGCAAGAAACTTCTCCGTCATCATCGCCTTATTAATAAAAGGAAGGAAAAAATGATTAAAAAGACAGCCATCGAAAACTCTATTAGCAACAGAGTCGGAAGAGAAAAAGAGTTGCCCAAGAGAAACCTCATAGAAAAGATGAAAGAATGGGATCTAACCCAAAACTAGCATACCAAAGACACAACTTTAATCTGTACTTCAACAATCAAAGTCCGAGGTCGAAGTTCTTTTTTGTTTGCCAAATAATTAGAGTTGAATAGTAATATTGTTTTACTTGCTATGTTAAAATTTGAATGACATATGACGATTTAAAGACATTACATATTTGATAACATTTTATGCCCTAGTTTTCATTTTTTACTGACAAACCACGAACTACTATGTTTTGATTACGTCTTTAGAAGCAGCACTTGAAAAAAAATTATTCTATATCGTTATATCCAATTTTGAGAAAATCAAAATTTTTTGTTTTTATTTTTATTATTTCAGCTACTCCCAAGTTTTGAGTTATTATAAAAATATTCCCGAAATATTACCAAAATATGTCTACATGCGAAATTTTATTAAAAATCGGTTGTACCCCACTACATTGTATTTATGTTTTAATTTGACGTTATTATCTAACAAAACAGTCTGTTCTTTGTACATGATAATCTCATTTTAAGGAAAAGGGAGAGATTAAGATATTGAATAACAAAGTACTTTTGGGATGTAGGAGCATCACACATATGACAGACGACAGATTGACATATTTCCAAAAAACACTTTTGAGGACTCAAGACATCTCGAAAAGTATATCCGGAAGAAACTTGATTTTTTTTGTCCCTTCATATAACTTTTCTCTATAAGACTACAAAGTGTTAGGATGTAAATAAAACTTAGAGTTTTGATCTGCACTTTCTACAAGGATATAACATAATCCAAGTTTCGAAGAAAATATAATTTAATCTCCAAACTCGTGAGAAATTTACTGCTCTCTGGAGACAACACTCCAGTGAGAGTGAAACTTTAATATAAATTTATCAGCTTTCACTTCTCATGATATATTCTTCCAATTTAATTTTTTACAACAATAATAGCAGCAGCAACTATTAAATAGTTTAGTTTTTATTTTATTAAATTTAATTTCAAATCTTCTATTTATTATTTTAAACATTAATTCTATGAACGAAAAGTTAATCTCTACAATTTATTTTTTTCTTTTGTTCGTGTTGTTTAAAGACAAAAAACCTCTCGTTCCTAGACGTCGTTAAAAAAGAAGACGAGAAGAAGGTGAATTGAAGACTTCTCGTCCTCGAATACTCTAATAGCGTCAGGTTAGTAAGTGAACAAGAGTTCGTCAAGAGAGACCAGATAGGAAAGATGAAAGTGAAGGATCTAGCCTAAGACTACATGAAAAATGATCCATATCCAGCTTAGATCTCGGGATTATCATGCCAGTACTAAAGTATAAGTGAAGCCTTTGGAAAATCTCTACTATAATATTGTTGAGTGTTTAGATACTAGAAGCATATACATAAAAGACTTTAGTCCTTTAGTCAAGAGTTGTGAATTTTCTGTGTTTTGTTAATATTGTTGTTCTTTTATTAATCATTCCTGTAAAGAAAATTTCCCTCTACTGCTGGGCCTATTTATAAAAGAATCGTTTCACAAGATAATATACTGAAATTCTGTGTATCATAGAATGGGATTTATTGCTTGATTGTTCCCCTTAACTTGATGCCAATGATAGGTTTAATGTATTAAAAAAAAAATTATTATAGGTTTTTAACTTTACTTTTAAACAAAAAATAATATTAAATAGACAACTATTTAGCCTGGAACATAAAAGTAAATAATATGGTATACAGATGACCTTGAAAAAGCTATGGGACTTAATATTGTTGATAGAGGGGTATTATCATTACATTTCGAATTGAAATTTGCTAATTTGTATCTAACATAGTGTTAAAAGTTAAATAACACACTTGATATATGTACAAAAAACTGTTTAAAATATCTGCTATTTTGACATTCTATTCCATGTTTTTTTTTGTTTTTTTTTCTTTTAATTTATTAGAGTTCTATATGCGCACCCTATATCAAATTTCAGGTTCGTATTTTAATTTTTATAACTGCTATCACGCATTTTTGTAGTCGACGACGGACGGACACGTTTCGAAAATCACGAAGATCAGTTAAATAACGGACGTCGACATTTTTTTGAAAACCTAACTTACCACATGCTTCATACACTGAGTAAATAAAAACACCCTGTCGTCCCCGTGACAGCTACATTTGAGAAAAATTAAAATAAAGAAAGTTTTCTTACTTCAAGGTTCATTGAAATGAATAGAAATAAGGAAAATGACTAGAAAAGTCGATAACAAATGCTATTCAATCTAGACGTTTTCTGATAAATAATAAATGGTCTTCAAATATTGACCAAATCACCATCGACAAAATAAAAACCAGTCGAAACTATCAGTTCATTAGTTGTCAATTGGCGCCGTCTCTGAAAAAAAAATTATTTAAACAAGAGCCTAAAACTTGTTTTGATTGTGCCGAAAAAACGTCCTACGCGTACATTGTATTTGTTTAAAATTTAGATATTGATAACATAGTAAATATATTTTGTATATTTTCAAAGTGTCAGGAGTTTAAAATCTTCATTATCTCAGAAACCATTAACATTAAAAAATGTTTACAAGAAAAAACATTACCTTCTTTTAACGAAAAAATTATAAAACGTAAAATTAAAAAGATAATAGAGTTTTTTACAAAGAACTAAAACCATAATGTTTTAGTAATTATTGTCTATAACACCCAAGATAGCATAAACTAAAATATTATGACACTATAAAGTTACTAACAATATACCAAAATTGAAAATGTTTTTCTTACAAGTTTCAAATTGGCGACTGTTGTTTCAATATATTGTTTTTTTTTTGTATTCGCTAAAAAAGAAAAAAATTACGTTTCTTGCTAATATTCTTTAATATTAATTATTTTCGAGATATTAAACATTTTAAACGTCCGCCATTTTTAAAATGTAGAAAATAAGTCTTGGTTTTTCGTTATACTGGTGAAAGGTTACATCAACCATGACCATAACAAATTTTAGCTTAATATCTTACCTACTGCCAAAGATGTAATGTTTGAGAGACGGAACACGAAGCGTTTCCGGACTAATAAACTATTTCTTTATGTTAGCTACCGAAATATTACCGTACAATTATGAATGACCCTGTATAAGTGAATGAGTAAAAACTGGCATAGCTCAAGATTACTCGTTATATCCGTCAATTTATTTATTTCCTTTCCATTACCAACTTATGTTCTTCATAAATCTGTGTACATTTCTTTTAACTAAATGTGTATTAGTGTCGTTACATGTTTGATATGAACTCCAACAGGCTCATATCCGTTCCTTAGTAATCAACCTCCCCTCCCCCCATCAACTCCTGGAGGAAAGGAATTATTTCATCACACATATGTAATGTCAAAAATATCTGACGCACAATTTATCCAAGAATTCGTGATCTGTCAAAGTCTAAACTACCTAGTGAATAACTACACCGTACAATGGAAAACGATCCGTACAAAAATGAACGTATAAGTTTAAATGTTTCTATACACAAGATGTAGGATAATAAATTAACTTTTTAATCCAAATGTTCATACTACAGTCTTATATGTTTCACTTGATGTACAACTTTAATTAGTTTAAATAAAGTACACTAATTTAATTTATATCTATATTTTTTTATTGTTGTTTAAAGGTCAACGAACTCTCTGTCATCATCGCCTTAAAAACAAGTAAAAAACATTTTACTCGCCCAGCTTGATCACACAATGTAATACAAGCAGATACCGAAAAGTTTGTTTGGAGTCCTGTAGGAAATGTATTGGTAGATAAATGAGTCTTATCTATTTGAAGGGTAAGTTTTGTTTAAAACAGATGTTACACAGGTTTTCTGATCCTTTGAATTGTGTATATCACTACTTTTTTTAAATGTGTATATATTAAATGTCTTTACTCGCTTCGCTCGTGTCTGTGTCTCGGCTTTGAAGCTGTGAAGGAGTCTCCATCCGCTACACTAGTGTTGGTGATGTGGCTTTGTAATATCTCGTACCAATACAAAACTCATATTTTTTAGAAGATCAGAGTTCGAAATTACGTTTTTAACATTAACTTAGCCATTTGTTCATCTCGTTAGTGTCATTACGCGCATAATTAAAATGTAGACATTTTAATCTAACTAAGTGTGTTATAAATTGCTTAACACACGAGATGGGAACAAAAACTGTTTAAATTATCGTCATTTTAACATTTTCAAATAGATTTTTCTGACATTTAATAGAGTTTTTTATGAGCACATTGTTGTAGTCCTCTAGACCAAATTTTCGTTCCTAACTTAATTGGTGCGGCCTCCAAGGTTCTTACGTACAGATGACAACGACGAAGGACAGGCGGCATGTCGAAAATCACTTTTTCAACTTCCTTAGGCAATGAAACGTGAAAATCAGTCAATTTTTCGATATTAACCTATACTTCATATACTGCATAAATAAAATGATTAAAAACACCTATCTTGAATAATCAAACTTTATTAATTACTGAAAAATACGTTTAGTTAAATGAAGTTTACTCGATAATTTTGTCTTGTAATGTATAATTCACCTAATAACAAGATTCACACAAAGTTAAAGTTAAAAGAAGTATTTTAAGGTTAAGTCAAGTTATAAATAACTTTATAACAGGAAACTGACTTTTAATCAGTTAAAATAAGGTCGACTAACCTACAACAACTTCATAACTATTTATAGAAGTGTATTTATTATTTATAGTTTACAATTAGAACTTAATTTATTCACCAAATGAATTAAAATAAAACTTTCCGTAATAACCATTTTTTGTAAAACACAAATGCAAGACGACAGTTGCTACATGCAAACAAAACCTACTGACACTAAACTGTGATATCAACTGTAGATTTAATTTATTGTTATAATTATCATTTATTCTTACACATTTTTGTATATAAAGAGTTAATACATGATATTCTGACAGTGTTTATCAACTCTTATTATGCAATGATTAACCTAAAACATAATAAACGCTGCAAAAACTTTGCATACATTTCTCTCTCACCCGTCCTCAAATCCAATCAAAAAACTAATCATTAATCTTAAAATTTCAATAAACATTTATCGAAATCGGTGGAGCGATTTTGACAAATTAAGTCATTCAAATAAAACGCACAAATTCTTTTGTTAAATTCTACATTTATTTGTATCTATCAAGTAGCGTCGGTAATCAGTATAAACAATATTCAAGACAAATTAAGTCATGAGACATATTAAAATATAACTCCCCTTATGTATTATTTTTTGATGTTTGGATCCTTACAAACTTGAGCGAAATTTGATTAGTTATCGGCAACTATGTCCACTATACCAAGTATGATGTTTCTAGCTTAAGTTTTTGTGGCCACTATGATGCTTACGTAGAGACGCGGCGATGGACAGACCGTATGTAGAAAATGACGTTCGGCTTCATGACCACATGAAGTATGAAGAAAAAACGGAAGTAGAAATTTTCTATTACCAAACTCACCTTATACTGAATAAGTTAAAGTACAACTTTAATATATTTGATATTCACGTATAACTACTGAATAGAACAATTGCATTGAGTCAAAATAACTCCTTCGTAGTAAATATATTACACTCTTTTCTTGTTTATTTTAAATCCATACATTTAATAGCAAAACATTTTATTTGGCAATTCTTCGAAGTGAAGTTTATTTGAAATGCATGTGAACAAATAAATATGTACTTTCCAATTGCATTTGAACCGTAGTCAAAAATTCCCTATAGTATATATCTATTTGGTTTATACCTTTGGTTTATTAAAATACAAAAAGTTAAATATGTAGAGGTCATATGGTATGAGGTAGCGCTTGTTCTTCATCGGGAAAACATATATACCCGTTACTTTTTAGTGGTGGGGGAAGCGAGTGAATTAGTGTTCAGCCGTCATTTCGTAAGTGCGTTTATAGACAGTGTATTACGGCCTCCCTCCAAGCGCCACCACATAACAAATGAGCTATAGTATTATGTAAAGATGAAAAAAAAATTAATGCAGTTTAATTATCGTATGAAAAACAACTTTTAATATTTTATAAGTCCACGTCTGATAAAATGAATTCCTTTAATCTCGGACTCAATCTAAACTTTGATATTTTTTAAAACAATCATTTCATCTCGATTAAGTCATATCAGAAACTGTGTTGCCTTGTGTTCTACAAACGTCTCAATGTGATTGAAAAAGGGGACTTTATCCAGAAACGTTAATACTTAATCCCAACCACAAAATCGAAATGTCATTATCGTGTATACAATTTTATATAATTCTAATGTTTACTATCGGTTCCAATAACATAGCCTGCGTATAAAGTTACATTCTTATATAGGTAGTATAGGGAAACATATGTTATCATATGCATCAGCTGAGTCAAAAAAGTTATTTTTTGAAATTAAGTCTGTCTGTCGACAGTCGTATACGCAATGTTCTACAGCCCAAACGCGCGCACAGATTTTAATCAAATTTGGTATGTGGACATATTTTGACCATACCTTGGGTCTTTTTTTGTTTGTTTACAAATAAAAATTGGGAGGAACTGCCATAAGGAAAAACACAAAGTTACGATTTTCTCTAAATTACTTCAGATTAAAGTTTACTCATGTGTAGATAATGACATGATCATCACGTTTAAACATGTTACGTAAGCAATTGACCAGCTGTAACGGGACAATTATATCTGTACTGTTTCCTTAGTATCTTTCATGCTGCCTGTGAAATTGCCCTATACCGTAACCTAACTTAACCTAACCTATGGGTCAAACTCAATAAATATTATAAAAAGTTCATTACATTTTTTAATATTTTATGATACACTTGTATGGGAGGGAATACCAATTTTATAAAACTGAAATATGTGTCAACTTGTTTATTCTTTAACAGTTCATACATGTATTCATTATGGAATTACGTATGGTCTACATGTAGAAACATTTCCATATTCAAATCATGCATGCAGCTTAACTAAAATTACCATATCTCTTAATAAATCTGCATAAGCTCTATTGCTTTGCATATTCTGTCGTCTTATCGAACTTATCATTTTTCCGGATTTCACATTTTCTTGATATTATTTACAACATTTTAATACACTTCCCTGATAGCTTAAAGGGAGATCGACTATGCCAATTTATCTATCTGTGTATAGTTCATGTTGTTTAAATACGAAAAACTTTTCGATTGACCTTATAAAAAGGAAAGAATATAATGCACTAACCTTCAACCCTCGAATAGCATCAGAGTCAGAAGAGAATAAAAGTTTGTCAAGAGAACCTATGATAGAAAAAATGACAGAAAGGGATCTAACCTTAACTTGCGTTAAAAAAATATTAAAAAAGTGTAGATCCAACGGAAGATTTAACAAAATTACAAACCCCTGCACCAAAATTACTTAAATACAAAATATTAAGAGGTAAAATACAAAATAATTTTATAAATTTACAAATATTTGTCTCATCCACTACTGAATTACAAAGAAATGGGCTAGACATATTAGAAAAATAAGTGAACGAAATTTGATTCGATTAAAAACAACAGAAATATTTTGTGAAACACAACTTTTAATAATGAATTAGCCCAGAGGCAAAATATGGTAACACTTACAATAAGGTTAAGTTACAAATTTTACTGACAAATCAAATAAGGATAGGCCTGGTTCAAGTTGTAATAAATTTAATTCTTCAAATATTTTCTCAATTGTAACAATACAACAACATCTACATCCGAGGAAGCTACTTCAGGACCTTTGTGGGCGAGCGAAAAGTCGCATCCTGCTCGAAGTGACCTTGCTTCTAAACACAGCTGATCTATACCTGAAGGTCAGGCTTCTATAAAATTTGTAAGTTCACACGAACACTACTCATCACTAGTGTGGGATTGTCACCGAACCTTAACCAAGTTTTTGACCCAAAACCACGTAAAACTTAGCTGGATACCAGGTCACAGTGGGTACGAAGGAAATGAAAATACAGATAAACTTGTAAAAAAATGAAACCAAGAGATACTTCGTTGGCCCAGAACCTCTGTGCGGAATAACTAAAGCCGTGGAAAAAGATAGTCTGAAACAATGGCTAAGCTGAGAAATTGAAGAACGATGAATAAAATATTCCACGGAAAAATTATACGGATTACTGTTCCAAGGTGCATCTTAACACCATGGGATTATTCCAAGGAAACTTAAAATGCAGACTATGTAATCAACACCTAGAAATTGTAAAACATATACTTCGAAAATGCGAAGCATTGGAACGTGGAAAACAACTGATCTTCGACCCAGATGTAATCTTCGAAGCAAGAAGCAACCTTGCTAGGAAAATCCTGACCCTAACTAAGGGCAAAGACATAAGCTTATTAGGAAAATTTAAGAAGCACGCAAAAAATCTTTTAGACTAAATTGTCTAGGGGTAAAACTCGCTTCCATTTATAATAATAAATAGTGTTGTATGTTGAATTCCTCTGTGTCATTCTAATTGTCAATCCAATTTAACCATCATCGCTATTGTTAAATAGTTTTATTGTAAAAAATATCACTCATCCTACCTCATTAGCCAATTAAACTTGCTAAATCCAATAAAGTTTGGGTCTACGAATCGGCGGTTTGCGTTCTCACGACAATCTTGTTCCACGGACTTCAATTGACCACATTCTATCAACTACTTAACTTCCACCAAGTCAGTAATATTGTTGCCGTACCGTCTTCCTTTTTCTGATATCCATATTCGTAAATCCGTCCAACCGTGTGTCCATAAACATTGTCTCCAATCAGTTCATCTCCATCAAACTGTCATTTTCACCCTTTATCTCTTTTACTTTAATTAATCTTTTTGATAAATTAAAACTTAACTTATTTCTCAATACTTATCGATACCAATAAAGGTAATCCATTTAGTTAAAGTTCTTTCCTATATAATAACAACAACAATAATAATAATAATACCTTCTATGGTGTTTTTTTAAACAATTTTTATAAGCTGCCAGTTAAAATAAAATAATGGTATGTGATACAAATAAGCTGCCTCACATATTCATCCTCAGCCGATGGCTATTATCTTCAATTTGCATACAACAGTGTGAGAGCAGCTTTGTTTATTTTATCGAAACCCAGGGATGCATTTAATTTTCTACTCCAGTGAAAACAAAGATAAAAATGTAACGCTCTTATAACACCTAAGTTTTATCACGTAACAAAGCCCAGTACAAAAGTTTTACCATTTGACTTCTAAAGAGAAAAAAAAAGCAATTCCAACTTGTTCACCAATATATTGCGTATTTTTAATAACAGTATCTTGTATTGCTATAAAAGGCGCATTTTTCACCCGATTTTTTTCTGATTTTTTTCAAACATATATATTTTTTCTGGATAATTTAGAAAAAAAAATGGGAAATTTCATAAAGGCTCACTAAAATATTCGTGATGGTGTGATTTTGTCTGTTCTTTAATAATAACTTATAACGTCTTATACATAATTATTGAATAATTTCAAAAAAATTATATTTAATTCTGTAAAAATTTCTGCACCAATCGCGTATTTCTCAATTATTTGATTTAATAACAGAGTGTCAAATTAAACAGTGTTACCTCCAGATATCCCGAAAATTATTAAATTTCCTTGGAAACGCTTATTTTATAATAAATTTATCCTTAAAATTACCTGTTATGGATAAATAACATGTTTCCCAACAAAAATAATTTGAAACTATTATAAATTCTCGAATACGTTTTATTTTTTTGTTTTGTTTGAGAATTATAACAGCTGTTTTAAATTATTTTTAGGTTAACTTATATAGCGCTTACTTTATTTGTGGGTATTCACGTTGTGTTGTGAATGATTGCTTACATATTTCACAAAACTAAACAGTTTACAGTGCTTATTGTTAATGTATGACAATTTTGTGGAAGCTGCTAGGGTTTGAATGAGCTCAGAAACCCCTCGATGGTATCGATGGTTCAGTTTCCATATATTATAGAAATATTTATTATGCTATTCATTTATGCAAATTCTCTGATACAATTTGACGCCATATTATAAAAGTTCCATACTCTTAATTCTAATATACATATATTTTTCAACGTTATATTCTATTATTTCAACAAATACTATTTAATATTTAACTAAATATAACTTAATTATTTGTTCTCAAAAGTAACAATGTAATTCAGATCTAAGTATCGTTGCGAAAGGAAAACATCACTCTACTATTTATAATCAAAACACCCAGAATGGAATACACTGTTAGTTTTCTCACCCTTTAAGCCAGTGATGGAGAAAACTCTCAAAGTCCAATCTCTGGAATTTCTCGAAGAAACGCTATCTCTAAACAAATATTGGTTGGTCTACCTGTCGCTGTCATTCGCACAACCCCGTCGCTCCCTTCAACATCAATTGACACCGTTTGTAGGTCATTTAGGTTTTTATCGTTTTCTTTTCACTGTGTTGAGAAGATTTCTGCGAGTCAACGATTGAATCAACTTTTGAGTTTTATTTTTTTAATTTTATTAGTTTTTTATAGATGCTCTCCTTCCTGAGCATTGTCTTGGGAATTAAATTACCATAATTCCTAACAGAACTTAAATATTCCATCTTAATTTTAGTGCCTGCTATCGTGCTTACAACGTATGACAACGATAACCGTTAAATTGTGAAGGCCATTTATTAAACGGAGGTCAACATTTTTTTCAGTTGTGAAATTTACCTTAACCTAAGTATTGTGGATTAGTGTAAACCACGACACGTAAAGTATTCAGTTGTGTTGTATTATCTATTTTACCTAAATGTTAAAATAAAATTGTGTAAAATAAGGTTGATGGAATTAACGATAATCACACTTCTCTAGAAATTCCGCATTAAATCTATATAAAAATCATTACGTTTCATTGTACCGCCTTCAGTTGAGTGGACACATGAGTCAGTTGCTGAGTAGATTTAAAAGTTTTGGAGAATTTTTTGTTCATTAATTTCGTTTGAATTAAATTAAATATATATTTATTGTTGTACGTCAAATCAAATTAATACTTAATAAAGAAGCTACAGTTGTTTCGTCATAACTTATGACATCATCAGGCTATACATATTAAACACATCAAATCAAATACTTTAAAGAATTATCACAACTATTATATAAATAATATTTAAATATTTTAAAACTTGTTAATAATAAATGTCTACAAATACTAGTAACTATGTGAATGTCTTTGGAACACTAGCCAATGCCCTAACCTGATGATGTCAGTTATGACGAAACAGATGTATCTTCTTTAGTAAGTATTGATTTAATTTGCCGTACAAAAATAAATATATAGTCGAATAGCAATAATGGAATTATTGGACACGTCGCCTCCATCTTGTTTTTCCTTAAGAGTGTTACAAGTTAGTATAATTTCATTATCTACATTAAATACTGTAATATTAATAATGGTCTTTGAGGTTAGAAGAGACCGGCTGCGTCGCTAGCCGTGGTGGAAGAAGACAGCCCAGGGAGTTTGAATCCAAACGGAAGGACTAGAAAGGGACTGGCCAATTTTGAGACTCTACAAGGTGAGCAAGCATTACAATATAAAGGCACTTGTAATCTGTCATTTTGATTGAACAAAAAGTAATAATAGTTGGAATAATTCTGGGTTTTGTGTGATGAATATTTAGTTTGGAATATTGATTAAATGATTGTTGATATTGTATTCTCATAGAGACAATAACGTGTTTTGCTTTTCATATTGATCCCATTAGTTTATTATTGTGTATTCTTTTTTAATTGTATTGAATTATATAAAGGATAGATATAAATGTGTGTTGTTAATAAAGATTAATTAAGTGCTGAACCACTGATTTGATTGAAAGTTAAAGAACCCAGGCAGTAAAAGGAACTTCCTAACAAATCCAAATTTGTTAGTGGAGCCATTCCTAACAAATGGTTTAATCGTAAAGGTAAGAAATTTAGTTTTTTGAGTCAAATACTTTTACACAAACCGAAATATGCGTAAAAACTTATTCTATTGTAAATTAGTCTCCATTTTTAGCAATGTCCTCTGTTGATGAGGAATGAAAATAATCACAGCAATATACACAAAATTATCTCCCCCCCCCCACCCGATGGAATAAATGTTCATGAATTATGTTTTGTATTATTTTTCAACAAAATTCTGCGTGGTGTACAATTAAAATGGCTATTTACAAAAACATTGTTGACACAGAATTTAAAATAGGTTAGAAAGTCCAACACTTTAAAACTTAGGTTGGAAAAATTGGGTATCAATAAAATTGTTGTAGTTAAAAAATATAAACGAGTTTATAATAAACAAATATATTATTAATTTATAACACATAAATAAAATCATGTGAAATAAATTTAAAATTATTTAAAAAAACTCTTTTACGTTAGTTAATATACCGGGTGTTTAAAAAAGATATTTTGTTTGGGAATAAACATATAACGTTGCAATTCCAGGGTTATGTCGTTACTCTAGTTAACAACACTTGATATATTTACCTGTCATATTTAGCTTCGGGTTGACATCCTACAGAGGACGTAAAGAAAAGCTTCAATGTAAGCATGGATCTAATTATAAAGGTCTTTGTTAGTAGAGGCAACGTTGAACTAGAACTAAAGAAAGTTTAAGGGGCTGCCATTTCCGATTGCATCGTTCTTTTTCATTCGTATTTCCGACAATGTGTTTTACTTACAAAGACCTTTACAATGAGGTATTACTCGAGACCTATGCTCACATTGAAAATCTTCTGCGGGACGTCTCCCCGTACCGATATTTGATAGTTAAGTGTTTCAAAGTGTTGTTAACTAGAGTAAGGATAACCTTAGAATAATTACATTGTTGTATGTTTATTCGCAAACAAAAAATCCTGGGGTATCTAGACTTTTTGATCACCTGGTATACAACTAATTTATTTTTATCATCGTTGTTTGTCAATATAAAGACATATTCTTGCTACTTACACCTTACGTACTACCCAATATTATAACTAAATAAAACTTGCAAAAACATTGCACAAACTCTCTGACTCGCACATCCCCAAAACCAAACTAAACTGTTCGTCACGAAATACGTTAGTTCGGTAGTTGTCTTAACAAAAAACAAACAAAATATTTTAAATAGGCCTAAACTTTCTTCACTTACCTCATAAACAAAGCCTCAACGTAAATTGTATTTGTTCAAAATAAAACTTTTAATATCGACAGTTGAGGTTCATTTTGGTTTTTCGCCCATTAATGAGGAACCTTAATATTTTTTTATTTGGATTTTCACATGGATTTATGTCATTATTGTTCATATTTCACTAAACTTTTTATGATATCATATATCTTTTATAATTCCTGGAAAGAGTGCACTTGTCAATTATTTATAACAGTGTGTCATTTTATTTTGGTTCATTGATCGTATATAATGATCTCCATCATAAATCCTATGTCCCTTTACTCTGCTTCTGTCCTTTATTACTTCGTGTACGCAAAATACATTTTGCACTTACTTTCTAGGAGTACAAACATCATTCCAAAAACTGCGCTGATCTGTAATTTAAACCCTTGAAAAAAAATTCTAATTCTTGAACTTTTAGACTATATTCACTTTTTAAGTGGAGTAAAGTGGAGTAAACACCAAAATTCAAGTGTTCAACTTTTCAAACTTTGTTTGAGCATTTAAATTGGGTCAATGATTTTGATAAAACATTGTTAAAATGTAGTCCTTAAAGGTGGACAAAATACTTATTGGGTGCAATATCTCCCAAAAGATCTTCTGGGGTTATTTGTCTAAAAGTGAAAATGAGCAATGAATGCTGTCGTAAAAGGTCTAAAACCTATTTTTTATTGATTTAAGATTATTAAATTTCCTTTACACTTGTATTTATTTAGGATTTTCTCTCTTTTTGTTTCTAGGTAAAAACTTGGTATTTAGAATATTAATTTTTTTTCTCAGAAAGCGTAGTATAGAGAAAATTAGTATAAAGCAAAAAACCTATGTAAAGTTCAAAATGATCTATTTGAGGTCCCCAAGGTCCAAAAAAAATGGTTTTTGTAATGACATCATTATGTCTGACTTACCTCTAAAAACAGTGGTGTAGACTGTAGAGCCTAAACGCGTGGACCGATTTCAATAAAATATGGTATGTGGATATATTTTGGCCATGCTTGGGACATTTTTTAATATTTTTATTATGACGTTTATCTCAAAAGGCTCTAACGATTTTGTTAAAGTGTAGTCTCTGTGAACTCAATATGGTTTGTGAATTTTCGATTTAAAAAATAATAAATCTGTATTGAAGCTACGTCTATAAAAGACGTAATTTGTCAAAATCGATTTCACTAATTTTGTTTAAATTAATACCCCAAAGTAGTGTGCAAAATCGCAAGTATACAAAAAATTGTTTCAAGAATAATCCACAAATCCCTAGATTTTAAAGAAAATACTATTTATACTGAAGAACCGTTTATACACAAGCGAAATAAATTTAAGCTGTATTTAATTATATAAATACTTTCCAAAAGTGTCGTCCATTGCTCATTTTTCCGGTTCGACCTACCGAACTGACATTTGGTTTTGGGGATGAGTGAATGCGAAAATTTTGGCACTGTTCATTGTCTTTAGCAATTTTGTACTATATATAATTATCATTACATCTAAGAATTGATCACTAATCCAAACCAATGTTACAAAATGCAGTTGGAAAAACAATTGAACCAGGCTTGTCTTACAAACAGATCCTTTAACTGTAATGCCCAAAAGTTGATCTCATGGACCTTGTCGTAAATGATTATATCGGTTAATCAAGAAATCTTTTCCAGTAGTTTAAGTTTGTTAAAAGCAGTCCTTACACAGGTTGTCTGAACTTCGTAATATTGTATTTCACTACTTTCTAGACGTCGGTCAGGCCCTATCGGCCTAAACTAATGGTCGCAGTTTTATTGTAATCCTTTATCTGGTTGCTTTTGCAATTACAATATTCGATAGAAAATTAAAAGAGCTATAAAAAAATCTCTTGTTATTCTGTATAAAAATTTCCCGTTTTTAAGTTATTCGGAATTTTTAAATGTAAGCTGTCGTAATTTTGAAACGAGTTATTGGATTACCTTAGTTATTTAAAAAAAAATTTTTTTTTCAAATAGTTCTTTATCTTATTAGGTGCCTTACAAAGTTTCAATTAAATCTGTCAAACCATTCTAGAGATCAAAATATTTTGTGAATAAACAAAATGTCTGATATCTGGGAAACTAGGGAATTCAGGACATAATTTTATAGAACTTATTTTTATAGTTTTGATGTGGGAAACCACCTCCTGAAGTTTGGAAACAACAATTTTGCAACAACTGTATCTGTATATCTTATATAAGTTATATATATCTTAATATATCTTAACACTTATATACAAATCAGTGTGTTTTAAGTTTATCACTTGATAACGGAATTAGAAAATATCGTGTAAACTTTTCATATACACAAATGATTAATAATATGAACAGTCCATCATTATCAAATAATTTTAAAACCATAGTAATTGTAATTATAGATAACAATCTATAGAAGGGTATTATGTTTGCAGCTAGTAATAACTTTGGTTGTTGTCCTATTTCATTGCAAAATACATAATATATTAATTAATTATCATACTAAATTTGTGTTTATTTAATTGTAAACGTACATAACCAACCAATTTGATTGGAATAACATGACGTTAATTAATTATAATTAATAATAATTGAATAACAAATACTTAAAAAATTTTGGGGCATTTATATGGTAAAATTCAATCCCACACTAAAATGCGGTTTTTGGAGGGTAAATTGTTATTTTCAAATGTAAAGCCCCATTGATTTTCACCTGATTATAAAGGTATTGTTTAATATAAAATATCTGAGGAAACTAGAGGTGAATTTATTCTAATACAAAACGGCGGGTTTTCAAATACTTAGAAAATCCATTTTACGTCGGAATCTACTCTCAGGAATATGTCAAAATTATTATAGCTGAAACTCTACTCTTATTTTATTCAAATTTGACCAGGAAGTTGTATTAACCTAACATTTTTACTTTAATTTCAAAATTTATTTTTTCACAGCTAAAATATCACATTTTGTATAGCAGACATAATTATTAAACTCGCCGTGCTCAAAACGTTAGCAAGTTTCATGTATTCTATGTTTTAAAGTCAAAGTTCAACAGGATAACAGTACAGGATTATTTTCCTTTTGTACAAAATGTGTAGCATGTAAAACTGAATTTATGGTCCTTAGATCCCTCAACACCCTAAAATAAACTCAAAATATTGAAGAAAAAAATGTGTGTGTAATTGTCGAATGTGTTTTCACAAAAATCTGTCAATATTATTGTTCCATACTTTTCATTATTTAGTTTACGTATAAGTTTTAATACACACTCTATAATTTCTGAAGAAAGAAAATACTAATAATAAAATAATTACGTTTTCGCGAGTATATCTATTTCTGATAATTCTTAGTTCGCAAATATCATATTGACCAAATTTATGTTTGTACGTCAATCCGCAGTGATTTCTTCGATTGATCTATTTTGTTCAAAATTGTTACTTATGGTTTATTTTTAATATTAATTAAGAACTAGAATAGAAGTTGTAACTCAATATATTTGGGTAACAGCTATGAGAAAAATTAAAAACAAAACAGCTTTAACGACGTTCATATTTTTTTAAATCAATACCCAAATGCTCCTAGATAAAATGTATTGTATACTATGTCTAAAAACCGCGTTTTAAGAAGATTTTTATTTTTTAAAACCTGTTTGCTGAGGGTGTAAACAGTTAAAAAAAATTTCAAAATTAGACTCAACCGATTTCGGTTAAAATGTTTGTAAAACATAAAGAATAATTATACAGTGTGCCAAATAGTGGATTAAAGACAATTTCAGCTCATAAAATGTCAAAGAGCTTAGTCATTAAAACTATTTTAAAATCAATTAGATGGTATGCATTGGATTAGTTTGTTTTACAAGCTAAGCAAGTTGAAGCTCTATTTAAATAAGAGGTAGAATATTATTTTATTTAAAATATGATTTTAGAAAGGAATACTAGAGGAAACAAATTTTGATTTATACAGCTTTAAATGCTGGGTCGGGTTGAGCTAGGTTATATTAAATCTAGGAACCAAGGACCGTTTTGTTCTACTTAATAACGAAATCTGTAAACATCTTTCCTTTATAACATTTTAATCTTTCCTTTATTGTTTTTTTGAAGGTGAAAATCTCCCGCTCACATTGATTTTTTGTTAAAGGAAAAAGGAAAGAAACTTACCATTAGAATATTTTTATTGCGTCTGGGTCGAAAGAAAGCTAGAGTAATCATTGGATAGAGGGATAATCCAAGACCACGTAAAATATGCACAAAATTTCTTACTCCTACATCCTCAAAACCAAGAAAAAATAATCAAAACTCAGCGTCTTCAAGAAATGTCAGTTCGATAGTTGTCAATCAAAATCGATCTTTTATTCGTTTCGCCGATTTTATTTCTTTACCGATAACTCATAATCCGTTTTTTTTTTTTAAAGATTAAGACCAATACGTTTTGTTTGAGTAAAATGTGATAGAAAAATGTTAATATACATTTTGAAAAAATTGTAATTTTGTGTTTTCTTCTTATGGTAGCTACCCAAAAATTTTGACTTATAACTTTTTTTAAAATCCAGAGATATGACCACAATATACCCACATACCGAATTTGATTAAATCGGTAGGCGATTTAGCTATAGAGGAACATAAGCAACAAACTGGCATACATTAATTCCTATTGTTTTAAATATAATATATTATAGTTTAATTGTTTACATCTCATTTCTTTCTTCTGTGATTCATAAGATAGATTTATATAATAAAGGAACGCAGCTTCCAAACAGGCCTTAATAGGCCTAAATGAGGTACTTACTTTTTTGTACATTTTTGATAATTTTTTTCCGCTTTTTAGTTATGTTTTAATAATTACAAATAATTTATTTTACGTTGGGATGTAATGTTTAAGTTTTTATTTTTTTATTTTGAAGTACTATTGTTGTGTTAAATATATGAAATTGTAATTTTTTTGCAAAGAAAATAAATAAATACAAAACAATAAATACAGACATCATTCCAAAAATCAATTTTTGGAACTCAGGAGACCTCAAAATGAATACATTCACAAGAAACTCTTTTGTAACCCATTACATATATTTCTTTATACAACATTTGCGAGAAGCTTGAGTAGCCTGTGATTGCCCCATTTCTTCCTTGAACATTTAAAAAACCGAGCAATTTTATACCAATAATTGACGTAATTTAGAAGTCAACTGGTCCGACGTTTCCAATCGTTTGACCGTTTCACGGAAACTTATGCCCAGTTTAGTTTTAGTATTTATTTCTTTTTGTAACTATACAGCACAGTGGAGAAGATACACTCAATTCATCAAATAAATGTATAATTGAGTAACAAAAACATCGATTCATAGACAACGAGCGTTTAAATTCTCAATCAAACCCACACATTCCCCTTCCATCTTGAGCGCAACAGGTGGATATGTTTAGGAGGCAAAGGGGTGGTGCGTCGACAACCCTTTTAAGATTTGCGCTTCATAGTCCTTCAGTCGACGTCCGAAAGCCGTCGGATATGTTTGTGTTTCTTGTCTCACACTATTGACTAAGGTAAAGTATGAGAACTTCGATAACAATTTAATTAGTTGTCAATTAGGTTAGGTGAGGTTAGGTTAGGATAGGTTAAAAACTCCTCTCCAAAAGTGAAAAGGAGTCTCTTTATTTTGTGGCTACGGTGAGACTTATGTTTTGGAGTCACTTGAGACATAAGCTACTAAAATTTGTAAATATATATTTTTGTAATGTATACATTTTACAAATTCATTTAAAAAAATTTAAAAAACTTATAATTCGGGTGATTTGTAAGAAAATAACGAAAATATTTTAACAAATCAATCACACATTATATATAATCATTCTTAACATTATTAATTTCTTTTATTTAATTAATATTTAACTTAAATAACGTACCTTCTTCAGTTTTGTCAAGAATAGTTCTGTATACTATTTGTAGCTAGAGCTGTTTCACCTTCAAGCAGACATTGTCGGGCGTAAACTTTTTCGTATAAAATTAAAATAAAACCTGAACACATATTTCACAAATAATACGTTTATTAACTCAAACGTATTTCAACTACAATCTCGCCGTCTTCAGTGATACATGAACTACAAAATCAAACTATAACACAATATTATTTTTTTTATTTCCACGTCTTTATTAAATTTATTTCATCTTGATTAAATTCCTAACTTTTTGGATAATGTTTTGTTTAGCGAGTTGATCACAATATTTTCTTTTTCAATGTCTTATTTATATCCTTCTTTCTTTTTAGTGATTCAATTCTTATTTAAACACTAAAATGTTCTCATATTTTTTATTATATTTCCATAATTATAATGGTCCATATTATTAGCTATTCGTAGGTGCTTGAAGATCTAAGCTCACACTTTCATTTCTAAATCTAACCAAAGTTTTTTTGTATTTCCTCGACATATTTAGTCAACTTGTTATGTGTAGGTATTTTATTTTCATAAAAACTTTATTTTTCCTACACAAACTGAAAAACCAAATATCAGATATTAATCGACGTAACTTTTAATTTTTATTTACGTCCCAGATTCAGCTCTGTTGAGTTGAGTGCCACACTTATAAATAAATATTAATCTTGACTTGTGCAATGTTTTTAAATTAAAATAAAAGTTGAATACAATTTCTCACAACACGTTTATTAAGTAAACGCGTTTCAACAACAATGTCACTATCATCAATCATGGATGAACTGCTATAATCAAACTATAACTCTAAATTAGAACACATTTTTCATATTATAAAAATTTAATATAAAGAACCTTGCATTTCGGATATTTATAAAAACTAAAAAATGTTTTAACGAATCTATTATACGAGTTACTTATAAAGTTACATGAGAAAAAAAAACAATGTTTTCAAATTTTTTTCACACTGTTCAATCATACTATCATCATTAATTTCTTTCATTTCATTAATATTTTACCTTTTATTTCAATGAAGAAGAAACTTACATATCAGTTTATTAATGAAACAATCGTCAAATGTAAAAAAAGGAGAATTGCAAAAATAGTTTAACAAATCAATCACATATTATGTAATAATGTTCACTACCAATATTAATAAATTTTATTTTATCTGGATAATTTAGGCTTTCCAAAAAAATTTTCTGAAGAAACAATTAATTTACTTAACGTTCAATTAAGTATTTTCTCTCCTCTTTGTCATGTTTTTACAAATAATTTAAATATAAACGTTTTAAGCAGTTATGAAGGTATCGTATTAAATCTTTTGAAATTATGTGTGTAAAAAGAAAAGAAAATGTACTTTTAAATATAAATTAAAAGTATAAAAATAAAAAGAAGAAAATAATACGAACTTCGTTATGTATGTATTTATACGATATTCTTGAACTAGAAAGCGCATGTTTTATATGATTTGTGGCGACCAATACGTTTCATTTCGTTCCTTATAAGCTGAACTTTACTCAAAGCCATTAGAACTGTTTTTAATAAAATCGTACTTTTAAGTTTTTTTTTAATGTATAATATTTAATGTAAAATATCTTGAGATATAACGCCCTTACATGCAAAATTAAATTAAAATCAGCCGACTTGTTTTGGCTGACCACAAAACTATGGGGGTACTTTAAGTGGATAAAACTCGACACTGATTTTCTGTCCCAACTGATAACTTTTCTATAAAATATCGACCAATCTCGTCAGCTTATCAACTGAATGTTTTTTATTGAAAAAAACTAAAGTTCTTATTAATATTATTTTGAGGTTTTATCTACAGGGACTGAAACTACTCTCACAGATATTTTTTTATATTTACAAACCATTTTACTTTCTCACATATAGAAGAAATTATGTGATAATGTAACAATCAATTTCGTGTTTTTTACTGATATATCAGTTTAGATAAGTCCAAATGAGTAGTTTGTGGAATGATGTAGATATGTCTGTCTAGAAGATGTAATCTAAAGCTGAAACGCGTAGACTTTCTACAAATTTGGTATATGGGGATATTTTGGTCATACATCGTTAGGTATTTTACGATTTCTCTGATTACTAAAAACTTCAAGTTTGCTGCTTTACAAAAACACAAAATTACAATTTTCTCAAATCCAGCTTAAAAATTTCGATCATGTGTAGCATCTAAGAGTTCAAACAAACTGTATTGATGTTGTTCTAACTTTTCGGTTCGTGATGAATCGGTAAAAAAAATCTAAAACTCAGTTCTGTGCTGTTATAAAATACGTCATTTCTAAAAATCACTTCTACTAATTTCGTTAAAATTTTAGTGATATGTAAAGATTAATAACTCAAAACTCGAAAACAAATATACTATAAGGTTGATAAATAGTCGTCAAAAAACTAAAATGAATCTTGATGGCCGTCATTAAATCTCATAAATAAATATTGAGCCTGACTTGTGAGATAATATTTGATAGAATAAAACTCGAACACAAGATCTCACAAAAATTACGCTTTCTTAATCAAACGCGTTTCAACGACAAAGTCGCTATCCTCAGTGATACATGAGCTAGTATTGTTGGTTATAGTTTAGTTGTAGCGGCTCACGTATCACTGAGGATGGTGACTTTGTCGCTGAAACGCGTTTGATTAAGTAAACGTAAATTTTTGAGATTTTGTATTCGAGTTTTATTTTATCATTAAAAGCTCAAGTTTAATCATATACACAATTTACGCTTAAGACGTGTTTATAGCACAAGACACCTTTAAGCCCTTTTTAAATAAATAAATTTTACAGAAATAGTCTATTACTCAAAACACATTGTTGGTAACAAATAGTTTTGGTTGTATTTAATTTGTATTTGCGTATGGGTGAATCAGAAAGTTTGTGCAATGTTTTTGTAACTTTTTTTAAAGATAAAAAATAAGATATTTTAAATTGATGCAGTGATCCTTAAAACAGACAGGTGACTTTAAATCTTTTTGCTCCAATGATATCACCTCAATGGGACCAACCTTACGAACTTTTCCAATTAGACCTCGCCTACACGAAAAACTTTCCTACTATTGGTTTGAAAAGATTTCCCCTATAAACGTGTGAGATCTAAAAGGGAATCTTGTGCAACTTTCTGCCTCGTAAATATGAACAGAAACACAACAAAACAATATTTCTAGGTACTGTACTTCTCGACTGTTGTAAGATCAGAATACTACCTACATAATGACTGAACTCAAGGTCATTTTGGAATCACAACCCTGATGGGCCTCGATGTAGTTTATTTTCTAAAATAATACAGAGAAATTTATGAAATTGGGCAAAATTTGATTATTTGGTGATATTTACAGAAAGGTAATTTTGGAATGATGTTTGTCCCCTGTGGTCTGTGTTTGCTCTACAGCTTGAACGTGTAAACCAATTTTAATCAATTTCAACATGTACAGATATTTTTACCATTTCTCGGGAGGTTTTTTTTGATAAATCAAAATTTATGGGGTAGTTGCTATAAGTAGAAAATATAAAATTTAATTTTTCTCATAATTAATTGATTTTAACGCTTTTGACAAATTGATCAAGTGTAGTCTCTAAGGACACAAAGAAAATGTATTAGTCGCCATTTCTCGAAAAAATACCAATTCACGAATTAATGCTATAAAACCAAAAAATCGGTCATGGAATTTACTCCATTCATGGAACTACCGTTTTCAATCAAATTTTTGTGAAATATGAAAATTAAAACCCCAAACACCTGAACAAAATCGCAAATAAAACAACATTACCATTTATAAATAATATGCGATTTAATCGATCAGCTTTTACGCTAAGGGTTAATGGGACAAGTGAAGCAAATTTAGTCCCTTAGTTAAATTTTTTTTTCTATTTTTTATACAGCGAAATATAGCCTAAAGATGACATCAATTATTCATTTTTACTTTTTGATTGACAACTATCGAACTGAGATATTTTGTTGCGAATAATTTTGATTAGTTTTTAATTCGTTTTTAGGGACGGCTGAATAAAGAGTTTGTTTTAATGTTTTTGCACCATTAACAACATGTATTTTAACATTAGTTCAATTACACAATATTAAACACAAAAAATATTTTAATTTTTGTGCAGTCATATTGCATAACTAACCCCGTACAACTGATATTTATGAAGAAACAAAATAGTGGACTTATAATTAATTCACAGTTAATGATCTCAAACGAATAATTAAAAATATTCAAATTACTTTTACATATCTCTTGAAGTGATGTAAATGTACCTTATTTATCATCTCTTAGCTGTATAATGATAACCCTAAATTTACATTCTTTATGCTGAGTTGGATCTCTCTCATAATATAGTCCTGCATGAAGTGGGCGATGTCGCAGCTGTTGTTGAAATGAAGGGTCAGAGGCATAGATATCAAAGATATGAGCTTTTGTACTTTCAAAAGAAATCCATTTTCAGTAAGATCGAAATTTCTTAGGAACTCGTGAGTAGCAGTTAGTGTACTATTGCTTTGAGGATTATGATCAGAAGATGATAAATTTCTTAATTATATTACTGATATTTATTATTCATTTGTATTACTTATATTGCATATATTTATTAATTATGTTTTATACATACATTTATCATTTATTTTTATAACATATATTTATAATTTAATTCTGTTACTTACATTAAATATATGTATTAATTATTTTTAATACTTACTTATATTACATATATTTATCATTTGAATTTTATTACTTACCATATATACATTTATCATTTATTTTGATTACTTACATTACATACATTTATTATTTATTTTTATTACTTACATTACATACAATTATTTTCATTGAACTTATATTACTTATATTTATTAATTATTTTATTACTTACGTTGCATAAATTATTATTTATTTTTATACTTGTATTACATACATTTAATATTTATTTTTATTACTTACAATAAACACATCTATTATTTATTTTTATTACTTATATTACTTACATTGTTTAATTATTTTTTATACATGGTGGCCATGAACTTGCATTATTATAACCTGGCATGTCACTGAGTTAAAACTTGTCAATCAGAGAACTCAGAAACATTCATTATATCAAAAAAGCTTATTTCTGTATTGTACTTTATGAGAAATCATTCATTTTTCTAGAGAAGTTTTTTCTTTCCATTCAATGAATAAATTTTCTCGGTACAACCATTCAAATTCGTCCTTTATTATGTAAATAGCATTATGTTTTAATATAGGGAATAAAAAAATGGAATGATAGCTTGTGATCATTACTCCTTCTGATATACAACTCAGTAGCAATGTGTATAATAAATTAAAACAAGTTGATGGGCGCCATCATGGTAATTACCCAGCCACATTGTACGATGTAATAAAAGCTCTTAGTGTAATGAAAAAAAGTTGATTTCTTGCGCCTTGTAGGAAATATTAAACTAATTGTATTGATAGAAAAAGGGGTTTTACCCAGTAGAGAAAGTTTGTTTAAAACAGTTGTATCAAAGGTATTCTTTCTTGACGTCTGTAAGACTTTAATGGGCCTGTTATATTGGACTCGCTTAGCTCTTGTCTCTGCCTAAGTGGATCTCAAAAATGTACACGCGTGTAGAAGCCTCCATTCGCTACGCTCGTATCGGTAACTTGGTCCCGGATCTCGTAATTATACGAATATCACATTTTCTTGGGAGTTCATTGTTTGATATTACATTTTCGACAATAACTTCTCTATTTGTCATTGTGTGTTTGTTAACATTACTTATAAAATTTAAATATTTATATTTTTATTTATTTAGTGTGTTAAAAGTTGAATAACACCCAAGATATGAACAAAACTGCTTAAAATATCCGACATTTTGAAATTTTCAATTTGATTTTTCTGTATTTCAATAGAGATCTGTGTGGATAACTTTTAGTGCTCAAAACCAAATTTCATTTCCATATCTTAAATTTTGGAAGCCGCTATCGTGTTGACAACGACAACGACGATGGACGAGCGTCATTTCGAAAATAACTTTTCGTTTTCCTGTCGAGAACCATCGAAGATCAATTTAAAAAAAAAAAAAAACAACAACAACAACATTTTAAAAGGATTTCAAAACTTTGGTTTTTAGGGAGGTTGAACAATAATTTGCCACTTTATTTTGTCTATTGTAAAATCGCGATAGCTAATTTAGAATTTGAAAAAATTAAAGAATGCCTTCCTCCCCCCCCCCCATCTTAATTATTTTAGTTATTTGAACTTCTCAGAATGTATTAATCATTTTTTATAATACGAACTAGTACGTCACAAAGTTCAAACTTGTCAACAAAAGCATTCGGAAACATTAAGTATATCAAAAGCTTATTTCACTTCTCTATTATATTTGTATCTGATTTTAATGAAACAGCGTCACAGCCTTTTGAAAAAGTCTTTCATTTTTATTTAGGTTGAATTCTTTTTCGTCCTTATTATCCAATGAATAAATTATCTTGCCACAACGTTTAAAATTCTGCCTTCATTTATGTAAATTATAATTATTATATTTTAATACAGCAGAATAAAAAAATTCAACTTATGTTTATTTCTCCTGAGTTAAAATATGCAACGCAGTGTCAATGTGTAGTGTAAATTAATACAGGTCGATGCGCACCATTATGGGTACTTATAACCAGCTCGATCATGTAATTTAATACAAGTAGATCCAATAAATGTAATGCCCAAAAGTTGGTTTCTTGAGCCTTGTAGGAAATTTTAAATTGTATTGGTAGAGGAAGGAGTAAAGCAAATGTGTTACACAGTTTTTCTAAACCGGGTAATTGAGTATTGTATATCACTACTTGATTGAAATCTTCTAGATAACTGACCTTGTAGTCTATATATTAAAGAGTTTTAGAAAGTTAATTATCATCAAGTGTAGAGCATCTATAGGGGATGTTCTCGTTATAAACCCTCATTATAATGAACAAAACCTTAATACCATGTTTATTTGTTGCGAATAAAAAAGTATTTAGTTCATAAGCCCTATAACTATTGAATGAGATAGTGGATATTTGAGTTTAAAATGAATTAAATAATTATAATTGCTAGATTATTGATAATAATGGAAAAACCTAGTACATTTATTATTTTTTTCCATGTTAAAATAAAATAAAACAAGTATATAGACGAAATTGTAAAAGTTAACCTGTCACATCGCACAATGAAATACTAGTGGGCTGAAGCTGTACATGTGTGAAAAACCTTCCAATAAAACACTCGTGGTAGTGTCTCGGCCCTGCCTGATTTCGTTTTATTTACGACACTCATATTTTCTTGTGAGGTCAGAATTCTAAATTACATTTTTGACAATAACTTTTGCTCTTTGTCAGTTTAGAGGTGGTACCAACACGTGCAGAATTTAAATCCACAAATTTGTATCTAATTAAGTGTTTTATAAGTTGATTAACACACGAGATATGAACAAAAAATTGTTTTAAAAAGACCACCTTTTAATGGGATATATTCGAGAAAAATTTGATCAAAATTATTAGGTAGATTTCTAGAAATACTAAATTCTGTTTTTGATCTCAAAATAAGTACCTCTAAATTTGGATTTTTATATAAGGAAATTACAGATGGGTTACATCCTGAAGGATTCTCTAACTTCATATGTTTACATATCTTTATTTAAGGTAACTTATTTCATGATGATAACACAGTAAAATTCTTAGAAAAGTGACCAATTTCTTGGAATTGAACTTCGGAAAGCCCCTCAAAATATAAATAAACCTTCATGCTATGACATATAAAGAATTTTTGAGAGGCCCACGTGTTTCATTGTTTACATTTTAACCAGCTTTCAGTGTATTATTGATATTTCAAAACGTCCATAAACATGTGTATAAGCATGTTCTTCCGGTCTCTTGTAATGGTATTATTCTTTTGTTAATAAAATTGTTTTAAATTTAAGGATAGAAGTTTTTCAAATTTAGAGAAAACAGAAGTATCTTATTTTTATATATGACAAATAAAATCAGGATATTTTAATATCCAATAAAAAATACTTCATAAATTATAAAAAAATATAATTTTTCAAATAAATTCGATAGTAGAGGAAATAAAGTAGAACATACATTTCCCCACAAATATGATTATTCCACAATTGAAATCCTTGAGTCACGGTATTTGCACGCAGATATTTGAAATTGTCTTTCGGAGGAAATAAGTTTTTTTAAGTCTTAATTAATAAAATAGGACATTCTTTATGAATATTAAATTCATCAAATATCACTTCTATCATGTTTTATAACCATAAAACTAAATTGATAAAGGATTGTACATATAGCTATTATACGAAGTCTTTGAACGTTTATGCTTTGTTCATAAACAACGAAATCAACACTATCTTTCGTGGAACCAGATTTATGTGATTGAAAAACTTAAATATTTTTTTTATTAATTGATCAACTATTATATATATTTAATTAAAAATAGTTTTAAATAGTGAATTTAAATGACAAAATTTATAATAAACCACTATTCATTTCTCATTGGTTGACATTTCTACCGACAGAGTATGAAAAGAAAATTATGAGACATTCTGATCAGATAGTGCATTTTTTAATAGAATGATTGAATTTCCATCTTTAAAACTTACAGTTGGCTATCTTAAAAACATGTTATTGTTTTAGGCGCTAGATCAACCATGAAACTTCATGCTGTATTAATTCTTATTCAGGATGTATTTTCTTATTTTTAAATTATGTTTGTTATATGGAATTAGAGTAATGTAGTTCTTACTGGAAAGAGTTATAGACTTATATATAAAACTTTTAACAGTTTACACTCTAGTCCGGAATAAATCTTTAGATATGCAATGTAGTATTATATAGGCTACATATTAAATAATATTGTCTTAAAACATGGCGGGTTTTTAAATTCATCTGTTAAGGTAGACGACAATAATTTATAATTTTTTGGAATTGAATGACCTTATGTATATATTAACGTGTTGAACGAAAGGTTTTTAAATTATTGAATTTCTTTAGGGAATCAAAATCTCAGAAAAAAAAATGGTACATACAGGCAAATAAGAATTTTAAACTTATGTACAAAGAACAAAATTATTTGTTTCAGATTAGTATTTTAGTAAATAGATTAAAAAATAAGAATAGTAGAGCCATTCTAACAACTATTGAGCCATACGAGTGAGTTCAAGGATCTGTTGACCTTACCACTTATGTGTGGTGTGATATCGTGTACGGAACCATTTCTAGTAGACAAAATTTAAGGTTGTGTTTTTTATTTGCAAGAATTACAATTAGTACTAGGTCAGGTTAAATATAATAACACTCGTGGTCTTGATGGCGTTATTAAAAGTTTTTTTTTTTTTAATAATTCAGGGTTATTTTGGTCAAAATTATTTCCAACCTATAACGAAATTTACATAGCAGACATATACCAAGAATTTAATAAGCATGTTTTTGGTTCCAAGTCACAATTTAAATAAAATATTTAATTACCTTAGGTCCGTCTTGTGACTTCGTTGTTGATTGCTTCTTACATGTTTCGAGGCCGTAACCCCATCATCAGAAAATGACTTTGTTCACTTTGAAGAACTCGTCATTGATTATATTAAAAAACACATTTAACCCAAGAACATACACTGACACAAAAATAAAAACAATAAAAACACATTATATGAGCTTGTCTGACATTGTGTGCTCTGTCGTGTCTATAGGAGTACTGCTAGTTGAAGTCATTAATATTGCTGATAACGAATCATGTTAAGCCTTCTGAAGATGTTTCAAGGCTGTATCATATAGTTGATGCGATTGGAAGGAGAGTTTGTCGTTCAAGATGTTAACTTGATCGTTTTTGAACGCTCTATAAATCTCGAATTCTTCTCCTATAGACACGACAGAGCACACAATGTCAGACAAGCTCATATAATGTGTTTTTATTGTTTTTATTTTTGTGTCAGTGTATGTTCTTGTGTGTAAATGTGTTTTTTAATATAATCAATGACGAGTTCTTCAAAGTGAACAAAGTCATTTTCTGATGATGGGGTTACGGCCTCGAAACATGTAAGAAGCAATCAACAACGAAGTCACAAGACGGACCTAAGGTAATTAAATATTTTATGTACCAAGAAGTTTTGAACATCTATTATTTTTCCACTACAAAAAATATTTATAGAGGTTTATCCTTTATAGATTGTATAGCCAAAATATACACAAGTTTATTGCTTAATAGGCTTAAGTTGTGGGTGAAATAATAATAAATTCAAAGCAGGTTTTAGAAAAGGTTACTCAATTAATGGTATTCTGTTTAATTTAACAAATATGATTAATTTGAACCTGGCTACTAAAGCCTTTGATACCATATACATGAATGCTATATATATATTTTTTTAATTTTCTTGCTTAGGTGGTAGATGAACAACGAGAACTATGGAGAATTTTACAATTGTATACACTAACTCCCCTACCACGAGTTAGGTACAATAACACAACTTAAATAAATTTTTACCAAAAGTTTACTTGTGTAGTGTTATTGTAACAAACTTGTGGCAGGGGACTTAGTGTTTACAATGCTGAGGTGTTTCTACTCGAATATTGCAGAACTTTAAAGCTTTGTACAAGGGTACCCAGCATCTGTTGTTAGGATGGGGTTACGGTTGGTTTTGAGACGACAATGGGATTAAGGCAGATTTGTATTTTAAGCCGGTAGTTCTGTTTTAATTGTTTGGAATAACTTACCAGAATGTTTGGAAGGGGGTTGTAATTTTGGTGAAATTATGCTGACAACATTTTTTATAGCACGAACAACTGGGCAAGTTCAGGTTATAAATCTGAAACCTTGAGATGTATTGTGACTTTTGGGATTTAAAATTAAATATAAGTTAATCGAAAATCATGATTTTGTGAAAAGGTGGTAAATTGAGTAATTATGATAATTGGGTTTATAAGGCTGATTGTAAAGAGGTGCTAAATAAATATAAGTATCTAGGAGTGATGTTATCAACGAAATTATCTTGAGATGTTCACTTAAAAGTCAAAAACGTCTTGACTAAATTATAAATAAATAATTTGTAACGAATTTTTTTCATTGATAATAAAGTATAAAATACTCTCACTTTACTGTTATTATAAGAGGGAGAGTCTGTTTTGAGATTATCGGGAGAGTAATTATGTGGAAGGGATATTTCGTTTGTTTATAAAAGAATTTTTCCTTTACACAATACTCCGAACCAGACTCTATCATTAGAAACGGGATTAGAAAAGATATTTATTCATACATTGAGAATGAATTTAATTTACATAATACGAGTTATACGTTTGCCTTCGAACAAGCTCTCGAACATCCTAGCATTCAGGTGATAAATAAAAATATTTTTTTGTATAAAGAATGGAAATTTCTAGGTCAAAAATATGAAGTGGACATGGTGTGTGAAGGGGTTACAAGGTCAAGTTGATGTATATATCAGAGTCCGTCAGAAAGGAAGAAAGACAAATTTGTATTCAGGTACGAGGGGTGAGAAGTATCATCAACTATGTGGCTCCTTAGACATTGAACTCCGCATTAAATCATAACTTTGTCATAAAGTCACTATCACTAAATATGTTGAGCTCATATAGTTAGAGAGGACTTAATTATAAACCCTGGGTCGCTGACAGAAACTTTCGTGCTATCTGTTTAATCTATAGAAGATTGAAAATGTTTTCATTTTGTTGCTAGATATTGGATCACTTTAGAAAATGTTGATTTTGGAAAGAGGGATGAATAAAGAAGAGTTTTTAGAGGTTATGAATTAAAGCGATTGGTGTAGCGTAGGAAAATTTTTAAACGGAAATGTAAATGGAATTTAATCCCAGAATGTAAGTATTCATAATTTGGTTTTGTGTTGTTCTTTTTGAGTATTTGTGTTTAGGCAGACTTATACATTAAACGGAAATGTAAATGGAATTTAATCCCAGAATGTAACTATTCATAATTTTGTTTTGTGTTGCTCGTTTTGAGTATTTGTCTTTAGGCAGACTTATACATTTTTCTTTATAAGTTTCGTGTTGATTTGCTACTGATAATGTGTATGGTTGTGTAATGTATGTGTGGATATATGGTACACTTGTATGTGTGTATGTACTGGGTGGTATGGTTGTTTAATATGTGTGTAAATATATGATACACTTGTCTTGTATGTGTGTGTTTACTGGGTGGGTATGGTTGTGTATTATATACGTGTGGATATATGGTACACTTGTATGTGTTTGTGTATTTGACGTGTTTGGTTGTGTAATATATGTGTAAATATATGGTACACTTGTGTATTGATGTTTACTGTATAATTCAGTTGTGGACACTTGTATTTTAAGAATGTAAATATTTAAAGTGTTAACAATATATATTATTTTATATCAGTCTCCATATTTTTTGATTATTTTTGTTTTGGATATTATTTTCATTGTTATTATCCTGTATTGTATATTATCTTTTGTTGCGCATCTCAACTGCAGATCAATTTGTAGTGTTTCTTTTATAATTTTTACATAATAATAAAACTCTGGTTATTGTTATTATTAATGTCTTGAAAATTAAAAAAAAATATTTTTCCAGAATTACAGAGTAATTTTAGGTAATTTTCCATTGCTTGCATGTTATCAATATACAAGGAAATGAATTTATATTACTAACTGAATTGGAGAATATATATATATATATATATAATATTATATTAAAATGTACTTTGATAACAAGAAAATCGTTATCTGACACTCACGTAATTAACAATAAAGCGTGCACCCTTTTAAGTTATGGTTCCATTAATATCTGTGTATATATTGCCGAGGTTGTGAATACACGCGTTTGGCATTAATTAGTTTTGTGTTGCTTTATATCCGCCTTTGACATGAGGAACGTGTACGAATAATTATCGCGCGTATAACAATTAGTTTAATCTTCCGCGATCAAAGGGTGCTGTTTTTTAGACAGAGGTGAGTTTGTTGTCAGTGCGCAAGACTTCAATAATTTTCTGAACGCTATACAGGTAAATATTTCATTTACTTTAAAAATTGTAAATATATTTAAATGTTCGTTAAAATTATTTCTTTAAAGAATAGTTCATGAAATTAATTTTATGTAGTAACATATTGGTATAACATGTTATTGGTTATTGATTTTTGAAAATTAAATGAAATTTGATATTAAATTCATATTGAATATTTTATAATTATTAAGTAAAATAATTATTCCTTTTTTTAAATTTGTTGAAAGTGGTTTATTTTAAATAATTTTAACACAACCAAATGTAACATTATGTCCAAAATACGTAGGTAAAATATTATTATTTCCAGTTCAACTATACCAGTTGGATGTTTTTAACCAGTCTCTTACTTTGTGTATTCAAATTTTGCTTCTTAAAACATTTGCAGGTAATTATTTAAATTATTAAAAAAATGATGTTTTAGGGGGTTTATTATAGAACATGTTATTAAAAATAATTTGTTTTTTTTTTAATATGTCATCAATTACAATATTATGTTGAAAGAAGTGTGTGACACTATTTTTAGTTTGTTGCTGTTGTTTTCTCAGTCCACCAACGTGACTCATTTTGATTTTTGCCCACTTTCTGAGATTAACCAGTTTCTCATTTTGTGTATTGAACTTTTGCTTTTTAAATTATTTTTCATGTAATTATTTTAATTATTACAAATATTATATATTAACATTTAGCATTATATATAGTTTGACTTAGCCTATTGTAGAATATGTTAGTGAAAATAATTTGTACAATCTGTCGTCATCCCACAACATAATATTTTCCAAAATGTACGCGATATTATTTTTAGTTTTTCGTTGTTGCTTCAGTTAAATCTTTTTGAACTTAACCAAGTTTAACTTTTAAAACCACCAAATCACTGCTTCCGGTCAATTTTGTTTTCTTCTTCAATACTTCCGGTCAGTTTTGTTAATACTTATCAGAAAGTAATTTTGTGTACTTACACTTAACACAAAGACATTTGCTTGCAGTTTCACAAAACGGGATTACATCTATGTAATTCAGTACATTTTTGTTTAAGTATGGCCCAGTTTAATGAGTTTTTAAGAATAACTCAAAACGTTTATCCGCTGTGAGTGATTCACCTTAACCCGATGGATTAAACTTGAAGAGTGCTTATAATATAATAGTCCCCAATTAAAGAAAATAATTCATTAAAACAGATTGAGTAATAAAATTACAAAGTAATTAATTGTTATCCTCGAATAGCGCCTAAATCAGGATTAGCGTTAAATCGTTTTATTGATGTCAGTGCTGGAGTTATTGATAAAGACTACAGTGGAAATATATGTGTTTTATTATTTAATCATTAAAATAAGGACTATGTGGTCAAAAGGGGCGATAATATTGCTCAATTAACAAAATGAGAATATTTTTATATTCAGAACCCTATGAGTTGACAAATTTAAAACAAACTGGAAGAAGGGGATTTGGTTCTACTGGTATTCAGTAATTTTACAATGTTAGTAAATATTTTTATTTATGTTTTAATTATGGACGATCACCAAACACAAAATGAAGAGATTATTTATTTACAAGTCACAATAAGCGAAAAATCTGTCGAAATTCACAGACCATATCCAATAGAAAACTAATCCAATTTCAGAAAATTGGATTATTATTGGTATGTGTTTCCTTGAAGTATGGGAGTTAATTTTAACTAAATTGAAAACAAAAGTGGACATAATTTCCAATCCGAGAAAATATCAACGCTTTGTCTGAAAAACTTAGTAACTTTGAATTGGGTACCGGGACCAAATGTGTCTGGCCAAAATTCCCAGGAGAATTCCCTTCAGATAGACCTGGAGGAACATGACTAACCTTGGAGAGTGCGCAACTCAAAAAAATCACAGGATTTATTACAGGCACTGTGGTCTAAGGGTGCACTTGCATAGAATAGGAATTTAGAATGTGACATAAAATAAATCAGTGTAATACCTAATACTTCTGAAAATATATTACATTTTCTAAATTAATTAATAGTTAAGTTTCATTGATACTTTTAAATTTTTAATAACAAGTCTGATTGTTATTGGCAAATAAATTACCAAAAGAATATTGTAAAGTTACAAAATCGAATAATTTAGTGTTGTAAACTAATGTTTTTAAAATTATAGAAATTTATTCATTCAAAATTTACAAACTAGATTCAGCTAGGCTAACTGTAATACTTTACCGAGTTTAACCTTTAATGTCATGTTAAAATATACAAGTACTAAGTGCAATTAGAACTTTTTTTTGCTAATACATATTATCTGTTTGGCGAACGAGGTATTCGCGGAGGCATCATGCATTAGCAAATCATTATTTATTAGGTGAACAGTATGGTGATACAAAAAGCACACCTTATTTACCTTTCATTGATGCTAATAATTTATGTGTTTATTCAATGAGTAAATAATGGCCAAAAATTCATTTAAATGGTCAAATGGTAACTTGAATTTGTTTCGTGTATTGCCAGCACTGAATGAGTTACATCATTTGCGCAAAAACAAATTACTATTTCTACGAGACAATAAATATGTAAACGTTTCAAAACAAAACAAAACTTTACTATTCTAAAAAATAAAACCAATTATGTTTGTCACTATATTATTTAAAATAAGCTCTTAAATATGTTCTTGTTTTTAAAAATATTCTTAATTTTTTTAATTTTATTCAGTCCTTGCCTTAAGAGTTATATTAATTTTAATACAGAAATGAGAAAAAATTCAAACAAATTATTTTGGAAAATATTTTTATAAATTGCTAAACAATGCCATGTTTTGGAAAACTATTATTAGGGGAATCTTCATAAAAAGAAATAATTTAAAATTAGTTCATTCTGAATAAAAAAAAAGCTATAATTGCCATATAATATATAATGAGAACTTATGTACTAAGTTCAAAGAATTAGTTTACTCGTATTTTAACAAACTCATAAAAATGGAACTCAGCAAAAATTAATGTATCATTTTTATTATGTTAAATTTGTAAATTATTAACAGAAAAATTATAAACTTAAATACATACTCATTTTCTTTGAGATTTAAACCGAGGACTTTTAAATAACTTTCAACAAATCAATCGAAAATGAAACATTATTTAGTATGTTTAATTATTCGGGAAAACATAAATTTATAACATTGAAAAAAATTAGGTTATTAAAGTTGAAAGTTCTAGTGTACCTATTTTAGAGTTATAGGAGCACATTCGTACACCTTTTGAATAATGAATGACGAATATTTAGTCAAAGTAAAAACAATTTTTTTTATGAAAGGCAAAAGGCATATATAAATTAAAAATTATAATACATCACTTTTGATGATTATAAAAAAAATTATTTGAAAACATCAATATAAGAAAGAATATGTAAATATTTAGATCATAAAGCATACAGTTGAAACTGTTAGTGTAATTAAATTGGCTCCTAACGCAAATGATGATAAAAGAAATATTTGTGAAGATGGGATTAATACGTTAGCTTACAGTCACTGTTAAATTCTTAAATATTGTAATTATTGTATGTGTATTTTAATTTCAGATTTTTTTCTATAATTGTTCGGATATTATTGCAAAAGTTGTATAATTTAGAAATAAATATTTTTAAAGTATATTATCGTTGGATATATTTGTTGTTGAAATAAAATATAATACAAATTATTGTCTTTCATTCATTACATACCTTGAAAAAAAATTTAACAAAAACATTTATTGATTGAAAATCTTATGATTACTTTTTTTTGTTTACAATTTCTGAAAGTGGTTTATACTGAATAATTTATTAGAACTATGTAAATATGCACAGAGTGTGAATCTTATTTCCGGGTGACTCGTTCTAAACACAACCACTCGAAATTTAAACTATCACCATTTAACCAACCAGCTCACATAAGCTATTATCACTAATTAAGGCAACGCTCGTGGTCTTAGACCTAACTACAGCCACTAGACTGATATTTACGTATTAAAGATAAATATTTTTTTAAACCAAGCTCACGTGAAGGCTCTGAAACGATCATTTTGGGGGTATTAATATTGGAGCACAGAAACAAGTACACGGTCAAATACTGGGTTCTCCACTTCAAGGCAGCACAACACTCCCAGTCAGAAACGTGGGGGTTAAATTACCTATCGGTTTCTTCATTTTAAACCCCTATACAAAGCGCAGGACATCAAAAATATTAAAATACTACGGTATAATCAAGGGTACATTTGCCTTCTTGGAGGCATAGAGTTTTTTGATGTTAGGTAATACTTTTTATCGGTAAATAAATTAAGTTTTTTAGGTTTTTAAACTATTTAAATCCAGATTCCACCATTAGGTAAAACGCATCCTTGTATTAACCTATAACTGTATTAGATAAAACTCGTATGACGTCTACTTCAACAATAACTTCATCATTGGGCTATTTCATCTCTGTCTCGGAAAGGTTTTACATTTGAAATAGCGATGTTGATACTCGGGTGAAATGGATACTCGCATTACTCGGTTTCAAATTATTTCAATACTCGTATTATTATTTCGAAATCGAGTATCTGCGCAGAATGATTTTGCGCATCGGATTCGAACTCAGCTTTTCCAATCAGATCGTTTTAGATAACTTTTGCGTTCTACCTGTTAGACTGATCCACCAAGTATTTATTTTTTTAAACAATATGTGATTGACACTAAACTTCTAATACGTAATTAAATGTTATCCTGCCTCGACACAAATTCAGTAATTTAACGTTAGTACAATTATTACCATCATTAATAATTAGTTGTTATTTAAAATAAGTTAATTTACTATATTTTTTATAAAGATGGTAACCTATTAATATTTATTTAAATATAAATAATAATTTAATTTACTTTTTGTTAATGTGGAAATAAATTAATATTATTATTTTAAATTGAACTTGTTACCCAATCTAAATCATTTTAACTCAAAATCGTAATGTTTAATTAATGTGTAGGGAAAAATCAGCTTAGAAACTAATATAACCAAAGTAGAAACACCGAGCATTTTATTTGGAATTGACACAACACTAACGAATATCGTTGTCCGAAGATTTTATTTCGAATTCATACTCGCACATTACCTCCTCCTTGTTCCTAGTTACGACCATTTCGTCCGAATATTTTAATACGAAATCGTGGATTTTAATACTCGGAATGCTCCGAGGATTTTGATACTCGGATTCACCGAGTATTTTAATTCGAACCCACACATCACTAATTTGAAACGTATTTTCTGTTAATTTTTTTCTTTTAAGATCCATCACAAAAATTATTTAATTTTTATTATATTAGTTACCGTCCACGCTACTAATTTGTTCCTTTTTTTACACGTTCCCAAGCTCTCTGTTCGTCCTTCTTATCTGCAATGGCTCGACGTTCACTATAACAGTGTTTATTATAAGCCATATCGTGTACTTTACACGCAGAGCCAATTTATTAATATCCAGATAAAGTGGTGTATGAAGTTCAAATAGTAAAATGTCAATAGTTTTATTTAGAATACCACCCAAAAAAACCGCGACCGCGTCGCTTAGTGTACTTTTTTTTAAATAAATTATAATTTAGAATTCAATAATAGTTTATACCAATCAGCGTGTGTTATACCAGTTTTAGATTTTTAACTCTATCTAAAGAAACACCATTTCCTAATTTTGGTGTTTTTTACATTCATTAAACGCTTATAATTTAAATTTATATTCTCATCTTCCATACAGACATGTTTTGTAACCTAAAGTAATTGTATCGTTTTCCATTTATTGACTTGCAATAATGTTTTTTGTTTTCAAAAAATAAATGTCCTTCATGTGTTTTTACAGGAATATAATTCGTTTCTTTTTTTTGTTACAACATCACCATATATATATATATATATATATATATATATATATATATATATATATAACAATATATATTAACCTATATATATATTTATTTATTTATTAATTTTCACAAACAAATAATAAACATTCACCTCTCACCTAACAGATCATGAACATTACATAATATCTTATTTTGAATATTATAATCTCCATTCAAAGCTACTTCAAATCGTCTACCAAAGTTCCTTTATGTCCTCTGTCACTTGAAAATTGAGAATAATATACGAATTTATCTACACTCATTTATCAACCATTATCTATTGAACTAGTCCTATTTTGACTAGTTCTTCAAATATAGGATGAATTTCGTTAGAATGATCTTGTATAGACTGCGTGCTGAGATCAAAATAACAGTTTTCGTAGTTGGCAAAGTTTATTCCAATATATATTCTGTACTGTGGTTTTGAATTCACTCATTTCCTCACCTAAACTATTATTTTCACCTAGTTTTACAGTTATTTTTGCATATTTTTCTTTTTCAATCCTTCACCGATTATATTTCAATATTATATTTTTCACTTCTACTTGATTTTACTTCCCTCAATGCTGAATTATTTTCCTTATACAAATTTATTTCTTTCAAAATTTTGCCACAAGTTATTAAATCTTCTTCGGTGTAGACTTATGGGTCAGGGTCGCTCATAAAAATTAATTCATACAGCTCCAATGATCCTGTATATTCTTTCTCATTAATAATTTAAACAAATTTCTAAACATAATTCAAAGTATTTTTTGCTCTACTTTAAAAAAACACAACAATATTTTTAGGGTTTTATAATATAAATCCAGAGAAAATTTTTATTTAATTTTTTTAACATTCTGGTGCTTAATTTGTGCAAACTATGTAGGTGGTAGAGAAACAACAACATTTCTACAAAATTCCGTGTGTTTCATGTTTCTACCTAAATTAAAACCAAAGATATTAAGCCGTTTTGATATTTCTAAACAATCTGTATACAGAATGATTCAAAATTTTAAGGTAATATTTTGGGAGCTGTTTTCTAGAGGTAAAAATAGGGAAACATTATAAAAAAAAGTTCGGAAACACTTAGTTTTCGTCTCCCGGTCATTTTGTGTTAAAATATATATTTTAAATAAACATTATATCTATTAAAGTAGATGAGTTATTTTGATGTATTATTTATGTAAATTCTTACCTGTATAGCAGAAAATTAAATGCTATTGTGTACATTTTCAAAATGGCGAACGAATAAAATGATAAATGTCGAATATAGTTCAAAAGAACCGCGTAATCGACAAAAATTTTAGAACAGGTATTTCTTTACAACACCCAAGATTAAGCCGGATTAAAAATACTATACGATTATAATAATACTTAATAATATTATGATAATCCAGCCCGAATATATACAAAAAAAAAATGCTTCTCCTAACAGTTTCCAATTGGCGATGATGTTTTAAAACTAATTTAAAAATTTGTATTAAATCACTAAATATCTGTCAGAAAACTAAGCATGTTTATATAATCTTGTTTTAGCTTTGAAATCAGCTTACAAAATATTGCCATCAATTTTTAATCATACTGTACACAATTTAGAACAAATGTTATTTTCGTTTCGACTCCTAAATGATGGATGCCTTACTTTTTGTCATACTAAACATTGCAAGAATTTATTTAGTATTGAAAAAAATCGCTAAATGATTTCGGACTAAGAATAGAATTACATTTAAGAAAAGGTTAATTTAAAATTCAAAACACCTGTAACATCTATTGAAGGGGAGTTCTTCGTTTTATTATAATGTTTCTCCTTCACGTAGTGCTGATTGAAGTAATTTAATTCTCAGCTCTGCTGCTTTTCACACTCTACGAATCGATTAATGTGATTGCTTTCGAAAAATGTTAAATTTATCTATAAAGCTTTTATTTTTATTTCAAATGCTCCAATGGAAACAAAGGTTTTATTTTTTGTTTGTTTGTTTTTTTTAAACTGCTGGTTTTATTTTAAAACAGAGGGGTGTAATGTCGATAGCTGTACGTGAATTGTTGGGTGTAAGGTTTTATCAAAGATTTATCCATCGGATGGTTTCTAACTTCTACTATCCAAGAACTCATTCCCCGATGCGCTGAACGTGTTTCCGGGAATCCTTGCCCTCCAGATCCTGTTGACAATGGCATCAAACCATTTGCATTCTCGTCTCTCTAAAAAGCCATCTGTCTTTGCGTTGTCAAGAGGAGAATAAGCAGTATAAGGACACTCCGGACTTTGTTCCTTTCCCATTCAGTTCAAGTAGGCATGAAAACATCCATATAAAATGAGAAATTGCTTAATATAAGAAGATATCTCACCATATAGTTGCTAAGCCTGCGATCAACTCTGTTGATATCGTCTTCTCGTTTTCTGATTCCAGTAGATTTATCGGCTGTGTGCCAACAATCACCAATTCAGTAGGTTCGGAATCAATCCTGTATGAACTCACCACTCTCAAAGCACCTCTCCTCTGATAACACACAATTCTTCCAGCCATCCATCGGCAGTGAGCAGCGACCACCAGTACAGTAGATTCGGAATCAATCCTGTATGAACTCACCACTCTCAAAGCACCTCTTCTCTGATAACACACAATTCTTTCAGCCATCTGTAGATCTATTGGGGGTATACCAGAGACCACCAGTGCAGTAAATTCGGACTCAATCCTGTATGAACTCACCACTCTCGAAATCGAAATTTTGTCTTGTGGTCCTGTGTTACTCCAAAAAATATTGGGTTTAAGGAAGTAGAAACGTGGCAAAAATCTAATAAATAAAGCCCCTTGATCTATCAATACAAATTATCATTTCCTACTAGGAATAAGGATCTACTTATGGGCATCACATTTAGAGGATCTGTTAGTATTAAATTGTGTGGGGTTGGTAAGTACCACAGTAGCGACTATCAACTTGTTTGAGTTAATTTTGACAAAACACTTTTAGTAAGCTGTTCCATTATTTAAAAAAATCTAACAATATTTATAAAAGTTATTTCCTTCATTAAGAACTCAAATTCTTCATTTTCATTGGATATATGAATACTTAAGGGGTTATTAACTAAAACTTTGTATTATGAATGAATGAATGAATATTTTATTGCTCTTTGTATACAGGAATATTGCTCACTGTCTTCAAGACGCAGTTCTAGTTCTCTCACTTTTTTATTCAGGGCTATGTTTTTTTCTTTTAAATTAGTAAGACTTGTTTCATGTGCATTCAATACAGTCAATTGATTTTCTATTATTTTCATCAGTTCCTCAATCTTTTCATGGGACATTTTCACCTATTTCCCGAGTTCATTTTTCAGATTTGTAGCTTGCTTTTTCTATTTTTCCCTCATTTCATTTAGTAATTAAAGGACATTAATATTAGCATCTTTTTCCTCCAATTTTATTCATTTTCCTTAACTAAACAATCCACATCTTCGCAAGTGGAATTACCACATTTGGCGTGTAAAAGCTCTTGCTATTCCGAACACTGAATTCTAGCATTCCTCGAATTTATTGCCTTTTTACATACATTGTATATTTCACTTATTTTATTTGATTAGTAAAAAGTAACAACAAATTTCAACAAAAACAGTGGAAACAATCAGATTAATCAAATAGCAACAGAAACTTCTCAGTGAACCCGCTACACAACAGTCTAAATATGTATTATTAATGATAAGAGACGTCAACCAGCAGACGTCCGCACTCTCCAAGCTCCGAGACATTACTGATTCCCAGCAAACAGTCATTTACGAGAAGTAAATCATGAAACATTACCACATTTAGGTTTCGTTCATTATAAAAAGGGTTTATAACGAGATCATCAACCATACATGCTGCACACTTGCTGTTAATGGTGTTTAATAATTTCCTGACATTTTATACAAGTCAAATTATTTATGGAATTTCTGCCAGATCTAATAGATGCAGACTTATCGAAAATGGGTGAATCATAATTATCATTTCCTTTACGTAGGTGTAATATCAATCTACAAAAAACAATTTAATGGGCCATCATGGTACCCACTTCTATAAAAAAAATATGGTTTCTTGAGCCTTGTAGGAAATGTTAAATTGTATTGATAAATCAAGAGGCCTTACCCAGTAGGTTAAGTTTGTTTAAGAGTTGTTTACACAGTTTTCTTAATAGGTCTTAATGGACAATTGTCTTCATTCGCTTTTTGATAAAACCATAGTTACACAGCTTTTAGCAAAACTTTAAACCATTAAGGATTTGTAAAAAAAGAAAAATGATGGTCGTTGTAGAACAATTCTAAATCTATAAATCTAAAAGGGGAAAAGATTGTGACCACCAGTTGTTAAATGACCATTTGAATTATCGAAAATTCTATGACTCGGGATAAGAAGATAACGCAGCTAATATTAGTTGTGTATTAATAACGGACAGACAGTCAACATCTAGTAGCCGGAAGGTGTACACCTATCAAAGGTTGTGCATGTGTTGTGATTTTTGTGCTTTGTATATTTATACTTAATGTTTTGGCGACATCCATTCAAGGACAGATTTTTGATGATGGGATAGACATCCCGAAACGCGTCAAGTAAATTGGCGAAAAATATAAGGTTTAGTTTCTAGTTTCATGTTTCTTTATTTTTTAGTCACTTGATAACGGGAATTGATTCTTATTCCCGAAACGTCGTGTTTTGAATTTTTAACACACAAATGATGGCAAATGTCCGAAAAATTTATAATAATAAAAAAAAAAGGTGTTTGTACTATTATTTTATAAAATTGATTTATAATTTAGTATGTTATAAATTGAATAACACAAGATATGAACAAAAATCTCTTTAAAATGGTCGCCAGTTTTACATATTAAATTTGATTTTTATGACTTTATAATAGGGTTTTAAATGAGCACATTAAATGACCCCATATCAAATTTCGTGTTCTCAAGTTTAATAGTTTTTGTAGCCGATATGGTGCTTAAGCCCAGACGACGAAGAACGTTTTTTCGATGTCCTGAAGTCATGAAACTTAAATATTATTTAAAAACGATGGTCAATATTTTTTTGGAAATACCGAACTTATCCTACTGGTGAAATAAAATGATCTTAAAATCGTACCTTGTACGGATGAACTTGTTTTGAGTTTGGTTTATGTCGAAACATGTTCTTAATATGAGTGTTTGATGAGTCTGAGTTTTTAAACCTAATTCTGCCTTCACTGGTATGTTTTGATTTGTTTTACAAAATTAATTAATTTTTATGATCAATAAAAATTAATTCAAAATAATTGTGGTTTATATAAGTATGTAGTAATTGTGCATAATGTTCCATATGATTGTAATATTCCATTAAAAGGAAAAACAAGATCTATAGATACTAACTAAATATAAATGTCAAGTTTTCTTACTTTATTTTATGGTAGTGATAGTCTTTAAAGCAAGGACAAATCATAGTCTACACAGATCCATGTATGTTTTGTTTCTCCTCTTGGAAAGTTGTTTTCACAAATGATTACACTAGACGTTGAAATGGGGAGGGGAGAGGGTGTCATTCCCTTCAATCTTGGGGAAAAGCTTTTTGAAGTTGAGTATTTTTAGAAATTGTGCTCTAAGATTGGGAAATTCAAGAATGACTTTATACTTACGTCTATAGTGCATCTGTGATTTACTGAGTGTAATTATTTTAGTATAGAAAGATTGTACATTTTTTCAAATCAAAAGTATTAAATGCAAAGGAGGAGCAAACATAATATCTTTAAAACCGTTGGAAATTGCAGAGAAATGTTTTATTCGAATATTATGTACAAGTAAAACCGACCACTGTTTTACGCTTTTTCAACTTTTTTCCTGAAAAGCATATTTTTCAAATTAAAAAAAAAAAATTCAAGCAAAGTTGCAGTAATAGAACTGAACTCATTTATTATAACGCACAGTGTCGTACAATGATCCATGTAAGACGACTGAAGGTCAAAACCAACAAAAGTTTTTTTATTTTTTGAGGTGATAAAACATAAAATTTCTTAATAAAAGAAATAAAAACTTGCAAAACATTAGACTTTTTTACAAAAAAAAAAATGCAAAAAATAAGCTGCTGGAAAACAGAAGTATTGATAATATTCTAAGGTTTGAAACCTGGAATTTATTATTTTACTTTTGAAGTAATTTTTCAGTATTTCTAATTGTCTAATATAAATGTTTGAATGTGCAATTTATTTGTTGTTATTCAATATTTTAGTTTACATGTTTTAAGTATATATCTTCATATATTTTGTATTAAAGTGATTAATTTATATTTTGTAATATACTTAGTAATTACAATATTGCACAGATCAGGCGTCACTGAATAGCGTACTGATTATCTTGTACATTTTTAGCAGAAAGTTAACTTAGTTTAAGGAAATAATTGTGAACTTCGATCCTTTTAATAATTCGAATTTGCCCCTAACCACAATTAGATCCTTTTTTTCATTCTCACATCGCTACTAGATCCCTCTACATTATAATTGTATATTTTTAGTGAAAATAAAACATTTAAATTTTATTACTGTCTCAGAAAACAGGAACATTGTGGTTCAACCTGATTTACAAATACTTACGCCCAGCCAAACTGGAATAATATTTACATAATATTATCATCTCTATTTACATTTTTTTCCTTAAGCAGAAAATCACTGCAGTATGGGTGTAAATTTTATTCTTTTTGGGTCGTAATAAACTGACTGTTTAAATTATAAATAAGTAACTAATCTTTCTCAGAAAAAAACTACAGTTATAAAATCATAAGAAATACTGGTTCAAGATAGTAAATAAAATTGTTCAAAATAAATTGAAGTCAATAATCTCTTTTCGATTATTTTAAACATAAAAGTACAATAATATTCCAGAGATTATTTTACTTTATGACATATATATATATATATATATATATATATATATATATATATATAGTATTGAGAAAGTTGTTTGATAGGTCAAAATATTGGTCTCGAAAGTTTTTGGAGACATTCCCAAAAAAATAAATAATAGTTCTTGAAGTGTCTGTCGTCTTCGCGTGAGCCGATTTCAATTAAATTTAGTAAGTGGGTGTGTTTTGGCGACATCTTAGGAATTAGTTTTAAATTTTTTCATAACATAAAATTTGGGTGTTTCCGCCATAAGAAAAAACACGCAATAACGATTTTCTCTAAGTCTGGCTTAACGACTTTGATGCAAATTTTCTTGACTGTAACCTTTAAGGACCTAAACAAAACTTATTGGTCACCATGTCTCCATAGATGCCGGTTTGTGATAAATACCAAAAAAACCATAGTAGAGCTGTCATGAAACTAAAATTGACTCAAATTGTGGAAATTAATTAGATAATTAGATTGTTAAACCCGAATCTAAAATCGGAAGAAATATATTAGAAGTCAGAAATAATTAGCAAAATATATTCTTGACCGCTGTTATTAAAAACTCCAATTGAATCAAATACTATTTTAGCCGAGGACGAAGTGTAAATGACTCAAACAAAACAAGTTTAGGTTCTTATTTCTTTTATTTTCATTTTCACTTCTTGATTAACAACTATTGCACTGATATTTTTGTTGGCGATTATTTTTGTTTCGTTTTTATTTGGTTTTGTTGATAGATTAGTGGGAAAATTTGTGCAATGTTTTAACACTATTTAGTTAAGTTTTCCATTGGTTCAACAGAGATGAAAATAATACTTCGTTAATTCCCTTGCACCTGATACATGAATTCACTATTAGTAAAACTTTGAATATTCCCAGCATTGACTTTCGATGACAAATGGAAAGTTATTGTCAAAAATGTTACTTAGAACTCTCAACCCTGATCTCCCAAACAAATGTGATATTTCTACAATTACGAAATCCGGCAGGATAGAGTCACCGACACGAGCGTAGCGAGTAGAGCTGCTAGGATCGCTACTGCCGAGATACTGACACGATTAAAGCGAGTGGAAACTTTTTAATAAATACACATCGTTAGGGTCTATCACTGGTCTAGAAAGTAATGGTATACACAAAACTTGCCTAACAACTGTTTTAAACAATCTTTCCCTTTACTGGGAATTGATCTACCAATACAATTTAATATTTCCTACAAGGCCAAAAAGAAACCAATTTTTTTAACATTACATTTAGAGAATCTGTCTGTAGTACACGATGGCACCCATCAATTTTTTTATTAACTTTTTTAGTTTTTTATAAAATGAATAAAAATCAACTATTTAATATCACATATTCTTCTCGTTTATTTGAAATGCATTAACTCAAATGTTTGCTTAAATTTCAACTAATATTTAATCTAAATCAAATTTTCGATATCATGTGTTTATCTTGTATTCTCGTTTATTTAAACTTTATATACTCAAATACATGTTTCTCTTTCACCTGAAATCGAACCAAAGTCAAATATTCCTTTAAAATATATTTCTCCTCTAGTTTATTCGAAATAGATAAACTCAAATATTTATTTAGATAATGATATATTCAAAGGTATCTTTAAATATATATTAGATTAATACAAATAACTGTTCAAAACCTAATCTTCAATAAAGTCTATATATATTGCAATCATTCCATTGATCTCTGAATCAATCCAAACTTTGATATTTTCGAAAGTTTTAGTTTAAGAAGCAAACTTTTCATTTCGATTAAACTCGTATCAAACTTTGTGCTAACTTTGGTTGTGTTATATTGTATATGTTATCCGGATTTTCTTGTGTCGTTAAACTGAACTATTTATCCATATTCAGATCAGGAGAGTGGTCACTACAAAACTTCAATATCAAGGGTGGTAGTCTAGTAACAGTCATAGTCAACTCAGCGGCTGGCAATCCCAAGGGACCTAGCTAGATTTACACCTTTGTTCGTGTACTCATGGGTTAGATATTTTCTCTCTTGACTAACGCTTCTCTTAGTATTTGAGAGCAAGGTCTTTATTTTATGTTTTCATATATTTTAAGGTGATAACTAAGAGGCTTTTTACCTTTAAATAACAAGGAAACATTTGAAATAAAATTATATAAACACAATGATAGACAAATTAAGCTAAACTTGATTCGTCAAAGTAAATAGGAAAAATTGAGGAATGGTTAAACTATTGTGGGAAAAAACGTTTTGTCAAAGATAGGATAAAGTGTGTACGAATAGAAATTAGAAAATAATTATTGAAATTGTTTTAATTTGAAGGAAATATCAAAACTATGGATACAATTGCGATAGTTTTAGAAGTGCTATATTAAATTTCACCCTCGGGACTCACTTATAGTTAGTAGTGTGGGAACACCGAGACAACCTAGTAGGATCTGCACCTTTTCCTTGTAGTCTTGGGTTAGATCCCTCTCTTTCATATTTCCTGTCAGTTCTCTCTAGACCTGTTCATTTCCAACACTATCGTTATTAGAGTATTTCTGGATTAGGGATCTTTAATTTTATGTTTTATATTTTTATTTATATAAGACGATGATGACCTTGAATATTACGTCTTTAAAAACTACGATAAATTGGTTTTACTTTGTTTTTTTTTATCACACGAGTTAAAATAATTTAATCAATTTCTGATAAGTTTTAAAATTTTAAATTACAATTGAGGAATTCCAATCTCAGTATTAATACACAATGTATTCAGCTCAATAAAGTTATATTTGATGATGTGGTTTTGATATTCAATGCACGATCAGTGTGACAGAAAATAAATGGATATAGCAATGATATATCTCTCCGCTATATCGTTCTACGATTGGGAAAAAAATACAGTTTAGGCCCTACTGTTGAGAATATTTATCCCTTAGGATATTGAAATATTAATCTGTATGGCTAAATTTGAAAATCATTTAAATACATTTGCTTAAAATCAGCAACGATGTGTGTGTGTGTGGGGTGTGTGTGTGTGTGTGCGTGCGTGCTTGCGTGCGTGCGAGCGTGCGTGCGTGCGAGCGTGCGTGCGTGCGTGCGTGCATAACATTTCTAAATTTCTACTACAACGACAAAATATGTACCCGTTAAAACTAGTTCACATCAACTTACAAGTTTCAAAGTTCTGGTCGGGTCACAATTATTATACTTTTGTTTAAAGCCAAAAAACCTTTCGGTCATCCATTACTTTTTAGAAAAGGAAGAAAAGAACCTTAAAATAAAGATTCTAGCTCCTGAACACTCAATCATGTCAATGTTGGAAGAGAACTAGATTTTGTCAAGTGAGATCAGAAAAGAAATATGAGATAGAGAGATTACATAAAAAATATGGATGTGCAGTTAAGGTCCTAGGGAGTTGAACGGGTCGTACTCACTATAAGTATCATGAGGGTTGACAAAATCCCAATAAATGTTCAATGTAGGTTTAGGTACAAAATATAATTAATTACCATTAACCCTTCAAGTACTAGAGGGACCTTAACCCCCTATCATTAGTAGTAACTAGTGACACCCCTTGGGGATGATTTAATTATCCAAAGATATCTAAGTTATAGTTAATAACAAAGACAAATCTATTAATTTGAATCAGCACGTACAATTGTGTAGAGGATTGATGGAACCCTACAAAGCACGTACACTCATCGTCACAATAGTTCCAATTACGTACTAAGTACTGTGATGTATATTAAATAAAAGAACACAAAACCAATTATTAATTTTTTTCTTTTTACAAAATGGGGAAATAATTTTTTTTTACTTACCCAGTATAAGAAGAATTGAGTTAATATTATAATCGTCAAAAAATTTCAACCTCTATTTTTTTACTGATCTTCACGTTCCATGACTTCAGGAAACTGAACAAGTGGTTTTCGACATCTCGTCAGTCGTCGTTGCCGTTCGTTCGTAAGCACGATAGCGGCCACTGTAATGTGCTCATATAGAACGCTATTGAAATGTTTAAAAATTAAAAGAAAAATGTCAAAACGGCGGCCATTTTAAACAGTTTTTTCTTCATGTTAAGTGTCATTCAACTTATAACACGCTAAATTAGATACGAAATTTGAGGATTTTAATTCTGCGTAAAATAGTACCAACTCCACAGCTATACGAGGAGAAATATTGAAGTTATTGTCAAGAATGTAATTCCGAACTCAGCCTGCCCCAGAAAATGTGATATTCGTCTAGTTATGTTGTCACCGACCCGAGCCTAGGGAATGGAGACTTCTTCACATATGAAGAGATTCGAAGTAGGCGAGGGTCAAAACACTGACACGAACGTAGCTAATGGATATTTATTAATACAAACTCATCTAAGAGGCACGTTAAGCCCTAGCCGATGTCAAGAAACTAGTAACATACACAATTACGAGATTCATAAAACCTGTGTAACAACTCTTTTAAACAAACTTATCCAACTGTGTAAGACTCCTTGGTCTAACAATACAATTTAACATTTCCTACACGGTGTAAGAATCAAACTTTTGGGTATTAAATTTAGAGGATTTATTTGTATTACATTGTATAATGTACCATCGATTTGTTTAAATAATCTTAATGAACACGTTTGTTGTATATAAAATAAAATTTAATTGATTACGTTCACTTAAATCTTAATCTTGATTTAATTCTACGTCAAATAACATTCCAATTTTCTTTTTTCACATAATCGTATTGTAGATAATATTCTGTCATCGAAAATTGATTTCCAAATTGTTTCTGATAATCGTTTAAGATGTTTCCTGAGTACAAATCAGCTGTTTTCGCAAGTCTGTCTATGTATCTATGCATTGACCTTGTTGGTGGATGAATGGATGAATGTGGTCAAATTTAGTGTATGTTTTAAGACCGGGATTTGGTTGACATAAGTTACGTAACCCTGTGTTTAAAATTAATGGTATCTGTTATAAGACCGAAATACACCATTTTCATTCTAGCTAGTGATTTAATTTTACTCGAATTCCCTTATTACCCATAATCTTCATTTATAACATTTATCTCCCTAAAAATTCAGAATCGGAAACTATCAGACAAAAGTGAAAATCAAACATGAATGCCGTCCTGAAACGTTGAAGAAGCAAACTAACAATTGTAAACATGTTTAGTAAAACGAAATTACGATTAATTTTTGAAATACTTTATTGATGAAACCCAATTGTAATGTAAATACTGATGCTAAATTTCTTTATAATAATACAAAAACTAAAACGTGGTATGAAAATAAAATAAAAGCTTTGTCTGATCTACAGCCAGGAAATATTTAGAAACATAAAGATTATTCATATTTAGTGAGTACTTCTTTGGTAATCCCGAGATACGTAGCTGGATCTACACCTTTCATATCTTCTTTGGTTAGATTCATCTTTCTTATCACCTGATCTACTCTAGTTTTCTTTCCATTCTTGACACTTTATGGTTATTTGAAGGCTAGGGGGGTCAATTTGTTATGTTCTTCTCTTGCATTTTTTTGTATTAAGCTAATAATAATGGCTTTTACCTTTGAACAACAGAAGCGATGACAGAATAGTAAGGTGAAACAGAACAACACTCTTCAGACCGTTAAATCAGGACTATTTTCGTAATTCAGAACCTTATATTCTAGTACATATTCACAACTTGACACAAAACAAATTATCAGTTCTATTAAATCATTAACAAGCTTAAAAACAGAACAACACTCTTCAGACTGTTAAATCAGGACTATTTTCGTAATTCAGAACCTTATATTCTAGAACTTATTCACAACCTGAGACAATATAAATTATCAGTCCTATTAAATTATTAACAATATTTACAACATCTGATAAGACAATAACTACAGCTGTATCTCTTTTAAAGGAAGCTGTTGTAGACTCTCCTACACTAATATAAAGATTTAGGAGAATAATTATTAAGAAACCTGATAAACTGAATTTATAATGACCAAAGTTAAAGAATTAACCATATTATTTTCAGTTCAAGAAAATTTGTTCTTGTATATACATTTATGTTCGTAAATTATTTCTTTCTTCTTTTTTTTTTTTTTGTCTTCAGATTTGGGAATTTTCAGATTTTTCTCTTAAGGAAATATGTCGTTCAATTAAATGTAATTGTTGTTTGAAAAACAAAATATTTAAATGTTTTTTTATTTATATGTATGGCTATATTATATACTCCGATGGAATTACCCGAGTAGTCAGAAGTTAGTTGTTGTGTTGTGTGCAGCTATGTAGAGACGTAAGAAATTGTATGTATATCCCACTATTCCTAAAGAAAAACCAACGTACAACAAAAATACCCCTCCATACCTTCGGTATCCATCCCATTCCTAGCTCCTTTTTTCTTATCCCTTCTCCCAACCTCCCCTATCCTTTCTCCTTCTTCCGCGCTTTAACTCCTCTCCATCTATCTACCTTTATCTACACCCTGACTCTCTATTTCTGTCTATCGTTTTCACTCTTCTAATTCTGTCTATCGTTTTCACTCTTCTAATTCTGTCTATCGTTTCTCCCTTTCTCTCTCTTTTTCCCCCTTAATCACTCCACCCCTTCTCTACACATCTCTCTCTCTCTCTCTCTCTCTCTCTCTCTCTCTCTCTCTCTCTCTCTCTCTCTCTCTCTCTCTCTCTCTCTCTCTCTCTCTCTCTCTATTTATTTCATCTATTTTATATGTTATTTTACTCTGTCTTCCTATTTTCCTTGTCTTCTCGACTACTTTTTTTATCCATCTCTCTCTTCACCTTACCCCTTATTCCAATTTTCTTTAATCAGTCTCCGTCTCTTCACTACATCTCTATCCATTTCATTATTCAACTCACCCCTCTTTTTTACTCCCTCTTCCCATTCTCACATAATTCTTCTCCTCCTCCCTGTCTTTGCCACTACTTTTTTCCTCCCTTTACCTACCTAATCCCTAATTAATTTATTACACTCCCTCCCTTTCTTCCTCTCTTCTTCACTACTTACTTCTCTATCCACCGTGCTCTTTCCATATCTATCTCATACATTAATTTCACTTTGTAAAATGACCTAATTATATACATGCTACAAAATTCTACAGGAACTTACAATCGTATAAAACTTAAGGCCACGTCGTGTTAATTGACAGAATTTCCATTTTGTACGAGTATATCCAATAAAACAATTCTGTTTACTAAAATAAGCAAATTCGCTTAACATACTTCAGCTTGCTCATGTTATTTAATGAAATATTTAGGCAATAAAAACACTTTTTTCTTTGTTGTTTAAAGGCTAAAAACCTCAAGGTCATCATTTTCTTAAAACTAAAATAATAAAAGGCATAAAATATAGATCCCAAACTCTCGAGTACTCTATTAGAGTCAGGGACGAAAGAGAATAAGAGTTTATCAAAAGAGACCGTATAGAAGAGATTAAAAAAGAGAGATCTAACCCAAGATACACGAGAAAGTGTACATTCAGCTAGGTCCGTCGAGAATGACATGCCGGTAAACACTCTATGTTAACCTTTGATGGGCTATTTTTTAAAGCCATTTTTCAAGAAGAAATAGTCTATGTGATTTCTTGATATTTTGGAATGTACCTATATCAAATGTTTTTCAGTAAATTCTCGTTTACAAAAAGTAATGCTTTATCTTTTACGGATGAGAGGAATTATAGCTGGACATTTCAGACGACAAATTGAATCCTGTATTGCCACAGAAGAGTGTTAGATATTTCAAAGGGATTTCATCACTGATTTTAAAAAGTACAAAGGGGACATTTGATAGGAAATTTGCTCCTTTCACATTGCAAACTCGAGATGTGGCCTGTATAAAGATTGATAAAATGATTCAAGTGTTTGAAACGTTATTATATCAAATAACGGGGATGTTGTACTGAGGTGTTTAAGATTAATTTAAAGTTTCAAATATCATTTGTAGATATTTATATTTTGTTTTCACTTTGTCACATATACATATTCCAAAATATCGACGTCAAGTTATTTGTTGATTTATCCGTTTTGAAGTACCCTGAATACAAAAAGGTGGTTTTTTGGTGAGCTGTCTGTTGTCTGTCGTGTATTCAGTGCCCTCTACAACCTAAACCTGAGGACCGTCTTTAATCAAATTTGATTTTTGGGTATATTTTGGATATCTCGACAATTTTTTTAAATATAAATTTTAGCTCATGATTTTATCAAAATCAGCATAAACCGTTGTTATCAAAACTTTCTCGCCATCCCTCCAGAATTTCCGACTCGTGAGTTACTACTAAAATACTTGTCCTGATGCTGTTGAAAAGATTTAATTTCTCAAAATGGATTATAACGATTTTGTTAAAATTTCAGTGAAAGATTAATAACTCAAACCAATGTTGGAAATCGAAGGTTATTATTTACAACTTCATGTTCACAGTTAAAAGAAAAACTTTCCGATGTTCGCTCTATAGAGAATTCTTCACAACTAAAATTTAATCGAATACAAAAATTAGCAAACGTACCTTTAAAAATTTATTTATTTAACATTTTTATGTACAATTGTTGGTTTAAAATAATAGTTTGATATTACAGTAATATATTAAATTTAATAATATTTTTACGAATTCGGTACATGACAAAATTAGTACACCTAATCGCAAAATAATCTTATCTGCCTTTTTTGCTAATCTTCACATTCCATGGCCACAGAAAACTGTTTGTACGTAAGTTGGATAGCGGCTACAAATATTAAGATAGGGTAATTAAATTTGGTCTATGAAAGTGTGGTCATATAAAACTTGAAAGAAATTTTTAAGAAACAAATTAAAAATATACAAATGGCAGCCATTAAAAAAAGTTGTTTGTTCTTATCTCGTATATTGTTGAACTTATAACAAAATAAATTATATACAAATTTATAGATATCAAATTTGCATATAATAACCAACATCACATTTCTACAAATATAAATATCGAAATTATTGTCAAAAAATTAATTTCGAATCCATGACCTCAGAAGAAAATGTGATTTCGTAAATTGAAGAAATACGGTAGGGCCGATTCACCGACATGAGCTTAACTAGTAGAGACTCTTTCAAATGTATACAAACTAAATATATATATATATATATATAAAATCCAATACACGAAGTTTCGAAAGTATAAATCAACTCTCGTTCTCAAGTGATAAACGTAGATCACAAAAAATTAGAAAAAATACCAACTTAGAATAATAGCGTTGGGCCAAGTTGGAAACTAAAAAAAGTTAAAATACCAAAATATCACTTGATTAATGTTCATTTATACTCTCGAAACGCTGTGTATTGGATTTTATATACATAAATTATGGGAAATGTCCGATTAAACCATATTAATAATATATACAATACATTATTATAAATTAACTTTGAAATAATAGAGTATATTGAGTTACTCACTGGAGGAAGGTTTCTGAATACGTCATTAGGTAAAATACGTCAATCGTTTTGATAAAGCAATTAAGAATTTAGGAAAATGCGGTACATTTGTTTGTTACTGTAAAATGTAAACTACACACCTCAATTAGTTTCAAAAGATTTATTTAAATAGGAATTAATGATAATTTTAAAAACACACTTTTCCTATTCTACAAAATAACGTTCTCTTTCATTACCCACTGACAACAGAAGTACTATGTGCGAATGATGTGCCTGCAAGTGACGTCACATCCTTCAGAGAGTCTATTAGCAGCTTCAACGTTCACTCTACTTTCTCACTTTGCTTCTATTGTTTTGAGTGTGTTTAGAAAACGATTTTTTTTTTTTTTAATGTGACTAGTTCGTTACCTATACTTCTCTGATTGATTAGCTGGTGAATTAATAAGTTATAAAGAAATGTAGGCACATATTAAATTAACTTTATCCCAAACAAAGCACCAACTTTCTGACACAAAAAGTATTTTTCGCTTACACCTCGGGGATATAAAGTAAAGATGAACAAACTACAGTATCTATCCAAGCTATTTCTGTTAAATTTAGGTGAAATATTAAAGTTATACAGGGTAGTTCAAGAAATTTTACCGGCGGTTTCTGAGATCATTCTATAGGGCAAAAGAAAGAAAAAACTTTATATAAACATATGTCGTAAAACGCTTTGGCCTCTAAAACCACTAAAGTTTCCACTTAATTTGGGTCCCAGGGATTTCAGAAAGACTGAATTTTACCAGAGGATTAGAAATCAGGACGAAATCTTTCGCTAGCCGTAACTAGTTACCAAAGCGTTTTAGGACATATGTTAATATGAAGTTTTCTTCTTTCTTTTGGCCTGTAGAGTGAGCTCAGAAAGAGTCGGTAAAACTTCGTGATAATCCTGTATAACTTGAATAGAAAATCGTCCATAGGGATCATTATTTTTTAAATTTTATAACTTACTAGCAAACTGAAATTTTCTTTGGCACGAGATGTGAATATTAAACGTTTATTTTTCACCAAAATATGGTCAAAACTATTGGGTATATTTTAGATCGTCAAATAAATTTTGTCTCATTTTCACTTTCTATATTATCCTCTTTTGAAATATATCTCAGGACAATGTCGATTTTAATAAAATGTTTTTTTTTTTGTTTTTTTTTTCGTCTTTCGTTGGTATTCATGAACTTTGTGTTATGAAAAAGCCTGAAATAGAAATGTCGATTTGTTCACAATTACTTCACTCATTTAGACTATAAGTTCCTAATTACTTTAATTTCTCTGGCCACCTAATTCTATTATTTTCTTTTAATTCTCCAAAATGTTCTTTGTATTACCAATTTGCGATGCGTTGACAATTATTGACATTTATAAACCGTATTCAACTTCTTTAACCTTTAAACTTGTTTACAATAAGATAATTTTGTAAGTAATGCTTCATTACTGTACAATTTTATTTTATTTATTTAGCTTTTTAACTTCCGATAGTTAGTTTTATACTCAAAAGAGGCAGATAATATTTTCTATTTGAGATTGATTCAAAATTTTCCCTTTTTGCACAAGTTATTTAATGTTTCTTTTGAATCGTAAAACTTGAACAATTTAAACTTCATTTTCTCATTGGTATATTTTAATATATTCTTGAAACTTAATAAAGTTGTGTAATGGGTAATTATTATCCCAACCCTCAAATGAATTTTGTGTTCACTGTATACACATTCTACGTAATTAGACGGGATTTCGGAGGAACTGTTATTCTATCTCTCACTAAAAATTTAATGGACTAAAGAAGATTGAACAGTATTAGGACTTATGTTTAATGTATAAAATACCTGAAAATGTAGACAAATTTGAAGAAAATTGTGACAGAAAATGATTGGATGAAACGGACTAATAGTTGGTGATGCATTCGTATGGTCATTCCAGTATTTGGTAGACTATTGGACTTTTTATTTTTAAAATAAATTTAAAAAATTCAAACTGACTGACCATGTATCATATACAGTTTTATACTTTAGCGCAGAAAGTAACAAATTGTGTTACACGACCCTCAGTGGCAGCTTTCCCTCGAGGCTTTACGTGCTTTTGTAATCCTTTTCAACAACTCTTCTCTAAATGTATAATCTGTCAAGGAATAAGTGTTTTAATAGTAGATGCTTTTCGTGAATAAATTGCAAAATATTTTAAACCAAATTTTAAATAAATATTGACCTATTCTTTCTGTAAATTACATTTCGTGTTTTGTTTTTATTATAACATGTACTTTTTATTCTTTCATGTTGTATCGTGTAAATTTTAAAAAATGCATTTCTTTTCCTTGATATCAATATATAAACGATTGCAGTTTTATTATGCAATGCTTCCTGGAAACATCAATTTAATATTAATACGAAATAATAATACCTAAAAGTTTTTTCCTACAAGTTTTGAAGAATTTAAATGTTTAAAATTCCATTTGATGGATGAAGGTCTGAATTTGAGCATTACGTCTACATTTCAATTTACAAGTACACGAGAGCGAACCAAGAGAGGCGTTGTAGTTGTCGTCTGTAAGAGAGTTGGTTTCATGGCCTGAGTAAACCAAAAGGATGTCGAAGTTGTCGTCTGTAAGAGAGTAGGTTTCAAGACCTCAGCAAACCAAAAGAGGCGTCATAGTTGTCGTCTGTAAGAGAGTAGGTTTCATGGCCTCAGCAAACCAAGAGAGGTGTCGAAGTTGTCGTGTGTAAGAGAGTAGGTTTCATGGCCTCAGTGAACCAAAAGAGGCGTCATAGTTGTCGTGTGTAAGAGAGTAGGTTTCATGGCCTCAGCAAACCAAGAGAGGTGTCGAAGTTGTCGTGTGTAAGAGAGTAGGTTTCATGGCCTCAGTGAACCAAAAGGATGTCGAAGTTGTCGTCTGTAAGAGAGTAGGTTTCTTGACCTCAGCAAACCAAAAGAGGCGTCATAGTTGTCGTCTGTAAGAGAGTAGGTTTCATGGCCTCAGAAAACCAAGAGAGGTGTCGTAGTTGTCGTCTGTACGTGAGTCGGTTTCGTGGCCTCAGCAAACCAAGAGAGACGTCGTAGTTGTCGTCTGTAAGAGAGTAGGTTTCATATCCTCAGCAAACCAAGAGAGGTGTCGTAGTTGTCGTCTGTAAGAGAGTAGGTTTCTTGACCTCAGCAAACCAAAAGAGGCGTCATAGTTGTCGTCTGTAAGAGAGTAGGTTTCATGGCCTCAGAAAACCAAGAGAGGTGTCGTAGTTGTCGTCTGTACGTGAGTCGGTTTCGTGGCCTCAGCAAACCAAGAGAGACGTCGTAGTTGTCGTCTGTAAGAGAGTAGGTTTCATATCCTCAGCAAACCAAGAGAGGTGTCGTAGTTGTCGTCTGTAAGAGAGTAGGTTTCATGGCCTCAGCACACCAAGAGAGGTGTCGAAGTTGTCGTCTGTAAGAGAGTAGATTTTATGGCCTCAGCAAACCAAGAGAGGTGTCGAAGTTGTCGTCTGTAAGAGAGTAGGTTTCATGGCCTCAGCACACCAAGAGAGGGGTCGTAGTTGTCGTCTGTAAGCGAGTTGGTTTCATGTCCTCAGCAAACCAAGAGAGGTGTCGTAATTGTCGTCTGTACGTGAGTAGGTTTCATGGCCTCAACAAACCAAGAGAGGTGCCGTAATTGTCGTCTGTACCTGAGTAGGTTTCATGGCCTCAACAAACCAAGAGAGGTATCGTAGTTGTCGTCTGTACATGAGTAGGTTTCATGGCCTCAACAAACCAAGAGAGGTGTCGTAGTTGTTGTCTGTACCTGTGTAGGTTTCATGGCCTCAACAAACCAAAAGAGGTGTCGTAGTTGAATTAGCAGATTGCAATTTTGCCTGAAATGGTGCCAATCTCAACTTTCTACTAAGATAAATTTCAAAGTTATTTTTATGTAATTTCGAACGCTGAATAATAAAATGTGATATTCATATAGTTACGAGATCTGGCAGGGCCAGGTCACCGACACAAGCGTAGCATGCGGAGGCATCTTCACTACGTAAAGTGTTGAGATCCGCCGATGTGACGACATTGAGACGAGCAAAGCGAGTTGAGTCTGTTTAACATACACAGATGCAAGTTAGGGTTTAGAAGACGTAAATAAAGTAGTTGTATACACAATTACGAGATTCAAAAAACCTGTGTAACAACTGTTTAAAACAAACCTACCCTATACTAAGTATAGATTATTTGATCTACCAATAGAATTTAACAATTCCTACAACACTCAAGAAGCGTACTTTTGGACATTACATTCTTATGATCTGCTTGTATTACATTATATGATGGGCTGGGTAAGTATATGATGAGGCTCATCAACTTGTTCTCCAATCAAAGTGACGTGGAATTAAAATAAACATTTTTTTTTTCAATCTGTCAACTGTAATCTTCATTTTAAAAAATATAGGAAACAATTTCTCTATTTTAAGTATATGAGTTAATTGTTTGATTAACCTGTGTAGATAATTTGTTCACGAAATTGTTGTAGATCAAATTTTTCATTGGAAACATAAATCTGCAGAAAAATGTGTGAATTTAAATTCCATCATTAGTTAGAAAAAAATTCTCAACAAAAAAATTATTAAATTTACGAGCACATTTTTATGGTGAAAATGTATTTAATTCTGAGTCGTATTATTAAAACCTGTTAGTTGTGTTACTCTCTGGCGAGATTTCCTGTTTATTTACAAATATTTTGGCTTTAATAAACTATCAGAATGTTTATAAAACACACAGCTGTTCATACAAACATAAACTTGTTCAGTACTACGTAAAACAAATAAATAGCAGTAGATATACATTTGAACTAATAAAAGTTTTAAATTAAAAGTAAATCAAGTTATGATTAGCTTTATAATAAGTTTTGACATTGTAATAAGTTATAAATAAGTCTAGTTATAATCAGATTTATAATAAGTTCATCTCTTCTACAACACATCTTGGAGACGTATGTTATTTAAATTAGTTTTTTTTATTTTATTTATGAAATGTATAATTAGAGTCTTGCTTTCTGTAATAATTCTAGTGTAACAACTTTTACTTTGTGCATTATTTCTTGTTGTTTAAAGCATCTCTCTGTCAACATCCCCTTACAGGATGAAAAATAAAATAAAGACCCCTAGCCCTCGAATACTCTAATAATATTATGGTCGTTAGAGAACAAGAAATGATCAAAGAGACAACTAAAGATGAAAATAAAGGATCTTACCAAAACACTACATGAAATAAGGTGTAGAATTGGCTAGGGTCCCTAGGGGTTTCATGCTCGTACATAGGTGAGTTTTATGTACGGAGAAAGAACTAATATAAAGTCGGAAACAAAAGTACAATATTGAAATTTGTAATTAAATATAAAATTTGTATACTCGGTGAGTTCTAATGAGTAGGAAAAAATGATTTTCACAAAATGTCTTTACAATTTACTGTATCGTAAACCATTGAACCGATTTGATTCAAAACTAGTAAATGGGTTTTTTGTCCGTTCCAAATGTTTTTCGTACAATGGTCATCATTAAAGCAATAGAAAATGAAACATTGAGACGCTGGAAGAATAATAGATGAAAATACACTCTCAAAAACATATTTTGTTGACATTTTAAAATCAGTTTCTTATTTTTTCTTAAAAATGATGGCGCTACGTTAGTGTTAGAGGATTTCATTTATCCACTTGTTTAATATATTTCTATCTTCTGTTATACTGCATAGCTGGTTCAGTGCTTTTCCCCTACTCGTTGGGACGTGATGCATCTCTTGGTTTTCCTTTGAGCGACATGTCCGAAGCAAGAAAGTTAGTTGTTGAACTTCCATCATCTTACTCACCGGTGCCTGTTTTAAATAACCCAGTATCCTATAAATTCTAATTTAGTTTCTTCGTGTCGTTTTCACTGGCGTTGCGGTGGTCCCTCAGGTTAGCACAGCTGGGCAATCCCGTGTGGAGCTACATCTTTCACATAGACTTTGGTTCAATATCCCTCAAGACAGGTGTTAACTATAGTAAGCACAGCGGAGCAATCCCGTGGGGCTCTGTATGGAGCTACACCTTTCATATAATCATGGGTTAGGTACCTCTCTTCAACTTTCCTATCAGGTATTACTTGACTAACTCTTGTTCTCTTCCGACTGTGAAACTATTGATCTATATTTTATCACCTTTTCTTCCTTTATACGAAGTATAGTGACCGTCAAAAATTTCGTTTGACCTTCGTGTTTTGACTAATATTTACTATTCATGAACTCAGAAAACAAAAAACCTGATTTTCGTCCGTCGTCTTTAACAGCGTTTAACAGCAGCCACAAAAACTAAAATATTAAGATGAAATGTGCTACAAGGGAGTTATAGTGTGTTCATATAGAACCCTGAAAATATAAAACAGAACTGAAATTGTCGAAACGGCGGCGGTTTTAAACGGGTTTTTGTTCATATCTCTTGTGTTATTCAACTTGCAACATAATAAATGAAATGAAAATATCCAAATTTTAATTCTGCAATTAAGGATACTAAACCCACCTCTGTGCGTTGAGAATTACCAAAGTTATTGTAAAAAATCCAATTTTAAATAATGACCTCTTTTAAAAAATGATTTTCGTACAGTTATGAGATCTGGTATTGTCGAGTCACTCACACGAGCCTAGCTAGTAAGGCTCCTCCACACATACAGAGTTTCGAGAACCACTAGGGCTGAGACACTGACACGAGCCAAGCGAGTTTAATACACACCTAAATAAACTAACCCTACTGGATAAGACTGCTTGATATATCGATAGAATTTTACATTTCCTACAAGGCTCATGAGACCGAGATGGATTTCACTTTTAAAGCAAAAAGGAAAAACGAGTGAATCTGTCAAGATGTGTCTTCCTTAATTAACTGCTTTATGAAGGAGAACAGTTAATAAATAATCTTCATTTCGGAGAATCTGTGCCTCCCGAGTTTTAAATATTTACACTCTTTTGTCTAAAGGCATGTAGCAGTCTCAATTTGCAAACTTAATAAGGTTAAGTACAACGTCTCTCCCACTCCACTTAGACAGATTTAAAGTTGCCTCTTGGTCTTTGATCTTTACTATAATGGAACAGGACGTTAATACTTGTTAACACTTTGAACCAAGTACAGTGTGAATCAAGAAGAAAACTTTCAGGATGTAAAATAAAGAAACAAATTCAAATAAAAATAGCTCCGAAAAGACTTAATTTCCCATCCTGTTGTTTATGTTACGTTTCACATGTTTCCTCTTTTTTTTAAACATTAAAAAAAGTTGAAATTTGTTTTCTGCATGTCTAAATATAACCCAGTTAGTAACAAAAAGTCAAAATTCTTAAAATTTTGAATACCTTAATCTTGAAATTGCTAAATTTAATTTTGGGGTTGATTAAATATATTTGTAAGTTGACCAAAACTTTTATAAAATCTGAATATTTATAACTTATTAGAAACACCTGAAAGATATCATAATATACCAAAGATGAATTTACCAAACCGATTAGTTTTTGATTTAAAAATGAAGACGATATTATAAGATTGATGTATGTTGATTTGTATGTAACTTAAATTCAGTTTACAATAAAATATGTAATAATTATTATATTTATTCTGTTAAATATGGTAAGAGTTTATCACTGTTAGTTGTTAGTAAAGCATTGTTTTGCTGATTGATAGCTGTCATTCTATCTTGAGTACTATTTTTGTATCTCGTAAACTGTTGATCCTATGAAAACCTTCGTCACCTTTCTATGGAATTTAAATTATTTAATTACAATTTTTAAAAGTCGCTGTTATTTGGCAATATGTCATTTTATTTTAAAATATCTTATAGAAACCCCAATTTTCTATTTAATTACAGACTTACGTTTATTTGCTTAAAACAACAAAAAGAAAACTATTTGCTTTGTAGAAAAGAAAAAAAACTATATCAAATCTACTGTAATTACAAGTACTGGTCAGGAATTAAATTGCCAAACAATATAATATTTTATACGTTGAAATTTGGTTCAAAATACAATATAAGTACTTTTTATACTTACAGTAAATTTTAGTCAGTTTATATCTGTTTTACAAATTAGTCATGGATTGGTATTTAAACTTATGGTAGACTTACGGTAATTAAATTTTTTAACTTTATGCAACATTAGGATATATAAAATATTGCCTCTTAAAAATCAAACTTAAAATTTTTGAAAATTTAAATGTCTCTAAATCCTAAACGAGTGGCTTTATAGAAACAAATTCCCAAGAATAAAACAGTCTTAAAATTTTGTGTTAAATCTGAAACCATTATAAACAATTTTCATATAGAATTTCAGAGTTATCTGCTTTACTGGAATATAACTGCTACTTTTCCAAATTTGAATAATATTTACTTAAATCTCATAAAAAATTAACAAAGATCCATCATTTAAGGTTTTTTATAAGCTCGTTATCAGTTACATTTACTACTGTTAATCAGCTGTTCTTGTGAATAGACAGCTGTATCTTAGCCTCACATTGTTATCGCACTACGATTATTAGCTGTGTTTAATCTGAGAACATTATGAATTGAAAACTATCAACCGAAAAGGTCGTTTTTGTATTGAAGAAGTGATGGCAGTGTAATCAAAGTTATGCTGAAATAAGAGAACAATTCTCGTTTTCCTGGGATTTAACAACTTAGTAAAAAAGGTGTCTATAAATTAAATAAAACGTTTGAAGAAAAGATTCAGTGGCTGATATCACGATCAGACCGCCCTAAATCTGATACACATAAAGAAAACTTACATTCGGTGCACAAACATTTGACAAGTCTCTGAAAAAGTCCGCAACAGCAGCATCAAGAGAATTAGACATTTCTGGTTGAAGTGTAAGATGAATGCTTGATGCACTACATATGAAACCTTAGTAACCTAAACTCCGACAGCACGAGGACGATTTTGACAACCGCCTACAATTTAATGAATGGTATTTAATTCGCAACGACAGCAGATCCTAACTTTTTAAAAACAGTTTTGTGGTCTGACGAGGCAAATTTTAATAAGTTAATTGGTAGGGTAAATAGACATAACTGTGTATACTGGTCTACAGAGAACCCCCATCAATGCAAAATGAGTTGAATGTACCTGTAGTTACAGTGTGGCCTGGTATTTGCAGTTCTGGAATAATAGGACCATAACCCTGTGTTTGATGGTATTAGGAATAAACTCATTTGGTAACAAGACGGCACTCCATCCCATTATTGTTCATGATTTCCTCAACGACCACTTTACTGACTGCCACGGTTGAATGGCCAGCACGATCGCCAGTTATTACGACTTTTTCATGTGAGGCATTGTAAAGAATGCCGTTTTTGCTATAAAACCTACGGATTTGAAACATCTAAAAGAAATTGTTGGTTCACAGTTTGAAACCATTTTTATCCACAACACAGAACTGTGCACAACAATCTGTTGCGAAACTGTGTTTACTCTGTATAGTGAAGATCAATTCGTTTAAGTGCAATATATTTGCGTCATATTAATAATTGTTGAAGTAAACTCAATTAATAAAGTTCTAAAGTCATAGTATAAACCCAGTATTTTTATTCCAGAACTCATAAAGTAATAAGATAATTTGTGAGGGGGGGTTCTGACTTATACTTTACGAGATACCAATAGTGCCTAATATTATATAAATTGTAGGTGGTAATGTCAGTTTTACATTTAGGTTGGGTTAGGTTTTAAGAGGTTAGGTTAAGTTAGGGTGTGAATTTTACATTCAGATGTCTTGTTTGTTCAAGCGTAGATGAAAATAAAGGTTATTCTCCCAAATAATTCGATGGAAGATAACCACAGTCACAGATTGAAACTTATTGTTACGTTTTCATGAAGGAAACAAGGATGTTAACAGTAATTTGTTGTTAAACTTTGCATAATTCAGTGGGGGCGGAGGGAATGTTGCGTTACCGTTATGTTTGATTGATTGAGGAGAGATATAATAAAAGCAATAGATAAATCTCAATCTAATTTGGTAGTTTACCTTCTCTTTGTAACGCATCATCAATCATTCTAACTAATGGTATTTGCAGTCCAGTAACACCACCACACAGAGAACAACAGTTTTAGAAAATGTATTCCACTACATTAACCCGCTGCTCTGCCACTGTATTTCCTTGTTATTTAAAGTCGAAAACCTCTCGTCATTGTCGCTTTATAAAAAAATATTGAAGAATCTTAAATAAAGACCATCAAATAATCTAATAGCGTCAGGGTCGGAAAAAACAAGAATTGGTCGAAAGATCTGATAAGAAAGATGAAAGAGAGGGATTAAACCAAGAACACGTAAAATATGTGTATATCCAGCTAAGATCCCTAGGGATTGCCACGATTATACGCAATATAGTAAACCAAAGCATTGAAATCGGGTTTTGTGTGTATATCAATAAATTCCTTTTATATTTCCTTCTTATTTAAAGCCAAAAACCAATAAACAAAAGTAAGAAAAGAACATAAAATAAAGACCAGTATCCCTCGAAACTCTAATTCCTTCAGGGTCAGAATAAAACAAGAGTTGATCAAAAGAGGCCTGATAAGAAAAATAAAAGAGATGGATCTAACCCAAGACTAGATAAAAAAGTGTAGATCCAGCTAGGGTCTCGGAATTGCCAAACCTGTACTCACTAAGTAGCCCCTAATGATGACTTAATTTGAATTATATAGTTTGTGAAGCTTGGGATATTGGTTGATTTGGAATGATTGAATCGGGAGAATGTAGATTACCTCTCCTCGCTTCTAAAAAAATATTACTTAGAAGCTACTACACCGACTTACAATATCTTCTCAGTTTCAATTTTGATTAAATTGTATACAAATTTTGTTACTAACAATACAAATATTGTCACTGATTTTCCTTTTTTTTTAATCCGCAATGAGTCAAAAAATATGAATTTTCACATTTATTCACCAGAAAAAAATGTTATAACTTAACTGGAAACTATTCCACCGATTTCAAAAGTTAACGGTTATTCCACCGTTTTCTTTCCAAATTTCCAACAATATGCCATATTTATCGTTGAACGTAATATTAATAATTTATGTAATGTAAGAGTTGTGCGGTTCACTATCTTGACGGATAACTATGTGGTCGCCCAAAATAGGTTTCCACTGATCTGTCCATATTTTCCGCTACCACCAACTATCCGTTACACATATATATGTAGAGATGATTTTTGGTAACATGTTTTAGAACTTCTCATTAATTCTATAAAACCAAATACAGCGTCGTTAAATAATATGAAATGAGAATTTGTTTTTTCGATGAAGCGACCGCTTTTGAGAGTTCAGTATTATGATCAGAGGGACAGTGTCCATTAATAATTATGAAATTCTAGAGCAGTAATATTTTTTAAAGAACGGATGAGAGCACATAGACACACCATAGTACAAATAAATCCAGTTGTGTTATTTCTAAAGTTGTTTCGCAAATGATTACACCAGAGATTATTCACTCCGACTTAAGGGAATAGCTTGAAAGTTCAAATTATACGAAGTTGAAATGTATAGTTGAGAAATTCAAGAATTACTTTGTACTTACTATCAAAACAGTTCATTAATGGATTTTTCTTTTCCTTTTTGGTTTAAAGGCGAAAAACTTCTCGCTAATCAACGCCTTAGGAAAAGAGGTAGAAAAGAAAATCATGACCTCGAATACTCTAATAACAAAGATTGGTCAAGAAAGACCTGATAGAAAAGAGAAAAAGTGGAATCTAACGCAAAACTACACGACAAAAGTTTTAGATCCTGCTAGAGTACTACAGAATTGCTAAGCCAGTACTAACTATAGATGAAGGTTTTATTACCACAATCTGTATGTTACTGAAAAAGTGTAATTACTGTATCTTAATAAAGACCAATTCTTTTCCCCTCTCCCTAAACAAAACTGGTGATTATCTCAAATGGTACATTTTTCAATCTAAATTACTGTCTTGGAGAAGAGGCAAAAAAATTCACATCAGTGGGTTTCATCAGTAGTTCAACCACATTTACAAACATTTGAACTAAACCTAAGCTTAGGCCAACACACATCTTAAACCATATCATCCGTTTCTCTCCGCCTGGGAATATATTTACATATCATGTCTATTCACACGTTCTCAACTATATTCACAAAAAGAAAAGCCCAAATATTCAACATAAATGAATACTAATCTGCTTGTATATTTTTTTAATACCATTATCCTGCCTAATAAATATGTAAGCTTTATAAAAAATAACAACTCTAATTACATTTTAAATCCTCATAAAGCTGTTAAAACCAGTTGATGAGCTCCATCACGGTACTTATTCTACCCATGTACCATGTATATAGACAATATGTAAATGTATTTGCCCCAGTTTATATACAAAATGATATAAGCAGATCATCTAATTAAATGCCCAAAAGTTGGTATTCTATTGGTAGATCGATAGGTCATACCCAGTAAGGTAAGTTTATTTAAATCGATCGAAGGTGTTTTAAACTTGGCGTTGGTTAGGTCCGTTATTAAAAAGTTATGCTTTACTCTTGTCAATGTCTAGGTCTTGGTGGGTCTCAAAACAATAAAACATGCAAAGAAGCCTCCACTCGCTACGCTCGTTTTGGCCGCACCCCCACTGGATCTCGTAACTATACTTCATTTATTATTGCTTCGGACTTGACCTCCTTTCCGGGGTAGCAGAACATTAGGGGCTCGCCTGCTCTCTGACCAATAGAAGGTGACTGGCGAGTTTACAATCCTGCCATGTCGTCACGTTTCCCAGACAGGGAGAAAGTTTCCAGTCTCGCCAAAACACTTGTGCCGTAGGCATCTGCTGTGTCAAGTTGTCTTGTGAGTGACAGTAGAAAACCTCCCCCGTCCGCGACAAAATTGACAACAGTGTGCTAACGGCTCCCCTCCCCCAACGCGAGTCCCAAGTGCGAAGCAATAATAAATAAAGTATAAACTAATATCACATTTTCTTCAGAGGTCAGATTTCGAAATTATTTTGGACAATAACTTTTCTATTTGTCATCGTAGAGAAATGGAGTTGGTACCATTATATTTCGGAATTGAAATTTGCCAATTTCTAACTAATTTAGTGTGAATAAGTTGAACAACACACAAGGTATTAATAATTGTTTAAAATTTCCGCGCCATTTTGTTATTTTCAATATAAGCACACTGTAATTCTCTGTAACAAATTGAATGTTGTTTTAAATTTTGTTACCGCTAACCTGCTTACGTATAGACAACGACTACGGTAGAACAACGTCAAAATCATTTAATCGGTTTTCTAATAAAATGTGAAGATCAGTCGAAAAACGGAAATCAAAAATCGCTTTGCCAACACTAAACCTCGTATACTGAGTAAGTAATTGGAAAAATGGTTAAATTTGCCGACATCAATAATTTAAGTTAAAAAGGTCATGTTTAGGATTTGGGATAACTTTATATTAAAATCAACGTAGATCGTTTGACCCAATTCAAATAGGCCTACATGAGGAATTAAAAAATATATATATAAGGAATTGAAGTGAATTCATAAAACCCTTGATATTTTCTTCCACTGATTCTCGCTAACAAACTGATTGCAATCAATGCCTCTCTCCTACCCTCCCCCCCCCCCCTCCAAACTGATTCCTTGCAATGTATCCCTCCGCAACCTGATTGAGACTGATTGCTTTACTTGTATAAAGTGTGTTCATATTACAAGTGTAACACAGAAAAACATATTTTCATTTCATAAATATCAGTATAAGTTTGACTAGGCACTGATTGTACTATAATTTCACAAACTTGTGGAACTGTAGTGTGCTTATAAAGAACCCTATTCAGAAAAATCATATTGTAAATGTCAAACTGACCTTAATTTGAAACAGTTTTTTTATTCATATATTCTGTATTAATCAACTTTAAATATTTTTAGTGGGAACAGCCTTTTGCCAACCCCACATATTCTTGAAATGCAGATCCCCAGGAAATCTATTTGCAGATTTTTTTCCACATTCCATAAAATAAAAACAAATTATGATAATTTTACAAAAAGAAAAACTCAGAAGAATGGAATAATATATAACTGTTTTTTAAGGAAAGGAAAATTTTCCATGTAATTCTAACTTTTTTCATGTACACAATAAATTCCTGTACAATTCCTGCTTTTCCAGGAATTTTTGTTCGCTGGAGACACTGGATCAGTACAAGTTTTCAGGTCTAACATTATTATTATAGACGAAGAATCCAATATGGTGGAGGTGGAGCAGGGCCTTAAAAATGAAAGTTGAAATAAAAAGATTTAAGAATTCTGGAAAAAAAATGCTCCAAGTTAGTTATTGATCATTGATCGTGGCTGCTTGATAATTAATAAAAGAAAATGTTGGTCAAAAGGCATAATTTTTTTTATTATGTCAAAAAATGTTAAACTATTTAATTTCATAATTGAATCAGCTCTTCCACGGTTAACATCTGCCATATTGCTTAAAAAACTAAACTCCTCAACATGAATATTCAAAGTTAGACAAAGTTTTGCAGATTTCAATTCTAAATGTACCATTACTACATCAGTACCAACCCCTCCTCCCTACGATGTAAATAAATAAGTTATAGTCAGACTAAGTGTAATTTCGAACTCTGACCTTTCATGAGATCCGGTAATGTCGAGTAACTTTTGTACAGCTTCGAGACCTCTGAGGGTAGAGACACTGACACAAACGAAGCGAGTGGAAACTTTTTATTGTACACACATCTAAAGGGTCTAGCCTACGTGAAGAAAGTACTTCTATATACAATTTCTTGGTTCAGAAAACCTTTCTGGATAAGACTCCTTGATCTACCAATTATCATTTCTTACAAAGCTCTATAAACTAACTTTGTGGCATTACATTTATAACATCTGTTCATATTACATTGTCTAGTAGAACTGATTAAACAGCGCGAAAGAGCCCATCGATTTCTTTACAAATGTGTTTACATTGAAGCGTATTTCTGTTCGTGTTAAGGCATTGAAATCGTTGTTAATATCAGCTTTTTGGGGCACATAACAGATTCTGTTGGACAACCATATTACGTGATGCAAAAGATCATGTAAAATAAATAACCTGAGCCCTTCAATCTAATCTGGTCTTTTAAAAACACGTTAAACTTATTGACAAATGAAATTTACTTCAATGAAAAGATACTTATTGAATGACGTTGCTTTCAGTCTAGTTTCAATATGACAACTCAAATAAAATAACATTTAGAAATAGGAAAACATCGATAACAAGACAAATAAGGTCTGATTTATCTGAAAGATTCAAGTATTGACATATTTAGGTCATCAATACCACATTGTGGTTAGTTTCCAATATAAGATAGAGAAATGTGATTTTACCTTCTTTCGATGTATTCTCTTAACTTTAAATTTGGGTTTTGTTTTGTTTGAATAATGTATTCACTTATTACCAATAAAAAAAATATTATTATTTTTTTTATGTATTAGTTAATTTATTTATTATATAAATTTTATTAACTAAAATAATGCAACTTTAAATAATGTAATAAATTCAGTTCTGGTCCTACAACTCTATACTGTACTTTAATCACTAACACTCTATCCTTTATTATTATCCAAAATATGTTTCAAAGAATATATTTAAAATACTTTATTTAACTATATGGTTAATTTATTTTTCATAAACAACACATACTTTTTTTAAAAAAGTTGATTGCAACCATCATGGTACTTACCCAACCCCATTTTACAATTTAATACAATCAGATCTCTAATTTCATATTTATATGGTACTAAGTCACAATTAAGAATAACTAAATATTACCTTGTATTCTTTCTTGTGGCTTTGTTATTTGCGTAACAATGACACGTTTCGAAACATATCTTTCATCATCAGATTGTGGAAATGTTCACATCACAAAAACATAACACCAAACACATCACAAAACATATTACAATGGAATTGGAATTGGTCATTTAATAATTGGTCTCTGTTGATTTTTAAAGGCTTTGTAGATGTCAAACTCCTCAATGGCATACATGTATTTTCCTTTACTGCAGATATGGATAAGTGTGAAATTGGTCTTAAAATCAGTTGATAAGTGGTTGGTGACAATTAGATGGCGAGTATAATTAGATTGGTTTCCGTTGATGTTTTTCTTTGGTCGTTCTTTGAATCGTTTTAAAAAAAGCCCTTCCAGGAAAGTACATGCCATTGAGGAGTTTGAGATCTACAAAGCCTATAAAAACAACAAAGACCAATTGCAATTGCATTCTAATATAGTGTACGATTCAGCCATAAGATTATCAGATCTAAATATTTCAAACTTTGCCAGTAGTCGATCGACCGGTAGAGGTCTACCGCATACTATACGTATCACGACAATTAGGCCTAAGTGTTTATGTTTTGTGTGTTACGTGTTATCTTTTTTCTAATGTGAACATTTTAAGAACCTGATGATGAAACATACGTTTCGAAACGCGTCATAGTTACTCAAACAACAAAGCCGCACGACAGATACAAGGCAATATTTAGATCCTCTAAAACTAATTCTAATTCCTAAGAGTTGGATTCTTGTGCCTTGTTAGAAATGTTAAATTGGTAGATCAATGAATCTTATCCAGTAGGACAAGTTTGTTTAAATCCTCGATTGTGTAATTTCACTATTTTCTTGACGTCGTTTAGACCCTTTTCAAAAGTTTTCATTCATTACGTGTAAGTGTTGGCCTACGTGGACCTCGAAGCTATGTGTGGGCCTTCACTCACTATGGGCCAAATTATAAAGAAAACACCTTTTTTTCCCATAAAACCAGGATTACAAAACCAGTTTCTTAATTTCTCCACTAACACTTCCCCCACTCATCGTTTGAAACGGCACAATGAAAGAAAAACAATACATGTTTTATATCGCAAATTTAATTATCTTTCGTTTTGCTCTCTTGCAATTTTTTCGAATTCTTCATATTGTTGGCAATAATTACAAAAATTTACGAAAAAGCACATTTTTCAATATTCAAATTAGTTTTTGTTGTTTTTTTTTTTTTTTTCTTTTTTACTTGACCCAATTTACAAATATTTTTGGTAACGTATTCTGCAAACCAAAACTCTACTTTTACTGAAAATATTAATTAAAGCATTTTGGGATTAATTAAAAAAATTCAGGACATTTTGTCTCTGATTACTATACTATAAAATAAATTGATGATCACCATCAAAATACATATCATACAATGTAATCTAAACAGACCCTTTAAGTGTAAAGCCCAAAAGTTGGTTTTTTGAGCCTTGCAGGAAATTTTAAGAAATAAATAACTACATTTGGAAATTATTTTCAATAATTTTGGGTAATATATGACGAAACTAATAATTGCTTTACAATAGTTCAAGCACGTATACGCGAAGTCAGCATGTAACTAACTTTAATCATCTAAGGGAGAATATTGGCCATCTACGACATTTCAATTCACTTCTGCCAGTCCATAAGTCCTAAAGTTTTGTACATTTGAATCTGTGAAGTGAACAATTCTATAACATATGTTTAATAGCATAAATCCCAACCGTAATCTGATTTGACGTGAAGTGTAATTAAATCAGCTGTTATTTTGTAAAATTGGTTGCTAGTGTGACGGATAATTAAACATCCTTAACGTATTATTGTATTATAGAATTTTTTACAAATGATCCAAAAATTTTAATTCGTAATATTTTTCCGTACGAATACACACTTACATCCTAGGCTAAATATTCATAATATATTTTTTTAGAATTTATCCCAATAATGTGCTTAAAGACCTTCCTGTTAATCTGGTTAGAGGTTAGGTTAGGTTAGATCCATTACTTATGAGCCGAAACTCGTGGAAAGGAGACTGCATCTGGCGGTGAAAGAATTGCAAATCGATGCGGCTAAGAGGGTGATTATGGCTAATTAGAGTATCCAAGATGTAGCAAGTGGATGACGATGATGAAACGTACTCTGTTCTGTTGTACGGTTTGCCAATCTGAAATAATTAAGTATCAAAACATGATCATCATCAGGATACAAAGGAGAAGGCGCTCAAGACAGTGAGGTCATATATGTAATAGACTCACAAATATTGCTTATGTTCTGACAGTGTTCTCCCCTATCAACCTTTTGATCCGAGAGAAGTTGAGGAAACATCAAAAGAAGGTGTTTGTTCACAAGGAGCTGTGAACAGAAACATTGCTAAACATGATAGCAGAGATGGGAGATGGACTATGGCTTAGTGATTTGCAAGAGGAAATAAGCGATGACAATTAAGACAAGCGTTGACAGACCACATATTATTTGTAAGATAAGGAATGACCCCCGGATGTAGTTACTGTGGAGTGGAAGGCAGGGCAGAGCACCACTCTCTTCAAGTGTAGGAGATGGAGTAGGATAGGAAAGAATAATTGTAGTGTTATAAGTTCCGGAAGTGGAGAACTAGGTTCATTGTATGACTAGCAAGAATGATTACTGGACAGATGGTGAGAAGCTGACTAGATCAATAATAACTCAAATGGAGGAAGGGGTAGGGGTGAATAGAAAACGATATAGAAGGAATACAGGAGGGGTGAAGGGGTACATATAGGATTATAGGAAACGTGAGAATAAAAATCGCTAGGCGCTCACTCGAAGGGTGTTTTAAACGAGGGAGAGGGGGTATTTTTTATTGGTTGTCAGATCTACATTTCTAGGATTAACGTTTCCAATGTTTGATTGATAGATACTTATGCACCATTGCCACGTAAAGAAAACATAGGTTAATTTAGGTTCACGAGCTCAAAACGTTATGATATTGACTCCTCTTCACGAAAAAAGTGGGCAGGGTAGAGATTTCTCATCGGGATTAGGATTTTAGCGAGGGCTCTCGATGTGCAGACTGGCCTAGTTGCTCTAATTATTACAACTAGTTGCGTCACATGAATATTAATTTACTTTAAAAAGCAATAAATTTATTTCCCACACATTTAAAATAATAATTTCAGGAAAATTAAACAATAAAATACGTCAAAGGTCGAAGAGGAGTTTAGAATATAAACAAAGTTTAGTAATCGCAAAAAAACTTCGTTTATTTGAGCGACTTTCACGTTTCTGTCCTCTGGAAACCGAAAAAGATTTTCGACATGCCGTCCGTCCGTCGTCGTTGTCGTCTGAACAACCTCGATAGTTGTCACATAAATTTAGTATAGGAGATTATATAGCGTTCCCAAATAGAACTCCATAAAAATCATCTTCCAGGAGTGTATAAGGTCGGTGACGTGCATATGTGTAAGGAACAAATCCACGAGTACTACAAATCTACAAGGCCCGTTAGGACCTAGTAGTACTTTTAAACAAACTTACCCTACCAATATCAATACAATTTAATATTTCCTACAGAGTCCATAAAAACAAATTTTGGGCATTGGATTTAGAGGATCTGCTTGTATTACTTTGTATGATGTAGGTGGGTACGTACCATGATGGCCTCCATCAATTTGTAATGGATTAGACTCGAGAAAAGAAATAACTTCCCTTATTTCAGGCTTCGTTCCATGTTTTGGAAAATTTTCTGTTTTAATTATATTTTAGTGGCCTATCATTAATGTCTTGACATTTGTTATGCACAATAAATTTTGTCAACTACAAAAAATAATAAATAAAATGAAAATTTATGTTAACTCTCTCATATTTTTCTGACATAGAAATGTCATCAATAATTGTAAAGCCGTCTGTAACTAGAGCCAGCTTTACTGAAAATTCCACGAATTTATAACGCCATTACTTGGATTTGTTACATAACAAACCGTCTACGGTATTATAGTCTTGTTCTGCAGTTTGGTTTTGTTATGTGATCAACATTGTCATTAGATATCTATATAGTCTACATATTTCTATATAAACTTGTATTCAAAAAGTGATTTTTCGTAGTATCTGTCATTCTATATTGATAAGGGAACCCTCTTCATTGCCTATTTTGTCAATTATTTACAATTAAACGCTTATTAACTCTAATGGTATTAAATATCTGCTTACTATCTTTGGCCTACCTAATTCGATTCAGGATATATTGGAAGATAATGCGTGATCCCCAACAAAACGGTTGATCTGTTGTTTCTACTGCCAACCTATGAAGTAAATAATCTCCCAGCTAATTTTTCCTTCAAACTATTTCCCCAGTATCAAAATTATTTATTGTTTATTTGACTTTTCACTCTGATACAATGATTCATGTATTGATAAGGTTTAAAATAAAAAGTTTTGGAGACAAAATTATTAAAATTTAAAACGTTTATTTCTAGTCTATTTTATACAATACCAAGAAATCAAGCTAGACTCGTTTATATATAACTCTGTTATTCTTTGAGCTACAGCAAAAAATTACAAAATTTATTAAAAGAGAAACATCAATCTTCTATTGTTTTGTAAAGTTTGTGTTAGTAACTCAATTATCCTCGGACCAAAAAGGAACATTTTTGTCACTTGTAATTTTGTTAAATATTTTTAACAGTCGCCATTTTGAAAATATAAAAAATAAAGTCTTTTTTTGATAAACTTGTAAACGTAACGTACCAAACCTGAGCTCAATAACTTATCTTATGTTTGTTTTTTTTTTTTTTATGATAATTATATGAAAAATGGCGGATAGAGAAGGAACTAATCGTATTCGGAACAATGCTTATTCGAATGTTTTCAATATTTTTTCCTACAGGAACCAGTATAACATTTCCTGGAAGTTCTCCATTTATTGCAGAATACACACTTTGTAATATACTTTTCTTATTATATCTCCTATAATTAAAAATGGATATATATAAAATATTATAGGCGATATAAAAAATTATATCGCCTATGTCAATTAAAAAGAGAGAGAACGATTTTAACAGAAGATGCAATATAAAAACTTCAATGTTACAACAAATAATGTAAGTGTAAGTATAATTTATTTTGCGTACATGAATTACTCAACGCACAATGCCAAAATATACTAAAAACTTTTAGTTTATAATTGCTATTTATCTGAATACATAGGATGTATCAAATCATCGTGGGGGGAACAAACTAATCAGCTTAGACACTTAATTTCAATAAAACCTCACTATATCACAACAACAAAATCTATGGGAAAATATTTATTTTCAAAATCCAGTGCCCCAAATACAGTACGCGTTGTGACAGTGGGCCTACTACATCATGTTTTAAATGTTTAAAGAACTTGTGTGTTTGTTATGTGTCGTGTGTTCGTAATTTCTGATTTTAAACTAAGACAACGGTAATACCCGCATAACACTTGAAAATGGCTGAATAGCCGAAACGGCCGTAGTGATATAACTACAGACAAACATAGACTATTGTGACGGTAAGTCTTATAATATATTTAACTAATAATATTGCAAATAAATAAAAATTATAACTAATTAACAACACTACCAATATTTGGCTTAAATTTAAGAAATTATAATAAAATAGAAAATCTAAACATTAAATACGCTTCCAAACTAATCTACTGCAGTTTACATTTAAAAATCTGTAGGTGCTCACAATGCTTTCCGCCATTCTCAATATAAGTTCAACACTTGTTGGGATCGTATCCACCGCACTCAACACTTCTTCACCATTTATTTGTCACTCAATTCCCTTACTCCTAACATCATATCTTTTCTTGTTGTCGGACATTTTGAACTGTCCCAGCTATAAGATATCCCCACAACCTGGAGCAATTATTTATAATAAATCAACACATACTGAATTAGTAGGCTATATTAAATTTATACATGTCAATATATGCGTGTTAGTGTATGTAGGAAAAAGTGAACGTGTTTTGAAGGTGAAACAGCTGTAGCTACCAAATAGAATACAGAATTACTCTTGACGAAACTGAAGTAGGTACGATATTGAAAAAACAAAGTAGTGCGAAAAGGCTAAAAAATTGAGATATTAAATCTTTTGATGAATACATATATTGAAGCCATTTGGCGAATTCATTTCTCAAGAATGAAATAAACACGGTGTGCTTAAGTTTGCAATTGAGTTGCTACTCTGCCGTGGGCAACAGAGTCTAAATATCTTGGCAATCTCAGACGAGACGAGGATGTTACCATGTTTTAGGACAAGAATATAGCAGTCGCACAAAGTCATATTTTATGTAAATAAATATTTCTTTGTAATATGAATAAACATTTATGACATAATTTGCTTCAAAGAAGCAAATCTGTTTCTTCAAATCTCCACCGTCACCACTAAATGAGTTTGTTTTTTTAGATAATAACTTTGACTTCTTCGCCCTACAACGTAATACATTTAAGCTACTTTATCCGTTCCAATTTAAGTTACATAATTTTCTATGATTGAAAGTCAACAAATTTTCAATAAAATGAAAAATATATTTAATACTATAATCAGAAAAATAACTCTAGTTGCCGAAATATCAGTGCAATTTAACATGTAAGCAAGGTTTTATTAAATATAAATGTATAGTTATTAAAAATAAAATTATGTTTCCCAACTGGAGCTAACTCTTTGAAATTAAAGATCTCAAACAAGACCCAAGAAACTAACTTTTGTGTAATAAATTTAAAGGATCTGCCAGTATTGGATTGTATGACAGGGCCAGGGTGAGTACCATGATGACACTCATCAACTTATTATTTATATCACTCGAAGTATGTAGACGAGCAGATAAATAAAAAATCAACAAAAGACTCTTGCTTCTAGTCATTTCAGCAAAACATTTACATTAAAAATATTTGTGTACAGTTAAAAACATTCTACAATATATTATCTCAACAATTCATATACTATTTAGTTTTATACCATCATACATTTAGTTGGAAGCGAATTGAAATTTTCTTTATCATTAAAATAATTTTTCTAAGCTATAAAAGGGTCTGACGAAATGCAAAAAGATTAAGTCAAAAACTGTGATATAATGTCTAAAATCTCTTACAGAATATTGAACATTTCTCGAGTAATCACTTCCCTTTGCCACTAATTAAACATCAAACATCATAAATATAGAGCTAATTAAGTTACTTCTTTCCTTGAAGAATTATTTAAAAATTAATTTATATTCTTGTCTTAGACGTGCATAAATATTTTTATCGTTCATAATTTATAAGAAATCATAAATAAATATGGAGCTTGGTTTGTGAGATGATATAGAATCGCACTGAATTAATTACTTTTGCAAGTTTAATTCTATAAGAAATTATATTAAATGAAAAACTGTTCTTGCATTTTTTATAAATTTGAACCATGCTGACTCAAGATCTAGGTATCACAAGTTACGCCATTCTCTTAGGCCACTTACAACAGCAGACAAAAGGGTGAAAAAATAACATTACATAGTAGATAAAACGGTCCCGTTACTAAGAGGAGGGGTTAATGATTGTGGACGTGGGAAATTACTTCTAATTATTATTTATTTATTTCATTCTCTCATTGTGGACTCATTATGTGAATATTATATATATATATATATATATATATATATATATATTAATATATTAAATAAAACTAATACACAATGAACTAAAATTAATGAAGTATAATATAATATAAAAGTATTTTATTACAGCGACCCCCAAATTTTGAGTTATGGCCGAAAGAAAATATCCCGTAATATGCCCAAAATATACTCACATCTAAAACTTTATTAAAACCTGTCCTCGCTTACTTTGAACATACTGCAGACAGACATCACTAAAAAACACATTTTTTAGACTAAGAATATCTCAAAAACTGATAAACCCGCAAAAAAACTCGTCGATTTTTGACCCATCACATAACTTGTATACTAATTTAAAACAATGGAAATATCATTAAGATTACAAAGTACAATAAAGTAAGACCACCTCCCAGACAGTCATTTCCGGTAAAGTCAAGTTTTAAAAATATCAAATATCTAGAAAAAAATATCTTGACGCAATGTGCAGTTGTTAGTGAAAAATTAAAATGTAAACTACAGGGTAAATCAGCAATACTGTTGGCATAATATATATTTACGCAACGAGTGGTGTAGCAGGCTTCTTTACAGGACGAAGGGAAAGTTTAAGAGCTGTAAAGAAGTTTTTACTCGCGTGTTACAATATGTTACCTAATTCCATTTTTCTTTTTACTGCTGGAATAAAATTAATAAATTGATCAAAACTAAATAACTGACGTGGCCATTTTAAACTATTGGAATAAAGAAATCTTAAACTAAGAGAGGAAGTGTGAAAATCAGTTAGATAAGATTAACTAGTTCATTCAGACACAACACATAAACATTAAAACAATAAACCGTAGTATATATTTAATTAAAATGACAGTAACATACTATATAAGTATAAATTTATTAAAATCAAAAGTTTTAAAAGGGAAATGAGTGTTTCTGAAGCTAATCGTATATGAAAATAATAATAAACTGAAAATTTAAATAATTACATAATTATTTATTAATATTTTTATATTTATTATAATTTATTTATTTTATTTTATAATTTATATTATATTAAATAACAACTGAAAATATAAAGGAGTTTTTTATAAAAAGTTGTAGTTTAAAAATATGGAAGTGTTTTCAAAAGTGTATTTTTAATTTTAAAAACCGTATATTAATAGATATTTAAAATTTATTTTTAATGCCATGAGTACAGGAAAGAATAGGTGGACATATTAAAATCTTGTGTAGACTCATATTTTTAAGTCATAATTTAAGAAAAATAAGTCTTACAGAATGTATAAAGTCTTACGCTATGGTTATTAGACATAGTAAGTAATATCATCAATGATATTTTACAATTTAGATATTCATAACAATTAATATATTTCTGCAAGAGGCATTGAAGCTGTGTTGTTTTAGATCAGATGACGTAAATAGTTAATTATAACTTGACTTGTCAATTTAAAACTTCTCTCCATTATACATTATACACTATACTTCTCTTCCTTATACACGAAGTTAATTTTGTATTGGAAGGAAAACTTACCGATTAATTTCTTTTAAACCAAATGAATGTGAAACTAGGTTGAAGAATTTTAAAAGTAGAAGGAGTTTAAATTATTTTCAACTGTTGTGGACAAAATTAAGCTTTCCTTAACTCAGATTTTCTTTCGTTTGTGGGCTTTAATTGAGAAGAGTTGTCACATCTTCAGTTGCTGTTGTACCGACAGGTAGCAATTGATCTGAGTACAACTTGACGAATTTGTCATTAGTTTTGGAAAACTTTGTTTTAATATAACAATTAAGAAAGCACAGACCAACTTTCATTAGCAGAAAAGACGAAAGAAAGGTATCTAACCCAAGACTACATGAGAAAATGCATAGATCTAGTTGGGTCCCTCGGGATTGCCACGCTCATATTCACTATAAAGATAGGAGAAATATATAAAGATAAAATGGTTAGGGATGGAGTGAATGGAAAAGTAGTACATGGAAAAGGAGTGAAAAAGAGGAGAATGAAGGGACTCAAGAAAGAGAGAGAAATGAAAAGGTAGTTGCGGGAGAGGTAGAAAGAAAAGCGTCAAGAAGAAGAATTGCGGAGAAGAGAAAGAGAGGATAAGTGGAAAAATAGAAAGAGAAGGCGTTGAGAAGAAGAGAAAATGGAGATGTGTAGAGAAGAGAGGGAGACGATGGAACTTGGTTTATTTCAAAGCGAATATATTCACAAAAAACTTGACATCGATTTTTTTTACCAATCGAATAAACTGTCTCTGTACTACATTTATGTGAAAAAATAAAAATGGTTGAATCATCTGCAATCTACGCGTTGAAACTGTGGGTTTTGTATACAATAAATATGTAACAGCTCCAAATTTTGTTAATCTTAAGGAAATGTATTTAAATGATTTCCTGATGTATTAATATTTCAAACATATTTATTCCCAAGACATTATAACATTCTGGATATTTTTCGCAAATACTACAACTATGTAGCGTAACGATATGTACATAATATTTTCTGTCACACAGATCAAGTATTGTATCTTCAAACCACTTCCAATGCCATTTTATTTAACTGAATACATTTATCATTCTTACGAAAGTTGAAATGTCAAAGGCATCAAATTCATTTTCAAACTGCAAAATATAATTTCAAATTTTTAACCTAATCTCGAATTGAAAAAATTATATAAATTGTATAATATAGAATAAATTTACGAAGACGAATCTATGTGTAAATTTAATCTAGAACTTCTAATTAGGCAATGTTTATCATGGAAAAGCAAATATTTATGATATTCCCTTTAAATTAAATTAACTATTTTAACTATGAAAATTATCTACTAAGTCCTGAGATTTTATTTCGTTGAACAACATCAAAAAGATAATTTATCAACCTTAAAGGGAATGCATTACATTGATACTACGTTTTATTTTTTAAAAAATATCCTCCACGCTTTCAAAAACAAAAGGGTACACGCTTTTGATTTTCTATTAATTTCTTATTCTATAACCGATTCTTTTGAAACCTTACATACTTTTCTTTTTAATAAAGCTATCAAAAATGTTATGTGAAAATTTCAACACACTGGTGTTTATAAAATCAAAATGGCGGCAAGACGAAAAACAACCGTTGAAATAAAATATTGTATCGCTACAAACGTTATTTGATAAAAAAAAAATTCTTTTAATAGAAACTAAAAACTAATTTCTTGTTTTAAAAACTAAGGAAAATAAAAAATTTTAAATTATTTATTTATTCAAATTGAAATCCATTCATAGCGACACACTGATAGCAACGCCTAACAAATGACACGTACGCCTTAATTACGTAATTACGTGGGATCCAAAAAAGTTTCTCTTCGATAACGCTCTTCAAATCCTCAACATTGTTCAAACTGTGGGTGTCTACGTGCCTCATAAGAAAAAGTCTCACACAGTTAAATCTTGAGACCGGGGTGGCCACTATAAAAACTGGCTTGCACGACCAATCCTTTAAAGATTGATATTTAGTAATTGTTTAACTGAATTTGTATAGTGGGGCGAACCACCATACCCTATTTCCGGAACCGTAAAATGGAGCAGTACTTGTTGATTTAACACTTGTTTGAACCTATTTCCAGTCATGGTGCTGTTTGAAATGTCATAAGACAGCACAGCATTAGCAGTCACAGCCGCCCGACAGTAATTCCTTTTAATTAAGAAGTTTCTGATCAACAACGTGAGGGTTTTGGGTGTTGTGCCTATTTAGTGTTATGCCTATTTAGAGTACCATTTCAGTAAAAAGTCGACTCATCTGAGAAAACAAAACGAGTATGCCAATAAGGATAAATGTAATTAAACTCAATAATGCGGGAACAATACTCCACTCTTCTGTCAGGATCATCTTCAAGTAGATTAGATTTGTAAAATTTAATTTTGTTTTGCTTTACGATTATCTGCACTGAATATTTGTGGACTCCAGTTTCAAGCTCTGTTTTTCTAAGTGATTTTGGTTTACCTGAAGAATGGAGTAATGAAACGCCTACCACTTCTTTTCCTTTGTAACAAGATCGAGTGTATTTTTCACTCCGTTTTCCGTTTCGAACAACAAATCTTTCCACTTAATTATTTAATATAGTAGTTGGTGGATCAACTTGGGAAGGCAACCTGAAAATTGTTTAATTAATTGATTCTGCAACTATATTTTTTAAAAAATGCCCCACGCACAACAATTTACTTTTTACTCAACTGTTTAAACTACAAATAACAATATAATTTTACTCAAAAGAAATAAGTAACAGATTTCTGTTTTAACATAATAGTTGTTTAATTTGAACGCAGAGCTGTTTTTAATTTGAATCAACAATTAAACCTTGCACGAGTAAAAGCCATAAAAGTATAGATTCGTAGAAGTTGTGTTTTCGTGTTGCCGCCAATTTGTTTCTATAAACACCAGTATGTTGAAATTTTCACAAACATTTTTGGTAACTCTGTTAAAAGGTGTGTAAAGTTTCAAAAGAATTGGTTGAGCAATAAGCCATTAGTAGAAAATGAAATGAGTCTACCTCTTGGGGGACACTCTGTGTGTGTGTGTTAGCGTGTTTCCACATAGGAGGGAACGGCGTGGCTCATACACTTCTAGCACGATACAGCTCGGACTCGATACTTTTCAGATTGTACAGGTTTGAGCCTTGTTGCTACCGCTGGGGTGCTTAATGCCTTATTGTACTCCAAATTTCTTTATTCTGACGACAAAAATATCTTTATAAACCTATCATGAAATAGTTTTTAACCCCCAATTCACCCAAACTAAACTTGTTTAGCCATTAAATATCTTTGAACAGTTGCAGTTTTGTGGGTTCAGTTCAGAATGTGTTAGTGTTGGGAGTTGGATTTTTCCTTGTTTAAAAGCAAAAAACCTCTCTGTCATCATCGACCCTTAGACCTCGAATACTCTAATAACGTCGGGAAAAAAAAGATATATTCAAAAGAAAGGGATCTAACCTAAGACTACATGTAAAAAGTGTAGATACATCTAGTAGGGAGAGTTGGAGCATGCTGTCATTGAAGTTTCCAGACTTGGACCTTTAAATGGCAGCTCTATATCCTATAATTTCTGAACTTCAAACCAAACTATTAAAATGGCTTTCCCTTTTGTATATACAATCAACGGTATAATTTCTAAAATCCGGTGCTAAAGATATAATTTCTAGTAGGGTGGAATTATTAATCAGTAGTATTAAAATTTTTAAATTAAAAGTAACGAAATTTATTTAATAAAAGAAAATGTTTAGATGTTGTTAAACAATCTATCTATAATTTCCTTTTTTTCTGTGTAGGAATAGTAACAATGTCCAACCACGAAGGCTTAAGAAACACTACTACACCAGACTACGAAGAATACGACTATGACGTCACCGAATCTTGGCAGACATTCTTCTGGGTTGAACTTTGTCCCACATTGATTGTCTACAGTCTAACTATGGGTCTGGGTATTATCGGCAACTCCCTCATTATCTTTACGATTTTCCGATACAGAAGAATGAAAAGCACTACTAATGTATTTCTTGCAAGTCTTGCTTCGGCTGATCTTCTTTTGATTTTTATTTGCATTCCAGTTAAGGTATGTGTTATTTAAATGTTTAAAGTTTTATTGGATCAATAAATAATAAGAAATCAGTAGAATTTAAATAGATTTTTAAAAAGAAATAATAAAGAGTAAAAAAAAACTATGGGAAGTTGCTTTTAAAAAATCGACAAGTCCCGAATTCTCCAAAGCTTAACTTTTTAAGGAGGAAGGGTGAAAAAAATAGAAAATTGTTTTCTCCAATTATCTTCTTTTATGTCCCCTGAAATATAAAGTTTATGAAAAAATATTGCCCACAACAATCTAACTCCCTACTATTAGGTTTTTTATTCGATTCAAATTTAACAAAGTTAAACACTCTTAAAGGTGGAAACAGTTAAAAAACAAAGTATAGGAAAATATTTGATTTTCTTTAAAAGTTGTATTCATAAAATTGATACTTTACAAAATAATAACGAAAGTCTAATTGTTTACCCCTTTCACCCATTCTCCTTAAAAAACGACTATTCCTAGAACTCGAATCTCTACTATTAAAAATGAAATATTTTTAAACTACTTAACTTAATTTTTAACACTTAAATGTTTTCCTTTTTGGTCAAAATATAGAGCGATTTTACTGTACTACAAGATGTAGTTTAAACGACAAACTGAATGGAAGAAATTCGAGTTATGGTGATGTAAGGTACAGTCTTTGAAATACCTCGTAAATAATGATTTTTTGATATGATTTAGTGAATGATTATAGCGACCGTAAAATAGATATTTTCATGAAAAACTCAATACAAGTATTTTTGATACATCACCAAAACATAATTTATAGAGTAAGTTACATGATACGTTAAACAAATTTTATGTCTATATTTTTGTGATAAATGTACTTTTTGAGGCCCTAAAAAGTATTTTTTTGGAACAAGGTCTGTCTGGCATCTGTCGTATGTGCAGCCCAAATGCTTGGACCTATTTTAATCATGTTTAGTTGGTATTTCTATTTTTTAAGCAACTTAACGTTTGGGTGTAGCTGCTAAAAAAACATAAAATTTTTATTTTCTTAAAATCGACTAAAACTATTTTGATCAATTCTGCTCAAGTGTAGCTTTCTAAGGACATAATTAGTCGTTATCTCTCCAAAAATGGCGAGATGTGAGTTACCAGTAACTAACTAAAACTCTGTCAAAGGGCTGTTATAAAATGTGTAATTTCGCAAAATCGTTTTTACAGGTTTCGTTCGAATTTCAGTGAAATGTGAAGTTTAATGATCCAAATCCGTGGTTAAATTACAATTTTAAAATATATAACAGTTCAGAAATAATTATCAAAAAATATAACGTCCATGTTTATGTACAAGAGAAGCAATTTATTGACGATGCCCATGAATCTATTTCACCTTTTTATAGACAACCACCAAACTGACATTTTTGGTGAAGATCAGATTTGATTAATTTTTATTTGGTTTTGGAGATGGGTGAGTGAGAAGGATTCTCTTTATTCACCATGTATTAAATATGTATTTAAAGGAAAAGAGTTTCCTGTAATTGTGTAAAATTATCAATTTGATTAATTTTCTGATCAAATGAAGTAAAATTTCACAATTTTAAATGTATGATTTACACATGATGTTAAAGAATTCCAAGAATTTGCATTTAACAGCTTGAACATTGTTCCAAAATAATCAGTATTTTTATTTGCAGTTGGCCAAGTTGTTCTCGTACACATGGACTATGGGATTGTTTCTCTGTAAGACAGTACATTACATGCAAAACGTCTCTGCCATTTGTTCTGTTTTAACACTGACTGCAATGAGCATAGAAAGGTAACACATATTTCTGTTACGGGCCATATTCCAGTACAGCTTTTATTACGCCTAAGAAACAATTAAAAATCATATACAAACTCTACTTTAATCAAATCTAACAGAATAGAAAATAAAATATATAGCAGATCTGTTAATGAAATAATAACTTTTTTTTTAATTTGTTAAAAACTTTTAAGCAACGCAAGATCTGAAAACTACGACTTGTTTTGTCTAATCAATGAAACTGATAGAACCCCAATGTCTCCTGAATGGAATCGTATAGTGTTTCTTTAACTTTAGCACCGTAATGTTCTTAACGGTAATTTTAACTTAACGGAATTGGGTTTGCGGTAGATTCTCATGGTGTATCAAACATACACGGTTCATTATAGAATATCTGACGTGCGAGGGATTACCTTTCCCTATTGATGGTTAGCATGGTTATTGTTGTTGTTTAAAAGAGAAAAGCCTATTCGCCATCACAGCCTTATGAAAAAAATATAATGAATCCCTTGAATACTTTAATAGCATCTGAGTTAAAGATAACAAGAGTTGACCCGATAGAAAAGATGAAAGACTGGGTTCTAACACAAGACTACGTGAAGAAAGGTGTAGATCCAGTTAGCGACCCTCGGGTTCCCTCGCCCATACTCACTATAAGTGAGTCCCTAATGGTATGTATGACTAGTACTCACAATTAATTAATTCAATCAACTAATCAAAATGGTAAAGTTATATTTTTTTAAAAAATTAATATTTTTAACGTGGAATGTTCTAATTTGTTTTTATTGGATTTGAAAATATGCTATCTAAATTATAAATAGCCACCATTTTCCAACATGGTGGTCAACCTATTTATTTTTATTTTCAACACAAGATTTCTTAATAGAATATAATTTTCTAGAGAATATAAGGCAGGGAGGATATTTGAATGAGTATAATTAAATTTATTATAATCAGATAAACAATTTATTATAGTCACAGTGTTACTAGGAGTAAAATATGTAAAACTCAACAATGCAAATAATATCAGATGATCATAATAATAAATATCACATACTTTTCCATTGCCGTATTCAAACTACTGTGCCATGCCAAACTACTGCTTTAAACTACTGCTGTTTAACTATTGCTTTAAAATCTAGATGTAAAATAATTTACTCAAATACGCTGCCACACATTCAAATAGACTGTCGGACTTATATTTTGTGGGAAATCGATTTTTTACCCAAAACTGAAGATAGACAAATAATTAAAAGGACAAATTGAGTAAATAATAAATGTCCATTTTCACAGGATTTCAAATAGTTGCGTTTGTAAAAAATATTTACGAACAAAAATAATCTTAAATTTCATGTTCCGTTCAACAGCAACAACAACAGCAAGGAAATTGGTGTTGATATTTAAAATTTTAGTTGGCAGCCTTATTGGAAAATTTTGGCGTTTTTCAAAATTTAGATAACTAATTTAAAATCGCATAAAAAAGTCTGGACGTTTTTCCATTTAAAATATTTTAATAGCTTTGAAGATTCTATGGTGGGCATTATAGTTTATCATCTTGTATATACAAGGTGTTTCCATCTCATTTCGTTGTCCGTCTGTACGTCCGTAGTTAAAAAAACAATCAATATTGTGATGAAACTCATCTAAAAATAAATCCCAAAAAGACCAATGTACTTTGGTGGGAGCTCAGATCTCTCAGAGTACATCCTATCGTGTACTGTATTTGGATTATGTATTACTAGAGAACGTTAAGCTGGGGTTTAACTATAGACAGTGGCTATCTGGGGAAAGTGTTGTAAAATAACTGCAAGGGTCCAAATACTGTTCTCTCTGGCCTAATACATTTACATTTAAATTATGGATTATTTTTGTTATAACTCTAATAGAATTAACAAAGGTTATTTATTTGACAGAAAATGGATATAATAGTAATTTCAAAATTAAAGCATATAGAATCATGCAGGGATTTAAATATCCCGACAGTCCCAAGTATGTATATCCTTGAATTATTATTATATTGTCCAGACTAATACGCCTAAGGATTACTTATTCTTCATATATAAAGGGACGTTATATATTAGGTTATAATATTATTGAATTTCTGTTCGTAAACATATTAATGTGAAATAATTTTACAATTATATATAATTATTACTGGACTTGCAGTTATTAATATTCTTGTTTTTCCTTAATAATAGATAGAATAAAACTCGAATACAAGATCTCACAAAATTTACGTTTACTTTCAAACGCGTTTCAACGACAAAGTTGCCATCCTCAGTGATACATGAGCTACAATAACTAACTTAGCACTGCCCCAAACCCGGTATTTATACATGACTAAAGAGGCGTGGCTAAAGATACTTTCTAATATTAAAACTTTAACAAGAGTCTATCACGTCATTCTAAAAAACTTAAGAGTTAACATCTAACTAATACAATATTCTGAACTAATCTTATATCTAACAATACATTTTATATTTTACTTTAATATAGAACTTTGTATAGTGAGATCTTGTGTTCTAGTTTTATTCTATCTAATATTATCACACAAGTCAAGCTCAATATTTATTTATTCCTTATTGATGGTTGTTTCGGCTATTCAGCCATCTTCAAGTAGTTTGTGCAGATTTTGGTTCCTTTGTCAATTACAATACTGTGAGTACGTATCAAGACAGGTTGACCTTACTGTTTGCTTATCAATTTGTGTGTGTTTTTTAATATAACTATTTGTTCAAGCATATGTTTTTAATGTTTTGTGTTACAATGAACGGTAAGTTTTTTTGTATTTGACAATAGAACCAAAACATGCCCAAACAACTTGAAGATGGCTGAATAGCTGAAACAGCTAATTTTGGTTTTACTCTTGTTAGTAATTTAATGTTTGACTTTTTGAATGTAAAGGAATTAACAAAATATTATTATTTATTTAAGAAAGATACAACTCATAACAGTGATTTTCATTTACAGTATGTGACACCAGAAGGAAAATTTTAGATAAAATCAGTATAGACTGAATATCTCTAAAAGACTCCAACCTAAGTTGGAATATAATACACTTTAAATTGTTTAAATAATTTAAATTTAAACATTTGTAGTTAATTAGGAATATGTATTCAGTGCGTGAGTTTAGTTCGTGAAAGATGTGGACATAGGAAAACGCCCTTACTGTGTCCAAGAATTAAATACTGCTTTGTTATTTTAGTTGTATTTATAATATTTTATTATCTCATTGGTGTTATCATAATTTGTTGTGTTTGTATTTGTTTTACTGTGTTTAGTTATGTATTACCTGTGTTTTAATTATATTTTAGTAGCCCAGTATTAAAGTTTTCTCAACAACAAAAGATAGTAAATGACATTTGAAGTAAAATTATAAGTGAAAACCATATTAATCCACAGTACGTTTTACTCGGAGAATTTCTAGTGCCAAGTACTTTTTAAACAGTCTATGTAACTTTACTGGAGCGCAGACAAACCATAGTTTGTAAATAGTTAATTTCTATTACTCCTGGGAGGTCATTAAAATAAGAAAATTGGATGTTACTCGATAATAACTCTACCAATTAGTGTTTGTTTGAGTACAAGTTGATAGTATTTGTTAAACAATGTTTATGACTGCGGGCAACAGAACATTGAGAATAAACTTTATCAATGATAAATTAAGTGTCCAAGCACAAATCCAAATTGGATGATGGTTAATCCTGGAAATGTTTTTTTTTGTAAATCATTGTATAGAGGGAAAACACATATTAAATTTACCTTTTGTTGCTTTACGACAATAAACAAAAATGAGTAAATATTAATTTTAGTGTCAAGTGGGACCTCGTATTGAGGAAATTTCCTAAAGTCCAGTAGCGTACTGAGGGAATGTACAAACTACTGCACAGTGAGGCAACTCAGTAAAGTCACTCTTACTATCTGGATTTCCTCATTCCTCTTGGAAGTACCCGTCCTTTTTGTTCAAGTAAAGATATTTTTCAAATATGTACAATTTTACTTTTTCCAGGTACTATGCCATAGTGCATCCAAAGCAGGCCAAGTACCGCTGCACAGTGAGGAAGACAGTAAAGTCATTCTTAATATCTGGATTTTCTCATTCCTCTTGGCAGTACCAATCCTTTTTGTTTAACTAAAGATATTATTCAAATATGTACAATTTTACTTTTTACAGGTACTATGCCATAGTGCACCCAATGCAGGCCAAGTACCGCTGCACAGTGAGGGAAGACAGTAAAGTCATTCTTACTATCTGGATTTCCTCATTCCTCTTGGCAGTACCCATCCTTTTTGTTTAAATAAAGATATTATTCAAATATGTACAATTTTACTTTTTACAGATACTATGCCATAATGCACCCAATGCAGGCTAAGTACCGCTGTACAGTGAGACAAGCTAGTAAAGTCATTCTTACCATCTGGATTTCCTCATTCCTCTTGGCAGTACCAATCCTCTTTGTTCAAGTAAAGATATTCTTCAATTATTTACTATTTTCCTTAATATACAGAGTGGATCGAAGTTAGTGTAAAGTGCTACTAGTAATATTCTTAATTTAAAAGCAATTTTTAAATCAAGGTTCGTCGGAGTAGTAATATGCGCTGTTTGATAAGTAGTAGCGATTTCTTTACTCCAAAAGCAATTTTATCACTAACTTCAATCCAAACTGTGTTAAAGGGTGATAATTTTATCTTGGCCTCTTTTGGTATCTCGTAAACTTTAAATGAGGGATCTGCGTTACTATTTAATGAAATTTATAATCCCGTTTTGAAATATTTTAAAAACACTGTAATCTTCCAATGTGGGAGATAATTTAAAAACTCCTTACTGAACCTCTATTTCTTTTGGTGTTTTCGAATATTAAACCATTTTTTACGATTATTCTACTCTTGGATATGTTACGATAAACCCACTCATTTGGATTAAAACTAACTCAAATCTACTATAATTATAAGTGGGTTTTATTTAATTTACAAATTAGTTATTTTATTGTAATCATATATTGATATTTACACTTCCTAAACTATACCTAATAAATTTTTTAATTTAATGTAACGAGAGTACGGTAAATCAGCTCTCATGAGGACACTACTTATCGAACATTTAATATCTTAATCTTCTAAAGGAGTGGGTTTATACAAAAATACTCATGAATAATAAAAGTCTCCACATTTTTGTGTTAATCCAAAAACACTTTAAAAATAAGTGTTTTCATAAGTAATTTTAAAGCTAGCTGCCATTTACAAATTTTTTAAAACTGGTTTTTAATTCAAATGAAAAAATAACGAAGGTCGTCCACTTAGAGTTTTCTATAGAATCAATACTTCACAAGATACTAATAATGCCCATAATATAATGATCACACTGTATAAACTAAAATATTTCTATATAAGAACTTCTAATACAGTATTTAAATAACAAATCTCTCCGCATTGATGAGTTAAGATTGCGCTTAAATAAAACAATATTAATTTGT